>CAMAPF010000944.1:0-1207500 GCA_945859915.1 Cuscuta epithymum | reverse complement strand
TACATAGGTCACAGATCCATATGAGGAGCACTATGAAGGCGGATTTAAGTGTGGGCTTATCAGACCGAGGTGAGTGTTGTGATTGACTTTTTATTTTTATGATAATGTATCATATATTCATTGATTGTGTTGGTCGATAGGTATTTTGTCATCCCAAAATTAGGTGTGCTTTTTTCAATTTACCTGTGAATCTGTGTTGTATTTTCTATAACTGTAACGAGGTAGGCTCAATCATAACTAATTGCTTGGACATTTTTAAAAAGGGATCAGTGATTATGTTTGAAGGAGCTTATAGGACTTAGAATTTGTAAAAAATGCCTGTAAATGTTCCGGCAAAACCTTCAGATATTTAATCTAGGTTCAACCAAGTTATGAAACTTATCGGATGAAAGGAAACCTCTAGTTTATGGTGATGTGGTGAGTTTTTTTATTATTACGTACGATCAATTAAACAAAAGTTTCAAATGTGAGTGAGTAAGTGTTATAAAAAGTTTGAAACGAGTGTATATAGAAAGTTTTGTTAAGTTTTTTGTTTTTTTTTTATTTTCACGACGCAAGTGTTATTATTTGACACTATGTTTAAAATTATTTCTGGTTGTGTTTTGGTTTACATAGGCCGCAGATGCATATGAGGAGCACTATGAAGGCGGATTTAAGTGTGGGCTTATCAGACCGAGGTGAGTGTTGTGATTGACTTTTTATTTTTATGATAATGTATCATATATTCATTGATTGTGTTGGTCGATAGGTATTTTTTCATCCCAAAATTAGGTGTGCTTTTTTCAATTTACCTGTGAATCTGTGTTGTATTTTCTATAACTGTAACGAGGTAGGCTCAATCATAACTAATTGCTTGGACATTTTTAAAAAGGGATCAGTCATTATGTTTGAAGTAGCTTATAGGACTTGGAATTTGTAAAAAATGCCTGTAAATGTTCCGGCAAAACCTTCAGATATTTAATCTAGGTTCAACCAAGTTATGAAACCTATCGGATGAAAGGAAACCTCTAGTTTATGGTGATGTGGTGAGGTTTTTTATTATTACGTACGATCAATTAAACAAAAGCTTCAAATGTGAGTGAGTAAGTGTTATAAAAAGTTTGAAACGAGTGTATATAGAAAGTTTTGTTAAGTTTTTTGTTTATTTTATTTTCACGACGCAAGTGTTATTATTTGACACTATGTTTAAAATTATTTCTGGTTGTGTTTTGGTTTACATAGGCCGCAGATGCATATGAGGAGCACTATGAAGGCGGATTTAAGAGTGGGCTTATCAGACAGAGGTGAGTGTTGTGCTTGACTTTCTATTTTTATGATAACGTGTGATATAGTTACTATTGGTGGTGGTCGATAGGTATTTTGCCATCCCAAATTTAGGGGTGCTATTTTAAGATTACGGTTGTTTAATGATAAGGATAGTAAGTCTTTGATAACCTGTGAATCTATGATGTAGGCTGAATCACAACTAATGACTTGGACATTTTTAAAAGAGGATCGAACATTGAGTTTGAAGTAACTGATGCGACTCTTAGAATTAGTAAAAAGAGCCTGAAATGTTCCACCAAAATCAATCTAGAGATATTTATTGTTTAATCCAGGTTCAACAGAATTATGAAATTTATAGATTAAGTTTTTCTATATTTATTGGTTTTTATTACAGGATGATCAATTAAACAAGAATAGATTATGTTTCAAATGTGAGTAAATAATGGTGGCCTAGTGTCGGTAGGGATTAAAACCAGTATATAGAGAAAGTTTTGCTAAGTTAATTGTTTATTTACACGGCATGTGTTATTATTTGAGAGTATGTTTAAAATTATTTCCGAGGTAGTTTTTATTTACATAATGAGGCAGGCTCAATTTCACCAAATTGTTTTGACCTTTTTAAAATGGGATCAAACGTTAAGTTAAAAGCCGTCTGTAGGACTCTTTGTGTTCGTAAAAAGAAACTGATAATATTCCTCCCAAACCTACACAATTTTATTGTTCAATCTAGATTTGTCCAAGTTATAAAATTTACCAGGCAAAATAAAACCTATAGTTTTATGGTATCCAGTGAGTTTGATCTTCATTACGAGATGACAAATAAATGAATAAAAGTTTAAGTTATAAATGTGGCTGAACATGGATCGGGAGATTCAAAACCAGTATATATAGAAAGTTTTGCTAACTTTACTGTTTATTTTATTATCACGGCGTAAGTGTCATCACTCGACAGTATGTTTAAAATTATTTTTGGTTGTGTTTTGGTTTACATAGGTCACAGATCCATATGAGGAGCACTATGAAGGCGGATTTAAGTGTGGGCTTATCAGACCGAGGTGAGTGTTGTGATTGACTTTTTATTTTTATGATAATGTATCATATATTCATTGATTGTGTTGGTCGATAGGTATTTTGTCATCCCAAAATTAGGTGTGCTTTTTTCAATTTACCTGTGAATCTGTGTTGTATTTTCTATAACTGTAACGAGGTAGGCTCAATCATAACTAATTGCTTGGACATTTTTAAAAAGGGATCAGTCATTATGTTTGAAGGAGCTTATAGGACTTAGAATTTGTTAAAAATGCCTGTAAATGTTCCGGCAAAACCTTCAGATATTTAATCTAGGTTCAACCAAGTTATGAAACTTATCGGATGATAGGAAACCTCTAGTTTATGGTGATGTGGTGAGTTTTTTTATTATTACGTACGATCAATTAAACAAAAGTTTCAAATGTGAGTGAGTAAGTGTTATAAAAAGTTTGAAACGAGTGTATATAGAAAGTTTTGTTAAGTTTTTTGTTTATTTTATTTTCACGACGCAAGTGTTATTATTTGACACTGTTTAAAATTATTTCTGGTTGTGTTTTGGTTTACATAGGCCACAGATGCATTTGAGGAGCACTATGAAGGCGGATTTAAGAGTGGGCTTATCAGACAGAGGTGAGTGTTGTGCTTGAGTTTCTATTTTTATGATAACGTGTGATATAGTTACTATTGGTGGTGGTCGATAGGTATTTTGCCATCCCAAATTTAGGGGTGCTATTTTAAGATTACGGTTGTTTAATGATAAGGATAGTAAATCTTTGATAACCTGTGAATCTATGATGTAGGCTGAATCACAACTAATGACTTGGACATTTTTAAAAGAGGATCGAACATTGAGTTTGAAGTAACTGGTGTGACTCTTAGAATTAGTAAAAAGAGCCTGAAATGTTCCACCAAAATCAATCTAGAGATATTTATTGTTTAAACCAGGTTCAACAGAATTATGAAATTTATAGATTAAGTTTTTCTATATTTATTGGTTTTTATTACAGGATGATCAATTAAACAAGAATAGATTATGTTTCAAATGTGAGTAAATAATGGTGGCCTAGTGTCGGTAGGGATTAAAACCAGTATATAGAGAAAGTTTTGCTAAGTTAATTGTTTATTTACACGGCATGTGTTATTATTTGAGAGTATGTTTAAAATTATTTCCGAGGAAGTTTTTATATACATAATGAGGCAGGCTCAATTTCACCAAATTGTTTTGACCTTTTTAAAATGGGATCAAACGTTAAGTTAAAAGCCGTCGGTAGGACTCTTTGTGTTCGTAAAAAGAACCTGATAATATTCCTCCCAAACCTACACAATTTTATTGTTCAATCTAGATTTGTCCAAGTTATAAAATTTACCAGGCAAAATAAAACCTATAGTTTTATGGTATCCAGTGAGTTTGATCTTCACTACGAGATGACAAATAAATGAATAAAAGTTTAAGTTATAAATGTGGCTGAACCTGGATCGGGAGATTCAAAACCAGTATATATAGAAAGTTTTGCTAACTTTACTGTTTATTTTATTTTCACGGCGTAAGTGTCATCACTCGACAGTATGTTTAAAATTATTTTTGGTTGTGTTTTGGTTTACATAGGTCACAGATCCATATGAGGAGCACTATGAAGGCGGATTTAAGTGTGGGCTTATCAGACCGAGGTGAGTGTTGTGATTGACTTTTTATTTTTATGATAATGTATCATATATTCATTGATTGTGTTGGTCGATAGGTATTTTGTCATCCCAAAATTAGGTGTGCTTTTTTCAATTTACCTGTGAATCTGTGTTGTATTTTCTATAACTGTAACGAGGTAGGCTCAATCATAACTAATTGCTTGGACATTTTTAAAAAGGGATCAGTGATTATGTTTGAAGGAGCTTATAGGACTTAGAATTTGTAAAAAATGCCTGTAAATGTTCCGGCAAAACCTTCAGATATTTAATCTAGGTTCAACCAAGTTATGAAACTTATCGGATGAAAGGAAACCTCTAGTTTATGGTGATGTGGTGAGTTTTTTTATTATTACGTACGATCAATTAAACAAAAGTTTCAAATGTGAGTGAGTAAGTGTTATAAAAAGTTTGAAACGAGTGTATATAGAAAGTTTTGTTAAGTTTTTTGTTTTTTTTTTTATTTTCACGACGCAAGTGTTATTATTTGACACTATGTTTAAAATTATTTCTGGTTGTGTTTTGGTTTACATAGGCCGCAGATGCATATGAGGAGCACTATGAAGGCGGATTTAAGTGTGGGCTTATCAGACCGAGGTGAGTGTTGTGATTGACTTTTTATTTTTATGATAATGTATCATATATTCATTGATTGTGTTGGTCGATAGGTATTTTGTCATCCCAAAATTAGGTGTGCTTTTTTCAATTTACCTGTGAATCTGTGTTGTATTTTCTATAACTGTAACGAGGTAGGCTCAATCATAACTAATTGCTTGGACATTTTTAAAAAGGGATCAGTCATTATGTTTGAAGTAGCTTATAGGACTTAGAATTTGTAAAAAATGCCTGTAAATGTTCCGGCAAAACCTTCAGATATTTAATCTAGGTTCAACCAAGTTATGAAACCTATCGGATGAAAGGAAACCTCTAGTTTATGGTGATGTGGTGAGGTTTTTTATTATTACGTACGATCAATTAAACAAAAGTTTCAAATGTGAGTGAGTAAGTGTTATAAAAAGTTTGAAACGAGTGTATATAGAAAGTTTTGTTAAGTTTTTTGTTTATTTTATTTTCACGACGCAAGTGTTATTATTTGACACTATGTTTAAAATTATTTCTGGTTGTGTTTTGGTTTACATAGGCCGCAGATGCATATGAGGAGCACTATGAAGGCGGATTTAAGAGTGGGCTTATCAGACAGAGGTGAGTGTTGTGCTTGACTTTCTATTTTTATGATAACGTGTGATATAGTTACTATTGGTGGTGGTCGATAGGTATTTTGCCATCCCAAATTTAGGGGTGCTATTTTAAGATTACGGTTGTTTAATGATAAGGATAGTAAGTCTTTGATAACCTGTGAATCTATGATGTAGGCTGAATCACAACTAATGACTTGGACATTTTTAAAAGAGGATCGAACATTGAGTTTGAAGTAACTGATGCGACTCTTAGAATTAGTAAAAAGAGCCTGAAATGTTCCACCAAAATCAATCTAGAGATATTTATTGTTTAATCCAGGTTCAACAGAATTATGAAATTTATAGATTAAGTTTTTCTATATTTATTGGTTTTTATTACAGGATGATCAATTAAACAAGAATAGATTATGTTTCAAATGTGAGTAAATAATGGTGGCCTAGTGTCGGTAGGGATTAAAACCAGTATATAGAGAAAGTTTTGCTAAGTTAATTGTTTATTTACACGGCATGTGTTATTATTTGAGAGTATGTTTAAAATTATTTCCGAGGTAGTTTTTATTTACATAATGAGGCAGGCTCAATTTCACCAAATTGTTTTGACCTTTTTAAAATGGGATCAAACGTTAAGTTAAAAGCCGTCTATAGGACTCTTTGTGTTCGTAAAAAGAACCTGATAATATTCCTCCCAAACCTACACAATTTTATTGTTCAATCTAGATTTGTCCAAGTTATAAAATTTACCAGGCAAAATAAAACCTATAGTTTTATGGTATCCAGTGAGTTTGATCTTCATTACGAGATGACAAATAAATGAATAAAAGTTTAAGTTATAAATGTGGCTGAACATGGATCGGGAGATTCAAAACCAGTATATATAGAAAGTTTTGCTAACTTTACTGTTTATTTTATTATCACGGCGTAAGTGTCATCACTCGACAGTATGTTTAAAATTATTTTTGGTTGTGTTTTGGTTTACATAGGTCACAGATCCATATGAGGAGCACTATGAAGGCGGATTTAAGTGTGGGCTTATCAGACCGAGGTGAGTGTTGTGATTGACTTTTTATTTTTATGATAATGTATCATATATTCATTGATTGTGTTGGTCGATAGGTATTTTGTCATCCCAAAATTAGGTGTGCTTTTTTCAATTTACCTGTGAATCTGTGTTGTATTTTCTATAACTGTAACGAGGTAGGCTCAATCATAACTAATTGCTTGGACATTTTTAAAAAGGGATCAGTCATTATGTTTGAAGGAGCTTATAGGACTTAGAATTTGTTAAAAATGCCTGTAAATGTTCCGACAAAACCTTCAGATATTTAATCTAGGTTCAACCAAGTTATGAAACTTATCGGATGATAGGAAACCTCTAGTTTATGGTGATGTGGTGAGTTTTTTTATTATTACGTACGATCAATTAAACAAAAGTTTCAAATGTGAGTGAGTAAGTGTTATAAAAAGTTTGAAACGAGTGTATATAGAAAGTTTTGTTAAGTTTTTTGTTTATTTTATTTTCACGACGCAAGTGTTATTATTTGACACTGTTTAAAATTATTTCTGGTTGTGTTTTGGTTTACATAGGCCACAGATGCATTTGAGGAGCACTATGAAGGCGGATTTAAGAGTGGGCTTATCAGACAGAGGTGAGTGTTGTGCTTGAGTTTCTATTTTTATGATAACGTGTGATATAGTTACTATTGGTGGTGGTCGATAGGTATTTTGCCATCCCAAATTTAGGGGTGCTATTTTAAGATTACGGTTGTTTAATGATAAGGATAGTAAGTCTTTGATAACCTGTGAATCTATGATGTAGGCTGAATCACAACTAATGACTTGGACATTTTTAAAAGAGGATCGAACATTGAGTTTGAAGTAACTGGTGTGACTCTTAGAATTAGTAAAAAGAGCCTGAAATGTTCCACCAAAATCAATCTAGAGATATTTATTGTTTAAACCAGGTTCAACAGAATTATGAAATTTATAGATTAAGTTTTTCTATATTTATTGGTTTTTATTACAGGATGATCAATTAAACAAGAATAGATTATGTTTCAAATGTGAGTAAATAATGGTGGCCTAGTGTCGGTAGGGATTAAAACCAGTATATAGAGAAAGTTTTGCTAAGTTAATTGTTTATTTACACGGCATGTGTTATTATTTGAGAGTATGTTTAAAATTATTTCCGAGGAAGTTTTTATATACATAATGAGGCAGGCTCAATTTCACCAAATTGTTTTGACCTTTTTAAAATGGGATCAAACGTTAAGTTAAAAGCCGTCTGTAGGACTCTTTGTGTTCGTAAAAAGAACCTGATAATATTCCTCCCAAACCTACACAATTTTATTGTTCAATCTAGATTTGTCCAAGTTATAAAATTTACCAGGCAAAATAAAACCTATAGTTTTATGGTATCCAGTGAGTTTGATCTTCACTACGAGATGACAAATAAATGAATAAAAGTTTAAGTTATAAATGTGGCTGAACCTGGATCGGGAGATTCAAAACCAGTATATATAGAAAGTTTTGCTAACTTTACTGTTTATTTTATTTTCACGGCGTAAGTGTCATCACTCGACAGTATGTTTAAAATTATTTTTGGTTGTGTTTTGGTTTACATAGGTCACAGATCCATATGAGGAGCACTATGAAGGCGGATTTAAGTGTGGGCTTATCAGACCGAGGTGAGTGTTGTGATTGACTTTTTATTTTTATGATAATGTATCATATATTCATTGATTGTGTTGGTCGATAGGTATTTTGTCATCCCAAAATTAGGTGTGCTTTTTTCAATTTACCTGTGAATCTGTGTTGTATTTTCTATAACTGTAACGAGGTAGGCTCAATCATAACTAATTGCTTGGACATTTTTAAAAAGGGATCAGTGATTATGTTTGAAGGAGCTTATAGGACTTAGAATTTGTAAAAAATGCCTGTAAATGTTCCGGCAAAACCTTCAGATATTTAATCTAGGTTCAACCAAGTTATGAAACTTATCGGATGAAAGGAAACCTCTAGTTTATGGTGATGTGGTGAGTTTTTTTATTATTACGTACGATCAATTAAACAAAAGTTTCAAATGTGAGTGAGTAAGTGTTATAAAAAGTTTGAAACGAGTGTATATAGAAAGTTTTGTTAAGTTTTTTGTTTATTTTCTTTTCACGACGCAAGTGTTATTATTTGACACTATGTTTAAAATTATTTCTGGTTGTGTTTTGGTTTACATAGGCCGCAGATGCATATGAGGAGCACTATGAAGGCGGATTTAAGAGTGGGCTTATCAGACAGAGGTGAGTGTTGTGCTTGACTTTCTATTTTTATGATAACGTGTGATATAGTTACTATTGGTGGTGGTCGATAGGTATTTTGCCATCCGAAATTTAGGGGTGCTATTTTAAGATTACGGTTGTTTAATGATAAGGATAGTAAGTCTTTGATAACCTGTGAATCTATGATGTAGGCTGAATCACAACTAATGACTTGGACATTTTTAAAAGAGGATCGAACATTGAGTTTGAAGTAACTGATGCGACTCTTAGAATTAGTAAAAAGAGCCTGAAATGTTCCACCAAAATCAATCTAGAGATATTTATTGTTTAATCCAGGTTCAACAGAATTATGAAATTTATAGATTAAGTTTTTCTATATTTATTGGTTTTTATTACAGGATGATCAATTAAACAAGAATAGATTATGTTTCAAATGTGAGTAAATAATGGTGGCCTAGTGTCGGTAGGGATTAAAACCAGTATATAGAGAAAGTTTTGCTAAGTTAATTGTTTATTTACACGGCATGTGTTATTATTTGAGAGTATGTTTAAAATTATTTCCGAGGTAGTTTTTATTTACATAATGAGGCAGGCTCAATTTCACCTAATTGTTTTGACCTTTTTAAAATGGGATCAAACGTTAAGTTAAAAGCCGTCTGTAGGACTCTTTGTGTTCGTAAAAAGAACCTGATAATATTCCTCCCAAACCTACACAATTTTATTGTTCAATCTAGATTTGTCCAAGTTATAAAATTTACCAGGCAAAATAAAACCTATAGTTTTATGGTATCCAGTGAGTTTGATCTTCATTACGAGATGACAAATAAATGAATAAAAGTTTAAGTTATAAATGTGGCTGAACATGGATCGGGAGATTCAAAACCAGTATATATAGAAAGTTTTGCTAACTTTACTGTTTATTTTATTTTCACGGCGTAAGTGTCATCACTCGACAGTATGTTTAAAATTATTTTTGGTTGTGTTTTGGTTTACATAGGTCACAGATCCATATGAGGAGCACTATGAAGGCGGATTTAAGTGTGGGCTTATCAGACCGAGGTGAGTGTTGTGATTGACTTTTTATTTTTATGATAATGTATCATATATTCATTGATTGTGTTGGTCGATAGGCATTTTGTCATCCCAAAATTAGGTGTGCTTTTTTCAATTTACCTGTGAATCTGTGTTGTATTTTCTATAACTGTAACGAGGTAGGCTCAATCATAACTAATTGCTTGGACATTTTTAAAAAGGGATCAGTGATTATGTTTGAAGGAGCTTATAGGACTTAGAATTTGTAAAAAATCCCTGTAAATATTCCGGCAAAACCTTCAGATATTTAATCTAGGTTCAACCAAGTTATGAAACTTATCGGATGAAAGGAAACCTCTAGTTTATGGTGATGTGGTGAGTTTTTTTATTATTACGTACGATCAATTAAACAAAAGTTTCAAATGTGAGTGAGTAAGTGTTATAAAAAGTTTGAAACGAGTGTATATAGAAAGTTTTGTTAAGTTTTTTGTTTTTTTTTATTTTCACGACGCAAGTGTTATTATTTGACACTATGTTTAAAATTATTTCTGGTTGTGTTTTGGTTTACATAGGCCGCAGATGCATATGAGGAGCACTATGAAGGCGGATTTAAGTGTGGGCTTATCAGACCGAGGTGAGTGTTGTGATTGACTTTTTATTTTTATGATAATGTATCATATATTCATTGATTGTGTTGGTCGATAGGTATTTTGTCATCCCAAAATTAGGTGTGCTTTTTTCAATTTACCTGTGAATCTGTGTTGTATTTTCTATAACTGTAACGAGGTAGGCTCAATCATAACTAATTGCTTGGACATTTTTAAAAAGGGATCAGTCATTATGTTTGAAGTAGCTTATAGGACTTAGAATTTGTAAAAAATGCCTGTAAATGTTCCGGCAAAACCTTCAGATATTTAATCTAGGTTCAACCAAGTTATGAAACCTATCGGATGAAAGGAAACCTCTAGTTTATGGTGATGTGATGAGGTTTTTTATTATTACGTACGATCAATTAAACAAAAGTTTCAAATGTGAGTAAGTGTTATAAAAAGTTTGAAACGAGTGTATATAGAAAGTTTTGTTAAGTTTTTTGTTTATTTTATTTTCACGACGCAAGTGTTATTATTTGACACTATGTTTAAAATTATTTCTGGTTGTGTTTTGGTTTACATAGGCCGCAGATGCATATGAGGAGCACTATGAAGGCGGATTTAAGAGTGGGCTTATCAGACAGAGGTGAGTGTTGTGCTTGACTTTCTATTTTTATGATAACGTGTGATATAGTTACTATTGGTGGTGGTCGATAGGTATTTTGCCATCCCAAATTTAGGGGTGCTATTTTAAGATTACGGTTGTTTAATGATAAGGATAGTAAGTCTTTGATAACCTGTGAATCTATGATGTAGGCTGAATCACAACTAATGACTTGGACATTTTTAAAAGAGGATCGAACATTGAGTTTGAAGTAACTGATGCGACTCTTAGAATTAGTAAAAAGAGCCTGAAATGTTCCACCAAAATCAATCTAGAGATATTTATTGTTTAATCCAGGTTCAACAGAATTATGAAATTTATAGATTAAGTTTTTCTATATTTATTGGTTTTTATTACAGGATGATCAATTAAACAAGAATAGATTATGTTTCAAATGTGAGTAAATAATGGTGGCCTAGTGTCGGTAGGGATTAAAACCAGTATATAGAGAAAGTTTTGCTAAGTTAATTGTTTATTTACACGGCATGTGTTATTATTTGAGAGTATGTTTAAAATTATTTCCGAGGTAGTTTTTATTTACATAATGAGGCAGGCTCAATTTCACCAAATTGTTTTGACCTTTTTAAAATGGGATCAAACGTTAAGTTAAAAGCCGTCTGTAGGACTCTTTGTGTTCGTAAAAAGAACCTGATAATATTCCTCCCAAACCTACACAATTTTATTGTTCAATCTAGATTTGTCCAAGTTATAAAATTTACCAGGCAAAATAAAACCTATAGTTTTATGGTATCCAGTGAGTTTGATCTTCATTACGAGATGACAAATAAATGAATAAAAGTTTAAGTTATAAATGTGGCTGAACATGGATCGGGAGATTCAAAACCAGTATATATAGAAAGTTTTGCTAACTTTACTGTTTATTTTATTATCACGGCGTAAGTGTCATCACTCGACAGTATGTTTAAAATTATTTTTGGTTGTGTTTTGGTTTACATAGGTCACAGATCCATATGAGGAGCACTATGAAGGCGGATTTAAGTGTGGGCTTATCAGACCGAGGTGAGTGTTGTGATTGACTTTTTATTTTTATGATAATGTATCATATATTCATTGATTGTGTTGGTCGATAGGTATTTTGTCATCCCAAAATTAGGTGTGCTTTTTTCAATTTACCTGTGAATCTGTGTTGTATTTTCTATAACTGTAACGAGGTAGGCTCAATCATAACTAATTGCTTGGACATTTTTAAAAAGGGATCAGTCATTATGTTTGAAGGAGCTTATAGGACTTAGAATTTGTTAAAAATGCCTGTAAATGTTCCGGCAAAACCTTCAGATATTTAATCTAGGTTCAACCAAGTTATGAAACTTATCGGATGATAGGAAACCTCTAGTTTATGGTGATGTGGTGAGTTTTTTTATTATTACGTACGATCAATTAAACAAAAGTTTCAAATGTGAGTGAGTAAGTGTTATAAAAAGTTTGAAACGAGTGTATATAGAAAGTTTTGTTAAGTTTTTTGTTTATTTTATTTTCACGACGCAAGTGTTATTATTTGACACTGTTTAAAATTATTTCTGGTTGTGTTTTGGTTTACATAGGCCACAGATGCATTTGAGGAGCACTATGAAGGCGGATTTAAGAGTGGGCTTATCAGACAGAGGTGAGTGTTGTGCTTGAGTTTCTATTTTTATGATAACGTGTGATATAGTTACTATTGGTGGTGGTCGATAGGTATTTTGCCATCCCAAATTTAGGGGTGCTATTTTAAGATTACGGTTGTTTAATGATAAGGATAGTAAATCTTTGATAACCTGTGAATCTATGATGTAGGCTGAATCACAACTAATGACTTGGACATTTTTAAAAGAGGATCGAACATTGAGTTTGAAGTAACTGGTGTGACTCTTAGAATTAGTAAAAAGAGCCTGAAATGTTCCACCAAAATCAATCTAGAGATATTTATTGTTTAAACCAGGTTCAACAGAATTATGAAATTTATAGATTAAGTTTTTCTATATTTATTGGTTTTTATTACAGGATGATCAATTAAACAAGAATAGATTATGTTTCAAATGTGAGTAAATAATGGTGGCCTAGTGTCGGTAGGGATTAAAACCAGTATATAGAGAAAGTTTTGCTAAGTTAATTGTTTATTTACACGGCATGTGTTATTATTTGAGAGTATGTTTAAAATTATTTCCGAGGAAGTTTTTATATACATAATGAGGCAGGCTCAATTTCACCAAATTGTTTTGACCTTTTTAAAATGGGATCAAACGTTAAGTTAAAAGCCGTCTGTAGGACTCTTTGTGTTCGTAAAAAGAACCTGATAATATTCCTCCCAAACCTACACAATTTTATTGTTCAATCTAGATTTGTCCAAGTTATAAAATTTACCAGGCAAAATAAAACCTATAGTTTTATGGTATCCAGTGAGTTTGATCTTCACTACGAGATGACAAATAAATGAATAAAAGTTTAAGTTATAAATGTGGCTGAACCTGGATCGGGAGATTCAAAACCAGTATATATAGAAAGTTTTGCTAACTTTACTGTTTATTTTATTTTCACGGCGTAAGTGTCATCACTCGACAGTATGTTTAAAATTATTTTTGGTTGTGTTTTGGTTTACATAGGTCACAGATCCATATGAGGAGCACTATGAAGGCGGATTTAAGTGTGGGCTTATCAGACCGAGGTGAGTGTTGTGATTGACTTTTTATTTTTATGATAATGTATCATATATTCATTGATTGTGTTGGTCGATAGGCATTTTGTCATCCCAAAATTAGGTGTGCTTTTTTCAATTTACCTGTGAATCTGTGTTGTATTTTCTATAACTGTAACGAGGTAGGCTCAATCATAACTAATTGCTTGGACATTTTTAAAAAGGGATCAGTGATTATGTTTGAAGGAGCTTATAGGACTTAGAATTTGTAAAAAATCCCTGTAAATGTTCCGGCAAAACCTTCAGATATTTAATCTAGGTTCAACCAAGTTATGAAACTTATCGGATGAAAGGAAACCTCTAGTTTATGGTGATGTGGTGAGTTTTTTTATTATTACGTACGATCAATTAAACAAAAGTTTCAAATGTGAGTGAGTAAGTGTTATAAAAAGTTTGAAACGAGTGTATATAGAAAGTTTTGTTAAGTTTTTTGTTTTTTTTTATTTTCACGACGCAAGTGTTATTATTTGACACTATGTTTAAAATTATTTCTGGTTGTGTTTTGGTTTACATAGGCCGCAGATGCATATGAGGAGCACTATGAAGGCGGATTTAAGTGTGGGCTTATCAGACCGAGGTGAGTGTTGTGATTGACTTTTTATTTTTATGATAATGTATCATATATTCATTGATTGTGTTGGTCGATAGGTATTTTGTCATCCCAAAATTAGGTGTGCTTTTTTCAATTTACCTGTGAATCTGTGTTGTATTTTCTATAACTGTAACGAGGTAGGCTCAATCATAACTAATTGCTTGGACATTTTTAAAAAGGGATCAGTCATTATGTTTGAAGTAGCTTATAGGACTTAGAATTTGTAAAAAATGCCTGTAAATGTTCCGGCAAAACCTTCAGATATTTAATCTAGGTTCAACCAAGTTATGAAACCTATCGGATGAAAGGAAACCTCTAGTTTATGGTGATGTGATGAGGTTTTTTATTATTACGTACGATCAATTAAACAAAAGTTTCAAATGTGAGTGAGTAAGTGTTATAAAAAGTTTGAAACGAGTGTATATAGAAAGTTTTGTTAAGTTTTTTGTTTATTTTATTTTCACGACGCAAGTGTTATTATTTGACACTATGTTTAAAATTATTTCTGGTTGTGTTTTGGTTTACATAGGCCGCAGATGCATATGAGGAGCACTATGAAGGCGGATTTAAGAGTGGGCTTATCAGACAGAGGTGAGTGTTGTGCTTGACTTTCTATTTTTATGATAACGTGTGATATAGTTACTATTGGTGGTGGTCGATAGGTATTTTGCCATCCCAAATTTAGGGGTGCTATTTTAAGATTACGGTTGTTTAATGATAAGGATAGTAAGTCTTTGATAACCTGTGAATCTATGATGTAGGCTGAATCACAACTAATGACTTGGACATTTTTAAAAGAGGATCGAACATTGAGTTTGAAGTAACTGATGCGACTCTTAGAATTAGTAAAAAGAGCCTGAAATGTTCCACCAAAATCAATCTAGAGATATTTATTGTTTAATCCAGGTTCAACAGAATTATGAAATTTATAGATTAAGTTTTTCTATATTTATTGGTTTTTATTACAGGATGATCAATTAAACAAGAATAGATTATGTTTCAAATGTGAGTAAATAATGGTGGCCTAGTGTCGGTAGGGATTAAAACCAGTATATAGAGAAAGTTTTGCTAAGTTAATTGTTTATTTACACGGCATGTGTTATTATTTGAGAGTATGTTTAAAATTATTTCCGAGGTAGTTTTTATTTACATAATGAGGCAGGCTCAATTTCACCAAATTGTTTTGACCTTTTTAAAATGGGATCAAACGTTAAGTTAAAAGCCGTCTGTAGGACTCTTTGTGTTCGTAAAAAGAACCTGATAATATTCCTCCCAAACCTACACAATTTTATTGTTCAATCTAGATTTGTCCAAGTTATAAAATTTACCAGGCAAAATAAAACCTATAGTTTTATGGTATCCAGTGAGTTTGATCTTCATTACGAGATGACAAATAAATGAATAAAAGTTTAAGTTATAAATGTGGCTGAACATGGATCGGGAGATTCAAAACCAGTATATATAGAAAGTTTTGCTAACTTTACTGTTTATTTTATTATCACGGCGTAAGTGTCATCACTCGACAGTATGTTTAAAATTATTTTTGGTTGTGTTTTGGTTTACATAGGTCACAGATCCATATGAGGAGCACTATGAAGGCGGATTTAAGTGTGGGCTTATCAGACCGAGGTGAGTGTTGTGATTGACTTTTTATTTTTATGATAATGTATCATATATTCATTGATTGTGTTGGTCGATAGGTATTTTGTCATCCCAAAATTAGGTGTGCTTTTTTCAATTTACCTGTGAATCTGTGTTGTATTTTCTATAACTGTAACGAGGTAGGCTCAATCATAACTAATTGCTTGGACATTTTTAAAAAGGGATCAGTCATTATGTTTGAAGGAGCTTATAGGACTTAGAATTTGTTAAAAATGCCTGTAAATGTTCCGGCAAAACCTTTAGATATTTAATCTAGGTTCAACCAAGTTATGAAACTTATCGGATCATAGGAAACCTCTAGTTTATGGTGATGTGGTGAGTTTTTTTATTATTACGTACGATCAATTAAACAAAAGTTTCAAATGTGAGTGAGTAAGTGTTATAAAAAGTTTGAAACGAGTGTATATAGAAAGTTTTGTTAAGTTTTTTGTTTATTTTATTTTCACGACGCAAGTGTTATTATTTGACACTATGTTTAAAATTATTTCTGGTTGTGTTTTGGTTTACATAGGCCGCAGATGCATATGAGGAGCACTATGAAGGCGGATTTAAGAGTGGGCTTATCAGACAGAGGTGAGTGTTGTGCTTGAGTTTCTATTTTTATGATAACGTGTGATATAGTTACTATTGGTGGTGGTCGATAGGTATTTTGCCATCCCAAATTTAGGGGTGCTATTTTAAGATTACGGTTGTTTAATGATAAGGATAGTAAATCTTTGATAACCTGTGAATCTATGATGTAGGCTGAATCACAACTAATGACTTGGACATTTTTAAAAGAGGATCGAACATTGAGTTTGAAGTAACTGGTGTGACTCTTAGAATTAGTAAAAAGAGCCTGAAATGTTCCACCAAAATCAATCTAGAGATATTTATTGTTTAAACCAGGTTCAACAGAATTATGAAATTTATAGATTAAGTTTTTCTATATTTATTGGTTTTTATTACAGGATGATCAATTAAACAAGAATAGATTATGTTTCAAATGTGAGTAAATAATGGTGGCCTAGTGTCGGTAGGGATTAAAACCAGTATATAGAGAAAGTTTTGCTAAGTTAATTGTTTATTTACACGGCATGTGTTATTATTTGAGAGTATGTTTAAAATTATTTCCGAGGAAGTTTTTATATACATAATGAGGCAGGCTCAATTTCACCAAATTGTTTTGACCTTTTTAAAATGGGATCAAACGTTAAGTTAAAAGCCGTCTGTAGGACTCTTTGTGTTCGTAAAAAGAACCTGATAATATTCCTCCCAAACCTACACAATTTTATTGTTCAATCTAGATTTGTCCAAGTTATAAAATTTACCAGGCAAAATAAAACCTATAGTTTTATGGTATCCAGTGAGTTTGATCTTCATTACGAGATGACAAATACATGAATAAAAGTTTAAGTTATAAATGTGGCTGAACCTGGATCGGGAGATTCAAAACCAGTATATATAGAAAGTTTTGCTAACTTTACTGTTTATTTTATTTTCACGGCGTAAGTGTCATCACTTGACAGTATGTTTAAAATTATTTTTGGTTGTGTTTTGGTTTACATAGGTCACAGATCCATATGAGGAGCACTATGAAGGCGGATTTAAGTGTGGGCTTATCAGACCGAGGTGAGTGTTGTGATTGACTTTTTATTTTTATGATAATGTATCATATATTCATTGATTGTGTTGGTCGATAGGTATTTTGTCATCCCAAAATTAGGTGTGCTTTTTTCAATTTACCTGTGAATCTGTGTTGTATTTTCTATAACTGTAACGAGATAGGCTCAATCATAACTAATTGCTTGGACATTTTTAAAAAGGGATCAGTCATTATGTTTGAAGTAGCTTATAGGACTTAGAATTTGTAAAAAATGCCTGTAAATGTTCCGGCAAAACCTTCAGATATTTAATCTAGGTTTAACCAAGTTATGAACTTTATCGGATGAAAGGAAACCTCTAGTTTATGGTGATGTGGTGAGTTTTGTTATTATTACGTACGATCAATTAAACAAAAGTTTCAAATGTGAGTGAGTAAGTGTTATAAAAAGTTTGAAACGAGTGTATATAGAAAGTTTTGTTTAGTTTTTTGTTTATTTTATTTTCACGACGCAAGTGTTATTATTTGACACTGTTTAAAATTATTTCTGGTTGTGTTTTGGTTTACATAGGCCGCAGATGCATATGAGGAGCACTATGAAGGCGGATTTAAGAGTGGGCTTATCAGACAGAGGTGAGTGTTGTGCTTGACTTTCTATTTTTATGATAACGTGTGATATAGTTACTATTGGTGGTGGTCGATAGGTATTTTGCCATCCCAAATTTACTGGTGCTATTTTAAGATTACGGTTGTTTAATGATAAGGATAGTAAGTCTTTGATAACCTGTGAATCTATGATGTAGGCTGAATCACAACTAATGACTTGGACATTTTTAAAAGAGGATCGAACATTGAGTTTGAAGTAACTGATGCGACTCTTAGAATTAGTAAAAAGAGCCTGAAATGTTCCACCAAAATCAATCTAGAGATATTTATTGTTTAATCCAGGTTCAACAGAATTATGAAATTTATAGATTAAGTTTTTCTATATTTATTGGTTTTTATTACAGGATGATCAATTAAACAAGAATAGATTATGTTTCAAATGTGAGTAAATAATGGTGGCCTAGTGTCGGTAGGGATTAAAACCAGTATATAGAGAAAGTTTTGCTAAGTTAATTGTTTATTTACACGGCATGTGTTATTATTTGAGAGTATGTTTAAAATTATTTCCGAGGTAGTTTTTATTTACATAATGAGGCAGGCTCAATTTCACCAAATTGTTTTGACATTTTTAAAATGGGATCGAACGTTAAGTTAAAAGCCGTCTGTAGGACTCTTTGTGTTCGTAAAAAGAACCTGATAATATTCCTCCCAAACCTACACAATTTTATTGTTCAATCTAGATTTGTCCAAGTTATAAAATTTACCAGGCAAAATAAAACCTATAGTTTTATGGTATCCAGTGAGTTTGATCTTCATTACGAGATGACAAATAAATGAATAAAAGTTTAAGTTATAAATGTGGCTGAACATGGATCGGGAGATTCAAAACCAGTATATATAGAAAGTTTTGCTAACTTTACTGGTTTATTTTATTTTCACGGCGTAAGTGTCATCACTCGACAGTATGTTTAAAATAATTTTTGGTTGTGTTTTGGTTTACATAGGTCACAGATCCATATGAGGAGCACTATGAAGGCGGATTTAAGTGTGGGCTTATCAGACCGAGGTGAGTGTTGTGATTGACTTTTTATTTTTATGATAATGTATCATATATTCATTGATTGTGTTGGTCGATAGGTATTTTGTCATCCCAAAATTAGGTGTGCTTTTTTCAATTTACCTGTGAATCTGTGTTGTATTTTCTATAACTGTAACAAGGTAGGCTCAATCATAACTAATTGCTTGGACATTTTTAAAAAGGGATCAGTGATTATGTTTGAAGGAGCTTATAGGACTTAGAATTTGTAAAAAATGCCTGTAAATGTTCCGGCAAAACCTTCAGATATTTAATCTAGGTTCAACCAAGTTATGAAACTTATCGGATGAAAGGAAACCTCTAGTTTATGGTGATGTGGTGAGTTTTTTTATTATTACGTACGATCAATTAAACAAAAGTTTCAAATGTGAGTGAGTAAGTGTTATAAAAAGTTTGAAACGAGTGTATATAGAAAGTTTTGTTAAGTTTTTTGTTTTTTTTATTTTCACGACGCAAGTGTTATTATTTGACACTATGTTTAAAATTTTTTCTGGTTGTGTTTTGGTTTACATAGGCCGCAGATGCATATGAGGAGCACTATGAAGGCGGATTTAAGTGTGGGCTTATCAGACCGAGGTGAGTGTTGTGATTGACTTTTTATTTTTATGATAATGTATCATATATTCATTGATTGTGTTGGTCGATAGGTATTTTGTCATCCCAAAATTAGGTGTGCTTTTTTCAATTTACCTGTGAATCTGTGTTGTATTTTCTATAACTGTAACGAGGTAGGCTCAATCATAACTAATTGCTTGGACATTTTTAAAAAGGGATCAGTCATTATGTTTGAAGTAGCTTATAGGACTTAGAATTTGTAAAAAATGCCTGTAAATGTTCCGGCAAAACCTTCAGATATTTAATCTAGGTTCAACCAAGTTATGAAACCTATCGGATGAAAGGAAACCTCTAGTTTATGGTGATGTGATGAGGTTTTTTATTATTACGTACGATCAATTAAACAAAAGTTTCAAATGTGAGTGAGTAAGTGTTATAAAAAGTTTGA
Source organism: Cuscuta epithymum (assembly GCA_945859915.1). Classification (NCBI taxonomy): domain Eukaryota; kingdom Viridiplantae; phylum Streptophyta; class Magnoliopsida; order Solanales; family Convolvulaceae; genus Cuscuta; species Cuscuta epithymum. The sequence goes on along the minus strand of CAMAPF010000944.1, from coordinate 1,187,538 downwards.
AACGAGTGTATATAGAAAGTTTTGTTAAGTTTTTTGTTTATTTTATTTTCACGACGCAAGTGTTATTATTTGACACTATGTTTAAAATTATTTCTGGTTGTGTTTTGGTTTACATAGGCCGCAGATGCATATGAGGAGCACTATGAAGGCGGATTTAAGAGTGGGCTTATCAGACAGAGGTGAGTGTTGTGCTTGACTTTCTATTTTTATGATAACGTGTGATATAGTTACTATTGGTGGTGGTCGATAGGTATTTTGCCATCCCAAATTTACTGGTGCTATTTTAAGATTACGGTTGTTTAATGATAAGGATAGTAAGTCTTTGATAACCTGTGAATCTATGATGTAGGCTGAATCACAACTAATGACTTGGACATTTTTAAAAGAGGATCGAACATTGAGTTTGAAGTAACTGATGCGACTCTTAGAATTAGTAAAAAGAGCCTGAAATGTTCCACCAAAATCAATCTAGAGATATTTATTGTTTAATCCAGGTTCAACAGAATTATGAAATTTATAGATTAAGTTTTTCTATATTTATTGGTTTTTATTACAGGATGATCAATTAAACAAGAATAGATTATGTTTCAAATGTGAGTAAATAATGGTGGCCTAGTGTCGGTAGGGATTAAAACCAGTATATAGAGAAAGTTTTGCTAAGTTAATTGTTTATTTACACGGCATGTGTTATTATTTGAGAGTATGTTTAAAATTATTTCCGAGGTAGTTTTTATTTACATAATGAGGCAGGCTCAATTTCACCAAATTGTTTTGACCTTTTTAAAATGGGATCAAACGTTAAGTTAAAAGCCGTCTGTAGGACTCTTTGTGTTCGTAAAAAGAACCTGATAATATTCCTCCCAAACCTACACAATTTTATTGTTCAATCTAGATTTGTCCAAGTTATAAAATTTACCAGGCAAAATAAAACCTATAGTTTTATGGTATCCAGTGAGTTTGATCTTCATTACGAGATGACAAATAAATGAATAAAAGTTAAAGTTATAAATGTGGCTGAACATGGATCGGGAGATTCAAAACCAGTATATATAGAAAGTTTTGCTAACTTTACTGTTTATTTTATTATCACGGCGTAAGTGTCATCACTCGACAGTATGTTTAAAATTATTTTTGGTTGTGTTTTGGTTTACATAGGTCACAGATCCATATGAGGAGCACTATGAAGGCGGATTTAAGTGTGGGCTTATCAGACCGAGGTGAGTGTTGTGATTGACTTTTTATTTTTATGATAATGTATCATATATTCATTGATTGTGTTGGTCGATAGGTATTTTGTCATCCCAAAATTAGGTGTGCTTTTTTCAATTTACCTGTGAATCTGTGTTGTATTTTCTATAACTGTAACGAGGTAGGCTCAATCATAACTAATTGCTTGGACATTTTTAAAAAGGGATCAGTCATTATGTTTGAAGGAGCTTATAGGACTTAGAATTTGTTAAAAATGCCTGTAAATGTTCCGGCAAAACCTTCAGATATTTAATCTAGGTTCAACCAAGTTATGAAACTTATCGGATGATAGGAAACCTCTAGTTTATGGTGATGTGGTGAGTTTTTTTATTATTACGTACGATCAATTAAACAAAAGTTTCAAATGTGAGTGAGTAAGTGTTATAAAAAGTTTGAAACGAGTGTATATAGAAAGTTTTGTTAAGTTTTTTGTTTATTTTATTTTCACGACGCAAGTGTTATTATTTGACACTATGTTTAAAATTATTTCTGGTTGTGTTTTGGTTTACATAGGCCGCAGATGCATATGAGGAGCACTATGAAGGCGGATTTAAGAGTGGGCTTATCAGACAGAGGTGAGTGTTGTGCTTGAGTTTCTATTTTTATGATAACGTGTGATATAGTTACTATTGGTGGTGGTCGATAGGTATTTTGCCATCCCAAATTTAGGGGTGCTATTTTAAGATTACGGTTGTTTAATGATAAGGATAGTAAATCTTTGATAACCTGTGAATCTATGATGTAGGCTGAATCACAACTAATGACTTGGACATTTTTAAAAGAGGATCGAACATTGAGTTTGAAGTAACTGGTGTGACTCTTAGAATTAGTAAAAAGAGCCTGAAATGTTCCACCAAAATCAATCTAGAGATATTTATTGTTTAAACCAGGTTCAACAGAATTATGAAATTTATAGATTAAGTTTTTCTATATTTATTGGTTTTTATTACAGGATGATCAATTAAACAAGAATAGATTATGTTTCAAATGTGAGTAAATAATGGTGGCCTAGTGTCGGTAGGGATTAAAACCAGTATATAGAGAAAGTTTTGCTAAGTTAATTGTTTATTTACACGGCATGTGTTATTATTTGAGAGTATGTTTAAAATTATTTCCGAGGAAGTTTTTATATACATAATGAGGCAGGCTCAATTTCACCAAATTGTTTTGACCTTTTTAAAATGGGATCAAACGTTAAGTTAAAAGCCGTCTGTAGGACTCTTTGTGTTCGTAAAAAGAACCTGATAATATTCCTCCCAAACCTACACAATTTTATTGTTCAATCTAGATTTGTCCAAGTTATAAAATTTACCAGGCAAAATAAAACCTATAGTTTTATGGTATCCAGTGAGTTTGATCTTCATTACGAGATGACAAATACATGAATAAAAGTTTAAGTTATAAATGTGGCTGAACCTGGATCGGGAGATTCAAAACCAGTATATATAGAAAGTTTTGCTAACTTTACTGTTTATTTTATTTTCACGGCGTAAGTGTCATCACTCGACAGTATGTTTAAAATTATTTTTGGTTGTGTTTTGGTTTACATAGGTCACAGATCCATATGAGGAGCACTATGAAGGCGGATTTAAGTGTGGGCTTATCAGACCGAGGTGAGTGTTGTGATTGACTTTTTATTTTTATGATAATGTATCATATATTCATTGATTGTGTTGGTCGATAGGTATTTTGTCATCCCAAAATTAGGTGTGCTTTTTTCAATTTACCTGTGAATCTGTGTTGTATTTTCTATAACTGTAACGAGGTAGGCTCAATCATAACTAATTGCTTGGACATTTTTAAAAAGGGATCAGTGATTATGTTTGAAGGAGCTTATAGGACTTAGAATTTGTAAAAAATGCCTGTAAATGTTCCGGCAAAACCTTCAGATATTTAATCTAGGTTCAACCAAGTTATGAAACTTATCGGATGAAAGGAAACCTCTAGTTTATGGTGATGTGGTGAGTTTTTTTATTATTACGTACGATCAATTAAACAAAAGTTTCAAATGTGAGTGAGTAAGTGTTATAAAAAGTTTGAAACGAGTGTATATAGAAAGTTTTGTTAAGTTTTTTGTTTATTTTATTTTCACGACGCAAGTGTTATTATTTGACACTATGTTTAAAATTATTTCTGGTTGTGTTTTGGTTTACATAGGCCGCAGATGCATATGAGGAGCACTATGAAGGCGGATTTAAGAGTGGGCTTATCAGACAGAGGTGAGTGTTGTGCTTGACTTTCTATTTTTATGATAACGTGTGATATAGTTACTATTGGTGGTGGTCGATAGGTATTTTGCCATCCGAAATTTAGGGGTGCTATTTTAAGATTACGGTTGTTTAATGATAAGGATAGTAAGTCTTTGATAACCTGTGAATCTATGATGTAGGCTGAATCACAACTAATGACTTGGACATTTTTAAAAGAGGATCGAACATTGAGTTTGAAGTAACTGATGCGACTCTTAGAATTAGTAAAAAGAGCCTGAAATGTTCCACCAAAATCAATCTAGAGATATTTATTGTTTAATCCAGGTTCAACAGAATTATGAAATTTATAGATTAAGTTTTTCTATATTTATTGGTTTTTATTACAGGATGATCAATTAAACAAGAATAGATTATGTTTCAAATGTGAGTAAATAATGGTGGCCTAGTGTCGGTAGGGATTAAAACCAGTATATAGAGAAAGTTTTGCTAAGTTAATTGTTTATTTACACGGCATGTGTTATTATTTGAGAGTATGTTTAAAATTATTTCCGAGGTAGTTTTTATTTACATAATGAGGCAGGCTCAATTTCACCAAATTGTTTTGACCTTTTTAAAATGGGATCAAACGTTAAGTTAAAAGCCGTCTGTAGGACTCTTTGTGTTCGTAAAAAGAACCTGATAATATTCCTCCCAAACCTACACAATTTTATTGTTCAATCTAGATTTGTCCAAGTTATAAAATTTACCAGGCAAAATAAAACCTATAGTTTTATGGTATCCAGTGAGTTTGATCTTCATTACGAGATGACAAATAAATGAATAAAAGTTAAAGTTATAAATGTGGCTGAACATGGATCGGGAGATTCAAAACCAGTATATATAGAAAGTTTTGCTAACTTTACTGTTTATTTTATTATCACGGCGTAAGTGTCATCACTCGACAGTATGTTTAAAATTATTTTTGGTTGTGTTTTGGTTTACATAGGTCACAGATCCATATGAGGAGCACTATGAAGGCGGATTTAAGTGTGGGCTTATCAGACCGAGGTGAGTGTTGTGATTGACTTTTTATTTTTATGATAATGTATCATATATTCATTGATTGTGTTGGTCGATAGGTATTTTGTCATCCCAAAATTAGGTGTGCTTTTTTCAATTTACCTGTGAATCTGTGTTGTATTTTCTATAACTGTAACGAGGTAGGCTCAATCATAACTAATTGCTTGGACATTTTTAAAAAGGGATCAGTCATTATGTTTGAAGGAGCTTATAGGACTTAGAATTTGTTAAAAATGCCTGTAAATGTTCCGGCAAAACCTTCAGATATTTAATCTAGGTTCAACCAAGTTATGAAACTTATCGGATGATAGGAAACCTCTAGTTTATGGTGATGTGGTGAGTTTTTTTATTATTACGTACGATCAATTAAACAAAAGTTTCAAATGTGAGTGAGTAAGTGTTATAAAAAGTTTGAAACGAGTGTATATAGAAAGTTTTGTTAAGTTTTTTGTTTATTTTATTTTCACGACGCAAGTGTTATTATTTGACACTATGTTTAAAATTATTTCTGGTTGTGTTTTGGTTTACATAGGCCGCAGATGCATATGAGGAGCACTATGAAGGCGGATTTAAGAGTGGGCTTATCAGACAGAGGTGAGTGTTGTGCTTGAGTTTCTATTTTTATGATAACGTGTGATATAGTTACTATTGGTGGTGGTCGATAGGTATTTTGCCATCCCAAATTTAGGGGTGCTATTTTAAGATTACGGTTGTTTAATGATAAGGATAGTAAATCTTTGATAACCTGTGAATCTATGATGTAGGCTGAATCACAACTAATGACTTGGACATTTTTAAAAGAGGATCGAACATTGAGTTTGAAGTAACTGGTGTGACTCTTAGAATTAGTAAAAAGAGCCTGAAATGTTCCACCAAAATCAATCTAGAGATATTTATTGTTTAAACCAGGTTCAACAGAATTATGAAATTTATAGATTAAGTTTTTCTATATTTATTGGTTTTTATTACAGGATGATCAATTAAACAAGAATAGATTATGTTTCAAATGTGAGTAAATAATGGTGGCCTAGTGTCGGTAGGGATTAAAACCAGTATATAGAGAAAGTTTTGCTAAGTTAATTGTTTATTTACACGGCATGTGTTATTATTTGAGAGTATGTTTAAAATTATTTCCGAGGAAGTTTTTATATACATAATGAGGCAGGCTCAATTTCACCAAATTGTTTTGACCTTTTTAAAATGGGATCAAACGTTAAGTTAAAAGCCGTCTGTAGGACTCTTTGTGTTCGTAAAAAGAACCTGATAATATTCCTCCCAAACCTACACAATTTTATTGTTCAATCTAGATTTGTCCAAGTTATAAAATTTACCAGGCAAAATAAAACCTATAGTTTTATGGTATCCAGTGAGTTTGATCTTCATTACGAGATGACAAATACATGAATAAAAGTTTAAGTTATAAATGTGGCTGAACCTGGATCGGGAGATTCAAAACCAGTATATATAGAAAGTTTTGCTAACTTTACTGTTTATTTTATTTTCACGGCGTAAGTGTCATCACTCGACAGTATGTTTAAAATTATTTTTGGTTGTGTTTTGGTTTACATAGGTCACAGATCCATATGAGGAGCACTATGAAGGCGGATTTAAGTGTGGGCTTATCAGACCGAGGTGAGTGTTGTGATTGACTTTTTATTTTTATGATAATGTATCATATATTCATTGATTGTGTTGGTCAATAGGTATTTTGTCATCCCAAAATTAGGTGTGCTTTTTTCAATTTACCTGTGAATCTGTGTTGTATTTTCTATAACTGTAACGAGATAGGCTCAATCATAACTAATTGCTTGGACATTTTTAAAAAGGGATCAGTCATTATGTTTGAAGTAGCTTATAGGACTTAGAATTTGTAAAAAATGCCTGTAAATGTTCCGGCAAAACCTTCAGATATTTAATCTAGGTTTAACCAAGTTATGAACTTTATCGGATGAAAGGAAACCTCTAGTTTATGGTGATGTGGTGAGTTTTGTTATTATTACGTACGATCAATTAAACAAAAGTTTCAAATGTGAGTGAGTAAGTGTTATAAAAAGTTTGAAACGAGTGTATATAGAAAGTTTTGTTTAGTTTTTTGTTTATTTTATTTTCACGACGCAAGTGTTATTATTTGACACTGTTTAAAATTATTTCTGGTTGTGTTTTGGTTTACATAGGCCGCAGATGCATATGAGGAGCACTATGAAGGCGGATTTAAGAGTGGGCTTATCAGACAGAGGTGAGTGTTGTGCTTGACTTTCTATTTTTATGATAACGTGTGATATAGTTACTATTGGTGGTGGTCGATAGGTATTTTGCCATCCCAAATTTAGGGGTGCTATTTTAAGATTACGGTTGTTTAATGATAAGGATAGTAAGTCTTTGATAACCTGTGAATCTATGATGTAGGCTGAATCACAACTAATGACTTGGACATTTTTAAAAGAGGATCGAACATTGAGTTTGAAGTAACTGATGCGACTCTTAGAATTAGTAAAAAGAGCCTGAAATGTTCCACCAAAATCAATCTAGAGATATTTATTGTTTAATCCAGGTTCAACAGAATTATGAAATTTATAGATTAAGTTTTTCTATATTTATTGGTTTTTATTACAGGATGATCAATTAAACAAGAATAGATTATGTTTCAAATGTGAGTAAATAATGGTGGCCTAGTGTCGGTAGGGATTAAAACCAGTATATAGAGAAAGTTTTGCTAAGTTAATTGTTTATTTACACGGCATGTGTTATTATTTGAGAGTATGTTTAAAATTATTTCCGAGGTAGTTTTTATTTACATAATGAGGCAGGCTCAATTTCACCAAATTGTTTTGACCTTTTTAAAATGGGATCGAACGTTAAGTTAAAAGCCGTCTGTAGGACTCTTTGTGTTCGTAAAAAGAACCTGATAATATTCCTCCTAAACCTACACAATTTTATTGTTCAATCTAGATTTGTCCAAGTTATAAAATTTAGCAGGCAAAATAAAACCTATAGTTTTATGGTATCCAGTGAGTTTGATCTTCATTACGAGATGACAAATAAATGAATAAAAGTTTAAGTTATAAATGTGGCTGAACATGGATCGGGAGATTCAAAACCAGTATATATAGAAAGTTTTGCTAACTTTACTGTTTATTTTATTTTCACGGCGTAAGTGTGTCATCACTCGACAGTATGTTTAAAATTATTTTTGGTTGTGTTTTGGTTTACATAGGTCACAGATCCATATGAGGAGCACTATGAAGGCGGATTTAAGTGTGGGCTTATCAGACCGAGGTGAGTGTTGTGATTGACTTTTTATTTTTATGATAATGTATCATATATTCATTGATTGTGTTGGTCGATAGGTATTTTGTCATCCCAAAATTAGGTGTGCTTTTTTCAATTTACCTGTGAATCTGTGTTGTATTTTCTATAACTGTAACAAGGTAGGCTCAATCATAACTAATTGCTTGGACATTTTTAAAAAGGGATCAGTGATTATGTTTGAAGGAGCTTATAGGACTTAGAATTTGTAAAAAATGCCTGTAAATGTTCCGGCAAAACCTTCAGATATTTAATCTAGGTTCAACCAAGTTATGAAACTTATCGGATGAAAGGAAACCTCTAGTTTATAGTGATGTGGTGAGTTTTTTTATTATTACGTACGATCAATTAAACAAAAGTTTCAAATGTGAGTGAGTAAGTGTTATAAAAAGTTTGAAACGAGTGTATATAGAAAGTTTTGTTAAGTTTTTTGTTTTTTTTATTTATACGACGCAAGTGTTATTATTTGACACTATGTTTAAAATTATTTCTGGTTGTGTTTTGGTTTACATAGGCCGCAGATGCATATGAGGAGCACTATGAAGGCGGATTTAAGTGTGGGCTTATCAGACCGAGGTGAGTGTTGTGATTGACTTTTTATTTTTATGATAATGTATCATATATTCATTGATTGTGTTGGTCGATAGGTATTTTGTCATCCCAAAATTAGGTGTGCTTTTTTCAATTTACCTGTGAATCTGTGTTGTATTTTCTATAACTGTAACGAGGTAGGCTCAATCATAACTAATTGCTTGGACATTTTTAAAAAGGGATCAGTCATTATGTTTGAAGTAGCTTATAGGACTTAGAATTTGTAAAAAATGCCTGTAAATGTTCCGGCAAAACCTTCAGATATTTAATCTAGGTTCAACCAAGTTATGAAACCTATCGGATGAAAGGAAACCTCTAGTTTATGGTGATGTGGTGAGGTTTTTTATTATTACGTACGATCAATTAAACAAAAGTTTCAAATGTGAGTGAGTAAGTGTTATAAAAAGTTTGAAACGAGTGTATATAGAAAGTTTTGTTAAGTTTTTTGTTTATTTTATTTTCACGACGCAAGTGTTATTATTTGACACTATGTTTAAAATTATTTCTGGTTGTGTTTTGGTTTACATAGGCCGCAGATGCATATGAGGAGCACTATGAAGGCGGATTTAAGAGTGGGCTTATCAGACAGAGGTGAGTGTTGTGCTTGACTTTCTATTTTTATGATAACGTGTGATATAGTTACTATTGGTGGTGGTCGATAGGTATTTTGCCATCCCAAATTTAGGGGTGCTATTTTAAGATTACGGTTGTTTAATGATAAGGATAGTAAGTCTTTGATAACCTGTAAATCTATGATGTAGGCTGAATCACAACTAATAACTTGGACATTTTTAAAAGAGGATCGAACATTGAGTTTGAAGTAACTGATGCGACTCTTAGAATTAGTAAAAAGAGCCTGAAATGTTCCACCAAAATCAATCTAGAGATATTTATTGTTTAATCCAGGTTCAACAGAATTATGAAATTTATAGATTAAGTTTTTCTATATTTATTGGTTTTTATTACAGGATGATCAATTAAACAAGAATAGATTATGACCGTAATCTAAGTAAATAATGGTGGCCTAGTGTCGGTAGGGATTAAAACCAGTATATAGAGAAAGTTTTGCTAAGTTAATTGTTTATTTACACGGCATGTGTTATTATTTGAGAGTATGTTTAAAATTATTTCCGAGGAAGTTTTTATATACATAATGAGGCAGGCTCAATTTCACCAAATTGTTTTGACCTTTTTAAAATGGGATCAAACGTTAAGTTAAAAGCCGTCAGTAGGACTCTTTGTGTTCGTAAAAAGAACCTGATAATATTCCTCCCAAACCTACACAATTTTATTGTTCAATCTAGATTTGTCCAAGTTATAAAATTTACCAGGCAAAATAAAACCTATAGTTTTATGGTATCCAGTGAGTTTGATCTTCATTACGAGATGACAAATAAATGAATAAAAGTTTAAGTTATAAATGTGGCTGAACATGGATCGGGAGATTCAAAACCAGTATATATAGAAAGTTTTGCTGACTTTACTGTTTATTTTATTTTCACGGCGTAAGTGTCATCACTCGACAGTATGTTTAAAATTATTTTTGGTTGTGTTTTGGTTTACATAGGTCACAGATCCATATGAGGAGCACTATGAAGGCGGATTTAAGTGTGGGCTTATCAGACCGAGGTGAGTGTTGTGATTGACTTTTTATTTTTATGATAATGTATCATATATTCATTGATTGTGTTGGTCGATAGGTATTTTGTCATCCCAAAATTAGGTGTGCTTTTTTCAATTTACCTGTGAATCTGTGTTGTATTTTCTATAACTGTAACGAGGTAGGCTCAATCATAACTAATTGCTTGGACATTTTTAAAAAGGGATCAGTGATTATGTTTGAAGGAGCTTATAGGACTTAGAATTTGTAAAAAATGCCTGTAAATGTTCCGGCAAAACCTTCAGATATTTAATCTAGGTTCAACCAAGTTATGAAACTTATCGGATGAAAGGAAACCTCTAGTTTATGGTGATGTGGTGAGTTTTTTTATTATTACGTACGATCAATTAAACAAAAGTTTTAAATGTGAGTGAGTAAGTGTTATAAAAAGTTTGAAACGAGTGTATATAGAAAGTTTTGTTAAGTTTTTTGTTTTTTTTATTTTCACGACGCAAGTGTTATTATTTGACACTATGTTTAAAATTATTTCTGGTTGTGTTTTGGTTTACATAGGCCGCAGATGCATATGAGGAGCACTATGAAGGCGGATTTAAGTGTGGGCTTATCAGACCGAGGTGAGTGTTGTGATTGACTTTTTATTTTTATGATAATGTATCATATATTCATTGATTGTGTTGGTCGATAGGTATTTTGTCATCCCAAAATTAGGTGTGCTTTTTTCAATTTACCTGTGAATCTGTGTTGTATTTTCTATAACTGTAACGAGGTAGGCTCAATCATAACTAATTGCTTGGACATTTTTAAAAAGGGATCAGTCATTATGTTTGAAGTAGCTTATAGGACTTAGAATTTGTAAAAAATGCCTGTAAATGTTCCGGCAAAACCTTCAGATATTTAATCTAGGTTCAACCAAGTTATGAAACCTATCGGATGAAAGGAAACCTCTAGTTTATGGTGATGTGGTGAGGTTTTTTATTATTACGTACGATCAATTAAACAAAAGTTTCAAATGTGAGTGAGTAAGTGTTATAAAAAGTTTGAAACGAGTGTATATAGAAAGTTTTGTTAAGTTTTTTGTTTATTTTATTTTCACGACGCAAGTGTTATTATTTGACACTATGTTTAAAATTATTTCTGGTTGTGTTTTGGTTTACATAGGCCGCAGATGCATATGAGGAGCACTATGAAGGCGGATTTAAGAGTGGGCTTATCAGACAGAGGTGAGTGTTGTGCTTGACTTTCTATTTTTATGATAACGTGTGATATAGTTACTATTGGTGGTGGTCGATAGGTATTTTGCCATCCCAAATTTAGGGGTGCTATTTTAAGATTACGGTTGTTTAATGATAAGGATAGTAAGTCTTTGATAACCTGTGAATCTATGATGTAGGCTGAATCACAACTAATGACTTGGACATTTTTAAAAGAGGATCGAACATTGAGTTTGAAGTAACTGATGCGACTCTTAGAATTCGTAAAAAGAGCCTGAAATGTTCCACCAAAATCAATCTAGAGATATTTATTGTTTAATCCAGGTTCAACAGAATTATGAAATTTATAGATTAAGTTTTTCTATATTTATTGGTTTTTATTACAGGATGATCAATTAAACAAGAATAGATTATGTTTCAAATGTGAGTAAATAATGGTGGCCTAGTGTCGGTAGGGATTAAAACCAGTATATAGAGAAAGTTTTGCTAAGTTAATTGTTTATTTACACGGCATGTGTTATTATTTGAGAGTATGTTTAAAATTATTTCCGAGGTAGTTTTTATTTACATAATGAGGCAGGCTCAATTTCACCAAATTGTTTTGACCTTTTTAAAATGGGATCAAACGTTAAGTTAAAAGCCGTCTGTAGGACTCTTTGTGTTCGTAAAAAGAACCTGATAATATTCCTCCCAAACCTACACAATTTTATTGTTCAATCTAGATTTGTCCAAGTTATAAAATTTACCAGGCAAAATAAAACCTATAGTTTTATGGTATCCAGTGAGTTTGATCTTCATTACGAGATGACAAATAAATGAATAAAAGTTTAAGTTATAAATGTGGCTGAACATGGATCGGGAGATTCAAAACCAGTATATATAGAAAGTTTTGCTAACTTTACTGTTTATTTTATTTTCACGGCGTAAGTGTCATCACTCGACAGTATGTTTAAAATTATTTTTGGTTGTGTTTTGGTTTACATAGGTCACAGATCCATATGAGGAGCACTATGAAGGCGGATTTAAGTGTGGGCTTATCAGACCGAGGTGAGTGTTGTGATTGACTTTTTATTTTTATGATAATGTATCATATATTCATTGATTGTGTTGGTCGATAGGTATTTTGTCATCCCAAAATTAGGTGTGCTTTTTTCAATTTACCTGTGAATCTGTGTTGTATTTTCTATAACTGTAACGAGGTAGGCTCAATCATAACTAATTGCTTGGACATTTTTAAAAAGGGATCAGTGATTATGTTTGAAGTAGCTTATAGGACTTAGAATTTGTAAAAAATGCCTGTAAATGTTCCGGCAAAACCTTCAGATATTTAATCTAGGTTCAACCAAGTTATGAAACTTATCGGATGAAAGGAAACCTCTAGTTTATGGTGATGTGGTGAGTTTTGTTATTATTACGTACGATCAATTAAACAAAAGTTTCAAATGTGAGTGAGTAAGTGTTATAAAAAGTTTGAAACGAGTGTATATAGAAAGTTTTGTTAAGTTTTTTGTTTTTTTTATTTTCACGACGCAAGTGTTATTATTTGACACTATGTTTAAAATTATTTCTGGTTGTGTTTTGGTTTACATAGGCCGCAGATGCATATGAGGAGCACTATGAAGGCGGATTTAAGTGTGGGCTTATCAGACCGAGGTGAGTGTTGTGATTGACTTTTTATTTTTATGATAATGTATCATATATTCATTGATTGTGTTGGTCGATAGGTATTTTGTCATCCCAAAATTAGGTGTGCTTTTTTCAATTTACCTGTGAATCTGTGTTGTATTTTCTATAACTGTAACGAGGTAGGCTCAATCATAACTAATTGCTTGGACATTTTTAAAAAGGGATCAGTCATTATGTTTGAAGTAGCTTATAGGACTTAGAATTTGTAAAAAATGCCTGTAAATGTTCCGGCAAAACCTTCAGATATTTAATCTAGGTTCAACCAAGTTATGAAACCTATCGGATGAAAGGAAACCTCTAGTTTATGGTGATGTGGTGAGGTTTTTTATTATTACGTACGATCAATTAAACAAAAGTTTCAAATGTGAGTGAGTAAGTGTTATAAAAAGTTTGAAACGAGTGTATATAGAAAGTTTTGTTAAGTTTTTTGTTTATTTTATTTTCACGACGCAAGTGTTATTATTTGACACTGTTTAAAATTATTTCTGGTTGTGTTTTGGTTTACATAGGCCGCAGATGCATATGAGGAGCACTATGAAGGCGGATTTAAGAGTGGGCTTATCAGACAGAGGTGAGTGTTGTGCTTGACTTTCTATTTTTATGATAACGTGTGATATAGTTACTATTGGTGGTGGTCGATAGGTATTTTGCCATCCCAAATTTAGGGGTGCTATTTTAAGATTACGGTTGTTTAATGATAAGGATAGTAAGTCTTTGATAACCTGTGAATCTATGATGTAGGCTGAATCACAACTAATGACTTGGACATTTTTAAAAGAGGATCGAACATTGAGTTTGAAGTAACTGATGCGACTCTTAGAATTAGTAAAAAGAGCCTGAAATGTTCCACCAAAATCAATCTAGAGATATTTATTGTTTAATCCAGGTTCAACAGAATTATGAAATTTATAGATTAAGTTTTTCTATATTTATTGGTTTTTATTACAGGATGATCAATTAAACAAGAATAGATTATGTTTCAAATGTGAGTAAATAATGGTGGCCTAGTGTCGGTAGGGATTAAAACCAGTATATAGAGAAAGTTTTGCTAAGTTAATTGTTTATTTACACGGCATGTGTTATTATTTCAGAGTATGTTTAAAATTATTTCCGAGGTAGTTTTTATTTACATAATGAGGCAGGCTCAATTTCACCAAATTGTTTTGACCTTTTTAAAATGGGATCAAACGTTAAGTTAAAAGCCGTCTGTAGGACTCTTTGTGTTCGTAAAAAGAACCTGATAATATTCCTCCCAAACCTACACAATTTTATTGTTCAATCTAGATTTGTCCAAGTTATAAAATTTACCAGGCAAAATAAAACCTATAGTTTTATGGTATCCAGTGAGTTTGATCTTCATTACGAGATGACAAATAAATGAATAAAAGTTTAAGTTATAAATGTGGCTGAACATGGATCGGGAGATTCAAAACCAGTATATATAGAAAGTTTTGCTAACTTTACTGTTTATTTTATTTTCACGGCGTAAGTGTCATCACTCGACAGTATGTTTAAAATTATTTTTGGTTGTGTTTTGGTTTACATAGGTCACAGATCCATATGAGGAGCACTATGAAGGCGGATTTAAGTGTGGGCTTATCAGACCGAGGTGAGTGTTGTGATTGACTTTTTATTTTTATGATAATGTATCATATATTCATTGATTGTGTTGGTCGATAGGTATTTTGTCATCCCAAAATTAGGTGTGCTTTTTTCAATTTACCTGTGAATCTGTGTTGTATTTTCTATAACTGTAACGAGGTAGGCTCAATCATAACTAATTGCTTGGACATTTTTAAAAAGGGATCAGTGATTATGTTTGAAGTAGCTTATAGGACTTAGAATTTGTAAAAAATGCCTGTAAATGTTCCGGCAAAACCTTCAGATATTTAATCTAGGTTCAACCAAGTTATGAAACTTATCGGATGAAAGGAAACCTCTAGTTTATGGTGATGTGGTGAGTTTTGTTATTATTACGTACGATCAATTAAACAAAAGTTTCAAATGTGAGTGAGTAAGTGTTATAAAAAGTTTGAAACGAGTGTATATAGAAAGTTTTGTTAAGTTTTTTGTTTTTTTTATTTTCACGACGCAAGTGTTATTATTTGACACTATGTTTAAAATTATTTCTGGTTGTGTTTTGGTTTACATAGGCCGCAGATGCATATGAGGAGCACTATGAAGGCGGATTTAAGTGTGGGCTTATCAGACCGAGGTGAGTGTTGTGATTGACTTTTTATTTTTATGATAATGTATCATATATTCATTGATTGTGTTGGTCGATAGGTATTTTGTCATCCCAAAATTAGGTGTGCTTTTTTCAATTTACCTGTGAATCTGTGTTGTATTTTCTATAACTGTAACGAGGTAGGCTCAATCATAACTAATTGCTTGGACATTTTTAAAAAGGGATCAGTCATTATGTTTGAAGTAGCTTATAGGACTTAGAATTTGTAAAAAATGCCTGTAAATGTTCCGGCAAAACCTTCAGATATTTAATCTAGGTTCAACCAAGTTATGAAACCTATCGGATGAAAGGAAACCTCTAGTTTATGGTGATGTGGTGAGGTTTTTTATTATTACGTACGATCAATTAAACAAAAGTTTCAAATGTGAGTGAGTAAGTGTTATAAAAAGTTTGAAACGAGTGTATATAGAAAGTTTTGTTAAGTTTTTTGTTTATTTTATTTTCACGACGCAAGTGTTATTATTTGACACTGTTTAAAATTATTTCTGGTTGTGTTTTGGTTTACATAGGCCGCAGATGCATATGAGGAGCACTATGAAGGCGGATTTAAGAGTGGGCTTATCAGACAGAGGTGAGTGTTGTGCTTGACTTTCTATTTTTATGATAACGTGTGATATAGTTACTATTGGTGGTGGTCGATAGGTATTTTGCCATCCCAAATTTAGGGGTGCTATTTTAAGATTACGGTTGTTTAATGATAAGGATAGTAAGTCTTTGATAACCTATGAATCTATGATGTAGGCTGAATCACAACTAATGACTTGGACATTTTTAAAAGAGGATCGAACATTGAGTTTGAAGTAACTGATGCGACTCTTAGAATTAGTAAAAAGAGCCTGAAATGTTCCACCAAAATCAATCTAGAGATATTTATTGTTTAATCCAGGTTCAACAGAATTATGAAATTTATAGATTAAGTTTTTCTATATTTATTGGTTTTTATTACAGGATGATCAATTAAACAAGAATAGATTATGTTTCAAATGTGAGTAAATAATGGTGGCCTAGTGTCGGTAGGGATTAAAACCAGTATATAGAGAAAGTTTTGCTAAGTTAATTGTTTATTTACACGGCATGTGTTATTATTTCAGAGTATGTTTAAAATTATTTCCGAGGTAGTTTTTATTTACATAATGAGGCAGGCTCAATTTCACCAAATTGTTTTGACCTTTTTAAAATGGGATCAAACGTTAAGTTAAAAGCCGTCTGTAGGACTCTTTGTGTTCGTAAAAAGAACCTGATAATATTCCTCCCAAACCTACACAATTTTATTGTTCAATCTAGATTTGTCCAAGTTATAAAATTTACCAGGCAAAATAAAACCTATAGTTTATGGTATCCAGTGAGTTTGATCTTCATTACGAGATGACAAATAAATGAATAAAAGTTTAAGTTATAAATGTGGCTGAACATGGATCGGGAGATTCAAAACCAGTATATATAGAAAGTTTTGCTAACTTTACTGTTTATTTTATTATCACGGCGTAAGTGTCATCACTCGACAGTATGTTTAAAATTATTTTTGGTTGTGTTTTGGTTTACATAGGTCACAGATCCATATGAGGAGCACTATGAAGGCGGATTTAAGTGTGGGCTTATCAGACCGAGGTGAGTGTTGTGATTGACTTTTTATTTTTATGATAATGTATCATATATTCATTGATTGTGTTGGTCGATAGGTATTTTGTCATCCCAAAATTAGGTGTGCTTTTTTCAATTTACCTGTGAATCTGTGTTGTATTTTCTATAACTGTAACGAGGTAGGCTCAATCATAACTAATTGCTTGGACATTTTTAAAAAGGGATCAGTCATTATGTTTGAAGGAGCTTATAGGACTTAGAATTTGTTAAAAATGCCTGTAAATGTTCCGGCAAAACCTTCAGATATTTAATCTAGGTTCAACCAAGTTATGAAACTTATCGGATGATAGGAAACCTCTAGTTTATGGTGATGTGGTGAGTTTTTTTATTATTACGTACGATCAATTAAACAAAAGTTTCAAATGTGAGTGAGTAAGTGTTATAAAAAGTTTGAAACGAGTGTATATAGAAAGTTTTGTTAAGTTTTTTGTTTATTTTATTTTCACGACGCAAGTGTTATTATTTGACACTGTTTAAAATTATTTCTGGTTGTGTTTTGGTTTACATAGGCCACAGATGCATTTGAGGAGCACTATGAAGGCGGATTTAAGAGTGGGCTTATCAGACAGAGGTGAGTGTTGTGCTTGAGTTTCTATTTTTATGATAACGTGTGATATAGTTACTATTGGTGGTGGTCGATAGGTATTTTGCCATCCCAAATTTAGGGGTGCTATTTTAAGATTACGGTTGTTTAATGATAAGGATAGTAAATCTTTGATAACCTGTGAATCTATGATGTAGGCTGAATCACAACTAATGACTTGGACATTTTTAAAAGAGGATCGAACATTGAGTTTGAAGTAACTGGTGTGACTCTTAGAATTAGTAAAAAGAGCCTGAAATGTTCCACCAAAATCAATCTAGAGATATTTATTGTTTAAACCAGGTTCAACAGAATTATGAAATTTATAGATTAAGTTTTTCTATATTTATTGGTTTTTATTACAGGATGATCAATTAAACAAGAATAGATTATGTTTCAAATGTGAGTAAATAATGGTGGCCTAGTGTCGGTAGGGATTAAAACCAGTATATAGAGAAAGTTTTGCTAAGTTAATTGTTTATTTACACGGCATGTGTTATTATTTGAGAGTATGTTTAAAATTATTTCCGAGGAAGTTTTTATATACATAATGAGGCAGGCTCAATTTCACCAAATTGTTTTGACCTTTTTAAAATGGGATCAAACGTTAAGTTAAAAGCCGTCTGTAGGACTCTTTGTGTTCGTAAAAAGAACCTGATAATATTCCTCCCAAACCTACACAATTTTATTGTTCAATCTAGATTTGTCCAAGTTATAAAATTTACCAGGCAAAATAAAACCTATAGTTTTATGGTATCCAGTGAGTTTGATCTTCACTACGAGATGACAAATAAATGAATAAAAGTTTAAGTTATAAATGTGGCTGAACCTGGATCGGGAGATTCAAAACCAGTATATATAGAAAGTTTTGCTAACTTTACTGTTTATTTTATTTTCACGGCGTAAGTGTCATCACTCGACAGTATGTTTAAAATTATTTTTGGTTGTGTTTTGGTTTACATAGGTCACAGATCCATATGAGGAGCACTATGAAGGCGGATTTAAGTGTGGGCTTATCAGACCGAGGTGAGTGTTGTGATTGACTTTTTATTTTTATGATAATGTATCATATATTCATTGATTGTGTTGGTCGATAGGTATTTTGTCATCCCAAAATTAGGTGTGCTTTTTTCAATTTACCTGTGAATCTGTGTTGTATTTTCTATAACTGTAACGAGATAGGCTCAATCATAACTAATTGCTTGGACATTTTTAAAAAGGGATCAGTCATTATGTTTGAAGTAGCTTATAGGACTTAGAATTTGTAAAAAATGCCTGTAAATGTTCCGGCAAAACCTTCAGATATTTAATCTAGGTTTAACCAAGTTATGAACTTTATCGGATGAAAGGAAACCTCTAGTTTATGGTGATGTGGTGAGTTTTTTTATTATTACGTACGATCAATTAAACAAAAGTTTCAAATGTGAGTGAGTAAGTGTTATAAAAAGTTTGAAACGAGTGTATATAGAAAGTTTTGTTAAGTTTTTTGTTTATTTTATTTTCACGACGCAAGTGTTATTATTTGACACTATGTTTAAAATTATTTCTGGTTGTGTTTTGGTTTACATAGGCCGCAGATGCATATGAGGAGCACTATGAAGGCAGATTTAAGAGTGGGCTTATCAGACAGAGGTGAGTGTTGTGCTTGACTTTCTATTTTTATGATAACGTGTGATATAGTTACTATTGGTGGTGGTCGATAGGTATTTTGCCATCCCAAATTTAGGGGTGCTATTTTAAGATTACGGTTGTTTAATGATAAGGATAGTAAGTCTTTGATAACCTGTGAATCTATGATGTAGGCTGAATCACAACTAATGACTTGGACATTTTTAAAAGAGGATCGAACATTGAGTTTGAAGTAACTGATGCGACTCTTAGAATTAGTAAAAAGAGCCTGAAATGTTCCACCAAAATCAATCTAGAGATATTTATTGTTTAATCCAGGTTCAACAGAATTATGAAATTTATAGATTAAGTTTTTCTATATTTATTGGTTTTTATTACAGGATGATCAATTAAACAAGAATAGATTATGTTTCAAATGTGAGTAAATAATGGTGGCCTAGTGTCGGTAGGGATTAAAACCAGTATATAGAGAAAGTTTTGCTAAGTTAATTGTTTATTTACACGGCATGTGTTATTATTTGAGAGTATGTTTAAAATTATTTCCGAGGTAGTTTTTATTTACATAATGAGGCAGGCTCAATTTCACCAAATTGTTTTGACCTTTTTAAAATGGGATCAAACGTTAAGTTAAAAGCCGTCTGTAGGACTCTTTGTGTTCGTAAAAAGAACCTGATAATATTCCTCCCAAACCTACACAATTTTATTGTTCAATCTAGATTTGTCCAAGTTATAAAATTTACCAGGCAAAATAAAACCTATAGTTTTATGGTATCCAGTGAGTTTGATCTTCATTACGAGATGACAAATAAATGAATAAAAGTTTAAGTTATAAATGTGGCTGAACATGGATCGGGAGATTCAAAACCAGTATATATAGAAAGTTTTGCTAACTTTACTGTTTATTTTATTTTCACGGCGTAAGTGTCATCACTCGACAGTATGTTTAAAATTATTTTTGGTTGTGTTTTGGTTTACATAGGTCACAGATCCATATGAGGAGCACTATGAAGGCGGATTTAAGTGTGGGCTTATCAGACCGAGGTGAGTGTTGTGATTGACTTTTTATTTTTATGATAATGTATCATATATTCATTGATTGTGTTGGTCGATAGGTATTTTGTCATCCCAAAATTAGGTGTGCTTTTTTCAATTTACCTGTGAATCTGTGTTGTATTTTCTATAACTGTAACGAGGTAGGCTCAATCATAACTAATTGCTTGGACATTTTTAAAAAGGGATCAGTGATTATGTTTGAAGTAGCTTATAGGACTTAGAATTTGTAAAAAATGCCTGTAAATGTTCCGGCAAAACCTTCAGATATTTAATCTAGGTTCAACCAAGTTATGAAACTTATCGGATGAAAGGAAACCTCTAGTTTATGGTGATGTGGTGAGTTTTGTTATTATTACGTACGATCAATTAAACAAAAGTTTCAAATGTGAGTGAGTAAGTGTTATAAAAAGTTTGAAACGAGTGTATATAGAAAGTTTTGTTAAGTTTTTTGTTTTTTTTATTTTCACGACGCAAGTGTTATTATTTGACACTATGTTTAAAATTATTTCTGGTTGTGTTTTGGTTTACATAGGCCGCAGATGCATATGAGGAGCACTATGAAGGCGGATTTAAGTGTGGGCTTATCAGACCGAGGTGAGTGTTGTGATTGACTTTTTATTTTTATGATAATGTATCATATATTCATTGATTGTGTTGGTCGATAGGTATTTTGTCATCCCAAAATTAGGTGTGCTTTTTTCAATTTACCTGTGAATCTGTGTTGTATTTTCTATAACTGTAACGAGGTAGGCTCAATCATAACTAATTGCTTGGACATTTTTAAAAAGGGATCAGTCATTATGTTTGAAGTAGCTTATAGGACTTAGAATTTGTAAAAAATGCCTGTAAATGTTCCGGCAAAACCTTCAGATATTTAATCTAGGTTCAACCAAGTTATGAAACCTATCGGATGAAAGGAAACCTCTAGTTTATGGTGATGTGGTGAGGTTTTTTATTATTACGTACGATCAATTAAACAAAAGTTTCAAATGTGAGTGAGTAAGTGTTATAAAAAGTTTGAAACGAGTGTATATAGAAAGTTTTGTTAAGTTTTTTGTTTATTTTATTTTCACGACGCAAGTGTTATTATTTGACACTGTTTAAAATTATTTCTGGTTGTGTTTTGGTTTACATAGGCCGCAGATGCATATGAGGAGCACTATGAAGGCGGATTTAAGAGTGGGCTTATCAGACAGAGGTGAGTGTTGTGCTTGACTTTCTATTTTTATGATAACGTGTGATATAGTTACTATTGGTGGTGGTCGATAGGTATTTTGCCATCCCAAATTTAGGGGTGCTATTTTAAGATTACGGTTGTTTAATGATAAGGATAGTAAGTCTTTGATAACCTGTGAATCTATGATGTAGGCTGAATCACAACTAATGACTTGGACATTTTTAAAAGAGGATCGAACATTGAGTTTGAAGTAACTGATGCGACTCTTAGAATTAGTAAAAAGAGCCTGAAATGTTCCACCAAAATCAATCTAGAGATATTTATTGTTTAATCCAGGTTCAACAGAATTATGAAATTTATAGATTAAGTTTTTCTATATTTATTGGTTTTTATTACAGGATGATCAATTAAACAAGAATAGATTATGTTTCAAATGTGAGTAAATAATGGTGGCCTAGTGTCGGTAGGGATTAAAACCAGTATATAGAGAAAGTTTTGCTAAGTTAATTGTTTATTTACACGGCATGTGTTATTATTTCAGAGTATGTTTAAAATTATTTCCGAGGTAGTTTTTATTTACATAATGAGGCAGGCTCAATTTCACCTAATTGTTTTGACCTTTTTAAAATGGGATCAAACGTTAAGTTAAAAGCCGTCTGTAGGACTCTTTGTGTTCGTAAAAAGAACCTGATAATATTCCTCCCAAACCTACACAATTTTATTGTTCAATCTAGATTTGTCCAAGTTATAAAATTTACCAGGCAAAATAAAACCTATAGTTTTATGGTATCCAGTGAGTTTGATCTTCATTACGAGATGACAAATAAATGAATAAAAGTTTAAGTTATAAATGTGGCTGAACATGGATCGGGAGATTCAAAACCAGTATATATAGAAAGTTTTGCTAACTTTACTGTTTATTTTATTTTCACAGCGTAAGTGTCATCACTCGACAGTATGTTTAAAATTATTTTTGGTTGTGTTTTGGTTTACATAGGTCACAGATCCATATGAGGAGCACTATGAAGGCGGATTTAAGTGTGGGCTTATCAGACCGAGGTGAGTGTTGTGATTGACTTTTTATTTTTATGATAATGTATCATATATTCATTGATTGTGTTGGTCGATAGGTATTTTGTCATCCCAAAATTAGGTGTGCTTTTTTCAATTTACCTGTGAATCTGTGTTGTATTTTCTATAACTGTAACGAGGTAGGCTCAATCATAACTAATTGCTTGGACATTTTTAAAAAGGGATCAGTGATTATGTTTGAAGGAGCTTATAGGACTTAGAATTTGTAAAAAATCCCTGTAAATATTCCGGCAAAACCTTCAGATATTTAATCTAGGTTCAACCAAGTTATGAAACTTATCGGATGAAAGGAAACCTCTAGTTTATGGTGATGTGGTGAGTTTTTTTATTATTACGTACGATCAATTAAACAAAAGTTTCAAATGTGAGTGAGTAAGTGTTATAAAAAGTTTGAAACGAGTGTATATAGAAAGTTTTGTTAAGTTTTTTTTTTTTTTTTTATTTTCACGACGCAAGTGTTATTATTTGACACTATGTTTAAAATTATTTCTGGTTGTGTTTTGGTTTACATAGGCCGCAGATGCATATGAGGAGCACTATGAAGGCGGATTTAAGTGTGGGCTTATCAGACCGAGGTGAGTGTTGTGATTGACTTTTTATTTTTATGATAATGTATCATATATTCATTGATTGTGTTGGTCGATAGGTATTTTGTCATCCCAAAATTAGGTGTGTTTTTTTCAATTTACCTGTGAATCTGTGTTGTATTTTCTATAACTGTAACGAGGTAGGCTCAATCATAACTAATTGCTTGGACATTTTTAAAAAGGGATCAGTCATTATGTTTGAAGTAGCTTATAGGACTTAGAATTTGTAAAAAATGCCTGTAAATGTTCCGGCAAAACCTTCAGATATTTAATCTAGGTTCAACCAAGTTATGAAACCTATCGGATGAAAGGAAACCTCTAGTTTATGGTGATGTGATGAGGTTTTTTATTATTACGTACGATCAATTAAACAAAAGTTTCAAATGTGAGTGAGTAAGTGTTATAAAAAGTTTGAAACGAGTGTATATAGAAAGTTTTGTTAAGTTTTTTGTTTATTTTATTTTCACGACGCAAGTGTTATTATTTGACACTATGTTTAAAATTATTTCTGGTTGTGTTTTGGTTTACATAGGCCGCAGATGCATATGAGGAGCACTATGAAGGCGGATTTAAGAGTGGGCTTATCAGACAGAGGTGAGTGTTGTGCTTGACTTTCTATTTTTATGATAACGTGTGATATAGTTACTATTGGTGGTGGTCGATAGGTATTTTGCCATCCCAAATTTAGGGGTGCTATTTTAAGATTACGGTTGTTTAATGATAAGGATAGTAAGTCTTTGATAACCTGTGAATCTATGATGTAGGCTGAATCACAACTAATGACTTGGACATTTTTAAAAGAGGATCGAACATTGAGTTTGAAGTAACTGATGCGACTCTTAGAATTAGTAAAAAGAGCCTGAAATGTTCCACCAAAATCAATCTAGAGATATTTATTGTTTAATCCAGGTTCAACAGAATTATGAAATTTATAGATTAAGTTTTTCTATATTTATTGGTTTTTATTACAGGATGATCAATTAAACAAGAATAGATTATGTTTCAAATGTGAGTAAATAATGGTGGCCTAGTGTCGGTAGGGATTAAAACCAGTATATAGAGAAAGTTTTGCTAAGTTAATTGTTTATTTACACGGCATGTGTTATTATTTGAGAGTGTTTAAAATTATTTCCGAGGTAGTTTTTATTTACATAATGAGGCAGGCTCAATTTCACCAAATTGTTTTGACCTTTTTAAAATGGGATCAAACGTTAAGTTAAAAGCCGTCTGTAGGACTCTTTGTGTTCGTAAAAAGAACCTGATAATATTCCTCCCAAACCTACACAATTTTATTGTTCAATCTAGATTTGTCCAAGTTATAAAATTTACCAGGCAAAATAAAACCTATAGTTTTATGGTATCCAGTGAGTTTGATCTTCATTACGAGATGACAAATAAATGAATAAAAGTTTAAGTTATAAATGTGGCTGAACATGGATCGGGAGATTCAAAACCAGTATATATAGAAAGTTTTGCTAACTTTACTGTTTATTTTATTATCACGGCGTAAGTGTCATCACTCGACAGTATGTTTAAAATTATTTTTGGTTGTGTTTTGGTTTACATAGGTCACAGATCCATATGAGGAGCACTATGAAGGCGGATTTAAGTGTGGGCTTATCAGACCGAGGTGAGTGTTGTGATTGACTTTTTATTTTTATGATAATGTATCATATATTCATTGATTGTGTTGGTCGATAGGTATTTTGTCATCCCAAAATTAGGTGTGCTTTTTTCAATTTACCTGTGAATCTGTGTTGTATTTTCTATAACTGTAACGAGGTAGGCTCAATCATAACTAATTGCTTGGACATTTTTAAAAAGGGATCAGTCATTATGTTTGAAGGAGCTTATAGGACTTAGAATTTGTTAAAAATGCCTGTAAATGTTCCGGCAAAACCTTCAGATATTTAATCTAGGTTCAACCAAGTTATGAAACTTATCGGATGATAGGAAACCTCTAGTTTATGGTGATGTGGTGAGTTTTTTTATTATTACGTACGATCAATTAAACAAAAGTTTCAAATGTGAGTGAGTAAGTGTTATAAAAAGTTTGAAACGAGTGTATATAGAAAGTTTTGTTAAGTTTTTTGTTTATTTTATTTTCACGACGCAAGTGTTATTATTTGACACTATGTTTAAAATTATTTCTGGTTGTGTTTTGGTTTACATAGGCCGCAGATGCATATGAGGAGCACTATGAAGGCGGATTTAAGAGTGGGCTTATCAGACAGAGGTGAGTGTTGTGCTTGAGTTTCTATTTTTATGATAACGTGTGATATAGTTACTATTGGTGGTGGTCGATAGGTATTTTGCCATCCCAAATTTAGGGGTGCTATTTTAAGATTACGGTTGTTTAATGATAAGGATAGTAAATCTTTGATAACCTGTGAATCTATGATGTAGGCTGAATCACAACTAATGACTTGGACATTTTTAAAAGAGGATCGAACATTGAGTTTGAAGTAACTGGTGTGACTCTTAGAATTAGTAAAAAGAGCCTGAAATGTTCCACCAAAATCAATCTAGAGATATTTATTGTTTAAACCAGGTTCAACAGAATTATGAAATTTATAGATTAAGTTTTTCTATATTTATTGGTTTTTATTACAGGATGATCAATTAAACAAGAATAGATTATGTTTCAAATGTGAGTAAATAATGGTGGCCTAGTGTCGGTAGGGATTAAAACCAGTATATAGAGAAAGTTTTGCTAAGTTAATTGTTTATTTACACGGCATGTGTTATTATTTGAGAGTATGTTTAAAATTATTTCCGAGGAAGTTTTTATATACATAATGAGGCAGGCTCAATTTCACCAAATTGTTTTGACCTTTTTAAAATGGGATCAAACGTTAAGTTAAAAGCCGTCTGTAGGACTCTTTGTGTTCGTAAAAAGAACCTGATAATATTCCTCCCAAACCTACACAATTTTATTGTTCAATCTAGATTTGTCCAAGTTATAAAATTTACCAGGCAAAATAAAACCTATAGTTTTATGGTATCCAGTGAGTTTGATCTTCATTACGAGATGACAAATACATGAATAAAAGTTTAAGTTATAAATGTGGCTGAACCTGGATCGGGAGATTCAAAACCAGTATATATAGAAAGTTTTGCTAACTTTACTGTTTATTTTATTTTCACGGCGTAAGTGTCATCACTCGACAGTATGTTTAAAATTATTTTTGGTTGTGTTTTGGTTTACATAGGTCACAGATCCATATGAGGAGCACTATGAAGGCGGATTTAAGTGTGGGCTTATCAGACCGAGGTGAGTGTTGTGATTGACTTTTTATTTTTATGATAATGTATCATATATTCATTGATTGTGTTGGTCGATAGGTATTTTGTCATCCCAAAATTAGGTGTGCTTTTTTCAATTTACCTGTGAATCTGTGTTGTATTTTCTATAACTGTAACGAGATAGGCTCAATCATAACTAATTGCTTGGACATTTTTAAAAAGGGATCAGTCATTATGTTTGAAGTAGCTTATAGGACTTAGAATTTGTAAAAAGTGCATGTAAATGTTCCGGCAAAACCTTCAGATATTTAATCTAGGTTTAACCAAGTTATGAACTTTATCGGATGAAAGGAAACCTCTAGTTTATGGTGATGTGGTGAGTTTTGTTATTATTACGTACGATCAATTAAACAAAAGTTTCAAATGTGAGTGAGTAAGTGTTATAAAAAGTTTGAAACGAGTGTATATAGAAAGTTTTGTTTAGTTTTTTGTTTATTTTATTTTCACGACGCAAGTGTTATTATTTGACACTATGCTTAAAATTATTTCTGGTTGTGTTTTGGTTTACATAGGCCGCAGATGCATATGAGGAGCACTATGAAGGCGGATTTAAGAGTGGGCTTATCAGACAGAGGTGAGTGTTGTGCTTGAGTTTCTATTTTTATGATAACGTGTGATATAGTTACTATTGGTGGTGGTCGATAGGTATTTTGCCATCCCAAATTTAGGGGTGCTATTTTAAGATTACGGTTGTTTAATGATAAGGATAGTAAGTCTTTGATAACCTGTGAATCTATGATGTAGGCTGAATCACAACTAATGACTTGGACATTTTTAAAAGAGGATCGAACATTGAGTTTGAAGTAACTGATGCGACTCTTAGAATTAGTAAAAAGAGCCTGAAATGTTCCACCAAAATCAATCTAGAGATATTTATTGTTTAATCCAGGTTCAACATAATTATGAAATTTATAGATTAAGTTTTTCTATATTTATTGGTTTTTATTACAGGATGATCAATTAAACAAGAATAGATTATGTTTCAAATGTGAGTAAATAATGGTGGCCTAGTGTCGGTAGGGATTAAAACCAGTATATAGAGAAAGTTTTGCTAAGTTAATTGTTTATTTACACGGCATGTGTTATTATTTGAGAGTATGTTTAAAATTATTTCCGAGGTAGTTTTTATTTACATAATGAGGCAGGCTCAATTTCACCAAATTGTTTTGACCTTTTTAAAATGGGATCGAACGTTAAGTTAAAAGCCGTCTGTAGGACTCTTTGTGTTCGTAAAAAGAACCTGATAATATTCCTCCTAAACCTACACAATTTTATTGTTCAATCTAGATTTGTCCAAGTTATAAAATTTACCAGGCAAAATAAAACCTATAGTTTTATGGTATCCAGTGAGTTTGATCTTCATTACGAGATGACAAATAAATGAATAAAAGTTTAAGTTATAAATGTGGCTGAACATGGATCGGGAGATTCAAAACCAGTATATATAGAAAGTTTTGCTAACTTTACTGTTTATTTTATTTTCACGGCGTAAGTGTCATCACTCGACAGTATGTTTAAAATTATTTTTGGTTGTGTTTTGGTTTACATAGGTCACAGATCCATATGAGGAGCACTATGAAGGCGGATTTAAGTGTGGGCTTATCAGACCGAGGTGAGTGTTGTGATTGACTTTTTATTTTTATGATAATGTATCATATATTCATTGATTGTGTTGGTCGATAGGTATTTTGTCATCCCAAAATTAGGTGTGCTTTTTTCAATTTACCTGTGAATCTGTGTTGTATTTTCTATAACTGTAACGAGGTAGGCTCAATCATAACTAATTGCTTGGACATTTTTAAAAAGGGATCAGTCATTATGTTTGAAGGAGCTTATAGGACTTAGAATTTGTTAAAAATGCCTGTAAATGTTCCGGCAAAACCTTCAGATATTTAATCTAGGTTCAACCAAGTTATGAAACTTATCGGATGATAGGAAACCTCTAGTTTATGGTGATGTGGTGAGTTTTTTTATTATTACGTACGATCAATTAAACAAAAGTTTCAAATGTGAGTGAGTAAGTGTTATAAAAAGTTTGAAACGAGTGTATATAGAAAGTTTTGTTAAGTTTTTTGTTTATTTTATTTTCACGACGCAAGTGTTATTATTTGACACTATGTTTAAAATTATTTCTGGTTGTGTTTTGGTTTACATAGGCCGCAGATGCATATGAGGAGCACTATGAAGGCGGATTTAAGAGTGGGCTTATCAGACAGAGGTGAGTGTTGTGCTTGAGTTTCTATTTTTATGATAACGTGTGATATAGTTACTATTGGTGGTGGTCGATAGGTATTTTGCCATCCCAAATTTAGGGGTGCTATTTTAAGATTACGGTTGTTTAATGATAAGGATAGTAAATCTTTGATAACCTGTGAATCTATGATGTAGGCTGAATCACAACTAATGACTTGGACATTTTTAAAAGAGGATCGAACATTGAGTTTGAAGTAACTGGTGTGACTCTTAGAATTAGTAAAAAGAGCCTGAAATGTTCCACCAAAATCAATCTAGAGATATTTATTGTTTAAACCAGGTTCAACAGAATTATGAAATTTATAGATTAAGTTTTTCTATATTTATTGGTTTTTATTACAGGATGATCAATTAAACAAGAATAGATTATGTTTCAAATGTGAGTAAATAATGGTGGCCTAGTGTCGGTAGGGATTAAAACCAGTATATAGAGAAAGTTTTGCTAAGTTAATTGTTTATTTACACGGCATGTGTTATTATTTGAGAGTATGTTTAAAATTATTTCCGAGGAAGTTTTTATATACATAATGAGGCAGGCTCAATTTCACCAAATTGTTTTGACCTTTTTAAAATGGGATCAAACGTTAAGTTAAAAGCCGTCTGTAGGACTCTTTGTGTTCGTAAAAAGAACCTGATAATATTCCTCCCAAACCTACACAATTTTATTGTTCAATCTAGATTTGTCCAAGTTATAAAATTTACCAGGCAAAATAAAACCTATAGTTTTATGGTATCCAGTGAGTTTGATCTTCATTACGAGATGACAAATACATGAATAAAAGTTTAAGTTATAAATGTGGCTGAACCTGGATCGGGAGATTCAAAACCAGTATATATAGAAAGTTTTGCTAACTTTACTGTTTATTTTATTTTCACGGCGTAAGTGTCATCACTCGACAGTATGTTTAAAATTATTTTTGGTTGTGTTTTGGTTTACATAGGTCACAGATCCATATGAGGAGCACTATGAAGGCGGATTTAAGTGTGGGCTTATCAGACCGAGGTGAGTGTTGTGATTGACTTTTTATTTTTATGATAATGTATCATATATTCATTGATTGTGTTGGTCGATAGGTATTTTGTCATCCCAAAATTAGGTGTGCTTTTTTCAATTTACCTGTGAATCTGTGTTGTATTTTCTATAACTGTAACGAGATAGGCTCAATCATAACTAATTGCTTGGACATTTTTAAAAAGGGATCAGTCATTATGTTTGAAGTAGCTTATAGGACTTAGAATTTGTAAAAAATGCATGTAAATGTTCCGGCAAAACCTTCAGATATTTAATCTAGGTTTAACCAAGTTATGAACTTTATCGGATGAAAGGAAACCTCTAGTTTATGGTGATGTGGTGAGTTTTGTTATTATTACGTACGATCAATTAAACAAAAGTTTCAAATGTGAGTGAGTAAGTGTTATAAAAAGTTTGAAACGAGTGTATATAGAAAGTTTTGTTTAGTTTTTTGTTTATTTTATTTTCACGACGCAAGTGTTATTATTTGACACTATGCTTAAAATTATTTCTGGTTGTGTTTTGGTTTACATAGGCCGCAGATGCATATGAGGAGCACTATGAAGGCGGATTTAAGAGTGGGCTTATCAGACAGAG
Source organism: Cuscuta epithymum (assembly GCA_945859915.1). Taxonomy (NCBI): domain Eukaryota; kingdom Viridiplantae; phylum Streptophyta; class Magnoliopsida; order Solanales; family Convolvulaceae; genus Cuscuta; species Cuscuta epithymum. The sequence continues at coordinate 1,157,428 of CAMAPF010000944.1, read as the reverse complement.
GTGAGTGTTGTGCTTGAGTTTCTATTTTTATGATAACGTGTGATATAGTTACTATTGGTGGTGGTCGATAGGTATTTTGCCATCCCAAATTTAGGGGTGCTATTTTAAGATTACGGTTGTTTAATGATAAGGATAGTAAGTCTTTGATAACCTGTGAATCTATGATGTAGGCTGAATCACAACTAATGACTTGGACATTTTTAAAAGAGGATCGAACATTGAGTTTGAAGTAACTGATGCGACTCTTAGAATTAGTAAAAAGAGCCTGAAATGTTCCACCAAAATCAATCTAGAGATATTTATTGTTTAATCCAGGTTCAACATAATTATGAAATTTATAGATTAAGTTTTTCTATATTTATTGGTTTTTATTACAGGATGATCAATTAAACAAGAATAGATTATGTTTCAAATGTGAGTAAATAATGGTGGCCTAGTGTCGGTAGGGATTAAAACCAGTATATAGAGAAAGTTTTGCTAAGTTAATTGTTTATTTACACGGCATGTGTTATTATTTGAGAGTATGTTTAAAATTATTTCCGAGGTAGTTTTTATTTACATAATGAGGCAGGCTCAATTTCACCAAATTGTTTTGACCTTTTTAAAATGGGATTGAACGTTAAGTTAAAAGCCGTCTGTAGGACTCTTTGTGTTCGTAAAAAGAACCTGATAATATTCCTCCTAAACCTACACAATTTTATTGTTCAATCTAGATTTGTCCAAGTTATAAAATTTACCAGGCAAAATAAAACCTATAGTTTTATGGTATCCAGTGAGTTTGATCTTCATTACGAGATGACAAATAAATGAATAAAAGTTTAAGTTATAAATGTGGCTGAACATGGATCGGGAGATTCAAAACCAGTATATATAGAAAGTTTTGCTAACTTTACTGTTTATTTTATTTTCACGGCGTAAGTGTCATCACTCGACAGTATGTTTAAAATTATTTTTGGTTGTGTTTTGGTTTACATAGGTCACAGATCCATATGAGGAGCACTATGAAGGCGGATTTAAGTGTGGGCTTATCAGACCGAGGTGAGTGTTGTGATTGACTTTTTATTTTTATGATAATGTATCATATATTCATTGATTGTGTTGGTCGATAGGTATTTTGTCATCCCAAAATTAGGTGTGCTTTTTTCAATTTACCTGTGAATCTGTGTTGTATTTTCTATAACTGTAACGAGGTAGGCTCAATCATAACTAATTGCTTGGACATTTTTAAAAAGGGATCAGTCATTATGTTTGAAGGAGCTTATAGGACTTAGAATTTGTTAAAAATGCCTGTAAATGTTCCGGCAAAACCTTCAGATATTTAATCTAGGTTCAACCAAGTTATGAAACTTATCGGATGATAGGAAACCTCTAGTTTATGGTGATGTGGTGAGTTTTTTTATTATTACGTACGATCAATTAAACAAAAGTTTCAAATGTGAGTGAGTAAGTGTTATAAAAAGTTTGAAACGAGTGTATATAGAAAGTTTTGTTAAGTTTTTTGTTTATTTTATTTTCACGACGCAAGTGTTATTATTTGACACTATGTTTAAAATTATTTCTGGTTGTGTTTTGGTTTACATAGGCCGCAGATGCATATGAGGAGCACTATGAAGGCGGATTTAAGTGTGGGCTTATCAGACCGAGGTGAGTGTTGTGATTGACTTTTTATTTTTATGATAATGTATCATATATTCATTGATTGTGTTGGTCGATAGGTATTTTGTCATCCCAAAATTAGGTGTGCTTTTTTCAATTTACCTGTGAATCTGTGTTGTATTTTCTATAACTGTAATTAGGTAGGCTCAATCATAACTAATTGCTTGGACATTTTTAAAAAGGGATCAGTCATTATGTTTGAAGTAGCTTATAGGACTTAGAATTTGTAAAAAATGCCTGTAAATGTTCCGGCAAAACCTTCAGATATTTAATCTAGGTTCAACCAAGTTATGAAACCTATCGGATGAAAGGAAACCTCTAGTTTATGGTGATGTGATGAGGTTTTTTATTATTACGTACGATCAATTAAACAAAAGTTTCAAATGTGAGTGAGTAAGTGTTATAAAAAGTTTGAAACGAGTGTATATAGAAAGTTTTGTTAAGTTTTTTGTTTATTTTATTTTCACGACGCAAGTGTTATTATTTGACACTATGTTTAAAATTATTTCTGGTTGTGTTTTGGTTTACATAGGCCGCAGATGCATATGAGGAGCATTATGAAGGCGGATTTAAGAGTGGGCTTATCAGACAGAGGTGAGTGTTGTGCTTGACTTTCTATTTTTATGATAACGTGTGATATAGTTACTATTGGTGGTGGTCGATAGGTATTTTGCCATCCCAAATTTAGGGGTGCTATTTTAAGATTACGGTTGTTTAATGATAAGGATAGTAAGTCTTTGATAACCTGTGAATCTATGATGTAGGCTGAATCACAACTAATGACTTGGACATTTTTAAAAGAGGATCGAACATTGAGTTTGAAGTAACTGATGCGACTCTTAGAATTAGTAAAAAGAGCCTGAAATGTTCCACCAAAATCAATCTAGAGATATTTATTGTTTAATCCAGGTTCAACAGAATTATGAAATTTATAGATTAAGTTTTTCTATATTTATTGGTTTTTATTACAGGATGATCAATTAAACAAGAATAGATTATGTTTCAAATGTGAGTAAATAATGGTGGCCTAGTGTCGGTAGGGATTAAAACCAGTATATAGAGAAAGTTTTGCTAAGTTAATTGTTTATTTACACGGCATGTGTTATTATTTGAGAGTATGTTTAAAATTATTTCCGAGGTAGTTTTTATTTACATAATGAGGCAGGCTCAATTTCACCAAATTGTTTTGACCTTTTTAAAATGGGATCAAACGTTAAGTTAAAAGCCGTCTGTAGGACTCTTTGTGTTCGTAAAAAGAACCTGATAATATTCCTCCCAAACCTACACAATTTTATTGTTCAATCTAGATTTGTCCAAGTTATAAAATTTACCAGGCAAAATAAAACCTATAGTTTTATGGTATCCAGTGAGTTTGATCTTCATTACGAGATGACAAATAAATGAATAAAAGTTTAAGTTATAAATGTGGCTGAACATGGATCGGGAGATTCAAAACCAGTATATATAGAAAGTTTTGCTAACTTTACTGTTTATTTTATTATCACGGCGTAAGTGTCATCACTCGACAGTATGTTTAAAATTATTTTTGGTTGTGTTTTGGTTTACATAGGTCACAGATCCATATGAGGAGCACTATGAAGGCGGATTTAAGTGTGGGCTTATCAGACCGAGGTGAGTGTTGTGATTGACTTTTTATTTTTATGATAATGTATCATATATTCATTGATTGTGTTGGTCGATAGGTATTTTGTCATCCCAAAATTAGGTGTGCTTTTTTCAATTTACCTGTGAATCTGTGTTGTATTTTCTATAACTGTAACGAGGTAGGCTCAATCATAACTAATTGCTTGGACATTTTTAAAAAGGGATCAGTCATTATGTTTGAAGGAGCTTATAGGACTTAGAATTTGTTAAAAATGCCTGTAAATGTTCCGGCAAAACCTTCAGATATTTAATCTAGGTTCAACCAAGTTATGAAACTTATCGGATGATAGGAAACCTCTAGTTTATGGTGATGTGGTGAGTTTTTTTATTATTACGTACGATCAATTAAACAAAAGTTTCAAATGTGAGTGAGTAAGTGTTATAAAAAGTTTGAAACGAGTGTATATAGAAAGTTTTGTTAAGTTTTTTGTTTATTTTATTTTCACGACGCAAGTGTTATTATTTGACACTATGTTTAAAATTATTTCTGGTTGTGTTTTGGTTTACATAGGCCGCAGATGCATATGAGGAGCACTATGAAGGCGGATTTAAGAGTGGGCTTATCAGACAGAGGTGAGTGTTGTGCTTGAGTTTCTATTTTTATGATAACGTGTGATATAGTTACTATTGGTGGTGGTCGATAGGTATTTTGCCATCCCAAATTTAGGGGTGCTATTTTAAGATTACGGTTGTTTAATGATAAGGATAGTAAATCTTTGATAACCTGTGAATCTATGATGTAGGCTGAATCACAACTAATGACTTGGACATTTTTAAAAGAGGATCGAACATTGAGTTTGAAGTAACTGGTGTGACTCTTAGAATTAGTAAAAAGAGCCTGAAATGTTCCACCAAAATCAATCTAGCGATATTTATTGTTTAAACCAGGTTCAACAGAATTATGAAATTTATAGATTAAGTTTTTCTATATTTATTGGTTTTTATTACAGGATGCTCAATTAAACAAGAATAGATTATGTTTCAAATGTGAGTAAATAATGGTGGCCTAGTGTCGGTAGGGATTAAAACCAGTATATAGAGAAAGTTTTGCTAAGTTAATTGTTTATTTACACGGCATGTGTTATTATTTGAGAGTATGTTTAAAATTATTTCCGAGGAAGTTTTTATATACATAATGAGGCAGGCTCAATTTCACCAAATTGTTTTGACCTTTTTAAAATGGGATCAAACGTTAAGTTAAAAGCCGTCTGTAGGACTCTTTGTGTTCGTAAAAAGAACCTGATAATATTCCTCCCAAACCTACACAATTTTATTGTTCAATCTAGATTTGTCCAAGTTATAAAATTTACCAGGCAAAATAAAACCTATAGTTTTATGGTATCCAGTGAGTTTGATCTTCATTACGAGATGACAAATACATGAATAAAAGTTTAAGTTATAAATGTGGCTGAACCTGGATCGGGAGATTCAAAACCAGTATATATAGAAAGTTTTGCTAACTTTACTGTTTATTTTATTTTCACGGCGTAAGTGTCATCACTCGACAGTATGTTTAAAATTATTTTTGGTTGTGTTTTGGTTTACATAGGTCACAGATCCATATGAGGAGCACTATGAAGGCGGATTTAAGTGTGGGCTTATCAGACCGAGGTGAGTGTTGTGATTGACTTTTTATTTTTATGATAATGTATCATATATTCATTGATTGTGTTGGTCGATAGGTATTTTGTCATCCCAAAATTAGGTGTGCTTTTTTCAATTTACCTGTGAATCTGTGTTGTATTTTCTATAACTGTAACGAGATAGGCTCAATCATAACTAATTGCTTGGACATTTTTAAAAAGGGATCAGTCATTATGTTTGAAGTAGCTTATAGGACTTAGAATTTGTAAAAAATGCCTGTAAATGTTCCGGCAAAACCTTCAGATATTTAATCTAGGTTTAACCAAGTTATGAACTTTATCGGATGAAAGGAAACCTCTAGTTTATGGTGATGTGGTGAGTTTTGTTATTATTACGTACGATCAATTAAACAAAAGTTTCAAATGTGAGTGAGTAAGTGTTATAAAAAGTTTGAAACGAGTGTATATAGAAAGTTTTGTTTAGTTTTTTGATTTTATTTTCACGACGCAAGTGTTATTATTTGACACTATGTTTAAAATTATTTCTGGTTGTGTTTTGGTTTACATAGGCCGCAGATGCATATGAGGAGCACTATGAAGGCGGATTTAAGAGTGGGCTTATCAGACAGAGGTGAGTGTTGTGCTTGAGTTTCTATTTTTATGATAACGTGTGATATAGTTACTATTGGTGGTGGTCGATAGGTATTTTGCCATCCCAAATTTAGGGGTGCTATTTTAAGATTACGGTTGTTTAATGATAAGGATAGTAAGTCTTTGATAACCTGTGAATCTATGATGTAGGCTGAATCACAACTAATGACTTGGACATTTTTAAAAGAGGATCGAACATTGAGTTTGAAGTAACTGATGCGACTCTTAGAATTAGTAAAAAGAGCCTGAAATGTTCCACCAAAATCAATCTAGAGATATTTATTGTTTAATCCAGGTTCAACATAATTATGAAATTTATAGATTAAGTTTTTCTATATTTATTGGTTTTTATTACAGGATGATCAATTAAACAAGAATAGATTATGTTTCAAATGTGAGTAAATAATGGTGGCCTAGTGTCGGTAGGGATTAAAACCAGTATATAGAGAAAGTTTTGCTAAGTTAATTGTTTATTTACACGGCATGTGTTATTATTTGAGAGTATGTTTAAAATTATTTCCGAGGTAGTTTTTATTTACATAATGAGGCAGGCTCAATTTCACCAAATTGTTTTGACCTTTTTAAAATGGGATCGAACGTTAAGTTAAAAGCCGTCTGTAGGACTCTTTGTGTTCGTAAAAAGAACCTGATAATATTCCTCCTAAACCTACACAATTTTATTGTTCAATCTAGATTTGTCCAAGTTATAAAATTTACCAGGCAAAATAAAACCTATAGTTTTATGGTATCCAGTGAGTTTGATCTTCATTACGAGATGACAAATAAATGAATAAAAGTTTAAGTTATAAATGTGGCTGAACATGGATCGGGAGATTCAAAACCAGTATATATAGAAAGTTTTGCTAACTTTACTGTTTATTTTATTTTCACGGCGTAAGTGTCATCACTCGACAGTATGTTTAAAATTATTTTTGGTTGTGTTTTGGTTTACATAGGTCACAGATCCATATGAGGAGCACTATGAAGGCGGATTTAAGTGTGGGCTTATCAGACCGAGGTGAGTGTTGTGATTGACTTTTTATTTTTATGATAATGTATCATATATTCATTGATTGTGTTGGTCGATAGGTATTTTGTCATCCCAAAATTAGGTGTGCTTTTTTCAATTTACCTGTGAATCTGTGTTGTATTTTCTATAACTGTAACAAGGTAGGCTCAATCATAACTAATTGCTTGGACATTTTTAAAAAGGGATCAGTGATTATGTTTGAAGGAGCTTATAGGACTTAGAATTTGTAAAAAATGCCTGTAAATGTTCCGACAAAACCTTCAGATATTTAATCTAGGTTCAACCAAGTTATGAAACTTATCGGATGAAAGGAAACCTCTAGTTTATGGTGATGTGGTGAGTTTTTTTATTATTACGTACGATCAATTAAACAAAAGTTTCAAATGTGAGTAAGTGTTATAAAAAGTTTGAAACGAGTGTATATAGAAAGTTTTGTTAAGTTTTTTGTTTTTTTTTTTATTTTCACGACGCAAGTGTTATTATTTGACACTATGTTTAAAATTATTTCTGGTTGTGTTTTGGTTTACATAGGCCGCAGATGCATATGAGGAGCACTATGAAGGCGGATTTAAGTGTGGGCTTATCAGACCGAGGTGAGTGTTGTGATTGACTTTTTATTTTTATGATAATGTATCATATATTCATTGATTGTGTTGGTCGATAGGTATTTTGTCATCCCAAAATTAGGTGTGCTTTTTTCAATTTACCTGTGAATCTGTGTTGTATTTTCTATAACTGTAATTAGGTAGGCTCAATCATAACTAATTGCTTGGACATTTTTAAAAAGGGATCAGTCATTATGTTTGAAGTAGCTTATAGGACTTAGAATTTGTAAAAAATGCCTGTAAATGTTCCGGCAAAACCTTCAGATATTTAATCTAGGTTCAACCAAGTTATGAAACCTATCGGATGAAAGGAAACCTCTAGTTTATGGTGATGTGATGAGGTTTTTTATTATTACGTACGATCAATTAAACAAAAGTTTCAAATGTGAGTGAGTAAGTGTTATAAAAAGTTTGAAACGAGTGTATATAGAAAGTTTTGTTAAGTTTTTTGTTTATTTTATTTTCACGACGCAAGTGTTATTATTTGACACTATGTTTAAAATTATTTCTGGTTGTGTTTTGGTTTACATAGGCCGCAGATGCATATGAGGAGCATTATGAAGGCGGATTTAAGAGTGGGCTTATCAGACAGAGGTGAGTGTTGTGCTTGACTTTCTATTTTTATGATAACGTGTGATATAGTTACTATTGGTGGTGGTCGATAGGTATTTTGCCATCCCAAATTTAGGGGTGCTATTTTAAGATTACGGTTGTTTAATGATAAGGATAGTAAGTCTTTGATAACCTGTGAATCTATGATGTAGGCTGAATCACAACTAATGACTTGGACATTTTTAAAAGAGGATCGAACATTGAGTTTGAAGTAACTGATGCGACTCTTAGAATTAGTAAAAAGAGCCTGAAATGTTCCACCAAAATCAATCTAGAGATATTTATTGTTTAATCCAGGTTCAACAGAATTATGAAATTTATAGATTAAGTTTTTCTATATTTATTGGTTTTTATTACAGGATGATCAATTAAACAAGAATAGATTATGTTTCAAATGTGAGTAAATAATGGTGGCCTAGTGTCGGTAGGGATTAAAACCAGTATATAGAGAAAGTTTTGCTAAGTTAATTGTTTATTTACACGGCATGTGTTATTATTTGAGAGTATGTTTAAAATTATTTCCGAGGTAGTTTTTATTTACATAATGAGGCAGGCTCAATTTCACCAAATTGTTTTGACCTTTTTAAAATGGGATCAAACGTTAAGTTAAAAGCCGTCTGTAGGACTCTTTGTGTTCGTAAAAAGAACCTGATAATATTCCTCCCAAACCTACACAATTTTATTGTTCAATCTAGATTTGTCCAAGTTATAAAATTTACCAGGCAAAATAAAACCTATAGTTTTATGGTATCCAGTGAGTTTGATCTTCATTACGAGATGACAAATAAATGAATAAAAGTTTAAGTTATAAATGTGGCTGAACATGGATCGGGAGATTCAAAACCAGTATATATAGAAAGTTTTGCTAACTTTACTGTTTATTTTATTATCACGGCGTAAGTGTCATCACTCGACAGTATGTTTAAAATTATTTTTGGTTGTGTTTTGGTTTACATAGGTCACAGATCCATATGAGGAGCACTATGAAGGCGGATTTAAGTGTGGGCTTATCAGACCGAGGTGAGTGTTGTGATTGACTTTTTATTTTTATGATAATGTATCATATATTCATTGATTGTGTTGGTCGATAGGTATTTTGTCATCCCAAAATTAGGTGTGCTTTTTTCAATTTACCTGTGAATCTGTGTTGTATTTTCTATAACTGTAACGAGGTAGGCTCAATCATAACTAATTGCTTGGACATTTTTAAAAAGGGATCAGTCATTATGTTTGAAGGAGCTTATAGGACTTAGAATTTGTTAAAAATGCCTGTAAATGTTCCGGCAAAACCTTCAGATATTTAATCTAGGTTCAACCAAGTTATGAAACTTATCGGATGATAGGAAACCTCTAGTTTATGGTGATGTGGTGAGTTTTTTTATTATTACGTACGATCAATTAAACAAAAGTTTCAAATGTGAGTGAGTAAGTGTTATAAAAAGTTTGAAACGAGTGTATATAGAAAGTTTTGTTAAGTTTTTTGTTTATTTTATTTTCACGACGCAAGTGTTATTATTTGACACTATGTTTAAAATTATTTCTGGTTGTGTTTTGGTTTACATAGGCCGCAGATGCATATGAGGAGCACTATGAAGGCGGATTTAAGAGTGGGCTTATCAGACAGAGGTGAGTGTTGTGCTTGAGTTTCTATTTTTATGATAACGTGTGATATAGTTACTATTGGTGGTGGTCGATAGGTATTTTGCCATCCCAAATTTAGGGGTGCTATTTTAAGATTACGGTTGTTTAATGATAAGGATAGTAAATCTTTGATAACCTGTGAATCTATGATGTAGGCTGAATCACAACTAATGACTTGGACATTTTTAAAAGAGGATCGAACATTGAGTTTGAAGTAACTGGTGTGACTCTTAGAATTAGTAAAAAGAGCCTGAAATGTTCCACCAAAATCAATCTAGCGATATTTATTGTTTAAACCAGGTTCAACAGAATTATGAAATTTATAGATTAAGTTTTTCTATATTTATTGGTTTTTATTACAGGATGCTCAATTAAACAAGAATAGATTATGTTTCAAATGTGAGTAAATAATGGTGGCCTAGTGTCGGTAGGGATTAAAACCAGTATATAGAGAAAGTTTTGCTAAGTTAATTGTTTATTTACACGGCATGTGTTATTATTTGAGAGTATGTTTAAAATTATTTCCGAGGAAGTTTTTATATACATAATGAGGCAGGCTCAATTTCACCAAATTGTTTTGACCTTTTTAAAATGGGATCAAACGTTAAGTTAAAAGCCGTCTGTAGGACTCTTTGTGTTCGTAAAAAGAACCTGATAATATTCCTCCCAAACCTACACAATTTTATTGTTCAATCTAGATTTGTCCAAGTTATAAAATTTACCAGGCAAAATAAAACCTATAGTTTTATGGTATCCAGTGAGTTTGATCTTCATTACGAGATGACAAATACATGAATAAAAGTTTAAGTTATAAATGTGGCTGAACCTGGATCGGGAGATTCAAAACCAGTATATATAGAAAGTTTTGCTAACTTTACTGTTTATTTTATTTTCACGGCGTAAGTGTCATCACTCGACAGTATGTTTAAAATTATTTTTGGTTGTGTTTTGGTTTACATAGGTCACAGATCCATATGAGGAGCACTATGAAGGCGGATTTAAGTATGGGCTTATCAGACCGAGGTGAGTGTTGTGATTGACTTTTTATTTTTATGATAATGTATCATATATTCATTGATTGTGTTGGTCGATAGGTATTTTGTCATCCCAAAATTAGGTGTGCTTTTTTCAATTTACCTGTGAATCTGTGTTGTATTTTCTATAACTGTAACGAGATAGGCTCAATCATAACTAATTGCTTGGACATTTTTAAAAAGGGATCAGTCATTATGTTTGAAGTAGCTTATAGGACTTAGAATTTGTAAAAAATGCCTGTAAATGTTCCGGCAAAACCTTCAGATATTTAATCTAGGTTTAACCAAGTTATGAACTTTATCGGATGAAAGGAAACCTCTAGTTTATGGTGATGTGGTGAGTTTTGTTATTATTACGTACGATCAATTAAACAAAAGTTTCAAATGTGAGTGAGTAAGTGTTATAAAAAGTTTGAAACGAGTGTATATAGAAAGTTTTGTTTAGTTTTTTGATTTTATTTTCACGACGCAAGTGTTATTATTTGACACTATGTTTAAAATTATTTCTGGTTGTGTTTTGGTTTACATAGGCCGCAGATGCATATGAGGAGCACTATGAAGGCGGATTTAAGAGTGGGCTTATCAGACAGAGGTGAGTGTTGTGCTTGAGTTTCTATTTTTATGATAACGTGTGATATAGTTACTATTGGTGGTGGTCGATAGGTATTTTGCCATCCCAAATTTAGGGGTGCTATTTTAAGATTACGGTTGTTTAATGATAAGGATAGTAAGTCTTTGATAACCTGTGAATCTATGATGTAGGCTGAATCACAACTAATGACTTGGACATTTTTAAAAGAGGATCGAACATTGAGTTTGAAGTAACTGATGCGACTCTTAGAATTAGTAAAAAGAGCCTGAAATGTTCCACCAAAATCAATCTAGAGATATTTATTGTTTAATCCAGGTTCAACAGAATTATGAAATTTATAGATTAAGTTTTTCTATATTTATTGGTTTTTATTACAGGATGATCAATTAAACAAGAATAGATTATGTTTCAAATGTGAGTAAATAATGGTGGCCTAGTGTCGGTAGGGATTAAAACCAGTATATAGAGAAAGTTTTGCTAAGTTAATTGTTTATTTACACGGCATGTGTTATTATTTGAGAGTATGTTTAAAATTATTTCCGAGGTAGTTTTTATTTACATAATGAGGCAGGCTCAATTTCACCAAATTGTTTTGACCTTTTTAAAATGGGATCGAACGTTAAGTTAAAAGCCGTCTGTAGGACTCTTTGTGTTCGTAAAAAGAACCTGATAATATTCCTCCTAAACCTACACAATTTTATTGTTCAATCTAGATTTGTCCAAGTTAAAAAATTTACCAGGCAAAATAAAACCTATAGTTTTATGGTATCCAGTGAGTTTGATCTTCATTACGAGATGACAAATAAATGAATAAAAGTTTAAGTTATAAATGTGGCTGAACATGGATCGGGAGATTCAAAACCAGTATATATAGAAAGTTTTGCTAACTTTACTGTTTATTTTATTTTCACGGCGTAAGTGTGTCATCACTCGACAGTATGTTTAAAATTATTTTTGGTTGTGTTTTGGTTTACATAGGTCACAGATCCATATGAGGAGCACTATGAAGGCGGATTTAAGTGTGGGCTTATCAGACCGAGGTGAGTGTTGTGATTGACTTTTTATTTTTATGATAATGTATCATATATTCATTGATTGTGTTGGTCGATAGGTATTTTGTCATCCCAAAATTAGGTGTGCTTTTTTCAATTTACCTGTGAATCTGTGTTGTATTTTCTATAACTGTAACAAGGTAGGCTCAATCATAACTAATTGCTTGGACATTTTTAAAAAGGGATCAGTGATTATGTTTGAAGGAGCTTATAGGACTTAGAATTTGTAAAAAATGCCTGTAAATGTTCCGGCAAAACCTTCAGATATTTAATCTAGGTTCAACCAAGTTATGAAACTTATCGGATGAAAGGAAACCTCTAGTTTATGGTGATGTGGTGAGTTTTTTTATTATTACGTACGATCAATTAAACAAAAGTTTCAAATGTGAGTGAGTAAGTGTTATAAAAAGTTTGAAACGAGTGTATATAGAAAGTTTTGTTAAGTTTTTTGTTTTTTTTATTTTCACGACGCAAGTGTTATTATTTGACACTATGTTTAAAATTATTTCTGGTTGTGTTTTGGTTTACATAGGCCGCAGATGCATATGAGGAGCACTATGAAGGCGGATTTAAGTGTGGGCTTATCAGACCGAGGTGAGTGTTGTGATTGACTTTTTATTTTTATGATAATGTATCAGATATTCATTGATTGTGTTGGTCGATAGGTATTTTGTCATCCCAAAATTAGGTGTGCTTTTTTCAATTTACCTGTGAATCTGTGTTGTATTTTCTATAACTGTAACGAGGTAGGCTCAATCATAACTAATTGCTTGGACATTTTTAAAAAGGGATCAGTCATTATGTTTGAAGTAGCTTATAGGACTTAGAATTTGTAAAAAATGCCTGTAAATGTTCCGGCAAAACCTTCAGATATTTAATCTAGGTTCAACCAAGTTATGAAACCTATCGGATGAAAGGAAACCTCTAGTTTATGGTGATGTGGTGAGTTTTTTTATTATTACGTACGATCAATTAAACAAAAGTTTCAAATGTGAGTGAGTAAGTGTTATAAAAAGTTTGAAACGAGTGTATATAGAAAGTTTTGTTAAGTTTTTTGTTTATTTTATTTTCACGACGCAAGTGTTATTATTTGACACTATGTTTAAAATTATTTCTGGTTGTGTTTTGGTTTACATAGGCCGCAGATGCATATGAGGAGCACTATGAAGGCGGATTTAAGAGTGGGCTTATCAGACAGAGGTGAGTGTTGTGCTTGACTTTCTATTTTTATGATAACGTGTGATATAGTTACTATTGGTGGTGGTCGATAGGTATTTTGCCATCCCAAATTTAGGGGTGCTATTTTAAGATTACGGTTGTTTAATGATAAGGATAGTAAGTCTTTGATAACCTGTGAATCTATGATGTAGGCTGAATCACAACTAATGACTTGGACATTTTTAAAAGAGGATCGAACATTGAGTTTGAAGTAACTGATGCGACTCTTAGAATTAGTAAAAAGAGCCTGAAATGTTCCACCAAAATCAATCTAGAGATATTTATTGTTTAATCCAGGTTCAACAGAATTATGAAATTTATAGATTAAGTTTTTCTATATTTATTGGTTTTTATTACAGGATGATCAATTAAACAAGAATAGATTATGTTTCAAATGTGAGTAAATAATGGTGGCCTAGTGTCGGTAGGGATTAAAACCAGTATATAGAGAAAGTTTTGCTAAGTTAATTGTTTATTTACACGGCATGTGTTATTATTTGAGAGTATGTTTAAAATTATTTCCGAGGTAGTTTTTATTTACATAATGAGGCAGGCTCAATTTCACCAAATTGTTTTGACCTTTTTAAAATGGGATCGAACGTTAAGTTAAAAGCCGTCTGTAGGACTCTTTGTGTTCGTAAAAAGAACCTGATAATATTCCTCCTAAACCTACACAATTTTATTGTTCAATCTAGATTTGTCCAAGTTATAAAATTTACCAGGCAAAATAAAACCTATAGTTTTATGGTATCCAGTGAGTTTGATCTTCATTACGAGATGACAAATAAATGAATAAAAGTTTAAGTTATAAATGTGGCTGAACATGGATCGGGAGATTCAAAACCAGTATATATAGAAAGTTTTGCTAACTTTACTGTTTATTTTATTTTCACGGCGTAAGTGTGTCATCACTCGACAGTATGTTTAAAATTATTTTTGGTTGTGTTTTGGTTTACATAGGTCACAGATCCATATGAGGAGCACTATGAAGGCGGATTTAAGTGTGGGCTTATCAGACCGAGGTGAGTGTTGTGATTGACTTTTTATTTTTATGATAATGTATCATATATTCATTGATTGTGTTGGTCGATAGGTATTTTGTCATCCCAAAATTAGGTGTGCTTTTTTCAATTTACCTGTGAATCTGTGTTGTATTTTCTATAACTGTAACAAGGTAGGCTCAATCATAACTAATTGCTTGGACATTTTTAAAAAGGGATCAGTGATTATGTTTGAAGGAGCTTATAGGACTTAGAATTTGTAAAAAATGCCTGTAAATGTTCCGGCAAAACCTTCAGATATTTAATCTAGGTTCAACCAAGTTATGAAACTTATCGGATGAAAGGAAACCTCTAGTTTATGGTGATGTGGTGAGTTTTTTTATTATTACGTACGATCAATTAAACAAAAGTTTCAAATGTGAGTGAGTAAGTGTTATAAAAAGTTTGAAACGAGTGTATATAGAAAGTTTTGTTAAGTTTTTTGTTTTTTTTATTTTCACGACGCAAGTGTTATTATTTGACACTATGTTTAAAATTATTTCTGGTTGTGTTTTGGTTTACATAGCCCGCAGATGCATATGGGGAGCACTATGAAGGCGGATTTAAGTGTGGGCTTATCAGACCGAGGTGAGTGTTGTGATTGACTTTTTATTTTTATGATAATGTATCACATATTCATTGATTGTGTTGGTCGATAGGTATTTTGTCATCCCAAAATTAGGTGTGCTTTTTTCAATTTACCTGTGAATCTGAGTTGTATTTTCTATAACTGTAACGAGGTAGGCTCAATCATAACTAATTGCTTGGACATTTTTAAAAAGGGATCAGTCATTATGTTTGAAGTAGCTTATAGGACTTAGAATTTGTAAAAAATGCCTGTAAATGTTCCGGCAAAACCTTCAGATATTTAATCTAGGTTCAACCAAGTTATGAAACCTATCGGATGAAAGGAAACCTCTAGTTTATGGTGATGTGGTGAGGTTTTTTATTATTACGTACGATCAATTAAACAAAAGTTTCAAATGTGAGTGAGTAAGTGTTATAAAATGTTTGAAACGAGTGTATATAGAAAGTTTTGTTAAGTTTTTTGTTTATTTTATTTTCACGACGCAAGTGTTATTATTTGACACTATGTTTAAAATTATTTCTGGTTGTGTTTTGGTTTACATAGGCCGCAGATGCATATGAGGAGCACTATGAAGGCGGATTTAAGAGTGGGCTTATCAGACAGAGGTGAGTGTTGTGCTTGACTTTCTATTTTTATGATAACGTGTGATATAGTTACTATTGGTGGTGGTCGATAGGTATTTTGCCATCCCAAATTTAGGGGTGCTATTTTAAGATTACGGTTGTTTAATGATAAGGATAGTAAGTCTTTGATAACCTGTGAATCTATGATGTAGGCTGAATCACAACTAATGACTTGGACATTTTTAAAAGAGGATCGAACATTGAGTTTGAAGTAACTGATGCGACTCTTAGAATTAGTAAAAAGAGCCTGAAATGTTCCACCAAAATCAATCTAGAGATATTTATTGTTTAATCCAGGTTCAACAGAATTATGAAATTTATAGATTAAGTTTTTCTATATTTATTGGTTTTTATTACAGGATGATCAATTAAACAAGAATAGATTATGTTTCAAATGTGAGTAAATAATGGTGGCCTAGTGTCGGTAGGGATTAAAACCAGTATATAGAGAAAGTTTTGCTAAGTTAATTGTTTATTTACACGGCATGTGTTATTATTTGAGAGTATGTTTAAAATTATTTCCGAGGTAGTTTTTATTTACATAATGAGGCAGGCTCAATTTCACCAAATTGTTTTGACCTTTTTAAAATGGGATCAAACGTTAAGTTAAAAGCCGTCTGTAGGACTCTTTGTGTTCGTAAAAAGAACCTGATAATATTCCTCCTAAACCTACACAATTTTATTGTTCAATCTAGATTTGTCCAAGTTATAAAATTTACCAGGCAAAATAAAACCTATAGTTTTATGGTATCCAGTGAGTTTGATCTTCATTACGAGATGACAAATAAATGAATAAAAGTTTATGTTATAAATGTGGCTGAACATGGATCGGGAGATTCAAAACCAGTATATATAGAAAGTTTTGCTAACTTTACTGTTTATTTTATTTTCACGGCGTAAGTGTCATCACTCGACAGTATGTTTAAAATTATTTTTGGTTGTGTTTTGGTTTACATAGGTCACAGATCCATATGAGGAGCACTATGAAGGCGGATTTAAGTGTGGGCTTATCAGACCGAGGTGAGTGTTGTGATTGACTTTTTATTTTTATGATAATGTATCATATATTCATTGATTGTGTTGGTCGATAGGTATTTTGTCATCCCAAAATTAGGTGTGCTTTTTTCAATTTACCTGTGAATCTGTGTTGTATTTTCTATAACTGTAACGAGGTAGGCTCAATCATAACTAATTGCTTGGACATTTTTAAAAAGGGATCAGTGATTATGTTTGAAGGAGCTTATAGGACTTAGAATTTGTAAAAAATGCCTGTAAATGTTCCGGCAAAACCTTCAGTTATTTAATCTAGGTTCAACCAAGTTATGAAACTTATCGGATGAAAGGAAACCTCTAGTTTATGGTGATGTGGTGAGTTTTTTTATTATTACGTACGATCAATTAAACAAAAGTTTCAAATGTGAGTGAGTAAGTGTTATAAAAAGTTTGAAACGAGTGTATATAGAAAGTTTTGTTAAGTTTTTTGTTTTTTTTTTTTATTTTCATGACGCAAGTGTTATTATTTGACACTATGTTTAAAATTATTTCTGGTTGTGTTTTGGTTTACATAGGCCGCAGATGCATATGAGGAGCACTATGAAGGCGGATTTAAGTGTGGGCTTATCAGACCGAGGTGAGTGTTGTGATTGACTTTTTATTTTTATGATAATGTATCATATATTCATTGATTGTGTTGGTCGATAGGTATTTTGTCATCCCAAAATTAGGTGTGCTTTTTTCAATTTACCTGTGAATCTGTGTTGTATTTTCTATAACTGTAACGAGGTAGGCTCAATCATAACTAATTGCTTGGACATTTTTAAAAAGGGATCAGTCATTATGTTTGAAGTAGCTTATAGGACTTAGAATTTGTAAAAAATGCCTGTAAATGTTCCGGCAAAACCTTCAGATATTTAATCTAGGTTCAACCAAGTTATGAAACCTATCGGATGAAAGGAAACCTCTAGTTTATGGTGATGTGGTGAGGTTTTTTATTATTACGTACGATCAATTAAACAAAAGTTTCAAATGTGAGTGAGTAAGTGTTATAAAAAGTTTGAAACGAGTGTATATAGAAAGTTTTGTTAAGTTTTTTGTTTATTTTATTTTCACGACGCAAGTGTTATTATTTGACACTATGTTTAAAATTATTTCTGGTTGTGTTTTGGTTTACATAGGCCGCAGATGCATATGAGGAGCACTATGAAGGCGGATTTAAGAGTGGGCTTATCAAACAGAGGTGAGTGTTGTGCTTGACTTTCTATTTTTATGATAACGTGTGATATAGTTACTATTGGTGGTGGTCGATAGGTATTTTGCCATCCCAAATTTAGGGGTGCTATTTTAAGATTACGGTTGTTTAATGATAAGGATAGTAAGTCTTTGATAACCTGTGAATCTATGATGTAGGCTGAATCACAACTAATGACTTGGACATTTTTAAAAGAGGATCGAACATTGAGTTTGAAGTAACTGATGCGACTCTTAGAATTAGTAAAAAGAGCCTGAAATGTTCCACCAAAATCAATCTAGAGATATTTATTGTTTAATCCAGGTTCAACAGAATTATGAAATTTATAGATTAAGTTTTTCTATATTTATTGGTTTTTATTACAGGATAATCAATTAAACAAGAATAGATTATGTTTCAAATGTGAGTAAATAATGGTGGCCTAGTGTCGGTAGGGATTAAAACCAGTATATAGAGAAAGTTTTGCTAAGTTAATTGTTTATTTACACGGCATGTGTTATTATTTGAGAGTATGTTTAAAATTATTTCCGAGGTAGTTTTTATTTACATAATGAGGCAGGCTCAATTTCACCAAATTGTTTTGACCTTTTTAAAATGGGATCAAACGTTAAGTTAAAAGCCGTCTGTAGGACTCTTTGTGTTCGTAAAAAGAACCTGATAATATTCCTCCCAAACCTACACAATTTTATTGTTCAATCTAGATTTGTCCAAGTTATAAAATTTACCAGGCAAAATAAAACCTATAGTTTTATGGTATCCAGTGAGTTTGATCTTCATTACGAGATGACAAATAAATGAATAAAAGTTTAAGTTATAAATGTGGCTGAACATGGATCGGGAGATTCAAAACCAGTATATATAGAAAGTTTTGCTAACTTTACTGTTTATTTTATTTTCACGGCGTAAGTGTCATCACTCGACAGTATGTTTAAAATTATTTTTGGTTGTGTTTTGGTTTACATAGGTCACAGATCCATATGAGGAGCACTATGAAGGCGGATTTAAGTGTGGGCTTATCAGACCGAGGTGAGTGTTGTGATTGACTTTTTATTTTTATGATAATGTATCATATATTCATTGATTGTGTTGGTCGATAGGTATTTTGTCATCCCAAAATTAGGTGTGCTTTTTTCAAATTACCTGTGAATCTGTGTTGTATTTTCTATAACTGTAACGAGGTAGGCTCAATCATAACTAATTGCTTGGACATTTTTAAAAAGGGATCAGTCATTATGTTTGAAGTAGCTTATAGGACTTAGAATTTGTAAAAAATGCCTGTAAATGTTCCGGCAAAACCTTCAGATATTTAATCTAGGTTCAACCAAGTTATGAAACTTATCGGATGAAAGGAAACCTCTAGTTTATGGTGATGTGGTGAGTTTTGTTATTATTACGTACGATCAATTAAACAAAAGTTTCAAATGTGAGTGAGTAAGTGTTATAAAAAGTTTGAAACGAGTGTATATAGAAAGTTTTGTTAAGTTTTTTGTTTTTTTTTTTATTTTCACGACGCAAGTGTTATTATTTGACACTATGTTTAAAATTATTTCTGGTTGTGTTTTGGTTTACATGGGCCGCAGATGCATATGAGGAGCACTATGAAGGCGGATTTAAGTGTGGGCTTATCAGACCGAGGTGAGTGTTGTGATTGACTTTTTATTTTTATGATAATGTATCATATATTCATTGATTGTGTTGGTCGATAGGTATTTTGTCATCCCAAAATTAGGTGTGCTTTTTTCAATTTACCTGTGAATCTGTGTTGTATTTTCTATAACTGTAACGAGGTAGGCTCAATCATAACTAATTGCTTGGACATTTTTAAAAAGGGATCAGTCATTATGTTTGAAGTAGCTTATAGGACTTAGAATTTGTAAAAAATGCCTGTAAATGTTCCGGCAAAACCTTCAGATATTTAATCTAGGTTCAACCAAGTTATGAAACCTATCGGATGAAAGGAAACCTCTAGTTTATGGTGATGTGGTGAGGTTTTTTATTATTACGTACGATCAATTAAACAAAAGTTTCAAATGTGAGTGAGTAAGTGTTATAAAAAGTTTGAAACGAGTGTATATAGAAAGTTTTGTTAAGTTTTTTGTTTATTTTATTTTCACGACGCAAGTGTTATTATTTGACACTATGTTTAAAATTATTTCTGGTTGTGTTTTGGTTTACATAGGCCGCAGATGCATATGAGGAGCACTATGAAGGCGGATTTAAGAGTGGGCTTATCAGACAGAGGTGAGTGTTGTGCTTGACTTTCTATTTTTATGATAACGTGTGATATAGTTACTATTGGTGGTGGTCGATAGGTATTTTGCCATCCCAAATTTAGGGGTGCTATTTTAAGATTACGGTTGTTTAATGATAAGGATAGTAAGTCTTTGATAACCTGTGAATCTATGATGTAGGCTGAATCACAACTAATGACTTGGACATTTTTAAAAGAGGATCGAACATTGAGTTTGAAGTAACTGATGCGACTCTTAGAATTAGTAAAAAGAGCCTGAAATGTTCCACCAAAATCAATCTAGAGATATTTATTGTTTAATCCAGGTTCAACAGAATTATGAAATTTATAGATTAAGTTTTTCTATATTTATTGGTTTTTATTACAGGATGATCAATTAAACAAGAATAGATTATGTTTCAAATGTGAGTAAATAATGGTGGCCTAGTGTCGGTAGGGATTAAAACCAGTATATAGAGAAAGTTTTGCTAAGTTAATTGTTTATTTACACGGCATGTGTTATTATTTGAGAGTATGTTTAAAATTATTTCCGAGGTAGTTTTTATTTACATAATGAGGCAGGCTCAATTTCACCAAATTGTTTTGACCTTTTTAAAATGGGATCAAACGTTAAGTTAAAAGCCGTCTGTAGGACTCTTTGTGTTCGTAAAAAGAACCTGATAATATTCCTCCCAAACCTACACAATTTTATTGTTCAATCTAGATTTGTCCAAGTTATAAAATTTACCAGGCAAAATAAAACCTATAGTTTTATGGTATCCAGTGAGTTTGATCTTCATTACGAGATGACAAATAAATGAATAAAAGTTTAAGTTATAAATGTGGCTGAACATGGATCGGGAGATTCAAAACCAGTATATATAGAAAGTTTTGCTAACTTTACTGTTTATTTTATTTTCACGGCGTAAGTGTCATCACTCGACAGTATGTTTAAAATTATTTTTGGTTGTGTTTTGGTTTACATAGGTCACAGATCCATATGAGGAGCACTATGAAGGCGGATTTAAGTGTGGGCTTATCAGACCGAGGTGAGTGTTGTGATTGACTTTTTATTTTTATGATAATGTATCATATATTCATTGATTGTGTTGGTCGATAGGTATTTTGTCATCCCAAAATTAGGTGTGCTTTTTTCAAATTACCTGTGAATCTGTGTTGTATTTTCTATAACTGTAACGAGGTAGGCTCAATCATAACTAATTGCTTGGACATTTTTAAAAAGGGATCAGTCATTATGTTTGAAGTAGCTTATAGGACTTAGAATTTGTAAAAAATGCCTGTAAATGTTCCGGCAAAACCTTCAGATATTTAATCTAGGTTCAACCAAGTTATGAAACTTATCGGATGAAAGGAAACCTCTAGTTTATGGTGATGTGGTGAGTTTTGTTATTATTACGTACGATCAATTAAACAAAAGTTTCAAATGTGAGTGAGTAAGTGTTATAAAAAGTTTGAAACGAGTGTATATAGAAAGTTTTGTTAAGTTTTTTGTTTTTTTTTTTATTTTCACGACGCAAGTGTTATTATTTGACACTATGTTTAAAATTATTTCTGGTTGTGTTTTGGTTTACATGGGCCGCAGATGCATATGAGGAGCACTATGAAGGCGGATTTAAGTGTGGGCTTATCAGACCGAGGTGAGTGTTGTGATTGACTTTTTATTTTTATGATAATGTATCATATATTCATTGATTGTGTTGGTCGATAGGTATTTTGTCATCCCAAAATTAGGTGTGCTTTTTTCAATTTACCTGTGAATCTGTGTTGTATTTTCTATAACTGTAACGAGGTAGGCTCAATCATAACTAATTGCTTGGACATTTTTAAAAAGGGATCAGTCATTATGTTTGAAGTAGCTTATAGGACTTAGAATTTGTAAAAAATGCCTGTAAATGTTCCGGCAAAACCTTCAGATATTTAATCTTGGTTCAACCAAGTTATGAAACCTATCGGATGAAAGGAAACCTCTAGTTTATGGTGATGTGGTGAGTTTTTTTATTATTACGTACGATCAATTAAACAAAAGTTTCAAATGTGAGTGAGTAAGTGTTATAAAAAGTTTGAAACGAGTGTATATAGAAAGTTTTGTTAAGTTTTTTGTTTATTTTATTTTCACGACGCAAGTGTTATTATTTGACACTATGTTTAAAATTATTTCTGGTTGTGTTTTGGTTTACATAGGCCGCAGATGCATATGAGGAGCACTATGAAGGCGGATATAAGAGTGGGCTTATCAGACAGAGGTGAGTGTTGTGCTTGAGTTTCTATTTTTATGATAACGTGTGATATAGTTACTATTGGTGGTGGTCGATAGGTATTTTGCCATCCCAAATTTAGGGATGCTATTTTAAGATTACGGTTGTTTAATGATAAGGATAGTAAGTCTTTGATAACCTGTGAATCTATGATGTAGGCTGAATCACAACTAATGACTTGGACATTTTTAAAAGAGGATCGAACATTGAGTTTGAAGTAACTGATGCGACTCTTAGAATTAGTAAAAAGAGCCTGAAATGTTCCACCAAAATCAATCTAGAGATATTTATTGTTTAATCCAGGTTCAACAGAATTATGAAATTTATAGATTAAGTTTTTCTATATTTATTGGTTTTTATTACAGGATGATCAATTAAACAAGAATAGATTATGTTTCAAATGTGAGTAAATAATGGTGGCCTAGTGTCGGTAGGGATTAAAACCAGTATATAGAGAAAGTTTTGCTAAGTTAATTGTTTATTTACACGGCATGTGTTATTATTTGAGAGTATGTTTAAAATTATTTCCGAGGTAGTTTTTATTTACATAAAGAGGCAGGCTCAATTTCACCAAATTGTTTTGACCTTTTTAAAATGGGATCAAACGTTAAGTTAAAAGCCGTCTGTAGGACTCTTTGTGTTCGTAAAAAGAACCTGATAATATTCCTCCCAAACCTACACAATTTTATTGTTCAATCTAGATTTGTCCAAGTTATAAAATTTACCAGGCAAAATAAAACCTATAGTTTTATGGTATCCAGTGAGTTTGATCTTCATTACGAGATGACAAATAAATGAATAAAAGTTTAAGTTATAAATGTGGCTGAACATGGATCGGGAGATTCAAAACCAGTATATATAGAAAGTTTTGCTAACTTTACTGTTTATTTTATTTTCACGGCGTAAGTGTCATCACTCGACAGTATGTTTAAAACTATTTCTGGTTGTGTTTTGGTTTACATAGGCCGCAGATGCATATGAGGAGCACTATGAAGGCGGATTTAAGTGTGGGCTTATCAGACCGAGGTGAGTGTTGTGATTGACTTTTTATTTTTATGATAATGTATCATATATTCATTGATTGTGTTGGTCGATAGGTATTTTGTCATCCCAAAATTAGGTGTGCTTTTTTCAATTTACCTGTGAATCTGTGTTGTATTTTCTATAACTGTAACGAGGTAGGCTCAATCATAACTAATTGCTTGGACATTTTTAAAAAGGGATCAGTCATTATGTTTGAAGTAGCTTATAGGACTTAGAATTTGTAAAAAATGCCTGTAAATGTTCCGGCAAAACCTTCAGATATTTAATCTTGGTTCAACCAAGTTATGAAACCTATCGGATGAAAGGAAACCTCTAGTTTATGGTGATGTGGTGAGTTTTTTTATTATTACGTACGATCAATTAAACAAAAGTTTCAAATGTGAGTGAGTAAGTGTTATAAAAAGTTTGAAACGAGTGTATATAGAAAGTTTTGTTAAGTTTTTTGTTTATTTTATTTTCACGACGCAAGTGTTATTATTTGACACTATGTTTAAAATTATTTCTGGTTGTGTTTTGGTTTACATAGGCCGCAGATGCATATGAGGAGCACTATGAAGGCGGATATAAGAGTGGGCTTATCAGACAGAGGTGAGTGTTGTGCTTGAGTTTCTATTTTTATGATAACGTGTGATATAGTTACTATTGGTGGTGGTCGATAGGTATTTTGCCATCCCAAATTTAGGGATGCTATTTTAAGATTACGGTTGTTTAATGATAAGGATAGTAAGTCTTTGATAACCTGTGAATCTATGATGTAGGCTGAATCACAACTAATGACTTGGACATTTTTAAAAGAGGATCGAACATTGAGTTTGAAGTAACTGATGCGACTCTTAGAATTAGTAAAAAGAGCCTGAAATGTTCCACCAAAATCAATCTAGAGATATTTATTGTTTAATCCAGGTTCAACAGAATTATGAAATTTATAGATTAAGTTTTTCTATATTTATTGGTTTTTATTACAGGATGATCAATTAAACAAGAATAGATTATGTTTCAAATGTGAGTAAATAATGGTGGCCTAGTGTCGGTAGGGATTAAAACCAGTATATAGAGAAAGTTTTGCTAAGTTAATTGTTTATTTACACGGCATGTGTTATTATTTGAGAGTATGTTTAAAATTATTTCCGAGGTAGTTTTTATTTACATAAAGAGGCAGGCTCAATTTCACCAAATTGTTTTGACCTTTTTAAAATGGGATCAAACGTTAAGTTAAAAGCCGTTTGTAGGACTCTTTGTGTTCGTAAAAAGAACCTGATAATATTCCTCCCAAACCTACACAATTTTATTGTTCAATCTAGATTTGTCCAAGTTATAAAATTTACCAGGCAAAATAAAACCTATAGTTTTATGGTATCCAGTGAGTTTGATCTTCATTACGAGATGACAAATAAATGAATAAAAGTTTAAGTTATAAATGTGGCTGAACATGGATCGGGAGATTCAAAACCAGTATATATAGAAAGTTTTGCTAACTTTACTGTTTATTTTATTATCACGGCGTAAGTGTCATCACTCGACAGTATGTTTAAAATTATTTTTGGTTGTGTTTTGGTTTACATAGGTCACAGATCCATATGAGGAGCACTATGAAGGCGGATTTAAGTGTGGGCTTATCAGACCGAGGTGAGTGTTGTGATTGACTTTTTATTTTTATGATAATGTATCATATATTCATTGATTGTGTTGGTCGATAGGTATTTTGTCATCCCAAAATTAGGTGTGCTTTTTTCAATTTACCGAACCTGTGTTGTATTTTCTATAACTGTAACGAGGTAGGCTCAATCATAACTAATTGCTTGGACATTTTTAAAAAGGGATCAGTCATTATGTTTGAAGTAGCTTATAGGACTTAGAATTTGTAAAAAATGCCTGTAAATGTTCCGGCAAAACCTTCAGATATTTAATCTAGGTTCAACCAAGTTATGAAACTTATCGGATGAAAGGAAACCTCTAGTTTATGGTGATGTGGTGAGTTTTTTTTTTATTACGTACGATCAATTAAACAAAAGTTTCAAATGTGAGTGAGTAAGTGTTATAAAAAGTTTGAAACGAGTGTATATAGAAAGTTTTGTTAAGTTTTTTGTTTTTTTTTTATTTTCACGACGCAAGTGTTATTATTTGACACTATGTTTAAAATTATTTCTGGTTGTGTTTTGGTTTACATAGGCCACAGATGCATATGAGGAGCACTATGAAGGCGGATTTAAGAGTGGGCTTATCAGACAGAGGAGTGTTGTGCTTGAGTTTCTATTTTTATGATAACGTGTGATATAGTTACTATTGGTGGTGGTCGATAGGTATTTTGCCATCCCAAATTTAGGGGTGCTATTTTAAGATTACGGTTGTTTAATGATAAGGATAGTAAATCTTTGATAACCTGTGAATCTATGATGTAGGCTGAATCACAACTAATGACTTGGACATTTTTAAAAGAGGATCGAACATTGAGTTTGAAGTAACTGATGCGACTCTTAGAATTAGTAAAAAGAGCCTGAAATGTTCCACCAAAATCAATCTAGAGATATTTATTGTTTAAACCAGGTTCAACAGAATTATGAAATTTATAGATTAAGTTTTTCTATATTTATTGGTTTTTATTACAGGATGATCAATTAAACAAGAATAGATTATGTTTCAAATGTGAGTAAATAATGGTGGCCTAGTGTCGGTAGGGATTAAAACCAGTATATAGAGAAAGTTTTGCTAAGTTAATTGTTTATTTACACGGCATGTGTTATTATTTGAGAGTATGTTTAAAATTATTTTCGAGGTAGTTTTTATTTACATAATGAGGCAGGCTCAATTTCACCAAATTGTTTTGACCTTTTTAAAATGGGATCAAACGTTAAGTTAAAAGCCGTCTGTAGGACTCTTTGTGTTCGTAAAAAGAACTTGATAATATTCCTCCCAAACCTACACAATTTTATTGTTCAATCTAGATTTGTCCAAGTTATAAAATTTACCAGGCAAAATAAAACCTATAGTTTTATGGTATCCAGTGAGTTTGATCTTCATTACGAGATGACAAATAAATGAATAAAAGTTTAAGTTATAAATGTGGTTGAACATGGTTCGGGAGATTCAAAACCAGTATATATAGAAAGTTTTGCTAACTTTACTGTTTATTTTATTTTCACGGCGTAAGTGTCATCACTCGACAGTATGTTTAAAATTATTTTTGGTTGTGTTTTGGTTTACATAGGTCACAGATCCATATGAGGAGCACTATGAAGGCGGATTTAAGTGTGGGCTTATCAGACCGAGGTGAGTGTTGTGATTGACTTTTTATTTTTATGATAATGTATCATATATTCATTGATTGTGTTGGTCGATAGGTATTTTGTCATCCCAAAATTAGGTGTGCTTTTTTCAATTTACCTGTGAATCTGTGTTGTATTTTCTATAACTGTAACGAGGTAGGCTCAATCATAACTAATTGCTTGGACATTTTTAAAAAGGGATCAGTCATTATGTTTGAAGTAGCTTATAGGACTTAGAATTTGTAAAAAATGCCTGTAAATGTTCCGGCAAAACCTTCAGATATTTAATCTAGGTTCAACCAAGTTATGAAACTTATCGGATGAAAGGAAACCTCTAGTTTATGGTGATGTGGTGAGTTTTGTTATTATTACGTACGATCAATTAAACAAAAGTTTCAAATGTGAGTGAGTAAGTGTTATCAAAAGTTTGAAACGAGTGTATATAGAAAGTTTTGTTAAGTTTTTTGTTTTTTTTATTTTCACGACGCAAGTGTTATTATT
Source organism: Cuscuta epithymum (assembly GCA_945859915.1). Lineage (NCBI taxonomy): Eukaryota > Viridiplantae > Streptophyta > Magnoliopsida > Solanales > Convolvulaceae > Cuscuta > Cuscuta epithymum. Next base: position 1,130,275 of record CAMAPF010000944.1, on the reverse strand, counting down.
TGACACTATGTTTAAAATTATTTCTGGTTGTGTTTTGGTTTACATAGGCCGCAGATGCATATGAGGAGCACTATGAAGGCGGATTTAAGTGTGGGCTTATCAGACCGAGGTGAGTGTTGTGATTGACTTTTTATTTTTATGATAATGTATCATATATTCATTGATTGTGTTGGTCGATAAGTATTTTGTCATCCCAAAATTAGGTGTGCTTTTTTCAATTTACCTGTGAATCTGTGTTGTATTTTCTATAACTGTAACGAGGTAGGCTCAATCATAACTAATTGCTTGGACATTTTTAAAAAGGGATCAGTCATTATGTTTGAAGTAGCTTATAGGACTTAGAATTTGTAAAAAATGCCTGTAAATGTTCCGGCAAAACCTTCAGATATTTAATCTAGGTTCAACCAAGTTATGAAACCTATCGGATGAAAGGAAACCTCTAGTTTATGGTGATGTGGTGAGTTTTTTTATTATTACGTACGATCAATTAAACAAAAGTTTCAAATGTGAGTGAGTAAGTGTTATAAAAAGTTTGAAACGAGTGTATATAGAAAGTTTTGTTAAGTTTTTTGTTTATTTTATTTTCACGACGCAAGTGTTATTATTTGACACTATGTTTAAAATTATTTCTGGTTGTGTTTTGGTTTACATAGGCCGCAGATGCATATGAGGAGCACTATGAAGGCGGATATAAGAGTGGGCTTATCAGACAGAGGTGAGTGTTGTGCTTGAGTTTCTATTTTTATGATAACGTGTGATATAGTTACTATTGGTGGTGGTCGATAGGTATTTTGCCATCCCAAATTTAGGGATGCTATTTTAAGATTACGGTTGTTTAATGATAAGGATAGTAAGTCTTTGATAACCTGTGAATCTATGATGTAGGCTGAATCACAACTAATGACTTGGACATTTTTAAAAGAGGATCGAACATTGAGTTTGAAGTAACTGATGCGACTCTTAGAATTAGTAAAAAGAGCCTGAAATGTTCCACCAAAATCAATCTAGAGATATTTATTGTTTAATCCAGGTTCAACAGAATTATGAAATTTATAGATTAAGTTTTTCTATATTTATTGGTTTTTATTACAGGATGATCAATTAAACAAGAATAGATTATGTTTCAAATGTGAGTAAATAATGGTGGCCTAGTGTCGGTAGGGATTAAAACCAGTATATAGAGAAAGTTTTGCTAAGTTAATTGTTTATTTACACGGCATGTGTTATTATTTGAGAGTATGTTTAAAATTATTTCCGAGGTAGTTTTTATTTACATAATGAGGCAGGCTCAATTTCACCAAATTGTTTTGACCTTTTTAAAATGGGATCAAACGTTAAGTTAAAAGCCGTCTGTAGGACTCTTTGTGTTCGTAAAAAGAACCTGATAATATTCCTCCCAAACCTACACAATTTTATTGTTCAATCTAGATTTGTCCAAGTTATAAAATTTACCAGGCAAAATAAAACCTATAGTTTTATGGTATCCAGTGAGTTTGATCTTCATTACGAGATGACAAATAAATGAATAAAAGTTTAAGTTATAAATGTGGCTGAACATGGATCGGGAGATTCGAAACCAGTATATATAGAAAGTTTTGCTAACTTTACTGTTTATTTTATTTTCACAGCGTAAGTGTCATCACTCGACAGTATGTTTAAAATAATTTTTTGTTGTGTTTTGGTTTACATAGGTCACAGATCCATATGAGGAGCACTATGAAGGCGGATTTAAGTGTGGGCTTATCAGACCGAGGTGAGTGTTGTGATTGACTTTTTATTTTTATGATAATGTATCATATATTCATTGATTGTGTTGGTCGATAGGTATTTTGTCATCCCAAAATTAGGTGTGCTTTTTTCAATTTACCTGTGAATCTCTGTTGTATTTTCTATAACTGTAACGAGGTAGGCTCAATCATAACTAATTGCTTGGACATTTTTAAAAAGGGATCAGTCATTATGTTTGAAGTAGCTTATAGGAATTAGAATTTGTAAAAAATGCCTGTAAATGTTCCGGCAAAACCTTCAGATATTTAATCTAGGTTCAACCAAGTTATGAAACTTATCGGATGAAAGAAAACCTCTAGTTTATGGTGATGTGGTGAGGTTTTTTATTATTACGTACGATCAATTAAACAAAAGTTTCAAATGTGAGTGAGTAAGTGTTATAAAAAGTTTGAAACGAGTGTATATAGAAAGTTTTGTTAAGTTTTTTGTTTATTTTATTTTCACGACGCAAGTGTTATTATTTGACACTATGTTTAAAATTATTTCTGGTTGTGTTTTGGTTTACATAGGCCGCAGATGCATATGAGGAGCACTATGAAGGCGGATTTAAGAGTGGGCTTATCAGACAGAGGTGAGTGTTGTGCTTGAGTTTCTATTTTTATGATAACGTGTGATATAGTTACTATTGGTGGTGGTCGATAGGTATTTTGCCATCCCAAATTTAGGGGTGCTCTTTTAAGATTACGGTGGTTTAATGATAAGGATAGTAAGTCTTTGATAACCTGTGAATCTATGATGTAGGCTGAATCAAAACTAATGACTTGGACATTTTTAAAAGAGGATCGAACATTGAGTTTGAAGTAACTGATGCGACTCTTAGAATTAGTAAAAAGAGCCTGAAATGTTCCACCAAAATCAATCTAGAGATATTTATTGTTTAATCCAGGTTCAACAGAATTATGAAATTTATAGATTAAGTTTTTCTATATTTATTGGTTTTTATTACAGGATGATCAATTAAACAAGAATAGATTATGTTTCAAATGTGAGTAAATAATGGTGGCCTAGTGTCGGTAGGGATTAAAACCAGTATATATAGAAAGTTTTGCTAAGTTAATTGTTTATTTACACGGCATGTGTTATTATTTGAGAGTATGTTTAAAATTATTTCCGAGGTTGTTTTTATTTACATAATGAGGCAGGCTCAATTTCACCAAATTGTTTTGACCTTTTTAAAATGGGATCGAACGTTAAGTTAAAAGCCGTCTGTAGGACTCTTTGTGTTCGTAAAAAGAACCTGATAATATTCCTCCCAAACCTACACAATTTTATTGTTCAATCTAGATTTGTCCAAGTTATAAAATTTACCAGGCAAAAAAAAACCTATAGTTTTATGGTATCCAGTGAGTTTGATCTTCATTACGAGATGACAAATAAATGAATAAAAGTTTAAGTTATAGATGTGGCTGAACATGGATCGGGAGATTCAAAACCAGTATATATACAAAGTTTTGCTAAGTTTACTGGTTTATTTTATTTTCACGGCGTAAGTGTCATCACTCGACAGTATGTTTAAAATAATTTTTGGTTGTGTTTTGGTTTACATAGGTCACAGATCCATATGAGGAGCACTATGAAGGCGGATTTAAGTGTGGGCTTATCAGACCGAGGTGAGTGTTGTGATTGACTTTTTATTTTTATGATAATGTATCATATATTCATTGATTGTGTTGGTCGATAGGTATTTTGTCATCCCAAAATTAGGTGTGCTTTTTTCAATTTACCTGTGAATCTGTGTTGTATTTTCTATAACTGTAACGAGGTAGGCTCAATCATAACTAATTGCTTGGACATTTTTAAAAAGGGATCAGTCATTATGTTTGAAGTAGCTTATAGGACTTAGAATTTGTAAAAAATGCCTGTAAATGTTCCGGCAAAACCTTCAGATATTTAATCTAGGTTCAACCAAGTTATGAAACTTATCGGATGAAAGGAAACCTCTAGTTTATGGTGATGTGGTGAGGTTTTTTATTATTACGTACGATCAATTAAACAAAAGTTTCAAATGTGAGTAAGTGTTATAAAAAGTTTGAAACGAGTGTATATAGAAAGTTTTGTTAAGTTTTTTGTTTATTTTATTTTCACGACGCAAGTGTTATTATTTGACACTAATGTTTAAAATTATTTCTGGTTGTGTTTTGGTTTACATAGGCCGCAGATGCATATGAGGAGCACTATGAAGGCGGATTTAAGAGTGGGCTTATCAGACAGAGGTGAGTGTTGTGCTTGAGTTTCTATTTTTATGATAACGTGTGATATAGTTACTATTGGTGGTGGTCGATAGGTATTTTGCCATCCCAAATTTAGGGGTGCTATTTTAAGATTACGGTGGTTTAATGATAAGGATAGTAAGTCTTTGATAACCTGTGAATCTATGATGTAGGCTGAATCACAACTAATGACTTGGACATTTTTAAAAGAGGATCGAACATTGAGTTTGAAGTAACTGATGCGACTCTTAGAATTAGTAAAAAGAGCCTGAAATGTTCCACCAAAATCAATCTAGAGATATTAATTGTTTAATCCAGGTTCAACGGAGTTATGAAATTTATAGATTAAGTTTTTCTATATTAATTGGTTTTTATTACAGGATGATCAATTAAACAAGAATAGATTATGTTTCAAATGTGAGTAAATAATGGTGGCCTAGTGTCTGTAGGGATTAAAACCAGTTTATATAGAAAGCTTTGCTCAGTTAATTGTTTATTTTCACGACATGTGTTATTATTTGAGAGTGTGTTTAAAATTATTTCCGAGGTTGTTTTTATTTACATAATGAGGCAGGCTCAATTTCATCAAATTGTTTTGACCTTTTTAAAATGGGATCGAACGTCAAGTTAAAAGCCGTCTGTAGGACTCTTTGTGTTCGTAAAAAGAACCTGATAATATTCCTCCCAAACCTACACAATTTTATTGTTCAATCTAGATTTGTCCAAGTTATAAAATTTACCAGGCAAAATAAAACCTATAGTTTTATGGTATCCAGTGAGTTTGATCTTCATTACGAGATGACAAATAAATGAATAGAAGTTTAAGTTATAAATGTGGCTGAACATGGATCGGGAGATTCAAAACCAGTATATATAGAAAGTTTTGCTAACTTTACTGTTTATTTTATTTTCACGGCGTAAGTGTCATCACTCGACAGTATGTTTAAAATTATTTTTGGTTGTGTTTTGGTTTACATAGGTCACAGATCCATATGAGGAGCACTATGAAGGCGGATTTAAGTGTGGGCTTATCAGACCGAGGTGAGTGTTGTGATTGACTTTTTATTTTTATGATAATGTATCATATATTCATTGATTGTGTTGGTCGATAGGTATTTTGTCATCCCAAAATTAGGTGTGCTTTTTTCAATTTACCTGTGAATCTGTGTTGTATTTTCTATAACTGTAACGAGGTAGGCTCAATCATAACTAATTGCTTGGACATTTTTAAAAAGGGATCAGTCATTATGTTTGAAGTAGCTTATAGGACTTAGAATTTGTAAAAAATGCCTGTAAATGTTCCGGCAAAACCTTCAGATATTTAATCTAGGTTCAACCAAGTTATGAAACCTATCGGATGAAAGGAAACCTCTAGTTTATGGTGATGTGGTGTGGTTTTTTATTATTACGTACGATCAATTAAACAAAAGTTTCAAATGTGAGTAAGTGTTATAAAAAGTTTGAAACGAGTGTATATAGGAAGTTTTGTTAAGTTTTTTGTTTATTTTATTTTCACGACGCAAGTGTTATTATTTGACACTATGTTTAAAATTATTTCGGGTTGTGTTTTGGTTTACATAGGCCGCAGATGCATATGAGGAGCACTATGAAGGCGGATTTAAGAGTGGGCTTATCGGACAGAGGTGAGTGTTGTGCTTGAGTTTCTATTTTTATGATAACGTGTGATATAGTTACTATTGGTGGTGGTCGATAGGTATTTTGCCATCCCAAATTTAGGGGTGCTCTTTTAAGATTACGGTGGTTTAATGATAAGGATAGTAAGTCTTTGATAACCTGTGAATCTATGATGTAGGCTGAATCACAACTAATGACTTGGACATTTTTAAAAGAGGATCGAACATTGAGTTTGAAGTAACTGATGCGACTCTTAGAATTAGTAAAAAGAGCTTGAAATGTTCCACCAAAATCAATCTAGAGATATTTATTGTTTAATCCAGGTTCAACAGAATTATGAAATTTATAGATTAAGTTTTTCTATATTTATTGGTTTTTATTACAGGATGATCAATTAAACAAGAATAGATTATGTTTCAAATGTGAGTAAATAATGGTGGCCTAGTGTCGGTAGGGATTAAAACCAGTATATAGAGAAAGTTTTGCTAAGTTAATTGTTTATTTACACGGCATGTGTTATTATTTGAGAGTATGTTTAAAATTATTTCCGAGGTAGTTTTTATTTACATAATGAGGCAGGCTCAATTTCACCAAATTGTTTTGACCTTTTTAAAATGGGATCAAATGTTAAGTTAAAAGCCGTCTGTAGGACTCTTTGTGTTCGTAAAAAGAACCTGATAATATTCCTCCCAAACCTACACAATTTTATTGTTCAATCTAGATTTGTCCAAGTTATAAAATTTACCAGGCAAAATAAAACCTATAGTTTTATGGTATCCAGTGAGTTTGATCTTCATTACGAGATGACAAATAAATGAATAGAAGTTTAAGTTATAAATGTGGCTGAACATGGATCGGGAGATTCAAAACCAGTATATATAGAAAGTTTTGCTAACTTTACTGTTTATTTTATTTTCACGGCGTAAGTGTCATCACTCGACAGTATGTTTAAAATTATTTTTGGTTGTGTTTTGGTTTACATAGGTCACAGATCCATATGAGGAGCACTATGAAGGCGGATTTAAGTGTGGGCTTATCAGACCGAGGTGAGTGTTGTGATTGACTTTTTATTTTTATGATAATGTATCATATATTCATTGATTGTGTTGGTCGATAGGTATTTTGTCATCCCAAAATTAGGTGTGCTTTTTTCAATTTACCTGTGAATCTGTGTTGTATTTTCTATAACTGTAACGAGGTAGGCTCAATCATAACTAATTGCTTGGACATTTTTAAAAAGGGATCAGTCATTATGTTTGAAGTAGCTTATAGGACTTAGAATTTGTAAAAAATGCCTGTAAATGTTCCGGCAAAACCTTCAGATATTTAATCTAGGTTCAACCAAGTTATGAAACCTATCGGATGAAAGGAAACCTCTAGTTTATGGTGATGTGGTGAGGTTTTTTATTATTACGTACGATCAATTAAACAAAAGTTTCAAATGTGAGTGAGTAAGTGTTATAAAAAGTTTGAAACGAGTGTATATAGGAAGTTTTGTTAAGTTTTTTGTTTATTTTATTTTCACGACGCAAGTGTTATTATTTGACACTATGTTTAAAATTATTTCGGGTTGTGTTTTGGTTTACATAGGCCGCAGATGCATATGAGGAGCACTATGAAGGCGGATTTAAGAGTGGGCTTATCGGACAGAGGTGAGTGTTGTGCTTGAGTTTCTATTTTTATGATAACGTGTGATATAGTTACTATTGGTGGTGGTCGATAGGTATTTTGCCATCCCAAATTTAGGGGTGCTCTTTTAAGATTACGGTGGTTTAATGATAAGGATAGTAAGTCTTTGATAACCTGTGAATCTATGATGTAGGCTGAATCACAACTAATGACTTGGACATTTTTAAAAGAGGATCGAACATTGAGTTTGAAGTAACTGATGCGACTCGTAGAATTAGTAAAAAGAGCCTGAAATGTTCCACCAAAATCAATCTAGAGATATTTATTGTTTAATCCAGGTTCAACAGAATTATGAAATTTATAGATTAAGTTTTTCTATATTTATTGGTTTTTATTACAGGATGATCAATTAAACAAGAATAGATTATGTTTCAAATGTGAGTAAATAATGGTGGCCTAGTGTCGGTAGGGATTAAAACCAGTATATATAGAAAGTTTTGCTAAGTTAATTGTTTATTTACAAGGCATGTGTTATTATTTGAGAGTATGTTTAAAATTATTTCCGAGGTTGTTTTTATTTACATAATGAGGCAGGCTCAATTTCACCAAATTGTTTTGACCTTTTTAAAATGGGATCGAACGTTAAGTTAAAAGCCGTCTGTAGGACTCTTTATGTTCGTAAAAAGAACCTGATAATATTCCTCCCAAACCTACACAATTTTATTGTTCAATCTAGATTTGTCCAAGTTATAAAATTTACCAGGCAAAATAAAACCTATAGTGTTATGGTATCCAGTGAGTTTGATCTTCATTACGAGATGACAAATAAATGAATAAAAGTTTAAGTTATAAATGTGGCTGAACATGGATCGGGAGATTCAAAACCAGTATATATACAAAGTTTTGCTAACTTTACTGGTTTATTTTATTTTCACGGCGTAAGTGTCATCACTCGACAGTATGTTTAAAATAATTTTTGGTTGTGTTTTGGTTTACATAGGTCACAGATCCATATGAGGAGCACTATGAAGGCGGATTTAAGTGTGGGCTTATCAGACCGAGGTGAGTGTTGTGATTGACTTTTTATTTTTATGATAATGTATCATATATTCATTGATTGTGTTGGTCGATAGGTATTTTGTCATCCCAAAATTAGGTGTGCTTTTTTCAATTTACCTGTGAATCTGTGTTGTATTTTCTATAACTGTAACGAGGTAGGCTCAATCATAACTAATTGCTTGGACATTTTTAAAAAGGGATCAGTCATTATGTTTGAAGTAGCTTATAGGACTTAGAATTTGTAAAAAATGCCTGTAAATGTTCCGGCAAAACCTTCAGATATTTAATCTAGGTTCAACCAAGTTATGAAACTTATCGGATGAAAGGAAACCTCTAGTTTATGGTGATGTGGTGAGGTTTTTTATTATTACGTACGATCAATTAAACAAAAGTTTCAAATGTGAGTAAGTGTTATAAAAAGTTTGAAACGAGTGTATATAGAAAGTTTTGTTAAGTTTTTTGTTTATTTTATTTTCACGACGCAAGTGTTATTATTTGACACTACGTTTAAAATTATTTCTGGTTGTGTTTTGGTTTACATAGGCCGCAGATGCATATGAGGAGCACTATGAAGGCGGATTTAAGAGTGGGCTTATCAGACAGAAGTGAGTGTTGTGCTTGAGTTTCTATTTTTATGATAACGTGTGATATAGTTACTATTGGTGGTGGTCGATAGGTATTTTGCCATCCCAAATTTAGGGGTGCTATTTTAAGATTACGGTTGTTTATTGATAAGGATAGTAAGTCTTTGATAACCTGTGAATCTATGATGTAGGCTGAATCACAACTAATGACTTGGACATTTTTAAAAGAGGATCGAACATTGAGTTTGAAGTAACTGATGCGACTCTTAGAATTAGTAAAAAGAGCCTAAATGTTCCACCAAAATCAATCTAGAGATATTTATTGTTTAATCCAGGTTCAACAGAATTATGAAATTTATAGATTAAGTTTTTCTATATTTATTGGTTTTTATTACAGGATGATCAATTAAACAAGAATAGATTATGTTTCAAATGTGAGTAAATAATGGTGGCCTAGTGTCGGTAGGGATTAAAACCAGTATATATAGAAAGTTTTGCTAAGTTAATTGTTTATTTACACGGCATGTGTTATTATTTGAGAGTATGTTTAAAATTATTTCCGAGTTTGTTTTTATTTACATAATGAGGCAGGCTCAATTTCACCAAATTGTTTTGACCTTTTTAAAATGGGATCGAACGTTAAGTTAAAAGCCGTCTGTAGGACTCTTTGTGTTCGTAAAAAGAACCTGATAATATTCCTCCCAAACCTACACAATTTTATTGTTCAATCTAGATTTGTCCAAGTTATAAAATTTACCAGGAAAAATAAAACCTATAGTTTTATGGTATCCAGTGAGTTTGATCTTCATTACGAGATGACAAATAAATGAATAAAAGTTTAAGTTATAAATGTGGCTGAACATGGATCGGGAGATTCAAAACCGGTATATATAGAAAGTTTTGCTAACTTTACTGTTTATTTTATTTTCACGGCGTAAGTGTCATCACTCGACAGTATGTTTAAAATTATTTTTGGTTGTGTTTTGGTTTACATAGGTCACAGATCCATATGAGGAGCACTATGAAGGCGGATTTAAGTGTGGGCTTATCAGACCGAGGTGAGTGTTGTGATTGACTTTTTATTTTTATGATAATGTATCATATATTCATTGATTGTGTTGGTCGATAGGTATTTTGTCATCCCAAAATTAGGTGTGCTTTTTTCAATTTACCTGTGAATCTGTGTTGTATTTTCTATAACTGTAACGAGGTAGGCTCAATCATAACTAATTGCTTGGACATTTTTAAAAAGGGATCAGTCATTATGTTTGAAGTAGCTTTTAGGACTTAGAATTTGTAAAAAATGCCTGTAAATGTTCCGGCAAAACCTTCAGATATTTAATCTAGGTTCAACCAAGTTATGAAACTTATCGGATGAAAGGAAACCTCTAGTTTATGGTGATGTGGTGAGGTTTTTTATTATTACGTACGATCAATTAAACAAAAGTTTCAAATGTGAGTAAGTGTTATAAAAAGTTTGAAACGAGTGTATATAGAAAGTTTTGTTAAGTTTTTTGTTTATTTTATTTTCACGACGCAAGTGTTATTATTTGACACTACGTTTAAAATTATTTCTGGTTGTGTTTTGGTTTACATAGGCCGCAGATGCATATGAGGAGCACTATGAAGGCGGATTTAAGAGTGGGCTTATCAGACAGAAGTGAGTGTTGTGCTTGAGTTTCTATTTTTATGATAACGTGTGATATAGTTACTATTGGTGGTGGTCGATAGGTATTTTGCCATCCCAAATTTAGGGGTGCTATTTTAAGATTACGGTTGTTTATTGATAAGGATAGTAAGTCTTTGATAACCTGTGAATCTATGATGTAGGCTGAATCACAACTAATGACTTGGACATTTTTAAAAGAGGATCGAACATTGAGTTTGAAGTAACTGATGCGACTCTTAGAATTAGTAAAAAGAGCCTAAATGTTCCACCAAAATCAATCTAGAGATATTTATTGTTTAATCCAGGTTCAATTGAATTATGAAATTTATATATTAAGTTTTTCTATATTTATTGGTTTTTATTACAGGATGATCAATTAAACAAGAATAGATTATGTTTCAAATGTGAGTAAATAATGGTGGCCTAGTGTCGGTAGGGATTAAAACCAGTATATATAGAAAGTTTTGCTAAGTTAATTGTTTATTTACACGGCATGTGTTATTATTTGAGAGTATGTTTAAAATTATTTCCGAGTTTGTTTTTATTTACATAATGAGGCAGGCTCAATTTCACCAAATTGTTTTGACCTTTTTAAAATGGGATCGAACGTTAAGTTAAAAGCCGTCTGTAGGACTCTTTGTGTTCGTAAAAAGAACCTGATAATATTCCTCCCAAACCTACACAATTTTATTGTTCAATCTAGATTTGTCCAAGTTATAAAATTTACCAGGCAAAATAAAACCTATAGTTTTATGGTATCCAGTGAGTTTGATCTTCATTACGAGATGACAAATAAATGAATAAAAGTTTAAGTTATAAATGTGGCTGAACATGGATCGGGAGATTCAAAACCGGTATATATAGAAAGTTTTGCTAACTTTACTGTTTATTTTATTTTCACGGCGTAAGTGTCATCACTCGACAGTATGTTTAAAATTATTTTTGGTTGTGTTTTGGTTTACATAGGTCACAGATCCATATGAGGAGCACTATGAAGGCGGATTTAAGTGTGGGCTTATCAGACCGAGGTGAGTGTTGTGATTGACTTTTTATTTTTATGATAATGTATCATATATTCATTGATTGTGTTGGTCGATAGGTATTTTGTCATCCCAAAATTAGGTGTGCTTTTTTCAATTTACCTGTGAATCTGTGTTGTATTTTCTATAACTGTAACGAGGTAGGCTCAATCATAACTAATTGCTTGGACATTTTTAAAAAGGGATCAGTCATTATGTTTGAAGTAGCTTTTAGGACTTAGAATTTGTAAAAAATGCCTGTAAATGTTCCGGCAAAACCTTCAGATATTTAATCTAGGTTCAACCAAGTTATGAAACTTATCGGATGAAAGGAAACCTCTAGTTTATGGTGATGTGGTGAGGTTTTTTATTATTACGTACGATCAATTAAACAAAAGTTTCAAATGTGAGTAAGTGTTATAAAAAGTTTGAAACGAGTGTATATAGAAAGTTTTGTTAAGTTTTTTGTTTATTTTATTTTCACGACGCAAGTGTTATTATTTGACACTACGTTTAAAATTATTTCTGGTTGTGTTTTGGTTTACATAGGCCGCAGATGCATATGAGGAGCACTATGAAGGCGGATTTAAGAGTGGGCTTATCAGACAGAAGTGAGTGTTGTGCTTGAGTTTCTATTTTTATGATAACGTGTGATATAGTTACTATTGGTGGTGGTCGATAGGTATTTTGCCATCCCAAATTTAGGGGTGCTATTTTAAGATTACGGTTGTTTATTGATAAGGATAGTAAGTCTTTGATAACCTGTGAATCTATGATGTAGGCTGAATCACAACTAATGACTTGGACATTTTTAAAAGAGGATCGAACATTGAGTTTGAAGTAACTGATGCGACTCTTAGAATTAGTAAAAAGAGCCTAAATGTTCCACCAAAATCAATCTAGAGATATTTATTGTTTAATCCAGGTTCAACAGAATTATGAAATTTATAGATTAAGTTTTTCTATATTTATTGGTTTTTATTACAGGATGATCAATTAAACAAGAATAGATTATGTTTCAAATGTGAGTAAATAATGGTGGCCTAGTGTCGGTAGGGATTAAAACCAGTATATATAGAAAGTTTTGCTAAGTTAATTGTTTATTTACACGGCATGTGTTATTATTTGAGAGTATGTTTAAAATTATTTCCGAGTTTGTTTTTATTTACATAATGAGGCAGGCTCAATTTCACCAAATTGTTTTGACCTTTTTAAAATGGGATCGAACGTTAAGTTAAAAGCCGTCTGTAGGACTCTTTGTGTTCGTAAAAAGAACCTGATAATATTCCTCCCAAACCTACACAATTTTATTGTTCAATCTAGATTTGTCCAAGTTATAAAATTTACCAGGCAAAATAAAACCTATAGTTTTATGGTATCCAGTGAGTTTGATCTTCATTACGAGATGACAAATAAATGAATAAAAGTTGAAGTTATAAATGTGGCTGAACATGGATCGGGAGATTCAAAACCGGTATATATAGAAAGTTTTGGTAACTTTACTGTTTATTTTATTTTCACGGCGTAAGTGTCATCACTCGACAGTATGTTTAAAATTATTTTTGGTTGTGTTTTGGTTTACATAGGTCACAGATCCATATGAGGAGCACTATGAAGGCGGATTTAAGTGTGGGCTTATCAGACCGAGGTGAGTGTTGTGATTGACTTTTTATTTTTATGATAATGTATCATATATTCATTGATTGTGTTGGTCGATAGGTATTTTGTCATCCCAAAATTAGGTGTGCTTTTTTCAATTTACCTGTGAATCTGTGTTGTATTTTCTATAACTGTAACGAGGTAGGCTCAATCATAATTAATTGCTTGGACATTTTTAAAAAGGGATCAGTCATTATGTTTGAAGTAGCTTTTAGGACTTAGAATTTGTAAAAAATGCCTGTAAATGTTCCGGCAAAACCTTCAGATATTTAATCTAGGTTCAACCAAGTTATGAAACCTATCGGATGAAAGGAAACCTCTAGTTTATGGTGATGTGGTGAGGTTTTTTATTATTACGTACGATCAATTAAACAAAAGTTTCAAATGTGAGTGAGTAAGTGTTATAAAAAGTTTGAAACGGGTGTATATAGAAAGTTTTGTTAAGTTTTTTGTTTATTTTATTTTCACGACGCAAGTGTTATTATTTGACACTATGTTTAAAATTATTTCTGGTTGTGTTTTGGTTTACATAGGCCGCAGATGCATATGAGGAGCACTATGAAGGCGGATTTAAGAGTGGGCTTATCAGACAGAGGTGAGTGTTGTGCTTGACTTTCTATTTTTATGATAACGTGTGATATAGTTACTATTGGTGGTGGTCGATAGGTATTTTGCCATCCCAAATTTAGGGGTGCTATTTTAAGATTACGGTTGTTTAATGCGGCATCACATCCACCCACTGCATTTAATGCGGTGCACATGTCAATGCCGGTGCCACCCCGATTGAGGTGACCCCTCGGCCGTTAGATTATTGACACGTGTACTCTCATCGCATTTATGGCTGCTATAAATAGTAACCCTTATTTTCCTTGTAAAAGACGTTGAGATCATTTAATACATTTGGCTCTCTCTCTCTCTCTCTCTCTCTCTCTTACTTGCTCTGACTTCTGTCTAAGTTATTCCTCGAATAACCCATCGGATAAGCTACCTCCCGGGTACACTATCCATCACATTTAGAGAGAATTCCCTAAATAGGAGTAAAAATGTTTTAAAATTCCAAAATAGGAGTATCATGTTTTTTATTCCTAGAATAGGAGTAAATTTCTGGCAAGTTTGGTAGTACAAGACTTTAAACATGGCATTTTTTTGCAAACTTGACAAATTACTTCTATTTAGGAAATAAAAAACATGATACTCTTATTTTGCAATTTCAAAACGTTTTTACTCCTATTTAGGGCAATTTCTGTCACATTTAATACAATCATATTTTCATTTGTTCGGCTCTAGTAACGATTGAATTCTTTAAAAAAATATTGCTTATTTACTCAATGATAGATATAGTTGAATTAAATGAATGCATTCCTTTTTTTGCAGTTGATTATCAATATAATACGGAGTAATTACTATGTATCCTTTTAAAGTAATAAAATGTGGTTGATGTTGTGTTTTTCATCTGCACAATTTCCAATTATATAGTTTTTACTTCATATACCAAATGAAAATTAGTTCTTGGGTCCTCATTATTATCATTGTAGTTTATACAATGGTTATAGTTGGATTGATCGCGCTTCAATAGACTGTAGTACTCTATTTTATACTTTAAAATTTAGTACATTTCATTTTTCTAACTTCATTGTGTTATGTCTCTTAATTAATTAATTCTAAATGTACATGTTTGTAATGTTTTTCTAATAATTTTATTTATATTTATTGTCTTATCCTCCTTTTATAATGTTTTAATTGTAACTTACAATTATGCTTCATGTACTTAACCATTTATTTTTGCATGCAATGTACTTAACCATTTGTTTTTATTAATTATTGAATAATTACTAATTCAGCTTCATAAATAAGAAAACAATTTTTCACTTCCTATGGGAGTCTTTTTATCATGAATCAACTTTCATTTAAACACATCAAGTAAATTATGGAAATACAGATCAGATGAGTCATTTTAAATATTGACTCGTGAGATGATGAAAAAAAATTGACTCGTGAGAAAAAAGTACTTTTCTTCTTCGTAATTAAAAACCTATATTCCTCATAAGTATAGCCTACGGGAGTCTTTTATTCTTCAATTGAAGCAATCAAACTTTTATCTCTCTAACCTCTATGGTGGATTTCCGTCAAACTTTTAACTCTAACCTCCACGGTGGATTTCCGTGGCTAGGGTTTTCTTCTCCGTTATCGATTCTTTCGAGGAGTGGCCGTCTTCCCTACACTGGTTAGAGTTTTTTGTTCTGTCGATCGATCTTCGTTTGTGCTGCTGTGTTTTTTCGTGGAACATGAGATTCGTGCGGTTTTCCTCTTTGGAGTTTCGGAACATGAGCGGAATGCAAGGGCGGTGAGGTGCGGCTTGGATTTTTTGTGGGCGAAGAAACACAAGGCAACATGATATAGTTTTCTTCTGCACCTCGGACATGGATTTCAATGACAAATCTCAAGAAGCAAATTAACGAGAGCAATTAGCGAGCGCAAGAAGGATAGAGTTTCAAACAAATTTTCCGGGGGGTGAAGTTCTCTTCGACCATACTCCAGCAGTTCGCCCTCCTTCGGAACCACCTCCGTGCAAGCAAGCAATTTGGGAAAAGTTTTTATTTTCGTATTATATTTCCTTATAATTAATTATGTATTACTTATTTTTATTTTAGTTCGAGCAGGTATGATTGGAGTATTTTGATTTTTGAAGGACTTTTGATAGGTAGTACTTCATTTTTTATCGTTTTAGGCTTCTTGCCCGGTTTGTGTCTTGCGAGTCAGGTTGCTCTGTATAGGTGGTTGACTCTAAGTCTATTCCTAGGGCTTACGATGGGATATGTAATAGTTGTCTGGATTTTGTCTTGCATGTTTGCTCTATATTAATGAAAAGCCGTTTTGATGATTAAAAAAAACTCATCGGAGTCTTTTATGTACTCTGTATGATGAATTAACATTAATTTTGCGACAATGTTATTTGTACACGACAAAATGTACTCGGCGGTCAAATTATATGTGCACAAAAATTTTGACCAGAGTTTTTTTGAAGAGAACCGATTTTCGCATTGTCACGTAATTGTCTGTGTCACAGACAAATAAAATTGTTTGTGGCACTAACAATTTCTTTTTGTTTGTGCGAAAAACTAGTTTTCTGCACAAAAACGCCGATCAAATTGTATGTATACTGACATTTACATTGGAGTGTAAAATGCCGTGTACAATGACATGTACATCGACTAATTGGTTTTTAAAAAGAAATAATTACATGAATATGACCAAAATAAATATGGTTTACAAAAATATGACTAGTTACTAGAGTAGTAATGAAATCATAGTAATTCATGTTCAAGTTTTGAACTTAAGTTACTACAACACCACGTTGTAGTAACTAGATTCTCACCCGTGCGATGCACGGGACAAAATATAATCAAATCATATAAAGTTTTGTTTATATTAATGATAAGAAATAAAATTCAAGATTGGCAAAATATAATGTACTTCATATCAAAGAATGAAAAGAGGACGAAGTTAGAGAATAATACTCCATCTGTCACAAAAAATACTTCCAGATTTGATTTGACATGAATGTTAAGAAAGGGAGAATAAAGTTGAAATGTATAATTGTGGTTGAGAAAAAAAAGGTAAATAAATGTTAGACACAAAATTTTCCAAAAAAGGGAAATGTGAAAATTTTTCGAGACATCCCAAAATGTTAAGTTTGAAAATTTTTATGGAACGGAGGGAGTATGTTACATACTCCATATTAAATACTCGCAGTTAAGATTTCAGAGATGTTATCATTTACTTAAAATTTGAAACACTTAAAATTCTGAAACACTTGTTGTACCCAGCACTTTGTACCCACCTTATACTCACCTCTGTGAAGACTATTTTTTTGTTTGTGAAGCCATTTCACAGACAAAATATGTCTTTGAATTGCTTCACAGACATATTTTGTCTGTGAAGGAATTCACAGACAAAAAAGAATAACTTCACAAATATGGGTGGGTACAAAAGTGGGTATAAAAATGAGTACAAACATCATTTTCCTATTAGTAATATGTTGATCATTATCTTCACAAATCAATATTTTCAAAACTTTACTATATGATTTGCAAATCTTGAAAAAAGAGACAAAGATTGACTCGGCTCGTGTTATATTGCCATTGTATATAACGTCATGATCGGATATTGTCTTCTATCAATTGGTGCATCTGATAGTGTAATTCTCAATCGCCCGATAAGAGCATCTCCAATGGTATAATGTGCACAGTGCACACGTGGCATGAGAGATAGCCACATAAATATTAATAAATAAATTTTTTCTCTCCTTATTTTAATGATTTTATACAGATTTAGTAAGTTTTTCTCCAGAATGTCAAAGAGACCGTCTAAATGTTGACATTGCAGTTGACATTGCAGGGAAAAACTTACCAAAATTATATAAAATAATCATTCAAATAAGGAGAGAGATAATTTATTTGTTAATATTTATGTGGTTATCACTCATGCTACATGTGCACCGTGCACATTTTAGCATTGGAGATGCTCTAAGTACTTCTTGACTATCATATTTTCCACCAAAAATTTTGTACGTAACATCCAAAAAAGGAAAATGAAGTCCCGTTCACGGAGTGAATGCATAATAAACATATTTTTTTATTCAGAACAAATAAAACTAACCCATTTTTTAATCTCAAATATAAGAACTGTATTTTATTATATTTAGAATTAATAAATTAAGTTTTCTTATCTCAACAGTAAGAACTCAATGCTGGGTTGGGTTTTAATTTTTTTTAACCACTCCGTTATTATCATGGTTGTTTCACCATATGCTTAGAATAATTGTGTTTATTTAACTGTTTGTGTTAAATAGATCATATTTAAAATTTAAATAGTACATGATACTTCGTATTTGACTGATTTTTGTTTTAAAAACTCTCTTTAATTAAGTATCTAATTCCAACAATAAAAACTGTATGCTTGGTTAGGTTTTGAAATTTATTTTGTTTTTCAAACCAGTTTGTCATTGAAGTTCTAGTCTTGTGTTTGTATTAATCAATTTATTTTGTTTTTCAAACCAATTTGTCATTAAAGTTCTAGTCTTGTGTTTGAATTCATCTCTTGTATACTTAAGCTTATATACTGCACTTATTACGCTATTTTTTTCAGAAAGTTTGCTAACTCAAACAATAACCATCAATTTAAATTTCGTTTTTATAACTTAAAACTAACATGTCATACTTCTTTTACTGAAATAGATTAGACACTGATCTTTATGTAAGTGTTATCCACTATATATAAGTAAGTAGGCAAATTCAAATTTGCTTTCTTATATTGTTTTATAGTCGAGTATAATTTTATAGCACATGTGAATTACACAATAATAATTTAATTGTGTTTTTACATCGGCTAATATTGTCCTCATAAACAATATGACATTCCCAAAGCAATGTGATCTGCCTAATTTGTATTTGAGCTTTTCCTTCCCACTTTGCTATTGAATGTTGCTTGTGATGCTCACCGTTTCTTAAATTCTTACTCGGTATGTTTCACTATCAATCCTGCATACAACATATGCAATATAAGAAAACATAAATGAAATGTAATAAGAGTTGATCATAGGGATCAAAACTCACCAATTAGCAGGTTGTCATTGATTACCCGTTAATGCATATATTTGTGCCATCCCTGTCAATTTTAGTGTATGTTAGTCTCAGTTATTGGAAGAACACAACAGTGAAGACATGGGAAAGCTGCATCTTTTAAAGGATTTTTATAGGGATATGAGATACCTCTTCATGAAATTTTTTAGTTCTCCCCTCCTCTAGAATGCAGAGGAACTTCAAGTCTTAAATGGCCTCTTCAACCCCCCCTCTCTCTCTCAACGTAATTGTTTAATCTATTGTGTGATGCTCGTGAATTTAAGTTGTATTTATACTTCCATCAGTAGAGCTCATACTCCGTATTATGTTTGACGAATTACCCAGTGGATTATAGTATGTAGTGACCCATCTTTTGATGCAATCTGAATAGACAGCACTGTAGTAGACTAATATAAACCAAGTGTTTAATTTTAACAATATTTTACTCTGAAAAATCGTGCTCCATAATCTTCAAAATTGATTTGCTTGTTAACCTTGTTTGCACGCCAGCTCTATGCAGCCTGGGTTTAATGCACCAAACCCCCCTGTGATTTGGAAATTCGGCGCATTAGCCCTCTGTGATTTAAAAAATGTGTCAAACCCCCCTGTGTTTTAATTAATCATGCACAGAACCCCCTTTATGAATAAATTTAACGATTTGAAAATTACGTTTCCTAATATTTTGATTGAATATGCAAATAAATATGTCAAAATCTCTGAATCATACAAAAATGTTAATCACTTTTCTTTTATTTGACAATTGAATTTGTTCACATAAGGGATTTGGCGCATGATTAATTAAAACACAGGGGGGTTGAACGCATTTTTTAAATCACAGGGGGCTAATGCGCCGAATTTCCAAATCACAGGGGGGTTTGGTGCATTAAACCCATGCAGCCTATTAGAAGGACAACTTAGGGTTGGCTTTATCTGTTGTGACACGAAACCCATTTTAAAATTCAAATCAAGTACAAAGCAGTCCAATCCACTTTGCAGCGTATTAAATCGGATGCAGGCAACAATGTTCATCATTTCTCT
The DNA here is from genome assembly GCA_945859915.1 of Cuscuta epithymum. Classification (NCBI taxonomy): domain Eukaryota; kingdom Viridiplantae; phylum Streptophyta; class Magnoliopsida; order Solanales; family Convolvulaceae; genus Cuscuta; species Cuscuta epithymum. Next base: position 1,110,364 of record CAMAPF010000944.1, on the reverse strand, counting down.
TAAACCCGACCCATGTTTTAGTTGTTAGTTTGGGCGGAAAAATGAACAACTTTTCTCCTTTTTTTGTACTCCTCGGAAACCTCGCATAGGTTCCTCGTAAAGGGACAACACCGTCTGCCAGATTAAAGCCACTTTAATTGACCTAGCCCACGTAACAGATGTGTTGAACTTGTCAACAGATCCGACCCATCATATTGTACCCGTATCTTTTGGCGGGAGATTTGGCTGGTTTTCCACCTTGGTTTGTATATAGATAGATGAATAGTCATATTTATGCAAATAAGTTTTATTTTAGTAATATTCTTGTGAGAAAAAACACTTCTGTTCTTCCAAAAGTCTTTATTCAATAAAAATGAGTCATGAAGTAGTTTTTTAAAGGGATTCATGAAGTGCGTAGTTAGAAGATCGAAAATATTATTAAACTAAAATTTAGTTTCAAAAATATGTCTAAAGTTATTAGGGAAAATGGAAACTAATAATCCAACCTTTTAGCGGTCTTCTTTCAATAATCCCACCTTTTGATTATTCATGAATAATCCAACCTTTGCACCTCATCTTCATTCATTGGTCCCTGGTCAGTTAATGACCTACTATTCCAAGTTATTTTCTTATCTTTGCAAAATATTATCTTTGTGAAAGATGAGATTTATGGTATAATGAATTGCAAAGATAACAAAATAGTTTGGAATAGCACGTCATCAACCGGTCAGGGACCCGTGAATGAAGATGAGGTGCAAAGTTTGGATTATTCATGAATAACCAAAAGGTTGGATTATTGTAAGAAGACCGCTAAAAAGTTGGATTATTAGTTTCCATTTATGACTATGACTAGAATCACTACGATAATCACAACACTTATGAGTATAGTGTCATGATCAGTTAAGTATAAAAATATAACGTAAATGTATGACTATGACTAGAATCACTACAATAATCACAACACTTATTTTAAGAGGTCATATATTTGAAAATAACATTTATTTAGTCATAAATATGTAATTATGGTTGTGCAATTACCATTTTTTCCATAAAAAAATTACCATTTATTTAGAGGATGTAATTACCAAAATTAAATTTTCATTTTCGTTTAAAGTATAAACATGCAATTAAAGTTATTTCTCACGACTCTGTACAAATTTAAATACATATTTTATACTTTATATTTTTACATGCAAGTAAAATTTATCCAAATTTTATGGGGTGAGGGTAATAAAGTGAGAACCATTTACTTCTCGTCAAAAAAGAAACCAGACATGTCTTGGTATTCCGTAGTGTCGAATTCTTCGATCAACAACACCGGCAGAGAAAAACCTTTTGAACGTAAGTTTATGGACTTTGAAATGTCTCGGCATTCCGTAATGAAAGGTTTTCACTTTATTTATTGGGTGTCCCATTTAACGGTATTCGCTCCATTTTATGAAATAATTTACTTTCTTTAATTATATATTTACTCAAATTTCTTTTTCCTACTCATTATATGTCACGTCTCACAATTTCATCTCCCTCAACTTCTCTCTCTTTAATTACTTTCACTTTATATGTTTACTTTTTCTATATTTTCTCTTTCATCTTTTTTCTATCCAAATTACTTTATTTAACCACTTATCTAAAAAACCGTGCAATATTCTCACGGGAACCTTCCAATGGTATGGAGGCAGTACATTTAACCGTAAGTTTTTTATGCAGTGGATTAGTTGTTTGCTCTGTCCTAGAATTAAGGCGCGTTTTTCGCTTCAGTGGCTGACCTGTCAACGCTAATCATTTTATTATGATGCTAAATTAATAATAATAAATAAAAAATTTATATATTTAAAAATTACATTTAAAACTATACGACAAGGAAAACTATAGTAAAAATTTGATGCATAAAGTCAGATATGTTTTATCAAAAAAAAAAAGTCAGATATTTAAACGGAGTTTGGTTGGTGAACAGAGAAATGTAGTTTTTTCTTGTTTATGATTATCAAGGTTTTTTAATTGGAAAAATTCCTCCAACTATAACAAAAATTTACTGTTACAATTATACAATATACGGAGTATAATTTCAAGTCTTTCCTCAAGTATTATACGGATCGCGGAGTATAATACTGAAATTGTCTCAATCTATTAAGGTTGGTGAAATCCTGACCTAAATGGTTGAATCTACTATGTAATGAAAAGGTTATAATTAAAATATGTTTAATATGTAAAAAAGTTCGCACTAGTAAACTGGGTCATTTCAATCAGAAAAAGTAGTTTCACCTTGATATATTATTGGGCAATTGACTATTTTGTTTGAAACCGGAATTGATCGACCAACCAAAATAGGTTGGGGTAAGAGTAGGGAAACTACCTGTTTATTAAAATGACTAGTTTTTCTACGTTCGTTGCACGATAAAACAATGCCAAATATAAATATGGGGTAATTAGAGTTTGCATCTCATTTTATCGTCCAAATTGAACTTTGCACCCCATTTTTAAAACTCTTTGTTTTTGCATCTCCAACCTCATATGAAAAAATAAAAATGCCCCCGATCAGAAATATGTTGAAGGTCAACAAATTTGTTAATGGATGGGCAATTTTGTCTTTTCATATGAGGATGGGATGCAAAAACAAAATTTCTTAAAAACGGAGTACAAAATCAAATTTGCACAATAAAATGGGGTGCAAACTCAAATTACCCGTATAAATATGGGTTGCATAATATTAACCGTATTTGGTTGTATGTTTTATATATGTTTATTTGGAGTATAATATCAATATTACATTACTTAAATATCACATAATATCTGAGGTTTTATATCTCAGAAAATGTCCAATATAACTATTTACGGAATATCATGTAAAAACTTGAGTACCACATAATATCCCGAGGTTTTATAACTCCCTTGTACTACCGCGGTCACTGATATTTCTCTCGTATCATTAAAGTTTAATTTATTTAATTTACATATTCTTCGGACAAAATCAAACGATCTAATACAAATAACCAAAATGATATGTTTACAATCACATGGGAAGAAAACTTGCACCTCTTATCCCAGTTTCAACACTCTGCTCCATCTTCGATCTCGGGAGTTCACTCTTTCTTTAATAGCACAATGGTTATGCTAAATGTTTTGAGTTTCTGCCAGTTTAGTCCTCTGACTATTATGGAACTGATATTTTTGGTACTTGATTTTAAATTTTTTCATTTTTTGTCCTTCAACTATAATGTCAAAGACACTTTTAATTTGGTACCCGTATTTGAAAATTTTCGCATTTAAATTAGTCCTTTGACTTTCACAAAAATTACATTTTTGCCTTTTGGCTTTTCAACTATTATAATAGTGACAATTTAGTCTTCCACTCATTGTGTCAAAATAACAGTGGAAGAATTAAAAATGTTAATTTGATAATACACGGGGGATTGAATGTGATAAATTTTGAAGTGGACAAAAAGTGTCTCTTGCACATTAGTTGAGAACTAAAAACGGAAAAACTGAAAGTCGAATATCAAAAGTGTCACTGATACAATAGTCAAGGAATCAAAAGTGACAAAAATTCAGTATTGTATATTTTGAAAACATATTTGGTCATTCATTTACTTTAAAATGATGGAAATGAAGAACTTCCATATTACCATTACTTGAATCACGCTCTGTAAATCATTCTTAAGAATGAAAGCAATATTTTGTAATCATAAAGAAACATTTTTAAAGTACTATTTTGAACACCATTTTATTATGAAATCATTAGGGGTGGGTATAGTCCGGTCTGGTCCAATATTTTGTTGAACTCGTACCCGTACCGTGACTATTGAAACGGTTCGGTTCTCGGTCTTAGAGCTAAACCCGTTCGGTACGGTTCAATTTCAAACGAGACGGTACCATGTCATACCAATACCAAACAATGCCACTTTTTCCAAGTGTTTAAGGAAAAATTAAAGTTTGGACATCCTCCAAAAATCACACAATTTATCAATTTTCATATTACATACTACCTCCATCCCAAATTGATTTGCAAAGTCAGCCTTTTTTTGGTAAACAATTTCTGTTTATTCACTTAATTAGGATATCACTTTTTAATAATATTCTAAATTGGCCTTTCAAAAAGAGTATATTCTAATTTGAATTTTGCAATTTTAAAGAGATTTTGATGTGGTTTCTAAATATGTAAATTTTAATTATTAAAAATTGTATTAATTATTAATAGAGAGGACTTAACATTAACATTGGTTGATCAATGTTTACTTTGCTAATCAACTTGGGACGGATGGAGTAATTAATAAATTTCAAATAAACTATAGTAGTACAAATTTAAATACTTAAATCATACTTCGATTGGGTTTGATTCGGTACCGGTACTCATTTTATGAAAACGCATCCGGGCATTGTTTGAAACCGGTACGGTCCGGTTCGGGACAAAAAAAATTGAGATCCGTTTAAAACCCCATTTATCGGTCCGGTAACATACCGCTCTGATCCTCTTCTTCCATTGAATAAAACGGTCCGGTATTCATTCAAGCACGTTTATAATTTTTTTAAAAACTACAAAACTGTCTATAAAAACTGGAAATAAACAGTTTTATATTAAAACTGTTTTTATAGAAACTGTTTTTATAAAAAACTCATATATCTAAAACCTAAAAATAAATTATGTCCTCTCATGTAAACTTTGCAAAAAGTTTAACATGTTACCTCTAAGTGCAATTTATTTCCAAGTCATACAAAATCAATTGAAAAAATATGGACCCCTCATATTAAACTTATACACAGTTTAATACTCCCTCCGTCCCAAAAACAACTTCTCATTTACTATTCATTGGTCAACTTGAATCACTCGTAATCTTTTACTTTTTATATCAAATTTTTATCAAATTTAAATTTTATTAATCAGGCTTTGTAGCAGTTTTAATGTAGTTTCTGAATATGTAAATTTTATTTACTAAAAATAATCCGAGTGTGAGCAGGGATCGAGTTGCTTTATCGTCAGTCAAGCATCGTAAACCGAACGGGAAGTTAATTTTGGGACGGAGGTAGTATGTTATACACATTTTCAATTGATAATACTTATATAAAAATTTGATCTTCTATTATGATCACACTAACATCAAACAAAATAAATTAAACTGTTTTAGATGAGCAATGAACAATCCACCTTCGGTGCCCGCCCAAACTATGCGCCCATGACCGAAGCTGAGCGCAACAATGAAGATGCGGTTTGGGTGACACCTCACGACGTTGCTAAGTAAGTAACTATGAACAAACCTTATGTCAAATAATTTTATATAATGTCAAATAATCTAACCAAATCTTATATAAATAAATACTATTAATTTTTTGAAGTCACAAAGCAGTGTTCAAAGCCATAAAAAACATAATTGGAGAACACTTTCTTGGGAATTGGGCGTGCTACATGGATGTTGACCCCAAGGTCCGCGAACTATAGTGGAACATGTTCAAGGTAAAAATAAATGAATGTTTCCTGCGTAATTGTATTAGCCTAATATTAATAAATGATTAAGCAATCCAGTTTTTTCAATAAAGGGTCGCTTTCGATGGACTCAAGCGCACGGTCCCGACATTCTTAGAATCTATAATGCTAGGATTTCGGCCGGGCTTCGGCCCACTTTTAGGCGTGCCCGTGAGCGTGCGGAGCAGGCTAGATGGGTTTCGGATGAAGTGTGGGCCAATCTTTGTCACCACTTCGGATGAAGTGTGGGCCAATCTTCGGATCCGAAATTCTTGGCCAGAAGTGAATCCGGTAAGAAAAACCGGATGTCCGAGAAGGCATTGGAGACGCAGTGGCACGGGGGTCGCAAATCTCAGAGTTCACATAGAGAAACTCTTGTAAGTCTTATTCAAAAAACCTACCATCATTACAATCCTTCATTTTGTACATTTATTTATGAATTTAATAAGCCTTTTTCGAACCAATTAGGCGGGGCCCGAGAAGAAGAGGGTCAGTATTATGAAGGTCATCAAGCACTGTTGGACGAATAAGAATGAATAAGGAGTAATTATTTCACAAACAATAATGATGAAGAAAAAAATCAAATATGCTTGGAGTAATTATTTCACAAAATTGAAATTACAACAGCACAATTAGTCGCTCTCAGAATCTTCATTTTCTACATATACAGTATCTTCTTCTGTATCTGAATTGTCTATCCATTCACCTTCTTGCTGATATTGATCGTTTTGTTGTGCTTCATACATTTCAACAATTCCGCGCTCAGATGGAATGGTTAGGTCCGGAAGGTGTGTTTCTGGCATGACTTCAACACGTCCGCCAATTGGATCACTTAATTGGATGTTATAGTTGACCGTCTCAACAAAAGGCGGAGGTTGGAAAAATTGTTGCTGAAAAGCATCTAGATCAACGTCCTTGTGTTGAGTTTGTGATATAATTTTGTTCGGACGGACAGTACATGCACACACCCAAGGATTCTATGTCCGCCTTGTCGAAGGATATTCTGCATAATAAATCAGCGATGCTTGTTGGGCGAGTATGAAAGGCTCATTTTTCTCATACACACGAGAGTGGTTGACGTCAATCATATTATACTTCGAATTTTTTCTCACACCACGTGTGGGATCGACCCATTTGCAGCGGAACAGAACGCATGTCAATTTTTGCGCACCACAAGGCATTTCAAGTTCCAGAATCTCATGCAGCACACCAAAAAAATTGGTTTCCGAGTTATCATAACCGATGGTCGGGACACATAACCCGCTGTTCGTTTTTGGTCGACCCTGTCCGTAATCGGCTGTGTGATATGTGTAACCGTTTATCACATATGACTGCCACACTTTGGCACTGGCACTTGGGCCCCACGATAATGCTACTAACAGAGGGTCGACAATCCCACGGCTGTTAATCTGTAAAATATAACATGATAATCTATGAAGCACGGATACTTCCCTAGGGTAGCGTATCGGCGTATCCGATACGTTCCCGTATCCGATACTCTAGGATACCCGTACCGTACATTCCCGGGCCGTATCTGCAATTTTTAAAAGTTTCCACTTTTTTTTGTAATTTTTTGAAAGTTTCCGATACTCGTATCCTGACGGATACCCGTATCAACTTTTTTTTTTTAAAAATCCCAAAATTTACTTAATAAAATTCTAAAAAAATGAAAATCTAAAACTACATTTTACTTGGTAATCAAATAATGGGCCTATATGGCTATATCCGAATTAAGTCATTAACTCATACTCCGAATTGGGTACTTGCACTTTTAATTTCAAGATTGTAGTTGTTTGACTTATTTCTCATTTTAAATTAATGACTTATTGACTACATTTATATTTCGAGATACACTAGTGTATATGAGAAATATTATGAATTTATTACTAAGTATCTTGAAAAAGGAAAATGTTTCAATGCAATGAATGGGTAGACATCATAGCATATTATATGTATGTATGTATGTATGTATGTATGTATGTATGTATGTATGTATATATATTAAAAAAAATCTATTTTTAATATTTATAAATAGACCCCTATAACTTTTAATATTTGTAAATACACCCCCATAACTTTTAATATTTATAAATATGGCCCCGTATCCGTATCCTACTTTTTTTGATTTTGACGTATCCCCGTACCCGTTTCCGCGTTTCCGCGTTTCCGCGTTTCCGCGTACCGGTATCGGTGCTACATAGATGATAATAATTAATAATTATTACAAATTATTACGTAATAATATATATAATTAATGTGTGTATATATATACCTGATACTTGTACCAATTTACAAAATCAGAGTCTACCATTGCATCAATTTCATTCTCAGGAAAGGCTAATAAAGAAGCTCTGAATTCACTGTGAAGTCAAAAATAAAAATATTATAAATTAACTACAAATTTAATTTATAAGTATTACAATTGTAACTACAAATTTAACTTACTGATAAAACGGTAAGATTTCTAGACAATTCATGAGGATATAAGTATGCACAATTTGTAATTCCCCACCCAGGATGTATCGCCGTGTCGCAGTACCTTTACCTCTGCCTGGGTAATTGAAGATGGAAACTACATTTTCATATAAATCCTCGCCAATGTCATCGTTCCGGGGAGGTCTCTTCCTTCTGGTGATGACGACACGCTCGAAATAAAAAGACGAGAACGTTGAGATTTCTTGTTGAAGATACGCTTGACAAATTGAAGCCTGAACATGTGCCTTGTTGGTCACTTTCTTTTTCAACTCTTCTAGAAATCTGCAATGTAAAATAAAAGTGGTACACAGGTTACAGTTTTTATGAAATAAATATTCATTTTTTAAATGAAATTGTGACTAACCTTTTAAATCTGTACATCCAGCGATAAAAGACGGGCCCAACAGTCAAAGCCTCATACGGAAGATGTATTATAAGATGTTCCATTCCATCGAAAAACGATGGAGACATTATCTGTGACACCGCACCCGAATGTATTTAGATTCGAAATTTGATATGTATTTGAATTTCTTAGCGAATAAAATTCGAGTAATTGATTGGTATATTTAATTAATATGCGGTTAATTAAATTATTTATCGGGTCCAGTATATGAGAATGGGCTACCAAATATTTAGTTGGGTCATCGTGATAATTATAGAAGCCCAATAAAATGCCCACCAAAGTTGAGGAAAATGTTTGGGCAACCCAAGTATTATTTTGTTTGAATAAATCCTAATAAAATGCCCACCAGAGTCGCCCGACTTTCATCTCCATTTTGTTTGAATAAATCACACGGCAACGATTGCCGGCCGGCAATCACAAAAACCGGCCGAGTTTTGTTCAGGCATTCCCGGCGTGAGGTCTCGTTGACGAATACCGGCCGACATTGGTAAAAACCGGCCGGCTTTTATAAAACATTTATTTGGAAAATCCTACGGCGACGAACGTCGCCCGACATTCATGAACCTCGGCCGACTTTCGTACGTGAATTTCGAATTAATTCCACGGCGTCAAGAACCGGCCGGCTTTCGCAGAAACCGGCCGGCTTTCGATGAAAAGATGAGGAACGCTACGCAGCCGAACACCGGCCGACTTTCATAAATCCCGGCCGGGTTTTGGGGATTTAATTATTGGATTATTCTGCGGCGACAAAAACCGGTCGGCTTTGGCAAAGCTCGGCCGGCCTACGTAACGACGAGTTGTAAGCTGAACGAAAAGCGGCCGGCTTTCATGAAAAGCGGCCGGCTTTCACCTTGAAACGCTTAACACCGGTTTTAAGGTGGGAACTGAGGTGGACATGGGATGAAGCGTTAAATGACTATCATCTAAACCGTAACCGGTGTATTCTATAAACCTAGAAATGAGTCAATTAAGTAGGGAGTGTGTCTTACATTGCTTATGAATGTAGGAACACTAAAGATTAACGGGAGAGACGCAAGAATCCTTATTGACACCGGGGTGCAACGATCATTCGTGAGTGAGGCGTTTGCTAGGGGATTCAATGAACCACTTGTACCGATGTCTCAAGCCCTATTGGTATCCACACCTCTAGGGGAAGACATCGAGAGAAATAGCCACTATTCATCGTGTGAGGTGGAAGTGGAGGGCCAAAGCTTGACGTGTGATTTCGTACCGCTGGGTATGATTGAATTCGATGCAATCCTGGGGATGGATTGGCTTGAGAAGCATCATGCTAGGGTCGATTGCTACACAAAGATAATTGAACTCGAAGGCAATGAGGGGGTAACCTTACGCTTCGAGGGGGATAGGGCAAAATCCAACAGTTGTATCATATCCGCCGTGAGAGCTAGGAGTATGATGAGAAAGGGTTGCCACGCATATCTAGCATACGTGGTAGACAAAACCAAAGAAGAGACGAGCATTGATGATGTGAGGGTGGTGTGCAGGTATCCGGATGTCTTTCCTAAAGACTTACCGGGACTTCCACCCGATAGGGAGATTGAGTTCGTGATCGAGGTTGAGCCTGGCACCAAACCAATCTCTATACCGCCATACCGTATGGCACCCGCGGAACTTAACGAATTGAAAACCTAATTGCAAGAGCTTTTGGATAACGGTTTCATTAGACCAAGCCACTCCCCGTGGGGAGCACCGGTTCTTTTTGTGAAAAAGAAAGATGGGACACTTCGAATGTGTATCGACTATCGTCAACTGAACAAGGTCACAATCAAGGATAGGTATCCTTTGCCTAGGATTGATGACTTGTTTGATCAACTCCGAGGAGCAACCGTGTTTTCGAAGATTGACCTGAGGTCGGGGTACCACCAATTGAAGATTAAAGAAGATGACATCCAAAGAGTGCTTTCCGCACAAGGTATGGGCATTTTGAGTTCCTTGTTATGTCGTTTGGGTTAACAAACGCCCCAGCGGCATTCATGGACTTGATGAACCGAGTATTTCATAAATACTTGGACCGATTCGTAATTGTGTTCATAGATGACATCTTGATTTACTCAAGGAGTGAAGCAGCGCATGAGGAGCACTTGTTACTCGTTCTTGAGACACTACGGGAGAAGCAACTCTATGCCAAATTTTCTAAATGTGAATTTTGGCTAAAGGAGATTGGCTTTCTTGGGCATGTAGTTTCGGGATCGGGAATTGTTGTAGATAAGAAGAAGATAGAAGCCATTACCGAATGGGAGAGGCCAAAGAACGTGAAGGAAATTCGGAGTTTCCTTGGTTTGGCAGGCTATTACAGAAAGTTCGTGGAGAAGTTCTCTGTTTTGGCATCACCATTGACGAAGGTCACTCGTAAAGGAGCTAATTTTGTATGAGATGACAAATGTGAGGAAGGGTTCATTGAACTAAAGAGGAGGTTGGCCGAGGCACCGGTACTTGCGTTACCCAAACAGGGTATGGGGTACGATGTCTATAGCGATGCGAGCATCCAAGGGCTTGGATGTGTATTGATGCAGAATGGGAGGGTAATTGCCTATGCTTGACAACAGTTGAAGAAGCATGAGGTAAACTACCCTACTCATGATCTAGAGCTGGGGGCAGTGGTATATGCACTAAAGATTTGGAGACATTATCTCTACGGGGAGACATGTCATATATACACTGATCATAAGAGCTTGAAGTATGTGTTTACTCAGAAAGACTTAAACATGAGACAGAGACGGTGGATGGAGTTGATAAAAGACTACCATCTGGTGATTGAGTATCATCCAAGTAAGGCAAACGTTGTAGCAGATGCACTCAGTCGGAAGAGTTCGTCTGGGACATTGCAAGCTAATTTGAGGGCATTACGAGCCCAACTGGAAGTGTCCAGCGATGGTGCCTTATTGGCACGATTTGAGGTGAGACCTACTTTGCTTGATGAGATCAAAAAGGGTCAAGAAACTGACGAGGAGCTTATGAAGGTCCGGGAACGCATGCAAACGGGACCGGTGGAGGATTTCAGGGAAAGAGATGATGGTCTCTTATTATTTCGTGACCGAGTGTGTGTGTCGTCGGATGATGAGCTCCGAAAGTCCATCTTAGAGGAAGCTTATTCATCGGCTTATGCCATGCACCCGAGGGGCACGAAGATGTACCGTGACTTGAAAGAAAGTTACTAGTGGTCTGGTATGAAGAGGGAAATAGCCGAGTACATCAGCCGATGCCTTACTTGTCAACAAGTTAAGGCAGAACACCAGCATCCAGCGGGGTTACTGCAGCCACTTTCCATTCCAGAGTGGAAATGGGAGCACGTGACCATGGATTTTGTTGTAGGACTGCCACGGACATTGAAGAATTATGATGCTGTATGGGTTGTGATTGATAGGCTCACGAAGAGTGCACATTTTCTACCTATCAACACTACCTATGCACTCGAGAGGTTAGCCAAATTGTATGTGGATGAGGTCGTGAGGCTACATGGGGTTCCTATAACCATTGTATCCGACAGGGATCCACGATTCACATCGCGATTTTGGCCGAAGTTCCAAGAGTCTATGGGAACGAGATTGAAGTTTAGCACTGCTTTTCATCCACAGACGGATGGGCAATCTGAGAGGGTCATACAGATTTTAGAGGATATGTTGAGGGCTTGTGCATTGGAGTTCCAAGGAAGTTGGGACAACCATTTAGCACTTGTAGAGTTTTCCTATAACAATAGTTATCAGGCGAGTATTGGCATGCCTCCGTACGAGACATTGTATGGGAGGAAATGTCGTACACCATTGTGTTGGGATGAGGTTGGCATGGCCAAGCTCGAGAGCACGGAATTGGTAGAGATCACCAAGCCAAAGGTGAAGATGATTCGAGAAAGACTTAAGGCGGCCCAGGATAGACAGAAGAGCTATGCCGATAAGCACCGAAGAGCCTTGGAGTTTAAGGTGGGAGATGAGGTATTCTTGAAAGTTTCACCTTGGAAAGGAATCATCCGATTTCAAAGCCGAGGGAAACTTAACACACGCTACATAGAGCCATTTGTGATTCTTGAAAGAATTGGGGCCGTAGCATACCGATTGCAGTTGACTCCCGAATTGGAGAAGATACACAACGTGTTCCACGTGTCCATGCTAAAAGAATATGTGCCGGATCCATCTCACGTGTTAGAGAAACCACCCGTGGAAATACGTGAGGATTTGAACTATGCCGTTCGACCGGTAAGGATACTTGATAGGCAAGTAAAGAAGTTGAGAAGCAAGAAAGTTCCAATGGTTAAAATCCTTTGGAAAAGTGACCGAGTTGAAGAAGAAACTTGGGAAACGGAAGCCTTGATGAAGGAACAATATGCATTTATTTTTGAATGAGCATTTGTGAATTTCGGGGACGAAATTCCCGTTAAGGGGGGGTGAACTTGTGACACCGCACCCGAAATTTGATATGTATTTGAATTTCCTAGCGAATAAAATTCGAGTAATTGATTGGTATATTTAATTAATATGCGGTTAATTAAATTATTTATCGGCTCTAGTATATGAGAATGGGCTACCAAATATTTAGTTGGGCCATCGTGATAATTATAGAAGCCCAATAAAATGCCCACCAAAGTTGAGGAAAATGTTTGGGCAACCCAAGTATTATTTTGATCCAACCTGCCAAAAATAGTAGGAATAATCGGGAGGAACTTCCTACACCCACTTGGGAACTTTCCCACATGTCTTGTAGACTCTAAATAATCAAATGGGAGCAATAATGCATGAGTAGGGCGGACAAGATAGGAGGAAGGCTCCTAGAGACAAAATGACACCCCCATGACCCATCCTTGATTTATTTGGAGGTTTGATTGCATAGAGATACTTCCTCTATCATCCCATCCACTTCATTCGACCATATCAAGAGAAAAGCTCCAGGGAAGTCTCCTCTCACTTAGTCCAAGGTTGAAGGAAGGATCAACAAAGAAAATCCAAGGAGAAAAGGGTTGTTCTTGAGGTAAGAACACACCTTTATTCTTTAACTAGTTTTATGTTGTATGTTTTTTAAGAAATCAAATGGTGGATTAAACCATGAGTTCTACACGTTTAAAAGTGTATAATATTGTTATAAAGTGGTGGTATTTAACTTAGAAGAGTCGTGGAATCAATAGGAGTTGAAACCGTCGGAAACCGCCAAGTGTAGGAGGCTGTTCGTAGTTGCAGACCACGAAAGCCGCCCAGCTTTCGTGAAAGCCGCCCGGCTTTCACCTTCTGCCCAGAATTTCACTTTCGATCGGTTGAGAATGGGGGTTGATCGGAGGGCTTAACAAAGGCAACTATTTCAGCACTTCATAAGGTGAGGATGGCTGACTATATTGCTTATAATCTTTGGGTTAAATTCATGAGATTACCTAAGGTAATTAAATATGTTTTTTAAGGATTATTAATGATTAATAATGCCTAAGAATGAGAAGACTGTTGTCTATAAGGAAAGGAGCATAATATACAAAATTGGAAGAAATTGTGTATAATTATGTGATATGAAAGGAATGGTATGGTAATGGAATTAACTATGAAGATTGTGATAAAATATACTTTTACTTCATGTATGAAATTCATGAGTGGATAAAAGTGATATTTTTGATATGGGGATTAAATCATATTTGGATTGGAAAATCAATTGAGATAAACTATTTGGCTATGAATTAAGAACTTGGCTGTTCTAAGATTATTCGACTAGTATTGAAATACTAGTCGGGAGATTTATATAAACAAATGATGGAATTAATCCTAAGAGATAGGATTGTGAATAGAGATGCCTTAAGTAGCCTTAAGAGATACTTTAAGGTCGAATTGTACGAACACTAAGGTGTGTTAGGGTAGGCCTAAAGGCTACCCAAGTGAATTGATTCTAGGCATAAGATTTGCTTGAGAATTGGACTACGAAAATAAATTAGAGTTGGACTCTAGGATTGCATGGAAATGTAGTTGGGCCGAGCCCTTGCCATGTAATATAATTAGCATGGAAACGTAGTTGGGCCGAGCCCTTGCCATGTATTGTGATCTTCATGGAAACGTAGTTGGGCCGAGCCCTTGCCATACAAATTTAGACATATTAAATTGAGTTAAAGGATTGTATAGAAATGTAGTTGGGCCGAGCCCTTGCTATACAATCGGGACTCGAGGGAACCCTATAGGGTTGTGGTGACTCATAGTCACGGGGAAGGAAAAAGGGGAAATTACAAATGAATATGGGCCCACGGGCCGACTACTTGACTTTACATAAAGTAAGTATATTTATAAAACAGGGTAACCGGGGGTTATGGCCTATGATATAATATCACTCTATTTGAGGGTCTTAAGAAATTGAAACATTGATTATACTTAGTATAGTTGTCATTGTACTTGTCAAATGCTTCCAAGTACTGACCTCCCGTTCACGGGGGAGGCCACCTCACAGTTTCAGGTAGAACTTGAAGGTTGCTGCCACCGCCCGTTGCTTCGGGGAGATCAAGGGAAGAAGACGTGGTTCGTGCTTCTTCTGTTTCTGTTTTGAAAACAATTTAAATAATGCTCATGGATATTTTATTCAAATAATTATTGGGGGCTTGTATGCCCATGTTTGCCAAAGTGTGGCATAAACTCTTGTATTAAATGTTTCCGCTGCATTAAATGAATATTTTACATTATGTTGTTTATGGATGTACTATGTGCGTGAATGGTATTCGAGACGCCTAGTATAGTATGGATGAGTTGGACTGCGGTTAACAATTAGTACTATACGGCGGGTTGTTGACATGTCCGGTAGGTCCGGGGCATGACATTATCTTTTCCAGATTACACATCAGAATGGGAACAGACTTTTGTAGTCTCCGGAGGGATGCCGCATCCAAAACGCTGAAACATATCGACTGAAACAACAAACTGATTTCAGTAATGCAGGACCATACGTGTTCAGGGAGCATCTCTTTCAGTGCAATTGGTAGAAGTCTTTGCATGATTACATGAGCATCGTGAGTTTTCATGCTCGCCGTTGTGGTAAGTTTGTTCATGTCCACGCATCTAGACAAGTTGGAGCAGTAGCCATCTGGAAACTTCAGAGACACAAGCCATTATAATATTGTTGCCTTTTGTGCTTCTGTGACCTGGTAGACTGCTTTTGGAACTTCCTTGCCCTAATATTCTAGATCAACAGAAAGTTCGGGTCTATCACAACAAATAGTCATATCTTTCCTAGCTGCAAGACCGTCTTTAGTTTTGCCTTTCAAATCCATCACCGTGTTAAATATATTGTCAAAGACGTTCTTCTCAGTGTGCATGACATCTAAATTGTGACGAATGAGAAGGTCTTTCCAATATGGCAACTCCCAGAATATGCTCCTCTTTGTCCACTTATGGGTATCACAATACCCATATGGCTCCTGATTTGGCTCTTCCATAGCCGTAGGAATACGTCGAACTCGGTTATAAATTTCTTCGCCGGTGAATCTCGGGGGTGGGCTCTCTCGTACCACTCTGCCTCTAATGAAAGACTTCTTGTCCTTTCGATATCGGTGCCTTTCCAGGAGAAACTTGCGGTGACAATCAAAGTAACTTCCTTTTTTACTGTAACTGAGCCAGTTGGCACCCGATTTCTCCATGCATATCGGACATCCCATCAGACCGTGTGTGCTCCATCCCGAAAGCATGCCATAGGCAGGGAAGTCGCTAATGGTCCAAATGATGGCAGCTCTCATGATAAACATTTGATCTGATGAAACATCATAAGTTGGTGTCCCAACGACCCACAGTTCTTTCATCTCCTCGATAAGGGGTTGGAGATAAATGTCTATCTTTCGCCCAGGATCCTTGGATCCCGGACAAATTAAAGACAAAAAGATGAAATGACTTTTCATGCACATGTCGGGAGGGAGATTGTAAGGAGTTAACATGACCGGCTAACATGAATAGTTCTTCCCAAAACTTCCAAAAGGAGCAAATCCGTCTGAGCACAATCCCAACCGCACATTTCGTGGCTCCATTGCAAACTGAGGATGACAACGGTCAAAGTGTCTTCAGGCTTCACAGTCCGAAGGGTGAGCCATCATACCCTCATTGGTTTCGTTTCGCAGTAGCAGTCGAAGCGGACATCCTCTGCAGTCGAGGAGCTATTGGGAGGTAATACAGTTTAGACAATGGTGACCTATGTCGTGGTTTCTTTTTACTTTGAGGAACATGTTTGTACCTGTCTCCACCACAGAACTTGCAGAACTCAAGTGCCTCATCCTCCTTCCAGAACAATATACATCCTTCCGGGCACGCATCAATTTCGTCACAAGGTAGCCCCAACTTAGACATTAATTGCTTCAATTCATGTGGTAATATGAATCGGGAAGGGTATGATCACGCGATAGCAGCCCTCCTACTGATTGCAAGACTCTAGTCATGCAAGTTTCAGGGAGACTGTATTCGGCTTTTATGTTCATAAACTCTGTAACGGCGGATAGTTGAGAGTATCTCTCACAATCAGCATACAGAGGTTGGTCGGCAGCTTTTAGAACATCCTAAAATCTCTTAGCCAAACCTTCATCCACATAAGGTTGATAAAATGTCGGATTTTCATCCGCATCTGGTTGATACGAGGTTGAGGCTTCAGGGGGGATTAGATGGTTGTGGGGGGTTGAACTGAGACATCGGTACACCGTATGCGACATATACCATTTGTTGGTCCCACCTCATTTCAGCACGGTCTCCCCACCCACTCATCTCTAGAGGGACGTAACGAGACGAACCTACCATTTGTGGTATAACAGATGGATCCAAAGGTTCGCCGTGAGAAGTCCAATTATAATAATTGGGAACAAAACTGTCCGCGTACAAATCCCACCCAACTTCTTGTGGGTCTTTAAATTTGAGATTTTTACACTCTGAACATGGACATCTTATTTTATCACCACTCATATAAGCCGAGTGTGTTCAAGTGCGAATTCAATAAATTCCCCGACTCCTTCAAGAAAATTTGATTTCATTCCGTACAATACCGCATGTTTATCATACATCCAACTTCTATTTTGTTTATACATTATGCCTGAATATTATAATTAAAAAATTATACATGTTAAAAACATTGAATTATAAACATTACCAACATATGTAGCCTATTACTAATATATTCAATTTCACTATAGTTCACGGGCAATTGAATATTATTAATTACAATAATGTTCAATTAATATAATTAATTAAGTACAACTAATTTATGTCATTTTAACTAAATACAAATTAACATTATGCTTAAATTACACCTACGTTTAACAAATTTTAACTAATCTATTCCGTTAATTAATTAACAACCTTTTCCTAGTTTTCGAATTAACTAATATTTAAATTTAATTAATATTATTAAATATTTAACTAATTTAGCTAATTAATTTAAGTTAATGCGTCACTACGACTAAACCTACGTTTAACTAACTAATTTTCACTAAATTAAATGATGTTCACATAATTCACAATATTAATTTATCACACTTATTAAGTAATGTCTCAATAATTAACCCTAACTTAAATCATTATAAATCCTAAATTAGGCATTAACAATAATTGCTAATAATTGCTAATAAACAAATCCTATAATTATATTTAAGCATATATAAACTCATTTGAATTAAATAATACTTACATTTAACTAATATCATCTATAATTTATTTTAATTTACGTAATTTGAATTAAATACAACTTAATTCATTATGTTTGAATTACACCTATGTTTAACTAATTTTAACTAATTTATTTCGTTAATTAATTAACAACATTTTGTTAACAACATACATTTAACCTATGTTTGAATTACACCTACGTTTCACTAATGTTATCTAATATATTTCATTAATTAATTAAAAATATTTTTTTAAATGCATTTAATTTACATTTAACTAATTTAGCTAATTAATTTAACTTAATACGTCACTACGATTAAACCTACGTTTAACTAACCAAATTTCACAAAATTAAATGAAATTTACATATATTAAAAATCTCTCTAGCTAATTTAACTTGTTACTACAGTTAATATGAACCAAATAATTTACACAAAAAACGTAATTCAAATTACATACCTTATTTGCATAAACAGGAAAAATGATAGAAGATGGCTAGATTACATCCTTCAATGTGTTGTTTTTCTGATGTTTTTCTAAACAATTTGTGTGTTTATGTGGATGAACCAGCAGCCGCATATATGGAAAAAATAGTCACGGACGTAGTCACGGAAGTGTCCGTGACTATGTTCGTCCGTACAGATTACCAGTCCAAATTAACTTTTGGGCGTTGGAAAATTTATTATTTGGGCCTAGTCACGGAATTAGTCACGGATCTACCGTGACTAATTTAAAATTCAAAAAAAAATCCCGCCGGAGGCAAACGTGGTTTGGCCGGAATAAAGTATTCACGGATATAACCGTGACAATTTTTTTTGAAAGTCCGTGACTAGTCCGTGACTACGACCATGACAAATTAGTCACGGACCAAATCCGTGACTACTGTCCGTGACTACACACGTGTTTTTTTGTAGTGATTCTTACACATTTCTCTCTGCTCTACACAACTCTCCACCACACAATACCCACTATTTTAAATTGTGTGACAAACTTATTTGGAAGATAAATTAGGGACGGAGGGAGTAATATTTTAAAAAAATTGGGATTAATACTTTGCATGGGTCCCACTGTTTTTGTGTAAAATGCGGCCCGATCTTCTCCTCATCCGATCCGTGAATAGCCTAGCAAATTCCCCACAATGGGATGAAAAGATTAAAGTTGGCATTTCATTTAGAACATTGTGGACGGCCTAATTGACCAATAAGGGAGTGTTTGCGATTGCTTGTGCTTTTTAAAAGTGATTTTTTTAACAGATTATTAGAAAGTGATTTGTAGTAAAAGTTGGTGATGTTTGGGAATAGAAGTGATTCTAATTAAAATGTAAAAGTTGGAGTGTTTGATAAAAAAGTAATTGTGATGGTATATTTTAATGAAAAGTACAAAAATAACCTTTTTTTAACATTTCCCACGTAGGGTTGGGGGATTTTGGGGGGTTATTTGAGGGTTATTTTGGGGGTTAGGGATTTATTTGCCATTATCATTAGTCATAAAGTTAGGGGTATTTACAACTTTACCTAGAAGCTATTAAAAGCTGGGCTGGGGTAGCTTTTAGATTTTGGCTTTAAAGCACTTTTTTTAAGTCAAAGTTGGGGTTACCAAACACTTAAGATTGGTTTTTTAATCTAAAAGCTCCAAAGCACTTTTTTTAAACAAACAAAAAGACTCCCTAAAACTGTCAAGGTGAATATAAGTAACCTTGGCATGTTGTACGTTGACCATATATGTACTGTAACCAATTGCAATGGGATTTTATATTATTTACTCCTCCCACTCTCGTCCTTAGCTTTCAACCCATCTATATTGCCATTTGCCTTAGCCCATAGTGGGGACGTGGGGTGACTTGTCGATAAGATCGAAGAGGGGAACAAACAAGCTAGTCTATGTAATATGGGGTTATTGACAAAACAGAATCTTTGATGACAATTCCAAATGGTGTGGATTCCTGTCTGCAGACCATTCCAAAGGTTGAACATATTTGGTGAATATGTTCAATAATTTCTCTTAAGAAAAAGTAATTAGAGAACGTATTGGCGAATATGTTCAACAATTTTCGATAAAAAAGAAGAAATCAAGCAACATATTTAGTGAATATGATGTACAATTTTAAATAAAAAAAGAAGAAGAAGAAATCAAGCAACGTATTTGATGAATATGTTAAACAATTTTCGATTACAAAAAGGTTTGAACAGATTCGATTAATATGTTCCTGTATTTACATTCTTAAACAGTACAATGCTTTATTTACCTCATCAAATATTTCAAAAACAATTATACGGTACTATCTACAGAAATGAAAATTTAAATATTCTGAAGTGAAATATTTATTGAAATGATAAGAAACAACTTGTTATTAAAAACTTAAAAAGTACAATTCTTTCATAATAAATTACTAAAAACGCTAAAATATAAAAAATACATGAAATCATTGTTGTCCTCTTCTTCTGCTTGGACGCATATCCATCTCATTTTGAAACCTTGTTTCTTGACGACGCACCACTCGAGAAGTTCGTGATAAATATTTCGGCGGTAAAAGATGGATCCCAATATCCGGCCACTCATTCATATTTTGTAAAGGCATAATATCACCCGCATGTGCATTAATGTAAGAGCTCAGTTTATATACCTTCGGAATAAGTTGATCGACAGGGCGGTTGAGGAAGTGACACACAGCATGCACGTGACTGCATGGCATCCAGTTCATCCTCCACCAGCCGCAGTCACAGTCGCTCCTTGAAAAGTCTACCGAAACCGGAGTTGCATTTTCTATGGCTACTGGGAAAACTCCACTATGATAATTGTGCGGGATTACAACAGTGTGACGCCTTTGTTGCCATCGATCCATAATCTGCTTCCGAATTTTTTTCGGAAATTGATATCCACTTTGATTTCACATCATACCAGCATTACGTCGTTCTATAAAGAGTTGAACAGATTTATCGAAAGTTGCTCTCACAAGTGCTGTAATTGGAAGCGTTCTACATCCTTTTAAGTAGGGCTGGGTCCGGAAAACCGAAAACCGAAAACCGAATCAAACTAAACCGAACCGCGACCAAATAAGACCGAACCGCTAAAAATCGAAACCGAATGTAAAAAACCAAACCGAACCGTAATTATTTGGTTCGGTTTTGGTTTTTACCCTTCAAAACCGAACCGACAAACATTCCGATAGGGACGAATACTATTTAATTTGTCGTAACTAACTGTAAAAACCACGTCCAACTATCCCCGTTTTCACTATCAACCACCCCAAAAGCTAGAGGAAAGATTTCACGGTTAGCATTCATTGCCATCGCGACCAACAAAGTGCCTTTGTATTTACTGTACAAATGTGTACCATCAATGGAAATGACCGGAAGACGGTGATTGAAACTGTCAATCGCTGCTTTGATTGACCAAAATGCGTACTTAAATTCATGTGTACCTTGTGTACCGGTTTGGTCTGTTCTTAGGTTGACAATGGTGCCCAGATTACTAAATGACATACCTTGTAGAAGTTTTGGGAGATCATTGTACGCTGCCTCCCAATTGCCAAATCGTTTCTCCAGTGCCAAGATTCGAGCATACCATGCTTTTTTGTAACCCACATGGATGTTGAACTTGCGGTGTATGTCACTTATGATGAGCTTTGCACTATAATCGGGCTTCACAAAAATCTTGGGCCCTATTTCAGAGGCAATTAACTTACTCGTGAGAGTTTATCGTTCTTACCTCGTGCGTAGTTGGGAATGCAACCGTGTTGCGGTTGATAGTGCTTGACTTCCCACTGTGTGGTGTGTTTGATTTGTGATGCTTGAATATGCCACGCACAATCCTCCTCATAAACACACTTTGCTTGCCAATAATTTATGCGTTATGCCGTCGTCATGGATAGGCCACAGCATAGAGGCAACACATATTCCCTCAGAATTATATGTGGGAAATTTTCCATGAATGGTTCATATCATATCAACCATCACGGGACATTTCTTGCATAATGCTCTCACATGGTGTTGCATATGTAGTATGATCACTCAAAAAAGTGCAGCATTTGGATACCTAGAGTAATTGTCTTCATTATTATTTTCGGTCACCCCATTCCAATGCACAAGAACAACTATGCTACCCTCACTAGACATGTTATACTAATACTTTGTAGAAATAATCGAAGAGAGAAAGAAGTTTGTTTGAGAGTGGTGAAAATGAGTGTGGTGGAGCTCCCTATTTATAGTATAATAGTTAGGTGCGGTGGATGTGGTAGTTGACATTAATGGAGTAGTTGTGGATGGTTAAAGTAATTAGAGTAGAAGAGTTGCACAAAAATTATTACTCACATATTTATTATCAAAGTAATATGGTTGCTTCAAAAAAAATATTAAACTAATTTTATTACATGACGGAGGGATATTATTACACTAATATGAATATTATGGCAATATTATAATACTACATCACATAAAGATATTATTACATTAATGTTAATACTATTACGATAATATAAATATTATAAACTAATATTGTGAGCTCGGCCCTGCACCGCCGGTCGCTCCACTGAGGTGATCATTGCCAAATATCTCAGCCCGACTAAAATTAGGCCACTGTTGATGCTCGGGAACTTCATGCGTGTGATAGGAACTACCAACTGTGGATGGGGGCTCAGTAAGTGGGAGACCGTCAATCGGTAACCCCATCAGCACCTGCACATCTTGCAAGGTAATGCCTACCTTGCCAAAAGGTAAATGGAAAGCATGTGTTTCTGGTCTCCACCTCTCAACCAATGCGGTGATAAGACCCCAATCAATTTTGATTTTTACTAATCGTTCAGCTCCGTGAAAGCCTGATGCCCTCAGCAGTTCTGCAACCCTAGGATGACGTTCGTCATCGTCCTTGGCAGATTTCAAGTAAGTAATGCACCTCTGTTTCAAGTCTCTCAACGCTTCAGTTTTCCACACATTATCAGCACGATGTTCTCCAGGTGTCATCACTAATACGGAACGTTTTATGGGCCCGGGGTGGGGGTGTTCTCTCTGTGTAGCCATGAAAACCTAATAATATATTAAATTAATTTCTAATAAACACCTTTATTTGTAATACGAATTATATATGTAATGAAACAACACTATTATAATACAATTTGTAATACTCCGTACCTATTTACAAATGTAATTAAACAACACTATTTATAAAATAAATTATATATCTAATTAAACAACACTAATTATAATACAATTTGTAATACAAATAAATACACCCAATTAAACAACAACATATTTTGTTAACTATAGACTAATACTAATACACTAATATTTTGTTAATTAACACAAATTATAGACTAATTTCTACACCGAAATAGGAAAGATTTGGAGAAGAAGGGAAATTGGAACGGTTAGATGTGTTGTGAAGTGAGATTTGTGGTGGATTTTATAGATCATATTTGCCAAATATGTTGGAGTAATTGGCAATCCGAGCCAACTTATTCTGACCAATAGGAAGACTGACATATTTGGCAAATATGTTGGACATATATCAATTTAATTCGTCTGGATTTACCAAATGTGCTTCAATAAAAGCCGATCCAAGTCCTTCACTTCGCGATCTAGGATGGCAATCCGCACCTAATACTTTTGAACAATAGGAATACTGACATATTTGCCAAATATGTTGGACATATATTAATTTAATGCGTGTGGATTCACCAAATGTGCTTCAGTAAAAGCCGATCCAAGCCCTTCACTTCACGATCCACGATGGCGATCCGCGCCTAATACTCTTGACCAATAGGAAGACTGACATATTTGGCAAATATGTCCAGGTACATATTTTTTTCTTTTTGCAAATGTTGAACATATTTGCCAAATATGTTACACTTTTTCAACCAATAATTCAGTCAAACCTACACCTTTTGGAAACACCTGCAAGAAACATGCTCTTTTCTGTCATTTACTCTGTAATATGTATCAAAATCATATAGCCTTTGCACTTTAATTTACAAAATTAACTTTTCTCATTTTATTTATTTAATTAGTTAGTCAATTTTTAATTATATTTTAATATATTTTGTGAAACTAAAAACTGAATTATCAATATGAAGGATTTAACTTTAATATTAGTTGACAAAAAATATTGACTTTGCAAATCAATTTGAGACGGAGGAAGTATATAAATATATTTTTTCTTCATTTACCGGACTTTAACAACTTTTCTTTCTTGTTTGTTCAAAAAACTTTTATCACATGTTTTCTTTTAGATTAATTTGTAATACTACATCCGTTCTTAAATACTACGTATGTGCAACAGTCAACATTTCACATTTGTCGAGGCACAACTTTGACCATTAATATATGTAGCTCTCTATTAGTAAAAAAATTATAAAAAATCAGATTTTGAAAATTTACAATAAGACAATTTAGTAATATTGTTTTCAAAAACATATATTAATTAATTAATACATTAATAAATAAAATATAGTCGAAGTAGAACATGTGAATAATGTAAAATTTGCAATGTTACACGTATTTAAGAACGGAGGTAGTATGTAATTTGGGGTTGGAGGGTCGGCCTTTACTCTAATTCTAAAAGTATTTTAATCGTAATCATGAGTCATTTGAAAAACATTGATACTATACGACAAGAAAGAAGATATTATACGGAGTATTTTCGTAAATAAAGGACGGGAAATAACGTGTTTTTGTATTCCCATAGTAAGAGTTTAGTTTGGTTTATGAGGGGCAGTTATCATGCAAACAATTGAGTTTCGTGTCAGCGATTTGAAAATTATTTACATATTTTAGGTAACATTTCATAGAACTGCGCGATATGTGACCGTAGTAATTAATCACCTTGATATGGTTTCATGTTTTAAAATTGTACACACTTAAAAGAAAATCTAAAAGATTGAATGAAATATAAGTGATTTTGTAATCAACTAAAATCGCAGAATTAAATAAAAAATGATTCGATGTAATGATATACCGTAGTATAAAAATAGGATCTGAAAATCATTGAATTAAAGGAGCATATAAAAATTGAAGGCTAGCAGGGTCAGGCTTTAATTACATCCGGAGTACTAGCTAGCTTGTCTAAAAAACTGCTAGGACCATACAAATGAGCATACTTTCATCAATATAAATAGGGAAAATGGAAACTAATAATCCAACCTTTTAGCGGTCTTCTTACAATAGTCCCACATATTGATTATTCATGAATAATCCAACCTTTGCACCTCGTCTTCATTCACTGGTACCTGACCGGTTCATGACCTGTTGTTCTAAGTTATTTTCTTATCTTTGCAAAATATTATCTTTGTGAAAGGTGAGATTTATGGTATAATGGTTTGCAAAGATAGGAAAATAACTTGGAATAACAGGTCATGAACCGGTTAGGGACCAGTGAATGAAGATGAGTTGCAAGGGTTGGATTATTCATGTATAATCAAAAGGTGGGACTATTGTAAGAAGGTCGCTAAAAGGTTGGATTATTAGTTTCTATTTTCCCATATAAATAAGGTGACAACTCTGGTACCCATTTAAAAAATGGGGTACCGTACCTACCACTCACATGATTGGTCCAAATCATTAAATCGTTTTTAATTTAGATTTAAATAATTCAACTACAAAATTCTGTTTGGTCCAAGTAGACAAAGGTATGGTACCTTTTGGGTACCATAGAATCTACCTATAAATATATATAAATAAAAGGTAACCCATGTCAGATTCTTAAATTTGCACTTACCGGAAACAAAAAAAATTGCAATTATTTACCCATGGAGATTAAGGATGTATTTACTTGTACTTGGATTTTTTGGTCTGGTTTGGTCTGAACTTATCTGGTCTGATCTGCTCTAGTCTGAGATTGAAAACAATCCAAGTAAAAACATCCTAAGCAGTTATTTTATATTAAATTAATTATTTCGCCCGCCTGGATTCATGAATTCATTGTTAACATTATTTATATATACAAGATATGAGTATATATCAGGTGGCCGGATCGAAAAGGTTACAAGAAAGAAAATACTGATATACTCCCTCCGTCCCTGAAACAACTTTCTCATTTTCCTTATTTGGATGTCCTAATTTAACTTTCCATTTTCTTAAACGACAAATTATTTACATCAAAACAGTGTCGAACAATGTCAAACAGTATCGAAACAGTGTCAAAAAAGTAAAATTTAACCACTGAGAAGTTTATTTTCTTAATATGGGTGTAAGTCAAACTGGAAAATTATTTCGAGGACGGAGAGAGTATTAAATAAAGTTGGCTTTTTAAAGATACCCTCCAGTCATTAAAAGGTGTAGTGCTCAAATCGGTATAGTAAAGACTTGACGAATACTAAAGTGAGTGATACAAGTGAATTCAATGAGGTGATAGAAACTTAACCAAATATAGAAACAAGTTAATTTCGGATATATAACGCGCGCGAATGGAAAACGTACTAAGCGCGCGAATGTGTGAAAAGAAAAATACAGTGGTTGGGTACGTGGGCGGATCGACAGAGAAAAAGTAATTAATGCGGAATCTTAAGTAAGGTCAAGGTGTGCATGCATGCATATTATGCGGCGGAATGAATGCGGAATGATGGTTGATTATATTATGACTGTGGCCGATTGACAGAGTCTCGGATTTGTTGAAGCACAGTGTCGTCGATTCCGAAAGATCCTTTGAGCACATCGTCGAGGGCGGATCCAGCTGGAATGGGAGCGGCGAAGAGGTCGGTGGTGACGAAATGAAAGCCGGGGCTCTGGCTGTTGAACACCGTATAGGTGGTGCCTCCGTCGGACCCGTTGGCCAGCCCGAAGTGAGTGAGGCCCTGCGGGACGGTGAACGCGTCTCCCTCCCCGCACCACTTCTCGAAGAGGCGCGGCGGCTTGTTGGCGTCGTAGGGGTCGCTGGCCACGAACGCGAAGTAGAAGCTGCCCTTGACAACGACGGCGAGCTCGACGGCCCGGGGGTGGGTGTGGGGCGGAATCACGGTGTTGCCCTGGTAGTCGTTGCGGATGAGCGTGAGGGAGCCGGTGTTGAGGCCGGGCATGTTGGTCACGCTGGCGAAGCTGAAATTCGATCCCGGAAATGCCGCAGGATAGGGGGATGCGTTGAGACCGCTTGCGAAGAAGTCCTTTGCTTCGACCTGCGCTGGATCTTTGCAGAACCGCCCATTCACGAACACGCCGTTTGTTGAGTTCTGGTCTACGGCAACGCAGTACTCTTGGAGAGGACTCGGGTCGTATGCACGGCTCCCACCAAATGAAAACCACCACAAAAATATCACTGCAAACCCCCCCATTTTCATTTTTGATTTATTTATACGGAGTATCTTATTAGCTAGAGTATATATAATGTATGTTATTGTACCTAGCTAGCAATTGAAGCGACGAGCTAGATGCATGGTGGATTTCTTCGTTCCTGGAAACCATGTATTTATAGTCATTTCTGTATGGGGATTGGATGGTCATTACCCATTCCATCGGTATGTACGTATGTCAAGAAGATCGAATCCTTTTTTTAATTCCGCGTAAATGATGATCGATGCAAGATATTCACCGTTACGTTGTTACTCCTTATTGACTCAATCTAATCATTATCGCGCGCGAGTATTATACGGAGTCATGTATTTACTTTCACTGCCTCCCATCCTTATTAATTGGCTCGCTATAATAATAATAATAATAATCATCATATTATTATAATTACTTTTACCAGCTTATATTATCTTTTCCATCTACCCAATACCCATTCGTATTACATACCCCAAATTTAAAAGATATTGCCTAAATATCTTTAGTAAAACAATGACAAAGTTTTCAAATATGAGTACTATCCAATAATGGAGGCCTGGAGGGCCTGGGGGCAAGTCCCTATATATGCTTCCGACCCCATAATTTAGTATTAGTATTTAAAGATAAAAATTGTGTCCCCTACACAAACAAAAAAACTCTTAGATATGGAGATAATTTCATCGATGAGTATATAACAATTGTACTGATCTACTCCATTTTTTGTTCTATTTATATGTGTTATATCTGTCTGAGATCATTATCTACATTTGTTACATGAGAAATGTAAACAATCACAAGGATGTGATTGAGCGATTCCTTACAGTTAAGTATATATGGTCAACATGTTTTCTTTGAAAAGTTGCATTGATGATTTTCTTTGTTAAGTATATATGAATAATGTTCGTCCAAAGTTAGTGGTCTAAGATATAATAAGGCTTCTAATATGGTTATATGGGGGATGAACTTAAAGGATGGAAGACTTTTCTTTTGCACAATAATACATTAATGCAAAAATGTGTCAATTCGAGATAAATTACATTAGTGTCACACTCATAGCCTCTTTGAGTTTATGTACTGCAACGTAATAAAAGTTGGATATATAAAATCAAATTACTACGTAGTAAATAAAATTGTATTGAAGGATGGAATCACAAAGTTGAATTATTCTTCATTTCTTAACATGGTAACATTATATTTCAAACAAGTATCAACAAATCAAATGTAGTGGTACAATGTGGATTCATTCGACATGATCCTAGTAGGGCTGCACGAGAATAATCCGAACCCGCATAACCCGCCCGATCCAACCCTACCCGACCCTACCCGACCCTACCCGACCCTACCCGACCCTATCTAATCGGGTATTTGATTTTTAAAAATATTCATGGGTTAAATATGTTTAAACCCGTACCTAATGGGTAGGGTTGCGGAATTAAAATCTCAAACCCGATAGTACCCGACCCGGCCGAAGTTCATTTTACTATTATTATGCTACAACGTTTTCTTGGATAATTTCAATTTAAGACCAATATGCTCTATCTAGGACTTTATGATATTAGAATTATAATTAAACATTTATCATTTTGACAAGATCATTATTATATATTTATGTTTCCTACTAAATGAACTTCCTTTACGGAAGGATGTTTTAATACTATTACCTAATGTGTCACGCCCCGGACCTACCGGACACGTCAACAACCCGCCGTACAGTACGAATAGTCAACCGCAGTCCAACTCATCCATACTATACTAGGCGTCTTGAATACCATTCACACATAGTACATCCATAAACAATCATAACGTAAAATATTTAATTAAGCAGCGGAAACATAATTACAAATATTCAAGCCACACGTGGCAACCACGGGCATACAAGCCCCCAAATAAATATTCGAAATAATATCCATGAGCATTATTTAAATTGTTTTCAAAACAGAAACAGGAGAAGTACGAACCCCGCCTTCCTCCTTGAATTCCCCGAAGCAACGAGCGGTAGTAGCAAGCTCTACTCCCTACCTGAAACTGTGAGGTGGCCTCCCCCGTGAAGGGGAGGTCAGTACTTGGAAGCATTTGACAAGTACAATGACAACTATACTAAGTATAATCAAAGTTTCAATTTCCAAGACCCTCAATCCAAGATGTTATTCATTTGTACTTAACTCATGTTCCTTCATGCTAGAGCTCGGCTCATAGTCATGCTAAATTGTGCTAGAGCTCGGCTCATAGTCACACTACATTCGCTAGAGCTCGGCTCATAGTCATACTAAAATTGTGCTAGAGCTCGGCTCATAGTCACCCTACGTTTGCTAGAGCTCGGCTCATAGTCATACTAATTTGTGCTAGAGCTCGGCTCATAGTCACCCTACGTTTGCTAGAGCTCGGCTCATAGTCATGCTACCACGTGCTAGAGCTCGGCTCATAGTCACGTCAACTAATCCCTAAACCACTTCTTAGTCTAGGTTCCATCCATTTTGAGTAACCCTTAAGGCCTACTCCAAATGTAACTTAAGTTCATAATAATTTGAATATCTCAATTAAATTCCACATTCAAGTATAACTTGGCTCTAATATCAAAATATCACTTTTATCCTTCCATGACTTCCTTACATGAGGTAAAAGTATATTTATCACAATTTAGTTTATAGTTTACACAACTATTATACCATTGTATTCATAACACATAATCATACACAATTTATTCATAAATTTGTATATTATGCATTTTTGCTTATGAACAATAAAAATCTCATTTAGGCATTTTATTATTATAAATACATCATGCCAAACACATATAATTCATTTAGGTAATCTTATGAAATTAACCCAATAATTATAAGCAATATAGTCGGTCATCCTCACCTCGAGTGAGCTTAAGCGCGTTCTCCGCTTCCCGGTGGAACTTTGACCAACTCCGGTGAACTTTGACCAACTCCGGCGAAACTCCGGCGAGGTTCAAAAATGCTTAAGTCAAGTCCCTAACAAGGTTTTAACATCATAAAACCTTAATCAATACAAATAACCTCTAAGGTTATTTTCCGGTAAACCGGTCGTTTTGACTTCTAAATCCGTTCTTGGACCTAGAACCACTTTCCAACCCATCATTCTACACTTAATCATGTAGAACCATTCTCAAGGGTCTTCATATGATATATATCTCATATGATAGAAGAAAAATAAAGGAAAAGTTAATATAAGGTCTTTACCTTAACCCTTCTCACTTTCTCCTCACTTTTTCCTTCTCAAAGACCTCCTTTTGGACTCCTTAAGCTTGAGCTCTCTTCAAAGATGGAGAATGGAGGATGGAAAATTACTCTTGCTTCTTTCTTGGGTGCTGGCCGAGATGGGGGGTGAGGGAGAGAGGGGTGAGATTTTCTTTTTGGCTTTCTTGCCAAATGAGTGAGGATGGGGTCCTTAGGATGTCAAAATGGTCTCCCCCATCATCTCAAGGTTTTCAGACCTTGTTTGAGACAAATCAGCCTCCATTTTGTGGCCAAAATCGTGGGTTGGCCCCCACTCATGTGGGAGGTCAACCCCTTTTGTCCCGAAGTGTACAATCGGTCCCGAAAGTTGTATTTTTCGGACAGTTTTTGTTATATTTTATTTTATCGGGTCAAATAAAATATTTTACATGCTCTTTAACCAACATGAACCTTATAATGAATATTCATTCCCCAACTTTAATTTATAAGTCCCCGAAATTCAATTTCGGACATTTATCGGTAAAATCGTCAATACCGGTATTTGGGCCTCTCTTGACCAATCGGTCAACTCTGGACCTTTCCATGGTTCAAATGAATTATCCACCACCATATAATTATTATCTAGACTAAGATGAATAATTTATGTGGTCCCGGGAATATCGGGCGGCCCCCGCTTCCGGGCGGGCCTCACGTGCGAATTTACTATTCGTGCGAAAGAATTAATAAAAATTCGTAACATCATAATTTCTTTAACCATTCCATAAGGTTAAAATATAATATTCACATAAAAGTAAATACATTTGGGGACGGTGTTACAAGTTCACCCCCCCTTATTTGGGATTTCGTCCCCGAAATCCACGTGCCTAGTCGAAAAGAAAAGGGTATTGCTCCCTCATCGAGACCTCGGTCTCCCATGTTTCTTCCTCGACCCGATCACTCCTCCAAAGGACTTTCACCATAGGAATCTCCTTGTTTCTCAATTTCTTCACTTGTTGTCCCACAATCTTCACCGGTTCCACCGCATATTGTAGGTCTTCGCGTATCTCTACCGGTGGCCTCTCAAGGATATGAGACGGGTCTCTCACGTATTTCTTGAGCATCGATACATGGAACACATCGTGTATCTTCTCAAGTTCCGGCGTTAACTTGAGTCGGTATGCTACGGCCCCTATCCTTTCAAGGATTTCAAATGGACCAATGTATCGGGGGTTAAGCTTTCCCCTCGATATAAATCGGATGATACCCTTCCAAGGAGAAATCCTTAGGAAGACCTTATCACCGACCTCGAATTCCAATGGCCTTCGTCGTTTGTCGGCATAGCTCTTCTGCCGATCTTGGGCGGCCTTGAGTCTATCCTGAATGACTTTCACCTTAGCCTTGGTGATTTCAACAAGTTCAATCCCCTCGAGCTTGGCCTCGCCAACCTCGTCCCAACATAACGGTGTTCTGCACTTCCTCCCATACAATGCCTCGTATGGAGGCATGCCGATACTCGCCTGATAACTGTTGTTATAGGCGAATTCGACTAGAGCCAAATGTTTGTCCCAACTTCCTTGGAACTCCAGAACACACGCCCTAAGCATGTCCTCCAATATCTGTATCACTCGCTCGGATTGTCCATCCGTCTGTGGATGAAAAGCCGTGCTGAACTTCAATTTAGTACCCAAAGATGCTTGAAACTTGGGCCAAAATCGAGATGTGAATCGTGGATCCCTATCCGAGACAATGGATATCGGGACTCCATGTAGTCTCACAATCTCCTCCGTGTATAGTTTTGCCAATCTTTCAAGAGGGTAAGTGATGTTAATAGGCAAAAAGTGAGCACTCTTGGTGAGCCTATCAACTACAACCCATACTGCATCATAGTTGTTCACGGTCCGTGGTAACCCCACCACGAAATCCATAGTCACATGCTCCCACTTCCATTCTGGAATGGAAAGTGGCTGTAATAACCCAGCTGGATACTGATGCTCTGCCTTGACTTGCTGACAAGTAAGGCACCGACTGATGTACTCGGCTATCTCTCTCTTCATACCGGACCACCAGTAACTTTCTTTCAAATCGCGATACATCTTCGTGCCCCCCGGGTGCATGGCATAAGCCGATGAATGAGCTTCCTCTAAGATGGACTTTCGGAGCCCATCATCTGCCGGCACACACACTCGGTCGCGAAATAATAAAAGACCGTCGTCTCTTTCCCTGAAGTCCTCCACCGGTCCCGCTTGCATGCGTTCCCTGATCTTCATAATTTCATCGTCAGTTTCCTGACCCTTCTTGATCTCATCAAGCAAAGTAGGTCTCACCTCAAACCGTGCCAATAAGGCACCATTACTGGACACCTCCAGTTGGGCTCTTAATGCCCTCAAATTAGCTATCAATGCCCCAGATGAGCTCTTCCGGCTCAAAGCATCTGCCACCACATTTGCCTTGCCTGGATGGTACTCAATCACTAGATGGTAGTCCTTTATCAACTCCATCCACCGTCTCTGCCTCATGTTTAACTCTTTCTGAGTAAACACGTACTTCAAGCTCTTATGGTCAGTGTATATGTGACATGTTTCTCCGTAGAGATAATGTCTCCAAATCTTCAGTGCGAACACCACTGCTCCCAACTCTAGATCATGGGTGGGGTAATTTACCTCATGCTTCTTCAACTGTCGTGAAGCATAGGCAATTACCCTCCCCTCCTGCATTAACACACATCCAAGCCCTTGGATGCTCGCGTCGCTATAGACATCGTACCCCATACCCTGTTTGGGTAATGCAAGTACCGGTGCCTCGGTCAATTTCTTCTTCAGTTCAGTGAATCCTTTCTCACATTTGTCATCCCATACAAACTTAGCTCCTTTTCGAGTGAGCTTCGTCAACGGTGATGCCAAAACAGAGAACTTCTCCACGAACTTTCTATAGTATCCTGCCAATCCAAGGAAACTACGAATTTCCTTGACGTTCTTTGGCCTCTCCCATTCGGTGATGGCTTCTATCTTCTTGTTATCAACAGCAATTCCCGATCCCGAAACCACATGCCCGAGAAAACCAATCTCCTTAAGCCAAAATTCACATTTAGAAAATTTGGCATAGAGTTGCTTCTCCCGTAGTGTCTCAAGAACGAGTATCAAGTGCTCCTTATGCTCCTCCTCACTCTTTGAGTAGATCAAGATGTCGTCAATGAACACAATCACGAATCGGTCCAAGTATTTGTGAAATACTCGGTTCATCAAGTCCATGAATGCCGCCGGGGCGTTTGTTAACCCAAACGACATAACGAGGAACTCAAAATGCCCATACCTCGTGCGGAAAGCACTCTTCGGTATGTCATCCTCCTTAATCTTCAGTTGATGGTACCCCGACCTCAAGTCAATCTTTGAAAACACGGTTGCTCCTCGTAGTTGATCAAACAAGTCATCAATCCTAGGCAAGGGATACCTATTCTTGATTGTGACCTTGTTCAGTTGACGATAGTCAATGCACATTCGAAGTGTTCCATCCTTCTTTTTCACAAAAAGGACTGGTGCTCCCCACGGGGAGTGGCTTGGTCTGATGAAACCGTTATCCAAAAGCTCTTGCAATTGGGTTTTTAACTCGTTAAGTTCAGCGGGTGCCATACGGTATGGCGGTATGGAGATTGGTTTGGTGCCGGGCTCGACTTCGATCACGAACTCAATCTCCCTATCGGGTGGAAGTCCCGGTAAGTCTTTTGGAAAGACGTCCCGATACTTGCATACTACCCTAACATCATCAATGCTCGTCTCTTCTTTGGTTTTGTCCACCACATACGCTAGATATGCGTGACATCCCTTCCTCATCATATTCTTAGCCCTCACAGCGGATATGATACAACTATTGGATTTTGCCCTATCCCCCTCGAAGCGTAGGGTCACCCCTTCATTGCCTTCGAGTTCAAGTACTTTCGTGTAACAATCGACCCTAGCATGATGCTTCTCAAGCCAATCCATCCCCAGGATTGCATCGAACTCAATCATACTCAGCGGCACGAAATCACACGACAAGTTTTGGCCCTCCACTTCCACCTCACACGATGGATAGTGGCTATCTCTCTCGATGTCTTCCCCTAGGGGTGTGGATACCAATAGGGCTTGAGTCATCGGTACCAGGGGTACGTTGAATCCCCCGGCGAATGCCTCACTCACAAATGATCGTTGCGCCCCGGTATCGATGAGGATTCTCGCACATCTCCCATTAATCTTTAGTGTTCCTACATTTATAAGCCATGTAAGATACCTCTCTAACATACCGACCAATCCTACGAAGAACATAATGCGAAATTATGTCCTTAAAGTGGGCAAAGTCCCCCAATTATGGTTAACGTTCGCAGTTGAGATATAAATTGACACTGTCTCACCGTTTTGATCATATCTCTTCACATACTTAACCAAATCGTTCGATTCAAATTCCATCATTTAGACAATGAAAATATCTACAACTTTCATGAAGACAACTTTTTCATTTGACGAACACTTCGAGGTGTACCCGGTCGGGTAACATACTATACCCGGTCGGGTATAGGTTCCAGTGGGTTCGGGCAGAATTTTTTTGACAAACCCGGTCGGGTATAACACCATACCCGGTCGGGTATGTGTTCCAGTGGGTGTCGGGAAGAAATTTTTGACAAACCCGGTCGGGTATACCACCATACCCGGTCGGGTATGTGTTCCAGTGGGTGTCGGGAAGAAATTTTTGACAAACCCGGTCGGGTATACCACCATACCCGGTCGGGTATGTGTTCCAGTGGACTTATGAGTGCAAAAACTTGGCCTACCCGGTCGGGTTCATTACCAAACCCGATCGGGTATGCGATCCAGAAGGTTTACGAGGGCAAAAACTTGTCCTACCCGGTCGGGTTTATTGCCCTACCCCGGTCGGGTAGTAGCATGGTTTTGCTCTCCTTTCTCATTTCAATCTTACGTCCGCTCCCGCCTGGATTCTAGGATTTATAACTTCAATTTATGGATGAGGAATGGGTAAAATACGGGAAGTTAAGCGGTCATACCTGCAACCGAATCTGGGTTAGCTCGGGCATCCGCCTCCGTCATTGCGTAGACCCTTGCTTGGGTCCTTCCTTGGTTAACGGACGGCGCATTGCTCGTGCTTGCTCCCCCTTGGCCCGTACTAGCATGAGGTGCTCCGGTTCGGCTCCTACTTGCCGTAGTAGCGCCGCTTGATCCCGCTCCTCGGTTCCTACCAAGTTGAGGGCAATTTGGCTTAATATGCCCCGTGTCCCCACATTGGTAACACCGTGGTGGATCACGACACTTACCGGCGTGGCTCCGGTTGCAATTTCTGCACCTGGGCGCCGTTGAGGCTTGTGAGCCCGAGTTGTGCCCGCCGAAGGCCGAGTTTCCCTTGGATGGCGGTGCCGGCGCTCTGAACGATCCCCCTCCCCCGTGGTTCCCCTTTTTGTTAGAACCTTGGGGGCCATGGTTCTCCCATTTCCTCTTCTTCGCCTCTTCGGCGTTCCTTCGCTTTCTTTCCTCCCACTCTTTTTCTCCCTTCAAGCCTTGTTCAACCACTTGACTAAACGTCATATTAGGCAATTGTGTTGCCCTCTCGCGTATGTCAAGGTCTAAGGCATCCCAGAAATGGTTCACCATCCGGTTTTCGTCACAAATGTACTCCGGTATGAACTCAGCAAGTTTCCTGAACTTGTGCTCAAGTTCCTTCACCGTGCATTCCCCTCCTTGGGTCAAATTCGTGTACTCCCTCCTCTTCAAGTTCACCTCGAAGTCGGAGTAGTATTGGCTAAAGAATTCTTGCCTAAAGTTCTCCCAAGTGACGGCCTCGCCGTACTTCCCTTTGACTCCGTCCCACCACGTGGACGCCATGCCTTCTAGCAATCTTGTTGCCACTCTCATCTTCATGTGGGGTGGCAGTTGCATGTCAAGGGCCGCTTCATTGAATCTCTTGATCCACTCGGCCGCCACGGAGATGTCTCCCGTTCC
Organism: Cuscuta epithymum; assembly: GCA_945859915.1. NCBI lineage: Eukaryota > Viridiplantae > Streptophyta > Magnoliopsida > Solanales > Convolvulaceae > Cuscuta > Cuscuta epithymum. The sequence continues at coordinate 1,074,039 of CAMAPF010000944.1, read as the reverse complement.
ATCAAACGGTTTACATCCCAAGTCTCTCGCCTCCTTTAGGTACTTTGAGATTCTTATGATAGGAACCTCAGCACCTCGACCTCCTCGAAGTTCAATGCTCTCCCTAGGAGTCGCGCGGCTTCCTCTCCTCGAAGCCCCTTCCAAAGCACGCCTTGCCCGGCGCCTTTGGCGATCTTGTTGGTATTGCCGGAGCAATTCCTCAATCCGTTCAAGAGCGTTATTATCATCACTCTCATCACTAGCATCGTCGTGTTCCCCATCATATGGGGTCTCAACCGGCTCAGTTCCCGGTTGGTAAGTTGAATCCTCCTCGGACTCATAGTGTTCATCTATTGTTTCCACGTGACCGTCACTCACGGTCAGCGAATGGCCTGCACGGCCCTGTCCCCTAGACTCTCTTGATCCCCCCCGACTGCCACGTTGGGATCCTCCCAGTGCCTGGCCAGTCGGGTTCCGTCGAGTAATTCTACCGGTACGTTCCATTTCTGAAAGAAGTTTAGAATGAGCCATTAGACTCGTATCAAATGTCAAGTGACGGATAGGTACTTAAAGACATCTTTTGGCTCAAATCACCGTCATACCAATTGTTAAGGGTACCATCTTAACAATTAGAGACCTTGCAACTCAAGTACCAAAAGTTCTATAAGTACAAAACTTTATGCTCATGGGTTTCAAATTCGTTTTTTCAAAAAGAGATTTTGAAGCTTCATTATGAAGTTTACGGACTAAGGCTCTGATACCAATTAAATTGTCACGCCCCGGACCTACCGGACACGTCAACAACCCGCCGTACAGTACGAATAGTCAACCGCAGTCCAACTCATCCATACTATACTAGGCGTCTTGAATACCATTCACACATAGTACATCCATAAACAATCATAACGTAAAATATTTAATTAAGCAGCGGAAACATAATTACAAATATTCAAGCCACACGTGGCAACCACGGGCATACAAGCCCCCAAATAAATATTCGAAATAATATCCATGAGCATTATTTAAATTGTTTTCAAAACAGAAACAGGAGAAGTACGAACCCCGCCTTCCTCCTTGAATTCCCCGAAGCAACGAGCGGTAGTAGCAAGCTCTACTCCCTACCTGAAACTGTGAGGTGGCCTCCCCCGTGAAGGGGAGGTCAGTACTTGGAAGCATTTGACAAGTACAATGACAACTATACTAAGTATAATCAAAGTTTCAATTTCCAAGACCCTCAATCCAAGATGTTATTCATTTGTACTTAACTCATGTTCCTTCATGCTAGAGCTCGGCTCATAGTCATGCTAAATTGTGCTAGAGCTCGGCTCATAGTCACACTACATTCGCTAGAGCTCGGCTCATAGTCATACTAAAATTGTGCTAGAGCTCGGCTCATAGTCACCCTACGTTTGCTAGAGCTCGGCTCATAGTCATACTAATTTGTGCTAGAGCTCGGCTCATAGTCACCCTACGTTTGCTAGAGCTCGGCTCATAGTCATGCTACCACGTGCTAGAGCTCGGCTCATAGTCACGTCAACTAATCCCTAAACCACTTCTTAGTCTAGGTTCCATCCATTTTGAGTAACCCTTAAGGCCTACTCCAAATGTAACTTAAGTTCATAATAATTTGAATATCTCAATTAAATTCCACATTCAAGTATAACTTGGCTCTAATATCAAAATATCACTTTTATCCTTCCATGACTTCCTTACATGAGGTAAAAGTATATTTATCACAATTTAGTTTATAGTTTACACAACTATTATACCATTGTATTCATAACACATAATCATACACAATTTATTCATAAATTTGTATATTATGCATTTTTGCTTATGAACAATAAAAATCTCATTTAGGCATTTTATTATTATAAATACATCATGCCAAACACATATAATTCATTTAGGTAATCTTATGAAATTAACCCAATAATTATAAGCAATATAGTCGGTCATCCTCACCTCGAGTGAGCTTAAGCGCGTTCTCCGCTTCCCGGTGGAACTTTGACCAACTCCGGTGAACTTTGACCAACTCCGGCGAAACTCCGGCGAGGTTCAAAAATGCTTAAGTCAAGTCCCTAACAAGGTTTTAACATCATAAAACCTTAATCAATACAAATAACCTCTAAGGTTATTTTCCGGTAAACCGGTCGTTTTGACTTCTAAATCCGTTCTTGGACCTAGAACCACTTTCCAACCCATCATTCTACACTTAATCATGTAGAACCATTCTCAAGGGTCTTCATATGATATATATCTCATATGATAGAAGAAAAATAAAGGAAAAGTTAATATAAGGTCTTTACCTTAACCCTTCTCACTTTCTCCTCACTTTTTCCTTCTCAAAGACCTCCTTTTGGACTCCTTAAGCTTGAGCTCTCTTCAAAGATGGAGAATGGAGGATGGAAAATTACTCTTGCTTCTTTCTTGGGTGCTAGCCGAGATGGGGGGTGAGGGAGAGAGGGGTGAGATTTTCTTTTTGGCTTTCTTGCCAAATGAGTGAGGATGGGGTCCTTAGGATGTCAAAATGGTCTCCCCCATCATCTCAAGGTTTTCAGACCTTGTTTGAGACAAATCAGCCTCCATTTTGTGGCCAAAATCGTGGGTTGGCCCCCACTCATGTGGGAGGTCAACCCCTTTTGTCCCGAAGTGTACAATCGGTCCCGAAAGTTGTATTTTTCGGACAGTTTTTGTTATATTTTATTTTATCGGGTCAAATAAAATATTTTACATGCTCTTTAACCAACATGAACCTTATAATGAATATTCATTCCCCAACTTTAATTTATAAGTCCCCGAAATTCAATTTCGGACATTTATCGGTAAAATCGTCAATACCGGTATTTGGGCCTCTCTTGACCAATCGGTCAACTCTGGACCTTTCCATGGTTCAAATGAATTATCCACCACCATATAATTATTATCTAGACTAAGATGAATAATTTATGTGGTCCCGGGAATATCGGGCGGCCCCCGCTTCCGGGCGGGCCTCACGTGCGAATTTACTATTCGTGCGAAAGAATTAATAAAAATTCGTAACATCATAATTTCTTTAACCATTCCATAAGGTTAAAATATAATATTCACATAAAAGTAAATACATTTGGGGACGGTGTTACATAATGTTTATGCTTATAAAAGATACGAGTACTTGTATTTGTTTGTGTTTTGGAAACAAGATAATCGAGTTTTAAATTGGTTACATTAATTTCTCACATGAAAGATGCAACCCGAAGTGATTTTTTCCCCCAATACCCGACCCTACCCGACCCGTTCATGCAACTTATTTTGCATACCGCGGGTTGGTTAGTAGTCAACCCGAACAAATCGGGTAGGCCCAAAAAATCTAGCAAACCCGACCCAACGCACCCGATGTGCAGTCCTAGATCCTAGTTCAGAACTCAAATAATCTTGAACATGTTATACTATTAAAATAACAAGAATTTTAATGCAAATCACAAACGGTGTGCAAGGAGGATTCATTTCTAATCCGAATTACGTTTTTTCTTTCAGAAAGCCAATTGTTATTGTTTATTAGGGTTTTTTAACTAGATCTATAATATATAAATGTCTATGCTTGAAACCAACATTGAATGATCTATTTTCGGTTACAAATAATAATTTGAACGGACTAGATAGATTAGGCCAGTGTTGCACCCGACCTGACTCATTCTCATCCATGCGACAGTACCCCTGCTTAAAAAAACTTCAGGATCCGTCACATGTGGTATCTATTAATTTAGAGGCCGGCTAGACATCTTTTGAGACCCTAGACAAGATATAACACCAACGTAACATTTAATGTCGACATATAGTAGTAACATTATATCTTCTAAAACTTATTTACACAAATATAATTAACAGAAATTGTCCTAAATAGTAGTAAAAATGTTTTGAAATTTCAAAATATAAGACAATTATGTTTTTTATTCCCTAAGTAGAAGTGATATGCCAAGTTTGGAACAAAATGCCATGTTTAAAGCCTAGTAATGCCAAATTTGGCAGAAATTTACTCCTATTCAGGGAATAAAAAACATGATGGTCCTATTTTGGGATTTCAAAACGTTTTTACTCCTATTTAGGGAATTCTCTCTATAATTAATAGTTACTATAAGGTAATGTCTAATAATGTAATTATCTAGGTATTACTCTGTAATTTAATAACTCGGTTGTATTATAAATATAAGGTTGCGGCACCGAATAGGGTAAGCCATTATTTCCCAAATATTATTGTTTTGTATATGGCATCAGAGCTACTATTTCCCAGATAATGTCATGGTAACTTAAATTTAAAAACTGAACATAAGTTATACTACAAAAAAAACAGTGAATCAACGACGCAAATAGGAACGAAAAATGATATTAAATCAGCAACGGAATTGCTACGGAAAAATTTCGTCGAAATAGCTGGTTGGAAAAGTTGCCGACGGATATTTGCTACGGTTTTTTTAATCTGCGACGGGTTTCGGACGGAAATAAATTGTCCCTATTAGCGACGGAAACAACTGTCTCTATCTTCTCAATAAATATATTGATTTAATGCTTATAGTAACAGTTATTTCCTTCGGAAGTATACCAAATGGTAAAAAAAAATGGCGAATACAACCCAGTTTATATAGCCAATACTTTTAATAAAATATATACTCCGTACAATACAGTTCCTGCACAAAACATAAATGGAAAATACACAGAAGATTATACTTGAACATTTCAATCTTAAATGGAAACTACATGCTGATTTTTCTGGCTTAAAGCATAATTACATACAATATACTCCATAAATAATGTAACAGAAATATGAAGTATTAATCACTGTGAATGAAATTTACACGGGAAGAACATGTCTATATCTATGTACAAGTGTAGAACTGCTCCAAACTATATAAAAAACCGAAGAAGTGCTTGAAAAATAGAACCACCACAAAATCTGGCTATATGGCATTTTTGAGGATGCGAGGCTTCAACGGCTGGCAATGATTTGAGGTTGCACGGCTTCGACGGGTGACAAGGGTGGAGGTTGGGCGGCTTCAACGGTGGGTAGCGATTTCAGGTTTATCGGCTTCTGCGATGGGCAACGACTCCAGGTTCAAAGGAATCAGCGGCGTGGATCGATTTGAGGTCGGGAGGCTTCGACGGCGGGGCAACTATTTGTGGTTGGGAGGCTTCGCCGGCGTGCAACCAATTGAGTTTGGGAGACTTCGAAGATGACACATGATTTCATATTGGGAGGATTTCTTCACATATAACCAGCTATGTGTGGATGAGAATGTGGGTAAGGATGAGCCTCGAGAAGGAAGAAATAATTGTGAAGAGGCCGGGGTTAAATTGTAAATTTAATTTAAACATTCACCAAAGGGAAAAACCGTCGGTAAACCGTAGGAGATTCCGCGACAAAAACAACCGTCGGTAATATGGTTGCATTTGCGTGCGAAAAATGAAAAAAATTCCCGACGACTTGCCGACAGTTTTCCGACGGTTCTGTATATACCGTCGGTAATTCCGTTGCTAAAGACCCATCGTTTTATCCGTTGCTAAATATATGTTGCTATATCGATGTTCTTTTGTAGTGTTACTATAATTACATTACTACTCTAGTCACTAGTCATATTTTTGTAAACACTATTTATTTTAATCATAAATATGTAATTATTTCTTATGAAAATACAGATCAGATGCGTCTATTTTTAAAAATTGATTTGTGTGAAAAAAGAGTACTTTTCTTCTTCTTCTTTTTTTTGCAATGAGTACTTTTCTTCTTTGAAAAAAACTTTAGCTTTATTCCTTTACATTTTACGCGAGTCTTGTATGTACGACGGTATCATGAATGATGAAATTTAATTTCGTCACCAACACATCAAGAAAATTTGCAAACATCGACTTGTGAGAAAAAGCACTTTTGTTCTTCGTAAGAGTTTATTCATTGAAAATGAGTCGTGAAGTAGTTTTTTAAAGGGAGTCATTTCTAAAGTGAAATTTACCCGATACTATTAATCCTCTTTAATCAATGGACCTTTGGTCTTTGCAACAATCTTTATTCAATAACTAGTACTATTAATCTTCTTAAATTATCAATGGACTCAAATCATTTTTTGAAGTTGACTACGTTTTTATATGTATATTTTGACGAAGTCAACTCCAAAAAATGATTTGACTGCCTTCCCGGTTCAATTTTGACCTAAAATTTTTTATGGATAAACTAGATTTGATGTAGAACATTTCAAAAAAATTCATCAAGATTCCACCGGTAAGTGCCCCAAACGGCGATGTTCGGACGGGGGAGTGCTGGACAGGATCATTTCTCTATACATATACTATCGTATATAGAGTAATGTTCATGTATATATATAGGAAAATGTTTATGTAAGGTAGGCCTAAAAGTTAAAATTTTAGGCCTCTTTCAGTTGAGGGGCTTCCGTAACGAATTTTTTGATGAAATTTTGTGAGAGTGTTCTCCGTGAAAATGTATATTATATCTACCGAATTTCAGATTAAAATTTAATCGGGAAGTCACTTGATGTGAGTTTTCTCGCACTTAAAATAGATTGTAATATAGTGGTGTAAGTACGAGTATCTACCGAACGTCGTTTCTTTCGAAAGATACCCAAGTCTCATCTTACGCTTTTTGACCGGGGCTCCCATTCTCTTTTTCGTAAGGCAAGAGGTCTAGTTATATTAATTTTTCACCTTTCGGATTCTCACTAGACATTACCCCATTCTAATCTCGGCTTCACCAAGGAAAAATAGTAATTAAGGTTCATTTATTTAAAAGTGAATCCATGCCTACAATGCAATCCTCGAAAGTATCAAATTCCTAAAAAGTGACTGCTCTTACCCCATTTGGGGCATAGGAACAGTGCCAAAAATGGCTCCTACACAAAATTCCCTAAACTTAGCAAATTAATCCCTTCCTAAATATCAAGACTAAGAAATATTCACGGGTAAGGAACACAGGCCATTTGGCTATGGAGCTCAATTAATTGGGTAACAAAGAACAGTCAGGCTCAAAATGGCTTCTCCTAAAGGGTTCTTTCAGGTGGGGTGGATGATTGTTGGAAAATTCAATGGGTGACTAATGCCTTCATCCTTTCAACAACTAGATTACCGTGCAAGCAATTTAAGCCTAAATACTGTAAGAATGTTCTAAAAGCATAGTCAAAACGCTAGCCAGCTCACAAAGACACAGTTTAAAGAAAAAAATTCAAAAATTTTGACATGAATTTCCTTATGAATATACAACTAACACCTGTGCATGCTAACTCTAAAAATCACATGTAACAACTACTGCCCGAATGCCCAATTCACTCCCCCACACTTAAACTTTGGCATCGTCCTCGATGACCAAAAATGCACTATGCACAAGGGGGTAAAGAGGAAAGGGTCACGCGTGCTCAACTTAGCTCAAGTCAATTATTAAAAAATAGGCGATTATAAAAGTTGCAGAAACTTCCCTAAGGCGTTGGTCGGTGCGGAACTAAACTGAGTCAATGTAATCCTCGGCACATCATCCCCAAAGCAAGACCTTGAGCTGCAAAAACAAAACACACAAACACAAAAACAAACCCAAAAAACACCCCGGTTTTTTTTCGGGGGTTTTCTGAAAGCAAGCAAACAAACAAACAAACAAACAAACAAACAAACAAACAAACAAACAAACAAACAAACAAACAAACAAACAAACAAACAAACAAACAAACAAACAAACAAACAAACAAACAAACAAACAAACAAACAAACAAACAAACAAACAAACAAACAAACAAACAAACAAACAAACAAACAAACAAACAAACAAACAAACAAACAAACAAACAAACAAACAAACAAACAAACAAACAAACAAACAAACAAACAAACAAACAAACAAACAAACAAACAATCAAACAAACAAACAAACAAACCAACCAACCAACCAACCAACAAACAAACAAACAAACAAACAAACAAACAAACAAACAAACAAACAAACAAACAAACAAACAAACAAACAAACAAAATGCAGAAATAAGCTTGGGTTGCCTCCCAAGAAGCGCTTGTTTTAACGTCGTTTGCCCGACGGTACCTCGTAAGCTCTCAAATAGCAAAGACTGTAAGTGGCGCAAACCCTTAAATTCTCTAGTAAACGTAGGTAGCACATGGTCTTCATAACCCTCATCAGCACAAAAGTGAAGTATGAAACTCTCATCCTCTTCAGGTGGATAGGGAACATAAGTGAAAGCTTTGATTACTCTAGGTGTCACTGGAAGCTCAAAACATGTCTCAAAGCAAAGATTAGGAGCAACACCGTGATCGAACTGCACCATAGAAAAGTCTTCTTCTTCCTCACAAATATCATGAACATTCACAACCTCTCCTCCGGACTCTGTATCACTCCCCATGAAGGCATCCCAACATTCGTTAACATCATTTATCAATAACTTCCTGGATGATGTTGTCATTTTCCGCACAAAAAGGAATATCGTCATCAAGGAGTGAATCAAAGAAGTCCATATCTGAAACCACGTAAGAGTGGACCGGTGCATGTGTACAAGAAGGAAATTCTTGCTTCTGGAGCGGGACTTCTTCATTATGAACATCATGTAACTCGCCCTTACTCTCTTGGAGCATGTAATCATCTTTTCCCAACTCATCTTCAATACCCAAACCTACCTCAGTAGCTGCATCAACATCATGACTGATCTTCTTCTTGCCCTCCTCAGGTGTTGAGACAAATGATAAATCGAACGGCTGGGGGTTTCTGTATGAAAATCACAATGATTTGTGACTTCATTAGTTACAGCTTGTACCGTTTCAAACTTTTTCCTGTATTCTTGGAAAAACAGCTTGACACTATTATCGTCTTCTTCATCTTCAAACATATGAGGGTCTTCAAAAATATCAGGAAGTGTATCATCCATCATATTCCCACCTTCGCAGTCCGACTCACTCACATGATCATCCCTATTGGTCTCCTCAGGATGGGCTTTTGTGTCGCTAGGATGGGATCTCTCGGACTCCTCAGATAGGGCGTTAAACAGCTGATCCAAGTGATTACTGAAATTCTGCATTCTGGCAGTGAGTTGCATGATTCCCTCTTCCAAGTAAGAAAGCCTCTTTAAATCTGTCTCCTCTAGATCCTCTTGTTGATTATGAGGCTCATTACTCGGGAAGTATGTAGGAGTGGCTGAAACATTTGTGTCCGTAAATTGTGGGGAGGAAGAAGTGGGGTATGCAGTTGCCCAGTAAGGATGGTCGTATGGAGGAATGGGGCAAAGACATGAATGGTGACCACCTCCACAGAAGGAACAAATGCTATTTTTAGGAAAGCAATCAACTAATTCCTCGGGACTTTTAGTTCGAATGAGGAATTCCATAATGGAGCCTGGTTTTGTCCGAGGATATTGTGGATAAGGATACTGATTAGGAGAATGAGATTGGGAGTTTTGCGTATTTGGAAGAGGGTAAGAATAGGAAGATGGAAACTTTTGTGGTGTTGGAAAATAATTTTGATGAGGTGAGTAATATTGAGGAGGAGGAGGAGTGTAAGGAGGGTATGGCGTATATGGTGAATATTCCATGGAGGTTTGAGGGTAAGGAATTCCTCCAGGAATTTAGCATAAAATTGGCAACACAAAATAGCAATAAGATCTGTTCTAATGTAAAAAAAATATGATATATCCGCGACATTCTGAATCCCTTCGAGAGATATTGATATAAAACACTTTTTTAAAAAAAAAAGTAACTAAGAAAACACATAAATTAAACTGAAAAACGATATATGATCAATAATGGTTTATTTATAGTGAGAAATCAAAGTTTTTGTAAAACTATAATTAATAGAACATATATATTAAACGAAAAGGACTCAGTTAACAAATAATATCAGTAATGATACCTCTAATTCTCAGTAGCAGATTTGAAGTTCTTCAGTTGCGCGTGAGCATGACTGCGTGAGCGGTGAGCCTATGTCAAACTGGAAAGGGCAGCCTGTTTCTTTTCCAAGAAGAAGTTAGATAGCATACTTGGTTTATTGGAGAAGCAATGCAGAAAAGTGGAAATGTAGCATGGCAGATACACATATATACAATCTCTTTAGTCAAAAGCTTTAAAAAGCAAGGAAAAGCAGAGGTATTAAAACTTTCTATAATTATTTCAGTTTAAGAAAAAATAAGGAGCAGACTAATGAAGGGCCTTAGTTGTTATAGTAAAATATCATGCCTAAACGACATATAAAACTGCTGTAATTTTATAATGTGCTTCATCTTTTCCTTTGTTGTGGCTTCATCTAAATCTTTTCTCACTTCTTTCTTGATATCCTGGTGAAGAACCACAAAATAGTTTGAATCCACTTATATCAGCTTGTTTGTTTAAAATTTAGCATACAATTAGCAACAAAAAATAGCCATAAGATCTGCTCCAATGTAAAACACAAGAGTATATCACTATTATATTGCTAACTTAACCTTACACTCTTGCATATGCTCTCTAATCTGACCTTATCTTCTATAGAATTTTTTGTGAAGAAGACTCAATAATTCACCTTCCATATTCAGAAATGAAGTAAAGTGCGCATGGCATTATTATGTATGGTGAATCAAAAAACAAATTCATATATACAATCTCTTTAATCAAAAGCTTGAAGAAGCAAGGGAAAACAGAGATATTAAAACTTTCTATATTTGTTTCAGTTCAATAAAAAATAAGTAATCAACAGGTTATGCACTTTGAAATCATTCCTTTAAAAAATGATTTCAAAATAAAGTTAAGTCTCAATAGATGTCATAGAATATTGCATAACCTTATTATCCTCATCTATTTTGGGCTTGTGAATATTATTGAAAACTATAGGAAAAAGTGAATCACAGAACAGATCCATACCCTTATTAACCTCATCTCTTTTGACCTCTTCCTGATATTCTTTGTTCATTGTGGGAGCTACCAAAGCCTGGGGTGCGGGGCCTTGATGGGTTTTGTACAATAGTATGTCAAGAATAAGGGTTTTGTATTCGAAGGTGAAATGTTAGTTGATTGAAAAAAATACATAATCTATAAGAAGAGCATAGATAACGTAGTATTAAGAAGAAGAAGCTCAGGTTAACCTCGATGTACTGTAAGAAGAAAGTTCTCGTCCATGTCCTCTCCACAGAAAAATATTGATTTGGCTTGAAGTTCTGCTCGACGGCATATATACAATCCGGTCGGCCAAAGAAGAATGTTAAATCATAGAAGAAATCCTAATTCCTAATATAATACGGAGTATATAAGAATACCAATTTCAATGGGCTTAAACCAAAGAAGAAGAGGACGACATTTTACCCAACGCAAATATGTTTTTCGTTTGCTCGAAGAAGAAGGGTTAAATCGAACCGCTAAATCGTGTACCTGAATGGAAGGATATATCATTATATAAGGCTACACGGCCTTGCTCAGAATTAGGATACAGATTGGCAGTGATAGGGGATTGCTACGGCAAACGATAATCCTAGAGATCAAGAGTAACTTTGGTGCAGGTGGGCGGGCGGGTGAAGAAGAAGAAAGGCATGATATTTTTTTCAGCGGAAAACAGGCGTGGTTTTTTTACGAATGAGTGAAATTACAAATAATACCTAAGCGGAAGGCGGGAGAATTTTCTGTCTCCGCTGTAGTGCTTTTAGGTATAGGATTATTTAATTTACATATTCTTCGGACAAGAATTAGGTTCAAATGAAAAAGTTATCTAAGGAGAGAAGTGAGAATGAATCTGGACCGTTAGATTGAATTCTGTAAAATTGAATATGCATTAATTAAAACTGAATGTGCATTAGATGAACTCAAAATGTGCAGCACAAAAGGTAGGGTAAAATGACATCATATGAAGCTAAATTGTGCATTAGGTGAAAGTGAAATGTGCATTAGGTGAAACTGAAACGTGCAAAACATTTTTGTGACTTTTTTCTGCACATTTCGATTTTATGTAATGCACATTTGAATTTCAACTTTTTTTTGCACATTTCAATTTCACTTAATGCACATTTCAGTTTCATCAAATGCACAATTCAGTTTCTTATAATACAATCCAACGATCCAGATTCATTCTCATTTCTCTCCTGGGAGTCCTTTCTCACCGGAACCGCTCCCCTTCGGACAAAATCAAACGATCTAATACAAATAACCAAAATGATATGTATACAATCACATTGGAAGAAAACTTGCACCTCTTATCCCAGTTTTCAACACTCTGCTCCATCTTCGATCTCGGGAGTTCACTCTTTCTTTAATAGCTCAATGGTTATGCTAAATGTTTTGAGTTTCTACCATTTTTAGTCCTCTGACTATTATGGAACTGATATTTTTGGTACTTGGTTTTGAGTTTTTTCACTTTTTGTCCTTCAACAATAATGTCAAAGACACTTTTAATTTGGTACCCGTCTTTGAAAATTTTCGCATTTAAATTAGTCCTTTGACTTTCACAAAAATGACATTTTTGGCTTTTCAACTATTATAATAGTGACAATTTAGTCTTCCACTTATTGTGTCAAAATAATAGTGGAAGAATTAAAAATGTCAATTTGATAATACACGGGGGATTGAATGTGATAAATTTTGAAGTGGACGAAAAGAGTCTCTTGCACATTAGTTGAGAACTAAAAACGGAAAAAATTGAAAGTCGAATATCAAAAGTGTCACTGATACAATAGTTAAGGAATCAAAAGTGACAAAAATTCAGTATTGTATATTCAACCCTGAAAACATATTTTTGGTCATTCATTTACTTTAAAAGGATGGAAATGAAGAACTTCCATATTACCATTACTTGAATCACGCTCTGTACATCATTCTTGAGAATGAAAGCAATATTTTGTAATCATAAAGAAACATTTTTAAAGTACTATTTTGAACACCATGTGATTCTGAAATCATTAGGGGTGGGCATAGTCCGGTCTGGTCCAATATTTTGCTGAACTCGTACCTGTACCGTGACTATTGAAACGGTTCGGTTCTCGGTCTTAGAGCTAAACCCGTTTGGTACGGTTCCATTTTCAAACGAGACAGTACAATGTCATACCAATACTAAACAATGCCACTTTTTCCAAGTGTTTAAGGAAAAATTAAAGTTTGGCCATCCTCCAAAAATCCACACAATTTATCAATTTTCATATTACATACTACCTCCATCCCAAATTGATTTGCAAAGTCAACCTTGTTTTGGTAAACCGTTTCTTTTTATTGGATATCACTTTTTAATAATATTCTAAATTGGCCTTTCAAAAAGAGTATATTCTAATTTGAATTTTGCAATTTTAAAGAGATTTTGATGTGGTTTCTAAATATGCAAATTTTAATTATTAAAAATTGTATTAATTATTAATAGAGAGGACTTAACATTAACAATGGTTGACCAATGTTTACTTTGCTAATCAACTTGGGACGGATGGAGTAATTAATAAATTTCAGATAAACTATAGTAGTACAAATTTAAATACTTAAATCATACTTCGATCGGGTTTGATTCGGTACTGGCACTCATTTTATGAAAACGCATCAGGGCATTGTTTGAAACCAGTACGGTCCGGTTCGGGACAAAAAAAATTGAGATCCATTTTAAACCTCATTTATCGGTCTGGTATCATCCCGCTCTGATTTGGTATTTTTGTCAACCCCTAAAAATCACAATGTAAAGTGATTACGTTATACGAAGTGTTTTTTAGGGCGACATAGTACATTCATAAGGTTTTTTTTATCATCAAACGGGCCTCTATTCATATCAAAAGATTCAGGATCATTACATCAAGCAAAAGAAAAATAAAACTGACACTAACTGAAACTTCAACAACTACGACTGTAACCCTATGGTGAGACTTTGAGACGGTCACCCCTGAGAGAGCAACACAAATCGCTAACCATGTAGTGGACTTGACACAGCCAAACCTATTCCCATAGATCCAACCATACCCAATGACATAAAGAGAGACAAAAAACTCAAACAAACTGTCAAAACCAACAACAAAAGTGAACACAAGAAAACAAATAACAAACAGATAAAAACTACAAGAAAAGCGTTCACGAACTCTAGCACCTCGTACATCCCATGGTGGTGGTTCAGGAGGAGGTCTTACCACCGGTACCATGCTAATTGATACTCCGTGACCTTTGTCTGCCAAAGACCATGCATCAATCCTCCGTCCCTGCATAACCAAACTCATCCCTGCTCCATGCAACCAGAGTAAACGGATAGGCGGCGCCGATCTTCTCCAACGACGACAGCAATACATCATCCTCGAACCTTGACCACAACACCGATCTCCTCGAGCCATGACTGCAAATCCGCCCTTCGAGTATGAAGCACAAACAACAACAGCCGTCCTTCGATTAAAATCAAAGACGGAAATAGTGGCCGTCCTTCGATTAAAATCGAAAACGGAAAAAGTGGCCGTCCTTCGATTAAAATCGTAAGCATATATTGTTAACAACAAGTTTAACAATTATTCTGGATCATTAATACTCCATAGTTGTTAAGAAACCATAATTATTGAATATGAATACAATAAAGTAATTTTATAATTGAATCTTAAAATTATTGATAATAAACCATAATTATTGAATCGTATCTTAAATTAATAGAAGTTGAAATGAATGAATACTATCACATAATAACTTTAAAAAAGTTAGAATAAACAGTCATCTGATCTAAACTTTTTGCCGGAGTCCTCGATCGATTGATTAAGGGTTTGTTCATGGCTTAACTTTGCCGGCGTAATTAAACGGAATAAGGGTCAGTTTGGTCCTCGAAGTTGCAAAAAATGAGTCAAATAAGTCCTTATATAGAAAATTCTGTCCGGACGTGCCATTTGAGGTGGCTCCCGGTGGAATTTTTTGATTAAATTTTTTGAGCATCTTATTCATTAAGTCTAGTTTACTCATACCAAATTTCAGATAAAAATTCAATCGGGAAGATATTCAAATGAATTCTTGAAGATAACTGTGCCGTTAAAAGTGCAGTTATCTTCAAGAATTCATTTGAATGTCTCCCCGATTGAATTTTTAGCCGAAACTTGGTATGAGTAAACTAGACTTAATGAATAAGATGCTCAAAAATTTCATCGAAAAATTCTACCGGGAGCCACCTCAAATGGCACGTCCGAACAGAATCTTCTATATAAGGACTTATTTGACCCCTTTTTGCAACTTTGAGGACCAAACTGACCCTTTACTCGTAATTAATTAAACACTAAAAACGGAAACGGAAATCCCCCCAAGCAAACTAAAATGAGGGAATTGAACGGACATAATTAATAGCCACAACTCACCAAAAAGGATAATACGAAATACATCTTAAATGCTTCATTCATAACTAAGGGCCCATATAAAGAATATTTTTGAAAATTTTTTACATGAAATTTTTTTACACTAAAAATACAAGCATTTTTAAAATTTGGGTTGGGCCAGGGCCAGGAATGGCCCTCCCCTAGCTCCGCCCATGGTTGTTTTAATGGGAAGACATGAACGAAAGGTTCTAAATTCTTAACGGATGAATTAGCAAGTTAGAGAAAGGAATTCAAAAGAGCTGAACAATGAATAAAGTTCAAATGTACAACTTCTTAAAGCATTGATATTACACCAACACTTTTTTATCTCTAAAATGTCCTAAAGTAATCTTTATTGGCCATTATAAGATTGTAAGATAAGATAAGAAATGAAAGTATAATTGTAAGAGGAGATAGAGCAAATGTCTAACCCATAGATTAACAAATATTTCGTATAAGGATAACTAAGAGAGATTTGCAATTTTAGTCTTGTAACTTTCGATTGTTATCGTTATTGGTCCTGTAACTTTAATCACTTGCAAATTTGTTCCTGTAACTAATACGGAGTAAGTATTTGCAATTTAATGACTTTTTCACTGGAAAGTACACTTTCTGGCGGAAAAACCTCACGCTGGTGACATCTTTTTCGGTATGCTATCGCCGGAAAGTGTACTTTTCATGCGAAAAGTCCTTAAATCGCTAATATTTATTACTCGGGCCAAATTTACGAGTACTAAAATTGGGACTAATAACGAAAACGGCCAAAAGTTACAGGACAATAATTGCAAATTCCGCGGATAACTAATGACATATATCAAATTTAAGACAAAAACAACAACATTACCCCAGTGCATGCCGCAAAGGCTACATACCCAGCTACAATGGGGTAAGGGGATCGAACGTATGCAGTCTTACCCCTATACTGAAGCACAAAGAGACTGTTAATTTTCGGATGACTCATAATAAATTATGTCAAAAATTGCATGAAATGACTACTGCTTTAGAGTAAAGAAGCGTGGGCAATTTAATGAGTGATTTTGCTTTACTCCATTATATTACAAAGCAAAAAAGTGAGTTTTGGCTCCATTATATTGGAAATGATGGAAATCAATGACATCAAATAAAAAAAACTGTGTTGATGGGTTGATGGTAAAGAACGGGGTTTATTTTGAAGGAGACGTTACTGTACGCTACAAATTGAGCCGCTCTATTGCTTTTGGATTTCATGTTGTTTATTCTCCACTGAAATTATTAGGTATGGTTAACCGCAACCCACTCCCATCAACAATACAAATTTCCCACTAGTTTATACGAATCCACTCAGTCATTTCAATATTTACTGCAATCCAGCACCGTCAATATATTCATAAAAAATTGTATAATTAATAACTTGCTTTTATTATTTTACATCATTTTTTTCATTACATTTTTCATGATGACTTAAAAAGTCAAACATTTCGATGTAATAATAAGCAAATTTGGAGTTTGTTTTTTGGTGTTACCATACTCATTTGTAAAAAAAAAATTGAAAGATGTATATAAAATTAATCATTATATCTTAATTATAGCACATGAATCTATTTAAGAAAATTCTAGGTCTGAAGATCTCCAACAGTTGAAACCTCATATTTTTTTGTCAATTTGTATATAATATTGCTGTTATATGAAAAATAATACTCACTCCGTCCCGAAATGAAGTTCTCGATTTGACCTACACACATACGAAGTATTTATGTAAGGGAGAGTGTTGTTTAGACTTTCCAAGTATGCCCTTACTTTATGTCAAATCAAGCAAAAAGTGGGTAAAAGTAAAGATAGTTGTAACTTTTGGGTGAAAAGTAAGTTCCTTTTAGACGTGGGCGCGGTCCGGTCCGGTCCAATATTTGGTCGAACCCGTACCCGTACCGTGACTATTCAAACGGTTCGGTTAGGTTCGGTCTTACACCTAAACCTATTCGGTACGGTTTCATTTTCAAACGGGATGGTACCATGTCATACCAATACCAAACAATGCCACTTTTTCCATGTCATCCTCCAAAAATCCACACAATTCATCAATTTTCATACTCCCTCTATCCCAAATTGATATGCGAAGTCAATAATTTTTTGTCAACTAATGTTAAAGTTAAATCCTCTTTATTGATAATTAATTCAATTTTTAACAATTAAAATTTACATATTCATAAACTACATTAAATTCTCTTCAAAGTTGCAAACTCCAAATTAAATATAATTAAAAATTGACATGCTAATTAAGTGAATAAAATGAAACTATTTGACAAGAAAAGTTAATTTTGCAAATCAATCTGGGACAGAAGTAGTATTACATAATTAATAAATTTCAGATAAACTATAGTAGTACCAATTTAAAAAATTAAACCATACATCGGTTCGATTTCAGGCTTCATATAACTAGCAAAAGCGGTGAAAGTGTGAAGACACTAGTCAAAGTAATGGTGTACATGTAAATTTAAATAATTAAATCATACTTCGGTCCGGTTCGGTCCGGACCGGTTCTCATTTTATGAGAACCGGTCATGGCATCAGCACGGTCCGGTTCGGGACAAAATAATTTGAGATCCGTTTCAAACCCCGTTTTTCGTTCCGGTGCCATACCGGTTCGGTTCGATGCCATGCCGGTTCGGTATTTTTGCCCACCCCTATAAGTGCCTGCACCTCAACTTCAAAAAAATGCAAACACCTTACAATTATTATGACCTAATGACACAGTCAAAATTCGTAAACTACTTGAAGCAGAGATTATTTGGTGTGTAAAAAAACAATTGTGCACACCTTAAACCCGGTGAAGATTTACAACAAAATGTACTCATGTGTTGTTATATACAGATATACTTGTATTTGAAAATATATTGTGTAGAAAAGAATTGAGGAACACTTCCTCTTGCTACTTGCTATTTTAAATTCTATTTTGGATAAAAACCAGGGAATGTTCATGATTACATATTCAGATATTCTACCACTGTTAATTCTTCAATAGAAAGATGAGAACTTGGATACTTTTCAATCCTTCATAAAGTGTAGCCCCAACAAAGAATATTTGTATTAAGAATATGTAAAATTGCCTAAAGCAATATGTATGGCGCAGGGTTCAGGCAACATAATTGCACATCAAGATATTTCAATATCACGATTTGCAGTTTGAAATGCAAATAACATTGTATTAAGAAAATGTAAATCTGACTAAAGCAATACATACATATGACATAAGATTTAGGCCTGCATATAAAAAAAAAAATGGTTTTTCAAATGCAAATCATAGATACATAAATCGTTGGACATGCTGCGAACTCCGTACCGATCGTTCCGTACCGAATCGCGGTACGAAAATGATCTGGTCGCTTGCCGGAACGCTATGCGGTACGGTCTTGGAGTCGTACCCAGTCGCGGTTCAAAGTCGTTCTCTATTGATCTTGAAATCGACCCCAATGGATGTTCAACGCGAATTTATTCGCCGTTTCCCTTCATCGCACAGCTTCAAAACATCGTTTCCGATAGTTCCCAGATTTCCGTCATATTCCAGATTTCAAACTAAGGTCTGTGACTCTTAGTTTGCGTTTCGTTTCCCGTGTGTAAACAGCGTACGTATTTTGATTTTTGAACCAGGCTCCTAGACTCTTAGTTTTCTGATCCCACTCATCAATTTTACTCTCTAATAAATACGAGTATTATAAATTGTGGCAAAATGATTTTACTATTTTTTTTTTTAATTTTAAAACCAGGATCGTAGACTCTTCTTTTTCTTGTTTGAACTTTAAATCAATGATTGTAGTTCTGTTTTTCTGTTTTTCTTGAAATATTTCTTGAATATTAATGTTTTTTATTTTGTTTAATGTTATGAAATGATGTTACGAAATCTGTTTTTGTTCAATTTTCAAAATCTGTATTCTATAACTCAGTTTTATATTTTTATTAGACCAAAGTATTAGGTACAGCGTACCAAACATATGGTAAATCGTACCGAACGCGTACCGAAATGAAGATACCCCTCCGTATCGGATACGCTAGATCTAGCGAACCGCGTTCCCGTTCCTTGTTCCTGTTTCGAACCGTACCGTGAACCATGTGACTATGATGCAAATAACCTTGTACTCCTATGTCTCACTTTGTTTTACTTCAACTGTGAGTTCTTTAGGTCATAGTATTTGGTAGCTTCAGTTAAGAATTTTTTATTTTCATGTGAAATAAAACACCATATAAGAGTCGAGTCCATTTTGATCGTGGAGAGTTTAACCATTCAAAACATCAGGACAATAGAACTGTTCAGCATATAAGTTCATTTCAGTACATTAACCCAAGAACCCACTCAAATGTGTAGCAAACTCAAGTAGCTTTATCTTCTATTATGGTTCTTAAGTATCTTTATCTTCTACTCACGTAGCAAACCCAAAAAAAGAAAGAAATACCTGAATGGAAGCATCATGTAAATATAGCGCTTGAATGTGATGGATCTCATCAAAGAAGGCCCTCGTATTAATGGATATAATAACTGCGCTTCTAACTGCACTTCTTGAAAATAACTGCGCTTCTAACTGCACAGTTATTTTCAAGAATTCATTTGAATGCCTTCCCGATTGAAGTTTTACCTGAAATTTGGTATGAGTAAACTAGACTTCATGAATAAGATGATCAAAAATTTTCATCAAAAAATTCCACCGGGAACCACTCCAAATGGCGACGGCCGGACAGAGTCTCCTAAATAAGGGCTTATTTGACCTTTTTTGATTAGTACATGGACCTATTTGCACCTTTTCCCTTTTTAGAAGTGGTTATATTTTTATCCAACACAAGTTGGGAAGTCATACGGGTGCCATTTTTTCTAATATCTTTTTCATCTACCCAATACCCATTCGTATTACCCCAAATTTAAAAGATATTGCCTAAATATCTTTAGTAAAACAATGACAAAGTTTCCAAAAATGAGTACTATCCAATAATGGAGGGCCTGAGCGCAAGTCCCTATATATGCTTCCGAGCCCATAATTTAGTATTAGTATTTAAAGATAAAATTTGTGTCCTATACACGAACAAAAAAACTCTTAGATTTGGAGATAATTTTATCGATGAGTATATAACAATTGTACTGATCTACTCCATTTTTTGTTCTATTTATATGTGTTATATCTGTCTGAGATCATTATCTACAGTTGTTACATGAGAAATGTAAACAATCACAAGATTGTGATTGAGCGATTCCTTATGGTTAAGTATATATGGTCAACATGTTTTCTTTGAAAAGTTGCATTGATGATTTTTTTGTTAAGTATATATATATGAATAATGTTTGTCCAAAGTTAGTGGTCTAAGATATAATAAGGCTTCTAATATGGGCAGTGGCGGAATCAGGGGTGGGCAACAGGCCCGTGCCTTATGTTAGGATGGAGAGGCCCAAGCCTCAGGGCCCCAAAAAATTGAAAAAATTAGGGGCCCATAATTTTTTAAACATTACTACTATTATACCTATGTATTTTCCAAGGCCGTCACCATTTGGGGCGGTTCCTGGTGAAATTTTTTGATGAAATTTTTTGAGCATATTCTTCATTAAATCTAATTTACTCATACCAAATTTCAGCAAAAAATTCAATCGAGAAGGCAGTCAAATGAATATTTGAAGATAACTGCGCAGTTAAACAGCGCAGTATATTTCAGAAAATCATTTGACTGCCTTATTTGTTGTATTTTTAGCTGAAATTTGGTATGGATAAACTAGACTTAATGAAGAAGATGCTCAAAAAATGTCATCGAAAAATTCCACTGGGAACCACTGCAAATGGTGGCGGTCAGACATAACCTCTTATATAAGGGGTGATTTACACTTTTTAAGTTAGTTCGAGGGCCGATTTAATTTGTAGAACAAGTTTATAGTATATATTTTTGAGGATTCAACTAAATTATGTATCTAAAACCGTTTGACGGGTTTTACTAAAGTAATTTTTTAATACATTCAATGTCGTTTTGTGATCATGGAAGACTTCTATTAAAAGATTGCGTTTTTGTGATATATAATCATTCAATTTTTGTGAATTTATATGATAAACAAACACTATATATGGAGTCCATTTTATGAAGCTCGACTCAGGCCTGAGTTTAGGCAGCACCGGCACTGGTGGGCGAGCCGGTGCCGGCGCCACCCCTTCGCCAGAGATGCTAGGTTATATGTATATATAATTTCCCCGGCACCAAGTGTTCAAGCCACACTTGGCAAACATGGGCATACAAGCCCCCAAATAATTATTCAGAAAATAATATCCATGAGCATTAATTTAAATGTTTTTTTTAAATAGAAACGGAGGAAGCACGAACCACGTCTCCTCTCCTCGATCTCCCCGTAGCAACGGGCAATGGTAGCAAGCTTTAGCCTCTACCTGAAACTGTGAGGTGGCCTCCCCCGTGAAGGGGAGGTCAGTACTTGGAAGCATTTGACAAGTACAATGACAACTATACTAAGTATAATCAATGTTTCAATTTCTAAGACCCTCAAATAGAGTGATATTATATCATAGGCCATAGCCCTTGGTTGCCTTGTTTTAAAATATACTTACTTTATATATAAAGTCAAGTAGTCGGCCCGTAGGCCCATGTTTACTTTGAAAACATTCAACCCATTTCCCCGTGACTTCAAGCCACGCCCATCTATATTAATTCATCATGCTAGAGGCTTTCTCTAGTCATGTTTTGTCGTGCTAGAGGCTTACTCTAGTCACTCCACTTGGTGTTAGAGGCTTCCTCTAATCACCTTACATACGTTGTGCTAGAGGCTTCCTCTAGTCACATTACGTTATGCTAGAGGCTTACTCTACTCATCATACGTTACGCTAGAGGCTTCCTCTAGTCGTTCTACGTTCTTCAAGCCACGCTTATCTATATTACTTTGTCATGCTAGAGGCTTCCTGTAGTCATGTTTTATCGTGCTAGAGGCTTACTCTAGTCACTCCACTTGGTGTTAGAGGCTTCCTATAATCACCTTATATACGTTGTGTTGGAGGCTTCCTCCAGTCACATTACGTTATGCTAGAGGCTTCCTCTAGTCGTCCTACATGAATGCTAGAGGCTTCCTCTAGTCATTCCTCATCGTGCTAGAGGCTTCCTCTAGTCACGATACTAATTCACTAAGCAAATTCTATGCCTAGAGTTCCTCTATTATGAGTAGCCTATGAGGCCTACTCCTAATGTAACTTAGCGGTTACCTATTTCTACCTTAAGACATCTCATAAGACCACTTAAGGTACATCTTTCACAACCCAAGCCCTTAGGATTTGTTCTATCACTTTTCATACTAACATTTCCGACTAGTAAGTTCAATACTAATCCATTAGTCTTTAAGCAACCAAGCTCTTTAATTCATAGTTATAAGGTTCATTCCTATAAATTTTCCAATCTGTATATGATTAATCCTAATATCAAAAATATCACTTTTATCCATTCGTGATCTCTATACATGAAGTAAAAGTATATTTCATCACAAAAAATCATGGTTTATACTATCATCATACCATGATATTTATAATGCATCACCATACACCCATTTACTCATAAATTTGTATTTTATGCATCTTCTATTCATAAACAATAATATTTTCATTTAGGCATTATTAATCATTAATAATCCATGAAAATCACATTTAATTACCTTAGGTAATCTTATGAAATTAACCCAAGGATTATAAGCAATATAGTCAGTCATCCTCACCTTAAATATGTCCAGCAAGGTTGCCTATTGAAGCCCCATCGTTAAACGTTCGATCGGGAATGATTCGAAACAACATTGGCTGGCAGAGGGCAAAAGCCGCCCGGCTTTTGCAAAAGCTGCCCGGCTTTCGGGCCCTGCAGCACGAAAACAGCACCTAGAAGTGGCGGTTTCCGGCGATTTCGATTCCTATCGATTCAACAACTCTTCTAAGTTAATTACCAACACTTTATATCATATTTCCACACTTTTAAACGTGTAGAACATCCCCTAGATTCCATCACATGATTCCTATAAAATCATATATGAAAACTATATAAAATGAAAGAACAATAACCATAGCTATGAGATTCTTACTTCTAGGACTTGTTTTGCGTGAATTGCTCCCCTCGACCTTCTTCCTTCTTGATTCTTTGTGGTGTGTGTGTATAGAGCTCTCAAAAATCCCCTCCCTCTTTCCTAGCTCTCATACGTATGGTTCAAAAATGAGAGGAGAGGATGAGGCTTCCTCTCTTATCCCTTCTATTTTTAGTAAGGTTGGGCCAATTAAGTTGGGTTGGGTTCATGGGCTATTTATTTTAATTACTCCAACCCAATGTATTAGTTAAACTCCTCATCCATTATATTTTGTCTATATTTAGTATGGGCTACCCCAATTAGAGTGCAGGGAAACCTTCACCCTTATACTTGCTATTTTCGGTAAATTGGGCTAGAACGCCACTTTGGTTACTTGATATATCTCGGTTGGGCATGAATGACTTTTATTCATTTATTTATATTATTTTAGGCTAGTAGACCATAATAGGTCGGTCCTAAAATGTATTGGATAATCTTCTCCAATATCCCGAGCTCAAACCCTTTTACATTTCCATTTTTGTAAGTGGACTCAAATGGCTGCTCGTATTGTTTATTTTAATCTTTCTCAATTTTTAATCAAAGAATTTGAAAGAATGCTTTTGGTTAATCTTTTGTTACTGGAAAAAATGGAAAAGATACCAATGCAAAACCAGAGGTCAATTTTTCAAGGGATGCTTTCCAGGGTAATCAGTGCTCAATAGGGTTTGATTGTGAAGACGTGTTTTCTGAGAAGATATTATCATATTCGGGAGATGAATTTCTTGGTCATGCTTCAGAAAGCGAGAAGAGAACTCCCATTTCATCGATTCAGGATTTATGGGACTTAGACACCAATCAGGGCGTTTGTCATAAGGCTGACCTAGTCACAAAGGAAAATTGTTTGCCAACACAGAACCTCAACACTCAAATGAAAATTTATAGGAAAAAGCACCAGCGATCACACCATATGAGGACAAGATCCCAATCTCGCATGGACGAACGGGCTTATGAGTCTTGAGGGAACCTACTATTTTATAGGGCTATTTTATAGGGTGTCTTATAATTTAATACTTTGGGTAGGGCATCTGTGTTCATTTTTGTTTCTGTTTCTTTTTTCATCTTTTCTTTGTACTCTGTTTTTCTCATTAATAAAAATTTCCTATTGGGAAAAAAAAAAAAACCTTTTATTCGGCCCAAACAATTATATATTACAACTTCCTTATCCGTGGGTTTTTTATTTAATTTATCTGGGTCCAAGAATATACATTAGTTAGTTCATTCCCATGTTTGGGGTCCGACCAACAATTTAATTAATCGGTATTAATTTAATCAATTAATTATTTTTAGTATGATTAATATACTTGTAACTAGTTTTCAAAGTGAATATACATTCATGACTTTAACTAATCATCCCTATCGAAATTAGTATTTGTACTTTCACTTAGATTTTTAATATCAATGGATTAATAAATCCAAGTTTAAATTGGGAGCGGTGTCACACACACACACACACACACAATAACTCAAATAATTTGCGGTTAATTTACTTCACCATCTTCATGATATTTGTAACTACTAGATTTATTGTAAATTATACTACTTGCAAATAGATTGTAATGATTCTTTTATAACTATATATGCAAACTCAATTTATTTTTTTAAGTTTTGAAAGACTTAGAGAAGGCGCCTATATTGCTACTGTGATGAAGAACAACTTTCATTGTTATCACATAACTACGATTTTTATGTTCTACTTATTAAATGAAAATTGAAACTTTCTTTTATTTTATTATGGGAAAGTTCCCGAAATGGGACTAAAAAAGTTCGAAAATTCCAAAATAGGACTGTCATGTTTTTATTCCCAAAATAGGACTAATTACTGCCAAATTTGGAAAATACTGCCATGTTTGAAGACTGGTACTGCCAAAACATGACAATAATTAGTCCTATTTTGGGAATAAAAACATGGAAGTCCTATTTTGGAATTTTCAAACTTTTTTAGTCCCATTTTGGGTAATATCTCTTTTATTATTAAGTGTTCACATACTTATGTTTGACCTTTGATGTTTGAAATCATTAGAACTTTAATTAAAACTAGTTACTCCACCCATGCGTTGCACGGGGTGAAATACATACATCAAAGTTAAAAAGCTTGACATGCAATTGATCAATTAACTAGATAAATTAAATAAAATAAGTCCATATTTAGTAGGATATTAAAAAATAATGCTCTTAGTGAATATAAATTGTCATCCGATAAAATAGGTGTACATGTATGTCCAAGTAACTGTGTAAAGAAACTACAAATTAGTGAAATTACTGTAAATATACCACATTAACACAGACTGTGTTGCTACGTTGTTTGTCTTCATCACATATCACAAATTTAAATTCAAATCGACTTGTTACTCACAATACTATCACATATAATTGTGCACACGCAAAAACATGCTAATGCAATATTGATTACTTTTGTTTTCGTTGGTTAAATTAGAATTGTTGGCTAAATATCATTGGTTGTACTTATTATTGTTATTGTTGATACAATTGTTATTACTATCACTACCACAATTATTATTTTTATTTTTATTTATTATATTAATAACGGTTCCTTAACAGTTCCGAACACATATTTTTATATGATCCAAGAACTGAACCGTTAGTAACAATTAGGAACTGAACCGTTAACAACTAATACAACATTTATAGGAACCGAACTAAATGAGGTTATAACGGTTCGGTTCTAACCGGTTCTACGGTTCCCGGTTCCAAAATCTCACCCTAGTGTGTACTGTAGACGGACACTAAAATGTGGCCCACTTGGGCCGACCTTTTACCTTTTTTTTTTATCTAGTTGGTTCCAATTTGCAGAATTCTTCCCTGAATAATTTCATGCTGCCCAACAATTTTGCTTCGACGGGAACATTTATGTACACGGACCATTCTTGGTGTACACAACTTGTACACAAAATGTGTACACTGCCTGTGTACACAGATAATTTGACATGAAATTCTGTCTCTTTTAAATGATTTGTCTGTGTACACAGGCAATTATGGGGGTTTTGTGTACAATTTGTGTACAAGTCATGTACACTAAGCATTTTCCTTATGTACACACGGCTCCCTAGATATATAGATGCATAGATTACTTATTTAATATTTAGTCATTTTTTGTCAAAATTAAGATCTAGTCGTACATTTGTCTAATAAAACTATAGAAGTAATCCCATAGTCACTATTTTGTTAAATGTCCCACACCGGAAAGATTTAGATAAATAAAGTGCTATATTAATACATGGGCTATTCCTCCCAACAGGGTTGACCTTTTAGGTTAGAACCTCAGGTATTAACATGGTATCAGAACCAGTTCGATCCATGGTGTGGGGCCCCTTATGAATCGTGATAACACAATTATAAAAAAAATGACAATTACGGCCGGATGAAAAAAACGAACCGATGAAAAACAAACTAATGATGACACGATCCAGACGAAGTGTATGGTCGTGATGAGGGGTTTTAAATGTTCCACATCGGAAAGATTTGAATAAATAAAGTGTTATATTAATACATGGCTACTCCTCCTAACATGGTTGACCTTTTAGGATGAAACCCCAGGTCTTAACATATATCCATGTAAAATGTGAAAATTAAAACATAAAAGTAATCTACTCACACACACACAAAGTAATCAATCTAATGAAGCAACATTAAAGCCTCTGTCGAGGACTTTGGGAAGGCATGCACGGTTTGGCTTATTTTCATGAAGTCATCTCTATCTCGAACATTGAACCATATTTCCATTTTTTGTAGAGCTGGTGTTCTCTCCAAAAGTATTTGGGCCAAAGTCCTGATGGGATCACCACTTGAATCTCCCACCACGTTGATTAACTTGATAAACTTCAAATTTATAAAATCACCATTACACTTCTCCTTTGCTAGTTGGGTCCAGTTGTCCTCCAACTGGAATGAAAATAAACGACAAACTTATACTAGTATTTAATAATGTGGAGCAAACAAAATTTATCATATAGTTCACACTTACCACTTGAGGATAATCACAACTTATGATCAAAGTGTCAATGGTTGGAGAAGCATTTAGAATGACTAGAGTACACAGAGGTAAATCTAGAGAACCCAGAAGGGTTTGTTTAGCATCCCATGCAACATCCATTCTCAAGCACCTAATGTTCCCTGTTGGCAGCTGCCAACCGTAATCCAAAAGTTTTGATACAACCTAAATTCAACAAGTAATTAGTGATCAGTCCAAATATAAGTGCCTAGGGGTGGGCGCGGTCCGGTCCAATATTTGGTCGAACCCGTACCCGTACCGTGACTATTCAAACGGTTCGGTTAGGTTCGGTCTTACACCTAAACCTGTTCGGTACGATTTCATTTTCAAACGGGACGGTACCATGTCATACCAATACCAAACAATGCCACTTTTTCCATGTCATCCTCCAAAAATCCACACAATTCATCAATTTTCATACTCCCTCTATCCCAAATTGATATGCGAAGTCAATAATTTTTTGTCAACTAATGTTAAAGTTAAATCCTCTTTATTGATAATTAATTCAATTTTTAATAATTAAAATTTACATATTCAGAAACTACATTAAATTCTCTTCAAAGTTGCAAACTCCAAATTAAATATAATTAAAAATTGACATGCTAATTAAGTGAATAAAATGAAACTATTTGACAAGAAAAGTTAATTTTGCAAATCAATCTGGGACAGAAGTAGTATTACATAATTAATAAATTTCAGATAAACTATAGTAGTACCAATTTAAAAAATTAAACCATACATCGGTTCGATTTCAGGCTTCATATAACTAGCAAAAGCGGTGAAAGTGTGAAGACACTAGTCAAAGTAATGGTGTACATGTAAATTTAAATAATTAAATCATACTTCGGTCCGGTTCGGTCCAGACCGGTTCTCATTTTATGAGAACCGGTCATGGCATCAACACGGTCCGGTTCGGGACAAAATAATTTGAGATCCGTTTCAAACCCCGTTTTTCGTTCCGGTGCCATACCGGTTCGGTTCGATGCCATGCCGGTTCGGTATTTTTGCCCACCCCTATAAGTGCCTGCACCTCAACTTCAAAAAAATGCAAACACCTTACAATTATTATGACCTAATGACACAGTCAAAATTCGTAAACTACTTGAAGCAGAGATTATTTGGTGTGTAAAAAAACAATTGTGCACACCTTAAACCCGGTGAAGATTTACAACAAAATGTACTCATGTGTTGTTATATACAGATATACTTGTATTTGAAAATATATTGTGTAGAAAAGAATTGAGGAACACTTCCTCTTGCTACTTGCTATTTTAAATTCTATTTTGGATAAAAACCAGGGAATGTTCATGATTACATATTCAGATATTCTACCACTGTTAATTCTTCAATAGAAAGATGAGAACTTGGATACTTTTCAATCCTTCATAAAGTGTAGCCCCAACAAAGAATATTTGTATTAAGAATATGTAAAATTGCCTAAAGCAATATGTATGGCGCAGGGTTCAGGCAACATAATTGCACATCAAGATATTTCAATATCACGATTTGCAGTTTGAAATGCAAATAACATTGTATTAAGAAAATGTAAATCTGACTAAAGCAATACATACATATGACATAAGATTTAGGCCTGCATATAAAAAAAAAATGGTTTTTCAAATGCAAATCATAGATACATAAATCGTTGGACCTGCTGCGAACTCCGTACCGATCGTTCCGTACCGAATCGCGGTACGAAAATGATCTGGTCGCTTGCCGGAACGCTATGCGGTACGGTCTTGGAGTCGTACCCAGTCGCGGTTCAAAGTCGTTCTCTATTGATCTTGAAATCGACCCCAATGGATGTTCAACGCGAATTTATTCGCCGTTTCTCTTCATCGCACAGCTTCAAAACATCGTTTCCGATAGTTCCCAGATTTCCGTCATATTCCAGATTTCAAACTAAGGTCTGTGACTCTTAGTTTGCGTTTCGTTTCCCGTGTGTAAACAGCGTACGTATTTTGATTTTTGAACCAGGCTCCTAGACTCTTAGTTTTTTTATCCCACTCATCAATTTTACTCTCTAATAAATACGAGTATTATAAATTGTGGCAAAATGATTTTACTATTTTTTTTTTAATTTTAAAACCAGGATCGTAGACTCTTCTTTTTCTTGTTTGAACTTTAAATCAATGATTGTAGTTCTGTTTTTCTGTTTTTCTTGAAATATTTCTTGAATATTAATGTTTTTTATTTTGTTTAATGTTATGAAATGATGTTACGAAATCTGTTTTTGTTCAATTTTCAAATCTGTATTCTATAACTCAGTTTTATATTTTTATTAGACCAAAGTATTAGGTACAGCGTACCAAACATATGGTAAATCGTACCGAACGCGTACCGAAATGAAGATACCCCTCCGTATCGGATACGCTAGATCTAGCGAACCGCGTTCCCGTTCCTTGTTCCTGTTTCGAACCGTACCGTGAACCATGTGACTATGATGCAAATAACCTTGTACTCCTATGTCTCACTTTGTTTTACTTCAACTGTGAGTTCTTTAGGTCATAGTATTTGGTAGCTTCAGTTAAGAATTTTTTATTTTCATGTGAAATAAAACACCATATAAGAGTCGAGTCCATTTTGATTGTGGAGAGTTTAACCATTCAAAACATCAGGACAATAGAACTGTTCAGCATATAAGTTCATTTCAGTACATTAACCCAAGAACCCACTCAAATGTGTAGCAAACTCAAGTAGCTTTATCTTCTATTATGGTTCTTAAGTATCTTTATCTTCTACTCACGTAGCAAACCCAAAAAAAGAAAGAAATACCTGAATGGAAGCATCATGTAAATATAGCGCTTGAATGTGATGGATCTCATCAAAGAAGGCCCTCGTATTAATGGATACAGCTTTTGGTATAATTTTATTCATGCCGATAAAGTTGTATCCTACGCTCACTAGTGAGGAGCAAGGTTGTAGCTGAATTTTTCTTTTCATATGATACACCAACAGATCCACATATTTTATATGTGGTGCTGAAATGGTCAAGACTGGCTCAAGCTCTCTTTGACCTTCTGGGTCCCTCAACACTAGATCATGTAGGTTCGTGGAGTTAATGGTCAAATGGGTAAATCCCCAACACTGATGCAATTGCAAAGATGATAATCGTGGGGAGGCCTCGAGTATATTGTCCATGACAGGTTGGGATATCTGGACTCCTGAAATTTGGAGTTTTATCAAAGAAGGCCATTTCATTTTTCCCTCAGGTGGTTGTATATTACAAAATTCCAAAGATAATGATACTAGAGATGAACTAGTATACATGATCTTTGGAAGTATGTAGGGATGCCTTTCATTCTGAATCCTCAATTTCACAGTTTGCACATTGCTCTCACACCCAAAATCTATCCAATGATCAACGTCTGGTATAGAACAATCATTGAAGTTGATTGTAAGCTTTTCAAGTTTTTTTCCCTTACGAGCACCAATTAGCCTGTTCATCCCGTCAACAAATTCTTTTCTCTTGTTAGGTTGATACCAATCGAGGAATTGAAAAACAAGATTGGGTGATTGAGCCCACAAGAATCTCCATCTGCTCCCCAAAACACTCGTTCTAGCGGCTTCCTTGGTGTCCAATAGAGAGAGTATATCAGCAATCAAATCATCTGATAATTGATCCATCAATTCTGTCCGAGAGCTCCGATTACCAGAGTGAGAAGAGACTGTTTGAGAAGGAGGGACGCAGCTATGAGGTGCAGCGGACTTACGGGTAGACAGAAGCAGCGATTCCTGCGAATCCATCGATTACCTGAATCCGTGAATCGCAGAGTTTGAGGAGCGAGGTGTAATATCAGTAAGGCTATGGCTTGCCCCCAATAACCCAAGACCTACCCGCCCGCCCCAGTGATGAAAAGAATATGACGGAAGATGAAATGAGGCGGCCGAACTATTTTGCGTGCAGAGCAGCAGAAGGTTAGACGGATAGTCCAAAGGAAAAACAATTTTGCTATACTATACCCAGTGTTCTAAAACACTTCAAAAAGGCGCCGATTACGCAGGCCTAGGCCTCAATACAATGCGTGGCAGAAGGCGCCCCAACTCATTACAATTAAATTTTTAATTTTTTTTCAGCCCAAGTCAAGAGAATAAATTCTCCTTAACAAAGTCGGCTACGAAGTAAAGATCGCACCGATTTGGGCTTGAGAACTTCCCTACGTTCACAACGTTTACTCCTTAGGGTTGGTTTGCAACCACTTTTAAAAAAGCACTTCTCAGCTTTTGGCTTTAAAAAAACACTTATTTTCCCAAACACTACAACTTTTATTTTTCTCGGCTTCCGCGTCAAAAGTGTTTTTACTTTTTCTATTACACAAAAAGCACTTATTTTACCAAACACTACCCACTTTTACTTTTCAAAATCACTTTTTTCTCAAACACAATCAACTTTCATTTAATTACTTCTCCCCATTTCATTAAAAAAAGCACTTTTTTAAAAGAGCTGTTACAAACAGACCCTTACTCCGTTTAATATAGAAAAATAGAAGCACGGCTCCATAACTACTTCCGGTGTGGGAATTACCATGACAAAGTTTAAAAAAAGAGCGTGTTTGATTTCAAAGGAATAAAACTGCACACCATCGGTCATGGGATTTCATCAGCAACATAGCTCTAACATGTATGGTCAATAGTCAATATAACTATTATTAATAGCCATGTAATTAAATTTAATATTGATGTGTGATGTATCTTCATCACTAATTTCACTATTATTGGATCATCATAATAATAATGATCATTATCATTGAGCTGTTTGGTAATATCAAATTTGGATGAATAGATTATTCTGTTGAAATTTATACACTTCTGACTAAAGTGACTTGATGGACAGTGTACCCTGGGGGTAGCTTGTCCGAGGGGTTATTGCGGGAATAACCTAGAGAGAAGTCAGAGCAAACAAGTAGGAGAGAGAGGCGATTATATTTATGAACTCGAGGTGTTCTGGTATGGGATCCTTTACAATGGGGAAAGGGGCTACTATTTATAGCAGCAATAAATGCGATGAGGGTACACGTGGCGATAATCTAACGGCCGAGGGGTCACCTCAATCGGGTGGCACTTGGCAGTCGCATGTGCACCGCATTGAATGCGGTGGGTGGATGTGACGTCGCATTAAATGCGGTGATTGCTTGTCTCCAAAGGGAATCTTCGATGATTGAGTTGCTGGCCGAAGGCTCCCCCTTCGGCCGAGGGCTTTGTGTAGCCGAAGGCATGGGAGTGCCGAAGGCTTCCCTGATGCCGAAGGCACCATGTGTGACGAAAGCTCCTGGTAGCCGAAGGCTACTGTTTTGCGCCGTTTTCTTCCAATAGCTTTGTATGCTCAAAACCGGCAGCCCTGTGAGATATGGAGCCTTCGGCCAAGGAGGCCGAAGGCACCCCAGGGTGTTTTTTAGGTTTCTTTGAGACTTGGGCCGCTGTTTTTGGGCCTCGAATGCTCCTCGGGCTCAATGGGCCTGTGTATGAGAAGTAGGAGTCTATGGGCGGGGGGTCCCCGGGCCATATACTCCATCATGACTGAATTGGCTGATTATGCTAATTTATGGGGGGAAATTAAAATATACCCTGTAGTATTATATTAATAAAATAAATAAAAAATAATATGTGGAAATAGCTAAAATAGTCCTCTATAGTAACTTCAGTCGATACATTCAGAAAATTAACTACAACCTTACTTTTTCTTATTATTACACAATTTAAATTAAAATTTACATGTTTGGTGAAAAAAATGGCTGATAAGCCTTATAACTTTATAAGCCGAAAAACAAAGTTATCAAACAAGCTCATTATCGTTATCATTAAAATTATCTTTATCATTATAATTCATTGACCTATCATGTTATTTTATCCTTTTTAATTATAGAAGCTTATTACAGAAAGCGCCGCACGCCGGGATCGTCTCTCGCTTCTCTCTAGGGCTTCGGCCGCTTGGAGTCTTTTTCCGTCTTCAAGTTTAATCGAAAGGACGGCCGCTATTTCCGTCTTCGATTTTAATCGAAGGACGGCTGCTGTTGTTTGTGCTTCGTCCTCGAAGGGCGGATTTGCTGTCATGGCTCGAAGAGATCGGCGTTGTGGTCAAGGTTCGAGGATGATGCGTTGCTGTCGTCGTTGGAGAAGATCGGCGCCACCTATCCGTTTACTCTGGTTGCATGGGGCAGGGATGAGTTTAGTTATGCAGGGACGGGGGATTGATGCATGGCCTTTGGCAGCCAAAGGTCACGGAGTATCAATTAACATGGTACCGGTGGTAAGACCTCCTCCTGAACCACCACCATGGGATGTACGAGGTGTTAGAGTTCGTGAACGCTTTTCTTGTAGTTTTTATCTGTTTGTTATTTGTTTTCTTGTGTCCACTTTTGTTGTTGGTTTTGACAGTTTGTTTAAGTTTTTTGTCTCTCTTTATGTCATTGGGTATGGTTGGATCTATGGGAATAGGTTTGGCTGTGTCAAGCCCACTACATGGTTAGCGATTCGTGTTGCTCTCTCAGGGGTGACCGTCTCAAAGTCTCACCATAGGGTTACAGTCGTAGTAGTTGAAGTTTCACTTGGTGTCAGTTTTATTTTCCTTTTGCTTGATGTAATGATCCTGAATCTTTTGATATGATTAGAGGCCCGTTTGATGATAAAAAAAAAAAAACTATAGAAGCTTATTTTTGTGTGCATGTGTAAAAGTATAATGTTTTTGCATAATATTTATCTAATAACACATAACTATATTTACTAATGTCTTTACAAAAGATAAAATGTTTAGTAAAAAATTGAAACGCCTTTTCACGCCTTTCTTCCGCCTAGGCTTCAAAGGTCTGAGGCTTAATCATGCCGCCTTGCAACGCCTTACGCCTTTTAAAACACTGACTATACCTCATCCATACCCCATATAAAAACAAAAAGCTCTCCCCCATTTTTACCTCACTCCATTCCCCATTTAAAATTCTTACCCCCAACTCTCCTCTTTCTTCAAAAACTCCAGACCACCCCCTACATACTCCCCACACTCCCCTGCGACTCCGAACAACCCAAAACCGAACAACACAGAATCGAGCATCTCGCAACAACACCGGCCAACACCTCCTCCCATCTCACCCTCCCCTCGTCTCACCCTCCCCTCTTTCTATGTTTTTTTTTTTCGTTTCCAACAGAGAGCTACAGTCCTAAGGCGAAAGGAAGTCATCCTTGGACACCATTTGCAAGCCTCTTCAATGGAGTTGAGCTCCAGATTGTCCGCAGACTTCCCCCCAGTATGCCTCTTTCTCCCTTTTTTTCATCTTTCTTCATTTTTTATTATTTATTTTTTAATTCATGTGTAATACTCTATACATCTTGTAATGTTTAATGGTTGAATATTTTGTGTTATTGTGATGGATTTGTGATGTTTATTCTTAAGATTTTAGTCCAACTATTCTAGGTTATTAATATGCCCATAACATGTTTGTTGAAATGCTTAAATGAATTTTTTTTTATGTCCTCTTATGTTTTAAGGATTTTAGATTTTTTTGCTAGTATAAGTTTCAACTTTAAATTGTGCATATTGGAAATGTTTTAGATAGTAAGTAATCCAAACCTTGTGTGGTTTGAGTTGTCTGTATTTGTTTTTAAGACTCGTGAGTTGTCTGTCATTTGCAAAATAAATGTCTGTACTTGGTATTTAATTGAATTGTCTGTCTTTTGCTTGTTAGTTGTCTGAATTTGTTTGAGTTGTCTATAATGACTTGTCTGTCATGTTGTTGTGAGGAGTCTGTAAGAGTCGTGAAGTTGTCTGTCATTTTAAAAATAGATGTTTGTAATTCATATTTAGTTGTCTGTCATTTTAAAAATAGATGTCTGTAATTCATATTTAGTTGTCTGTTTTAAGTGTTCTAAATGTCGGTATGTGCTTTATTTGTCTGTCTACAGATCCGGAGAATGTACGTCCTGGTCCTATCATTTGCAGAGCAGCTGCTATTGGGAATGTTATTGCTTCCTGACAATGACGACGCCAACATGTCAAACAAAAGACTTTAGTTTGCTATTGGGTTTTGGTGCTTGAAGAAGGCTGGAGTATAGAATTTTGGGGAAATGTGTACGTTTTGAACTTGCGATTTTTTGAACACGTATTTTTTACAAACATTACATATTACAGTTGGAGAATGTGTCAAATGTTGTACAATATTGAACAATCGGATTGGTTTTTTTGAACATGTGTGAGTTTTAGCAAACATAACATGTACAATTATCAACTTATGTATTCGTTGTATTGTCTGTATGTGTATAGTTATTGTCTCTCTGCGTAAAAATGATGTCTGTGTTGGGTGTGTTTCGGAAAATAAAGAAAATTAATTAAAATAAATTAATTAAAATGACTAAAGAAAAACAAGAAATGAGATGGAGCAGAATCTAGTCAAAGCTCGTGCTACGCACGATGTCCTTAAAACGTATTTGTTGCCTCCCACGGTGCTAGGAGCGTAGCAACAATAGTTTCACAGGATACGATGACTTCGAACTAATGTTTGAGCACACAAACAAGAGTTCCAGCGAACGAGAACAACGTATGAACACAGAAGGAATTTTTCAGAACGCTGGAGGTGTTTTTAGCTGAAGAAATACGTGAGTTCGTTTGTGAATGTGTCTGTCAACGTGTAAGAACTTGTGTTGTTGCAAACCACCTGCCAGCCTTTATATATGAGGATTTGTTGTGTGTAAATGGTGAATTAATGGACCTGAACGTTGGACATCAATGACCAGTCTGTTGGGCATTGAACCATCCATGAACTGTCCATTTAACGCTGCATTAAAAGATAAGAACGTTGGGCATTCAATGGTGTAACGGTTCAGAACGCGACCAGAAGAACACCACACCAAGGTGTTCTGGTCGAGGCCTTCTGTCCGGAGCATTTCTGCCGTTAGGCACTTCTGTCACTGGGAAAAAATAAACGTTTCGGGAAGAAAAGAAAAATTAATAGTATCTCTTGAGAGATAGATTTTTGGACGACATTCGTGTCCGCAGGTCGCCCGCGCACGCAAGTCGCGGTTTTTCTTCTCCGATTTCGGGATTTGATTTGCACCCACCCCTGCGCGCGTGGAGAGAGCCTTTACCCTAAGAAATCTTAATTCCTTAAGGGGGAATCCCTTTATAAAGGGTTGCAAATCCCTTGGGTTTTCCGGTGTGGGAAATAACACACTAGAAATTCATCCATTTTCCCAGTTTTCCCATTATAACGGGCAAACTTCGAGAATCAATTTCTCATTCACCCGTTATCCGTTTTGAGCGTACCACATATTGAATTGTAGCCCTTAACAAGGACAATCCGAAACCACTTTGACCCGACCCAAATCGGAAGTGGACCCCACTCAAAAAATTACCCCAAAATGACCATTTAATGCAATTTCAACACATTTTTCCAACAGTATGTCTAGTCATCTCTATTGTCTGTCTAGATATATCATTTACTAGTATAGTTTTCAACTTTAAATTGTGCATATTGTTGTCTGGTGTATTACTTGAAGTGCATATATGGTTGATTTCTCTTAGTAGTTGGTAATGGCTTAGTAGTTTAAAATTTGTTTGTAGTTGTCTGTCATGTGAAATTAGTTGTCTTGCAAGCCATTTAAGTTGCCTGTCACTTCATTTTAAACTGTTGAAACTAGGTTTGTAGTTGTCTGGCATGTGAAATTAGTTGTCTGGCAAGTCATTTGAGTTATCTGTCACTTCATTTTGAACTGTTGAAACTAGGTTTGTAGTTGTCTGTCATGTGAAATTAGTTGTCTGGCAACTCATTTGAGTTGTCTGTCACTTCATTTTAAACTGTTAAAACTAGGTTTGTAGTTGTCTGGCAAGTCATTTGAGTTATCTGTCACTTCATTTTGAACTATTGAAACTAGGTTTGTAGTTGTCTGTCATGTGAAATTAGTTGTCTGGCAAGTCATTTGAGTTGTCTGTCACTTCATTTTGAACTGTTGAAACTAGGTTTGTAGTTGTCTGTCATGTGAAATTAGTTGTCCGGTGTTGGTATGAAGAAACCCATTTTTTGAAAAGTTAATCAATTTCTCGTACTAACACAATGTTTGATAATAAGAGGTTGGATTGAAACATTAGTTTGTTGTGAATTACCATTGTTGTCATTAGGTATACACATACAGGCATTAGTTTGTGGTGAATTACCATTTTTGGCATATGTTTAGTAAAAAAGAAGGACAATACATATATCTAGACAGACAATAGAATAATCAGACAGACATTAGTTTTACATAGAGAGACAATAAATTTACATATACAGACAATACGATACCCAGACAGACAAAAAATCAACACACATAACTGGATAATTATACATGTAATGTTTTCAAAAACTTACACATGTTCAAAAAACCAATCCAATTCTTCAACATTGTACAATATTTGACACATTTCCCCAACTGTAATATGTAATGTTTGTAAAAAAAAATACACATTCAAAAAATCAGAAGTTCAAAACCGACACATTTCCCCAACACTCTATGCTTTAGTCTTCTTCAAGCGCCAAAACTCAATAGCAAATTCAAGTCTTTTGTTCGACATGTTGGTGTAGTCACAGTTAGTAAGCATTAACTTCCCCACTAGCAGCTGCTCTGCAAATGATAGGACCATGATGTCACATTCTCACATTCTCCAGATCTGTAAACAGGCAAATAAAGCACAAACAGACATTTAGAACACTTAACACAAACAAATACATATAATGCAAAAACAATGAGTTAATTAATACCCTACAAGTCTTCATAGTCATAAACTTTAAAATGACATACAATTTCATGACTCATACAAACTCCTCACAACAACATGACAGAGAAGTGATTACAGACAACTCAAAACAAATACAAACAACTAAAAAGCAAATGACAGACAATTAAATACCAATTACAGACATCCATTTTGCAAATGATAGACAATTTCACGTGTCTTACAAACAAATACAGACAACTCAAACGAAATACAAACATTTATGTGCAAACTACTTTAACGCTTACTCAACTAAACTAATACAACATGCAGTAAAATACATATGTAAAATACTTTCATGTGAATACAGACAGACATTTGTTATATGTACACACACATTTTAAGTTGTCTGTCCACACACACATTTTATGTAGGACTCTATCAACTATGAAACCACATCTATTCTACGTTCAGTTTATGCTAGACAGACGATGTAATTTGAAGTTGTCTGTCAGACCAACAAAATAACAACAAATGAGGAAAAAATGACATACTCTTCTTCAAGACTTCAAAGTCCACACCTTCATCTTCTTCTTCCCTTGATGTCTCATTCACTTCAACAGCAACCAGAGATGGAGGATTACCACCGTCACCCAAGTCATCAACATCGAATCCCAAATCTCCCTATGTCAAGTCATCCATATGAACCTCATCATTAAAGTAAGATATATCCTTGTCTATATCCATCGAACAAGAAGAAGAAACGAAGCAGATGAGATGATTTTGTGCACTGTAGCAGCTTCGAATGAAGCTCCTTCTGTTTGGTGGAAAAGAAGCGGAAAAGAATAGAGTGGGTGGAGGAGAGAAGTGAAAGGAAGATATTTTTGGAAAGGGGTAAAAAAATATGGTAAAAAGAGGGAGTTTTATATGAGGTACAAATTGGGGTAAAGTTGGGGTAGCTATAGCAAATTTCTTATTTTTCATCTTTTATCAATTAGAGATGTTAGATTTGGAGTGTTGCCCACTTTCGGTATTGTGTACTGTTATTTAACTAATTATAGTGGTATTAATTTATTTACATCAATTAGATTAAATATTTTAGAAGGTTCAATTAGATTTAATTTCATTGATGAGTTACTGAAATTGTTATACATTTATTAGTGTAATGTTTTATACTATTAGAAGGTAGAAACCCTAAATGTAAATTATATACGTAGTATTATTTTAGGTAGTTAAATAAAAATATAAAATGTATTAATGTATTAAAACAATTAGTTTTAATTTAACTTCTTTTCCAGACTCAATGAAGAGATATTGGGTTACCGTTCCTTCACCGGGTAGTTCAAATAATAATGCTTCAAATATTACATCTCAATGTTCTTCATCAATACCTAAACAAGTTGATTTGGACGAGCTTCCCTTGGGTCCCGCAAAAAGAAGGAAAATTTCAGAGTACCACCCTAATCAAATAGACGGAATCAGGAGAAAATATTTGAATAAAGGACCTTGTCAACCACGTGGTCATGATTTCCCACAAAAAGAGATTGGGAAGACTTTAAGATGCTTTAACTCTAAATGGTTTGATCAATATCCTAATTGGTTAAAATATAGTATACAAGATGACAAAGCCTTTTGTTTCCCTTGTTACTTGTTTAAAGATCATTTTGAGAATAGTGCTGGGAATGATGCATTTGTAACTGAAGGGTTCTCAAGTTGGAATAAAATGGAGCGATTAGCTTCTCATATAGGTAATATATAAAGAGTTTCCACAATAAGGCACTTATGAAATGCGATGCTTTAATGAACCAAGACCAGTCAATTGTTGTTGCTTGATGCATTTTTTTCGCCCCCAATAACTTCTAATCCTGAATCCGCCACTAGGTGTATAATAACCGAAAATTTTACTAAGCTCGTTGCGTGCTCTTTACGAGTCAGTATATCATACCATCGGGTGTACGTACACCCGGTCCAGGCAAGGAAGACAGTCCAACAACCAATACAAGCCGATTTTTTTCGACGGCAGTTTTGTAATTTAAGTGAAAAATCGTGGCTTCCGCTAAATGAGCAATAATG
Organism: Cuscuta epithymum; assembly: GCA_945859915.1. Classification (NCBI taxonomy): domain Eukaryota; kingdom Viridiplantae; phylum Streptophyta; class Magnoliopsida; order Solanales; family Convolvulaceae; genus Cuscuta; species Cuscuta epithymum. The sequence continues at coordinate 1,033,939 of CAMAPF010000944.1, read as the reverse complement.
TAATTTTAGTGAGCATCAGACCTATTTTATTGAGTATTAGGAGGGTAACAATGAGTTTCACGATCTTTGCTTCATATATTCTAATTCTCTTTCTTTTTCTTATTTTTTCTTTTATAAAAACTTATTAAATTATATCTATAATCCACTCTTATTAATTTCAATATGCGAGTCTAATATAATATGATACTTTTGAAATATACATTGATATGACATTGTAAAAATGAGCATTACATCAGTACCAAATGAGCATACATAACTACAAAGTGTACATTGATATGAAAGTCGTAAGATTTTGTTAGTTGAACATCACAACATTTTAATTGAGAACCAAACACCCATTATTGAGATGAAAACCACATATTCTTGTGAATGAGCATTAATGAATGTTTAATGAACATCTGGTCTATTACGTTGAGTATTAGGAGTCTAATATATGAGCATAAGATCGATATCAGATGAACATGCATAACTAACAAAATGAGCACTAATGAATTTGTTAGTTGGTTTGTTATACTCATTTGAATTTAACATAAAACTCATTTCTATTGTGTTCAATATTCATTTGTGTATTGATATGACATTTTAAAATGAGCATAAAACCAATATCAAATGAGCATGCGTAACTTACAATATGTGAATGTAATGTAACACTCCGTATTATACTTTTGAGATATGTATGGATTCAACATTTTAAAATGAGTATTGAACTAATCTCTGATGAACATATATAACTTAGAAATGAGCATCAACATATTCAAAAAGGTTATTTAAAATATCTAGTACGCTCAAATTTTCATTTATATATACTCATTTGAATATTCTAACATGCTCAAATATAGATTTACATATGTTCAATTCCTTTAATAACTATGCACATTTATTATGAATGCTTACTCATTTTCAATATAAAAAATACTCATTATAATACTACCTCCGTTTTTTTTTAATCTTCACAGTTTGACTTCATACAAAATAAGGAAAGAAATTTGACTTTACTATAGAGTACACTGTTGAGGCACTGTTTGACACTGTTTGGCACTGTAGAGACACTGTTTGGCACTGTTGAGATACTGTTTGGCACTGTTTGGCACTGTTTTGATGTAGATTTCTTTGCCAAAAAGGGAAATAAGGAAGTGTGAAGTTTATTTTAGACCGTCCCAAAAAGGAAAGTGTGAAGTTTATTAAAAACCGGAGGGAGTATTAAAATACAAGATCAGAATTGTAGTAGAGAGATCTCAGAACTAAAATTTAAAACTAAAATTGGGACTTCCCAGAACCTCAGCACCTTAAGATCGATCTACATCACAGAACCTCCATTAGAACCCTGAAGGCCACATCTTGATTCTCCATCATCAATTTCCCAGGACTCCCCACCATAGCATCGATCGACCACTTCTTCACAAACTTCCAGGAACTCGACGGCAAGGTCAGAGGTGATGACCTTCTCACGGTCTACGCCGACATCTCCATCGTCCGGCCGTCGAAGGACGACCAGATCGGAACAATGATGTGCGTCGCTAATTTGAACGAGGGGTCCATGTAACACTTGAGATTTAATATAAACGGATTAATAGTACTACTCATACCAACAGAGGTGCATCTCCTTTTAAGGGAGCTCATCACCCAAGAACTCCAAAGTTAAGCGTGCTTGCACGGGAGTAGTCTTGGGATGGGTGACCCCCTGGGAAGTTTCTCAGGGCGCGCATGAGTGAGGACAAAGTGCGCGGTAAAGGCTCGTGGTGGTTTGTGAGGACAGTACTATTGGTCCGAAGTTACTACTTCGGGTCCGATGGGGCCGGGGTGTTACAGGTGGTATCAGAGCAACCCTGCGACAGTGTGCTGATCCGTTAGATATCGGGCAGACACCTAGCAGGGGAAAAGATTCTGGGATTTGATTGAGATAGATTTAAGGGCGCAACGAGGACGTTGCGATCCTAAGTGGGGGTGATTGTAACACTTGAGATTTAATATAAACGGATTAATAGTACTACTCATACCAACAGAGGTGCATCTCCTTTTAAGGGAGCTCATCACCCAAGAACTCCAAAGTTAAGCGTGCTTGCACGGGAGTAGTCTTGGGATGGGTGACCCCCTGGGAAGTTTCTCAGGGCGCGCATGAGTGAGGACAAAGTGCGCGGTAAAGGCTCGTGGTGGTTTGTGAGGACAGTACTATTGGTCCGAAGTTACTACTTCGGGTCCGATGGGGCCGGGGTGTTACAGTCCAAGTACAAGAAATTGTAGAAGGTTGTGGTCGATTCTAGCAACGAATGTGCGGCTTTACCACTGGAATTGAAAAGAATTGCAAAAATACCCGGTTGTACGGTGAGAACCGTACAACCGGGTGTACGGTATAATTTACCGCTCTTTACTAAACACGTCATACGGCTCATATGGGCATACGGCTCACTATAATTTAGGTTTTACACCAGTAGTAGTAGAATACCTCCTATGAGCCCGTACACCCGGGTGTACGGGTGAGAACCGTACATCCGGGCTTTTTTTTAAATTTTTTAAGCTTCAGTCCATTTTAATAACCCAATTTGAATAGAATTAAATGAATCCCACGGAAGGCCCATAAAAAGGCCCAATTAAAAGAAAGACAGTCCATTTAATTAAAACAACCTATTTTTTTCGGTGGCAGTTTTGTAATTTAAGCGAAAAATAATGGCTCCGGCTAAATGAGCAATATTGTAGTTTTGTTGAGCATCTCACATATTGTATTGAGTATTATGAGGCTAATAATGAGTATCACGATCTCTGCTTCATATCTTCTATTTTTCTACTATAAAAACTTACTCCGTATTAAATTATATCTAAAATTCACTCCTATTAATTTCAAGATGCGAGTCTAATGTAATATGATACTTTTGGAATATGCATTGATTTGACATTTTAAAAATTAGCCTAACATCAGTATCAAATGAGCATACATAACTAACAAAGTGCACGTAGATATGAAAATCGTAAGGTTTGTTAGTTGAACATCATGACATTTTAAATGAGCATCAAACCTCAACTATTGAGATGAAAATCACGACTTCTGGAGAATGAGTAGTAATGAACTTTTAATGAGCACCCTAACTATTCTGTTGAGTATTAGGAGTCTAATATTCAGAATCGCGATCTCTGCTTTACAAACTTCTAATTCACTTTCTTTTTGTTATTTTTTATCGTAAGGTTTGTTAGTTAAACATCACGACATTTTAATTGAGCATCAAACATCTGCTATTGAGATGAAAATCATAGTTTCTTGTGAATGAGCAATAATGAACTTTTAATGAGCATCAAACCTATTATGTTGAGTATTAGGAGTCTATCATAAATAATACTTTTAAAAAATGCATTGATATGCCATTTAGAAAATGAGCATAAAATGAGTATCAGATGAGCATATGTAACTTACAACATGAGTATTAATGAATTTGTTAGTTGATTTGTTGGTTAAACATCACAACATTTTCATTTCATTTAGCATTAAAACTCCTCTATTGAGATTGATGAAAATCATGATTTCTGTTAAATGAGCATTAATAAATTATTAATGAGCATCAAACTTATACAAATGAGCATGTGTAACTTACAAGATGAGCATTGATATGAAAATTGTAAGTTTTATTCGTTGAGCATCAAATCCCCGTTATTGAGTATTGGAATCTGCGATTGAATATCATGATTTGTGGTCTCGTGTCTATAATCAACTCTTATATAAATCTAATGTAATATGAGTTTTTTGAAATATGCATTGCTAAAACATTTTAAAAATGAGCATAGCAGAGATACTAAATGAACATACATAATTTACAAAATGAATATTCAAAAGATTCAAAAGCTCATTTCTTATCGTATATTTTTGTAGTATTTTACCTAAAAGTATTTTGATCGTATTCATGAGTGATTTGAAAAAATATATACTACTCCGTATACGATAAGAAAACATTATAAGGAGTATTTTTGTAGATAAAAACACGGGAAATAACGTGTATTTTTATTCCCATAGTAAACATAGTAAAAGTTTCGTTTGGTTTATGTGGGTTATCTTGCAATCAATTGAGTGTCTTCTCAGTGATTTGAAAATTATTTACATATTTTACGCAACATTTCATACAACTGCAGAGATATGTGACCTCGTAATCAATTTTCATCTCACCTTGATATGGTTTCATGTTTTAAAATTGCACACGCTTATATGCGGTTAATTAAAGAATTCTAAAAGATTGAATTGAATGAAATCTAAGTGATTCTGTAATCAACTAAAACGCAGAATTAAATAAAAATGATCTCAATATAATGCACGATATATAAAAATAGGATTTAGGAATCATTGAATTAAAGGAGCACATATAAAAATTGAAGGCCGGCTAGCAGGGTCAGCCTTAATATACGGAGCACTAGCTTGTCTAAAAATAGCTACGATCATACATATAGGCTATAGGCTATGTTTGGCAGGCATAAATTTCTGTCTTCTAGCTTTTCTACTGTTCAAAAAGCCTTTACGGGGCGGTCACGGGGAGGGGAATTGTCCAACAGGGCATGTACGGTTATATGTAATATCGTCCCCGATTCGGCTCATTGCCATCCCTACTGATAAGACATCGACTATCACCGATGATATCATCGTATTGAGCTCGATGATACCGTATGGACTTTAAAATGCAAGGGGGCAACCTACAACAACTAGTGACGCTGGCACTGTTCAAAGATCAAATCAGACAAATTGTAGAAGTGTACATAGACGATGTGCTGGTTCCGTCAAAATGTGCCTTTGGAGTTTCCTTATGCGGTTGGGTACTTAGGCACATTTTCAGAAACAAGGAAACTAGTAGGTTTTACTCTAATTTTAAAAAAAATCCTACTCAAATTGCCACAAGGAACAATATTGCAATACCAATTCATTACGATGTCAAGGCCACAAATGATGAAGCCAATTACAAAGCGTTCATTACGGGTGTCACCATTGTTAAAATACTAGGGGTGAAATTGCTTTAGGTAAGTAGCGATTCTTTGCTTTATGTGAATCAAACTAATGGTGTATATGCATCAAATTATCCAAAAATGATGATACACTTGGATGTCGTCATAATACTGACGAGTTGTTTTGACGAATACACGATTCGACAAGTTCAAGGGGACGAAAACGTTTCGATCAATTCTTTGGCATCAGTAGTAGGCTCGTGCTTAGGTTTCAAGCTAAATGGAAACATCATTTGATAAAACCACCTAGGGGTGGGCAAAAATCCCGGTCCCGGTGTCCCAAATCGAAAAATCCCGATACCGTTCCGAAACTATCCCGATCCATTTAGGACACAATTTTTTCATCCCGAACCGGTCCCGCACCGATATTAACCGGGATGGGACCGAGATAGCTATAAAGTATCATGTCCCGTCCTGGTGTCCCATTTGAAATTAATATGTTATTTTAAATTTCTAATGTTATGTAATAGTCAAATCCAATTAAAATTTTCTAGTCCTTAGTCTCCCTAGTGTAATTTTATCTTATTTCATGTCTCTCTTAGTCTCATTTCTTTTGTTTCTTTTGATTAAAATTTGTTTAGTTCTCATTCCAATACTAAACCATAATATATTATTACGTGTGGAATACTATTTATGATGGAATAACTACTACTCCAAATTATAGTGTTGTTATAGTCTTATAGATTTAATATTTTCCATAATAACTACTAGAAAATATATATATAGTCTTTATAGATATGTTATTTAATTTAATGTCATATTGAAAAATTACAAGTGTACTACAAAGTATAAAAATATTTTGCACTACTATTCTACTAAAGAAAACACAAGATTAGGGGGACCAAAAAAATTACAAGACAAAAATTAAAAATAGTTAATTAAAGGTTTTACTTAACTTTTTAGGGAAGCTAAATTTGCAAAAATAGTTACGTCTTTATTTTGATGTTATGCTTATTTTTATATCACATTTCCCAAATGCATATTTTATGGGACATCCCGAACTGTCCCGGTTTTTCTCGGGTTGTCCCGGTCCCGTTTTAAATGGGACAACATTGGGATAAACACGTATACCGTACCGTACCAAACCGTTGTCATAAAACCAGGATGGGATCGGGATAAGCCAAATCCCGGACCGTCCCGGACCGTGCCCACCCCTAAAACCACTAATAGACAAACCTATAAAGATCCTCAAATACAATATGATGACATTTTGTTCAAAAGATTAAAAAACAGACCCAAATCGAAGAAGTCTCACACCCGACGAAGCAAATGGATTTCAGCAAAATCTCCATGATAAAGGCACACAAAGTCAGACTTTTCCAAGAGACATGACTACAGGTCTAAAAACCTTTATTCGATACCCGAGGAATAAGTCTTCACAACATGACAAGATGGAATTTTGAAATCGTCGAACACGGCCATATATATCGTCTGGAATTTTGAGACAAAAAACGTGAGTCCCAGTTGGAACTTGGTACACTTAAAATTATCAATTATGCTTGGGTACACAACTTGTACACAAAGTGTACAAGCTATAAAAGCTCAAAAAAACTTCCCATTTTTAAAACTCATCTCTCTCTTTATTTTTACCCTCCTCATCTCATCGGCCACTTTCTCTCCTTCCCTATCTCTTCTGCGCCCAGCCCCTTCCTCTCTTTTTAACTTTCTCCTCTTCTTTTTCTCTAATTTCTCCATCATTTTCACTCAGCTCCATCCATCTTCCAATTTAGTTTAGCTCACCAACTTGTTCGAACACTCCTCTCCTCGAAGCCTCCAGCCTACTCGTCCTGCACTCCATGCCCACTCCTCACTTTCTATTACTCTCATTTTAAAGCTCAAATTTATGAAAGGAAGCTCAAGGTTTTACCTTTTTATGATGTATGAATCTTCCCAAAGTCATTATTATTGAGGTAATCTATTTCGATTTTTCCAGATGCATTTTAGGGTTCTTTTTTTATTTTTTTGTTTCCTGAATTTATGTATGTTATTATGTATGTTGAAACATTGAATAATTGCACTTTTGTTTTATTGTAAAAGATTGTGGTGTTAGCTATATTGAATTTTAATCTCAATAATCTATTTCATTATATGCCCATAACATGTTTGTTGGAATGACTCTCTGTAATTTTTGTTCATATCCAAGACATTTCTCCCCTTTTTGTTAACCAATTTTAGTTTCTTTTTTTACCAGTTTCACAAATCTTATTAGTAGCATCCTACTATGGTCTCAGTCAAACTTAAAGTAGAGGAAACAAATTTGCAAGGTTGAATCACTTAGTTCCGAGAAAACTAGTAGTTACGCCAAAATATACTTGCAAAGATTAGTTGGTTGTATCTACATTCAAATTATGCCATTCACTATGAATTTAAATTAAAGTATACATATCATATTGTCTATTTATTTATTGACTGCAGTAAATAAATATTCATGTGTAAATAAAGTATACATAAAGTATACATATCATATTAGTTGGTTGCAAGATTAGTTGGTTGCATCTACGTTTATGTGTGTTATTTTGATTGACATATTCATGAACATGTTACAAATCACAAGATTCATTATCTCACCGATAGAAGCATTAGGAAAAGGTTTCTTTTTTTTTTTGTATGGTGTAATATCGTTCGTATCAGTTTTGTAATATTATAATAATCATTCTTTGAATACTTTGTTATTAATTATTATCTCTATGTAGCTATTGATATATCTCATATGAGTTTTGCAGCCATGGGATCAACAAGTTTGACAGACTTATGTGTCATCTTTGAAATTGACAAGACATGACAAAGGGAACATGATGGTCTTTTGAAGATGATGGTCTTATGAAGAATGCTAATTAATTTAGTCATAAGTGGTGCTCATCAAATCATATAGAATTGGATGATCTCAAATTAGTTTCTCTTAGATTAGTCGACATTGGAATGTGTTGATATTTGGGTTGTAAATGATAATGCTTGTTTTAGATTAGTTCGCATTGAGATTTGAGGTGTTGGAGGGTATATGACATTTGGGTTGTAAATGATAATGCTTGTTCTCGGTATTGGAACACTTTGTTTGTAAATATGCTTGTTTTTCACTTCAGAATCAAAGACATCGTAAATATGTATCTTTTGTTTGTAACCAAACACTTCATGTCGCGTTCACAGACAATTCCAATTAGCATATTTGCATGTTCCAGTGGCTATTGCCTATGACCAGACATTTCATGTCTGGTTTACAGACAATTCCACTTAGCACATGAGCACATTTGTCTATTCCACTGGCTATTGCCTGTGGCCAGACATTTCATGCCTGGTTCACAGACAACTCCACTTAGCACATGAGCTCATGAGCTGGTTAATGAGCTAATGTACTAAGTGGAAATGTCTGTGAACCTTATATAAATGTCTGGCCACAAACAACAGTCACTGGAATGGGGGAAATGGGTCAATGTGCTAAGTGAAATTGCCTGTGAACCAGACATGAAGTGTCTGATTAAACCAAATAGCCACTGGAATGAACTAATTTACTAAGTGGAAATGTATGTCAACATTATATAAAGGGTCTAGCCACAAACAATAGTCACTTGATGTTCTAATAAGTTAATATGCTAAGTGGAATTGTTTGTGAACCAGGCATGAAATGTCCGGCCACAATCAATAGTCACTAGAACGAGCAAATGTGCTGATTGAAATTGTCTGTGAATGTAACATGAAGTGTCTGACAACAAACAATAGTCACTGGAGTGCTCTTATAAGTTAATTTTTTAAGTGGAATTGTCTGTGAACCAGACATTAAATGTCTGGTCACAGGCAATAGTCAATAGAATGAACAAATGTGCAGATTGGAGTTGTCTGTGAATGTGACATGAAGTGCCTGATTACAAACAATAACCACAAACGAGTTAATCTAACTATGTATTTTCTATTAATCTAATAATTATAACTAATACAGTTTAACTTCAACAGCATGTCATAATGAGAATAAGATCACTTGATCACCATATGCTTGATCATAGTTTTTAGATGCACATTGATCGTATGTTGTTATAGCTTTTCGGAGGCAATCATATGCTGATGCTAAAACAATTCGGATAAAATCACAACCAACCATGTATTTTCATTACCTTGCCTCAATAAATTTAGAAGCAAAAACTTATATTACATTTAAACATAATAGAATGTTGGACAACATTTACAAAAGTATAAGATGATTAAAAAACTCTTGATTCAATATTGATTCTACATACGGAGTATATAATTACATCAACAACTTTCTAAAATTAATACACAACTATTCATTATATCTCAATGGTACAAAGTTCAAGCTAATTTAGTATCTACTATATATTAACTTGGCAGTTGGAACAATATCTCTCATCGATGTTATGAGCAACTCCAATCAACAGATTTCTTGTCACGGGTCTCATCTTCAGGGAGTAATTTTCCTGTACAAATACAATACATGGGCAGAGTTACACCATGATAGAAAAAAAGTGCTAAACTGCAGTACATGGCTAGTAATTTTCAGGACATTATGCCAGAAAGTGAGGCATGGCTAGTAATTTTCAGGACATTATGCCATAAAGTGAGGGGGAAAGCTGCTAATACAGAACTATCCAACTAAACATGTGAATAAAAATAAGTTAACTCAATGCCAATGAAATACAAATAGAATTATCATCCCAATCACGAATACAAAGTATATGGCAATAGGACTTCACTAAGGAATGCAATTTGAAGCAGATTTTTTAATAATACGCAATAGGGAACACACCATCTCTCGCTCCCAGGCTCTTAATCGGAACTCTGAATGCTTAGAGTCTGGAAGGATCTCCAAACTCCTATTTTGGAAGCTATCTGTCATCTCTGGGTCATCTAATATTCCAATGACAAACTACAGGCCCACTTCACCGAGCTCTTTGTTTGGAAGCTGTTTTATTCACATTTTGAATATCTCTTTTAGTTTTGTCTTTTCTATTTAACTCCCGTCAGAATGTAATTTGTTCACTTCCTTTTAATAAAATTTATGGGTTTGCTAAAAAAAAGAATACAATTTACATAACTAGTTAGATTATGTTCTCTTTTAATTTCTTTAAAAGGGCAGCCCGATGAACATTAGCATAACTAAAAGGTTATTACGATCCAGGAAAGGGTACTACCACATGGGCATTTAACTTCAGAACATTTTGATCTATTCATATAAGAAAACAAAGAATTACTTTACTCAAATTTGGTGCAGTTCAATGACATAGTGTAAGACTTTTAAAGATGAAACTAGTACTCACTCATCTTCCACGAACAAAACTTAAGTATTAAAAGTGTAGTAGAACACATATTATAGGGAAGAATGACGAATATTTATCATGTGTATGGAGTGCTTTTAAATCTATCCCAGTAGACTGAAACTACTTGACCACTCCATAAAATAAAGAAGCAAATCAAGAGGATGCAGACTATAAGGAAGTTTTGAATATAGTACATATTATAAACACCAAATTCTGAACATATTACCTAAGGATAGAAAGACAACATTACAGATAGTAAATCAATTCTTAATTTCCAACAAGACAAGGATCAGAATAACATAATAGGACATTTAATTAACTTTCAAAAAGAAGATTTTTGTCAAACCAAATGTTTGACCATAACTAGAAAACCAATACCACTTTGATAATTAAAGAAGACAGTAACTCTCCAAAAACAAATGTTTGAACTAAGAGAAACAAAATACGAAAGCCAACAACATATTTCCTTGGAAAGTTTGTAATCTTCTTTAGCACCCCAATATTGATATGGGCAATATTTAGCTTATGGAATATATAAAAATCATTATCTGGTTACATAAGAATAGTAACTTTACAATGTATTCCAATATAGCAACCTAAGCACAACCACTAACAGGAATAAGAGTTCATAAGCACCAGTAATAAGAAAACCTAAAATTTAAAAGATTAAAAAATCGGAGTAAGAACCCTAAGTCACAATAACAAAAAAGGGGGAAATTATTATTTAATGAGTTAGGGTTAATGAGGTTGGATTGAAGGAAGATAAAGAGGAAATGAATACCATGGTGGCAGTGGGTCAGCAACAATTCACCAAGTCAGAAATCGATCCTCCATGTCGGACTTGCTCGCAGGTGGTAGGCCATGTAATTTCGAGGTTGTGGCAGCATCTGGTCGACGGCAACTCCAGACGGCAATGGCTTCCAGGTCTGCAGCGCTCCCTATTCAATCGTGAACAACCATAGTCCATAGAGACAATTTAAATGGCTTTTGACAATTAAATGTGGAGAAGAATTGAAATGAAAACGATTGAAGAAGAAAGGAGAAAGTGGGGTTGGGAGAGGAGCTTAGGTCGTAGAGAAAGAGAAGAGAAAGAGATAAGGAAGAGAGAAAAGAGTAAAAAAGGAAAAGTGGAATGGTAAAAATTAAGGGGTATTTATATCATGTACAAATTGTGTACAAGCCATGTACACATAGCATTTTCCTAAAATTATTCCATTTTTAATTTTTTTACCATTATGCTTACATTTTTACTGACTTGAGCATTGGAGGGTTGTTGTCCTCTAACTAATGGTCAACTTGGGTCAAATTCTTTTTACACAAGAGCAATCGGCAATAGACGATTACGATGTCCTGAAAGACATCGGACAAAGCCTTGCGGAAATGTCAAAACATAAATGACGAGACTTACATAATTAAAAGCTTTATAAAAATATCAAGACATAAATGACAGGGCTTACATAATTACAAAGGAGGAAGTTGGTTTTTCATGTCCTCTAAACATATGTGTAATTACCACCGATTCTCTACAAACAAAACCTTAAAGAAATATCAAAACATAAATGACGGGTCTTACAGTAACATCAAAGCATAAATGACGGGACTTACAAAAGTCTTACATAAACGTCAAAACATAAATGACGGGACTTACATAAGCCTTACACAAATGTCGAGACATAAATGACGAGGCTTACATGATCATAAGGGAAAAAGTGGATTTCTCGTGTCTTCTAAACATCCATTTAGACACCACTGATTCTCTACAAAAGCACACAAAACTACAGAAAAACACACTACAGAAAGATATGCTTCAAAAGCATAACACAAAACAACGAGAAACTCCAAAACAAAAGGAAGTGACCCGAATGACATTGACACTAATGACATTGACACAAATGACATTGACATCAACCTTAAACATATATGTTTAAGTTGACAATATAATTAAAATATAAACGAAATAGTGTTCAAAGTATTTACAGGATATCAGACACACTCATGGAGTCGGACTCAAACAAGGGATGGAGTCACCCTTGCCAATCGAAGCATCAACATCAACTTGGATAAAATTACAATTCATCCGCGTCTAGTCATTAGCACAATATTGGAGGAAAGAGGACAAAGACAATCATCATTCTTCATTGCTTCAGTCAAAGTGATGGATCCGATCATAAGCAACTTGTGAGGAAGGAGGCATAAGCGTTTTGTCAAACGGACGACTGATTGACGGTCGTGTTTTGTCAGACAGATGACGTATCGACAAGTGCAATAATCAAGGATCTAAAGTACAAGTTCTTTCAAAAAAAATTGAAAGATTGTTGCTTAAATGACTTGACATGTGCGCTTATACGCTTCAACTTCTCGAAAGAGACAATTGTTGGAGCAAATATTTGATGAATTTATTCTACATTTATGGGTATTGATCGTGGAAGTAAATGGTAAATTTATAAGACTTAATGTTGGCTGTTGAGACATTTTTTGTGTATTAATATGACAATTAATGAGGGGGTTGACCAGTTTGAGCTGTCTCTAGTTTTTATGACGATTCCTTAAACCGTTGGACAATGACGGAACGATCAAGACATAAGGCATACATGTCATTATTAGAATTTATTGAGTTTACTAATTCAGGGTTGGAAGATAATATCACACGAGAGGAGTGGGAGGTTGTTTTATGAAGATTTCAATAGATGGATACAGTTGCTCCTACTTTTCACCAGACGATTCGGAAGTGATGAAACGGACAGGCTGAATTAATTTCTTCTCTTTTAAATAGAATTAGCACCCGATGTCGATACACAAGCATTATTACACACTAATACTCCAAAATACACACTCTTATTTGGTGATACACTTGGAGCCATCCGTGATTATCAACAATATACATACATTTCTTATCATTTCTTATCCTCGCGTTTTGATGCTAACTAAATCGAAACATGAGTGACTGAGTGTAAATACCACTGATTCCTTATAATGTATGAAACTATGAATATTATCTAAGGTAACATTAATTTTTACTTTAAAAGAAATTAAATTACAAAAAGTACTGAATATAGGTGACTCATCAGTTCGTATACCGTGCCATCTTCCCACGCTGAGCACCCTGCTCATGCTTTCAAAACGACGCAGTTTGCATTAGGGGTGGGTTCGGTTCTTGCGGTTCGGTTTTGACTTAAAACCAAATATAGAATCAAAGTAAAAAGTTCGGTTCGGTTTCGGTTCGGTTTTACACTCCAAAACTTGGAACCACGGTTTGATTGGTTCGGTTTGTTTCGGTTCGGTTTCGGTTTTTTCGGTTTTTTACCAAAAAATTATCACTTGATTCAAAATTGATATAATACTTAGAGGGATCAAACATATTACATAAAGAATGCAAGCACAATACAACGACAAATAAAATAAAAATGAGAAGAGATAAATATGTCTTGAATTATATGAGTATGCGAGATAGATAAAACTGTATATATTATAGATTTAATTTGTTTGGGAGTAGTTCGAAAAAAGTTCATGAATATATACATTCTATACTTCTATGTGATATAGTTAAGATGAATATTTATTGTTTTATCAATATAAATCTTTAAGTTATCGAAAAAAAGTTAATTACTACTAATAACTAGTAAACACATATTATTATCATTCAATATAGGTACATTATTACAGACAATGAATGTGTAAATGAATTTATAAACTAAATTAAATTAAACATAACACAAACATTATTTCTCTAACACAAGAAAACCAAAGACTATTGATGATATTAAGATTAATTAGAATTAATGCTTAACAATTAAATTATAAATTTCATATTTTAAATAGTTCGGTTTGTTCGGTTCGGTTCGGTTTTGAAGGGTAAAAACCAAAACTGAACCGAACAACTTCGGTTCGGTTCGGTTTTTTACATTCGGTTTCGGTTTTATAGCGGTTCGGTTTTATTTGGTTGCGGTTCGATTTAATTTGATTCGGTTTTCGGTTTTCGGTTTTCGGTTTTTCGGACCCAGCCCTAGTTTGCATAAAAAAATTTAATTGAAAATTTTCACGCGTGAACAGTACACGCGTGAACAGTACCGTTTTTATTTTTTTATTGTTCCAGTAGCAGAATGATGTAACTTGCATGTAAATAAATGTAACACACCTTAATAAGAAATGTCAATGCAAGCAAGTCGATATGTAACTTGTCTAAACCATTGATTTCAATGTAAATAATAAAAAAAGAATCTAATTGCTAAATAACTTTACCTAAATGGTGAATATGTATTTTTTTTATATTAAGACCATAAAAAGTTTCAGAGAAATCAAGTTTTCCCCAAAAAATCATTTTTTATTTGCCAAAAAATCTGATTCATTTTTTTGGTTTCAATAAAAGAGGTTTATTTTATGATGTAACTCATGTTATGAAAAATGTAATTCGATTTGATGTAAAATCTAACTTAGGTGTATGCAAAATGTAACTTGTTAAGGCAAACCCAAATGTGACTCTCGCATAAAAAGATGTAACTCAGACATAATAAAATGTAACTCGTACATAATAATATGTAACTCCATATAAATATATAATATTAAATGTAACTTGTTAAGAAAAGTCCAAATATAACCCACGCACATAAATGATGTAACTCGCGCACGGAAAATTATAACTGCTAGTATTTTCGAATGTAACTTGAGTCAAGTGAAAAAGTAAATTATCCAATGAATTTTCTCACATAAACGCACACCACATCTAAATTATTAAGGTTTATTGCTCTTTCCAGTACCACAACAATAAAAAATTGAAGAATAATGTCAACAAGGCAAGTCAGCAACGTTGAGAAAGTTACAAACAATCATAGCCGCTGAATCCAAAATCTGATGTTAAATCAAAGGAAAAAATTGCTTTTTTAATTTTAGAAGGGTTGTGGCGTTGTGCGTAGATCAAAGCTGGTTGAGAGCAGAGCTTGAAGAATGTGAGGCATAAAGTGCTCCAATCGGGTGTGCTCTGGTTTGCCTGCGTCGGTGCTCTTAACAGCTGCGGCGGAAATCGATCGATAGATGTTCTGTTTAATAAAGTGGTGTCGTTTTGGGATCGGCACACCGTGCTCACGGTGTGCCGATCCCACGGTATAATTTGCCGTGACTCGTATAGAGATGAACTCGGGTCAAGATTTAATTACTTTTTTTATACTCCGTATTAATTACTTTACTTCAAAATGAAGTATACTATCGTATAATGTAAAAAAAGAAGGGAGACATGGTTCTAAATTTGGTTAGACTTAGGAGAACAATGATTTTGATGGATTTTAAAAGATTGTAGATTTTATGGAGTTTAATGAAATTTATAGATTCTAGAAGACTCTCGTAGAATCATATAGATTTCAATACCATGGAATTATTTGAATATTTATGGACTTTATTTCCATATCCACCTACTTTCTCCCAATTCTATGAATCATTGCTGCTACGAACGGAATACCTAGACATGAAACCTCTTGATGCTACTTCCTCTCAATTCTCCCAATTCCATATCCCACAATATGAAAACTCTTGCTGCTACTTTCTCCTTCATCGTTCCACGGCAAGAAAGTCCCTTGTGTGAGAATAATGGAAAAGGTTACTCCCTAAGGAGCCCTCGCAGATATATTTATATTAAAGAGAGTTTAATGTAAAGTACAATACTAAGCCTCTAATAATTCTATTACACCCCCTCAAGCTGTGCGGGAGATACAACGCGCAGGTTGTCTTTTAAAAAATTAAAACGTTGACTAGAGAGTCTTTTTTAGTAAAAATATCTGCCGGCTGTAGATGAGTAGGAACATGCTTAACAATCAGATCTCCGTGAGCAACCCGTTCGCGAACAAAGTGATAGTCAATCTGGATATGTTTACTGCGGGCGTGCTGAACAGGATTTGCAGTCAAATAAGAAGCAGAGATGTTATCACACAATAAATGTACCGGCTCCGTGATCGGCCATCCAAGCTCGAATAATACCGACCGGAAATGCAGTGTGTCCTGTACTGTGTAAGCAATGGCACGATATTCTGCTTCTGTGGAGGACTTTGACACGGTAGGCTGCTTCTTAGTCTTCCAAGAAATCAAACTCGGACCCAAGAATACAGCAAAGCCTGTGGTGGATCGAGAACTATCAGGACAACCTGCCCAATCAGCATCGGAATAAGCAACTACACAGGTTGGCCGATTAGACTGCTGAAGCCATAGCCCATGAGCTCGTGTGCCCTGCAAGTACCTGAAAATTCTTTTGACTGCAAAAAGATGAGTGGTACAAGGAGCATGCATGAACTGAGACACTAAGTGCACTGAATAAGTAATATCTGGCCGTGTCAAAGTTAAATATTGTAATGCACCAACCATGCTGCGATACTCGGTAGAGTCAGACAGTAACTCACCATCAGAAAGAGACAGAGTGGTACGGGAAGCTAATGGGGTGCGAACAGGCTTTACGGTATGGAGATGAAAACGGGCTAGAAGATCAGTAACATATTTATGTTGGGAGAGAAACATACCTTTAGCTGAACGAATAGCCTCGATACCCAGAAAATAATGGAGATTACCCAAGTCTTTCATAGCAAAATGATTAGAGATAACCGAAATAAATTGGGTAACAGATGACTCAGAATTGCCAGTAATAATAATATCATCCACATATAATAATAAATAAATAATGGTATTATTCTGGCGGTAAATGAACAAAGAATTGTCAGATTTACTACAGGAAAAATTATGTTGCAGAAGGAAGCTACTGAATCTATGAAACCATGCCCGTGGAGCTTGCTTAAGGCCATAAATAGCCTTACGCAGACGACATATATGATTAGGAAATTGAGGGTGAATAAAACCACGAGGCTGACACATATAAACTTCTTCTGTCAGATGACCATGTAAGAAGGCATTTTTAACATCAAGTTGTCGTATAACCCACCCAAAAGAAATAGCAAGAGTAAGTACAATACGAACTGTGGTGGGTTTTACGACCGGACTAAAAGTTTCAGAGAAATCAATACCTGCGTGCTGATTAAAACCCTGTGCAGCTAATCGAGCTTTATGACGCTCTAAGGATCCATCAGAATGATATTTAGTTTTATAAATCCACTTACATCCAACAATATTCTTAGAGCTATCAAAGGGCACCAAATCCCAAGTATTATTATTAATGAGTGCATTAAATTCATCAGCCATCGCCTCACGCCATTTTAAATATTTATTTGCTTCAGTAAAACAGGTAGGATCTGCAAGAGTAATAACCGTATTTAAATTAAAAATTGTTTTGGGCTTAAATATCCCTGACTTAGCACGGGTTTGCATGGGGTGCTGATTAACTACCGTAGTGAACCTAGGGGAGGGAGGCTCGGGCGATACACAATCGGCCGAGGTGGTGTTGTCCGGCAGGCTGGACGGAGTGCGGTTATCGGAGGCTGGAGGTGATGGTGGCGGGCTGGTTGTTGACATGGGAGAGCTTGTAGAGGGCGATGGTACATAAGGAGTAGTAGGACTGGGAGGTGGTCGAGAAGGGGATGGGGGCGGTGGAGGGAGTTGAGACATGGTTGTGATAGGGGACTGGGCAGGCGGGTCAAGGGTGATATCAGTTAGGTTCATTGGAGACGGTGTAGTAGGGATAGAATAAGTTGTACCAGGTGATAGTGTTTTAAAGGGATATGTGTCATCATGAAACCTAACGTGACGACTAACATAGACTCGACCTGTGATAGGATCAAAACAACGATAGCCCTTATAAACAGATGCATACCAAGAAAAACACATTGAACGGAACGAGGTGATAATTTATTAGCTGAGGTGGCAGAAAAATTTGGATAGCAGGCAGAACCGAATACGCGCATAAAGGAGTAGTCCGGATCACGGTTAAAAAGTTTTTGGTACGGAGAAAGGCCATTTAAAGTAGGAGAGGGTAATCTGTTAATAATATATGCAGCAGTAAAAATGGCATCAACCCAAAATTGACTCGGAACCGAAGCCTCAAGAAGCATGGTCCGAGTTAATTCTAGTAAATGACGATGCTTGCGTTCAGCAACCCCATTTTGTTGGGGTGTGTCAGGACAAGATTTTCTAAAATAAATACCATTAGCGGAAAAGAAGTGCTGCATATTATGATTAACACATTCACCTCCCCCGTCACTTTGAAAATTTTTAATTTTCTGATTAAAAAGATTTTCAACCAACACTTTAAATTTTTTAAAGTGCATAAAAACCTCACTTTTGTGACACATGGGATAAATCCAAGTATAACGAGAAAAATCATCAATGAAACACACATAATACTTGAATCCCAAATTAGAATACACAGGTGATTGCCGCACATCAGAATGAATAATTTCAAGTGAAAAAACAGAGTTATGACTAGCATCCATAAAGGGCAAACGTTGTGATTTTCCTAAACAACAAACCACACATTCATGAGTAAAGGGAGAATGGCTACATAAGAATTGTTTTCTCTTAAGAAACTGTAAAACACTATCACCACAGTGACCTAATCTACGGTGCACACAGGGCCAGAAGCTAAAACAGAAGCAAAAACTAATGGTGATGATGATGACGGCAGACTGATAGGATAAAGTGGCCCACTATTGGTAGCTCGCAGAAGCAAAACCCCCGTTGCTTTGTCCTTAATCAAAAAAGAATTTTTATCAAAAATTATAGTACAGTTATTATCAGCGCAGAGCCTTTTAATTGAAATTAAATTATATTTTAACTGAGGCACATGATAAACAGATTTTAAAGTGAGAGGACGACCAGACGTAGGTAATGCGACATCACCAACATGACAAATGGGAAGATGGGCACCATTGGCAACACTAACGGAATTATAGCCGATGTAGGGAGATTTATTAACTAAAATACCTTCAGATGCAGGCATATGAGCAGAGGCTCCTGAATCAGGAAACCATAGAGCAGGAGTAGTGTCACCGGGAGTAGTCAACAGAGCAAGGGCGGACGGTTGTGTGAAACGAGAAGGACAATTTATGGCTGAATGACCTGCAGAAAAGCAAATTTGACAGACAACAGGATGGGGAACAGACCCAAGAATACCCCCATATGATGGCAAGCCTGCAGAACTTCGTTTAGTAACACAAACAGGTAAAGCATTAATATTTAAATGTGACACAGCAAAATTACAAATAACAATACCCGTAGATGTCACACCCCCTGCATGTGAAGCATATCCAGCTGGACCCGGCTGACCACCCCCTCCGGGGTTATAAACAGACTGCCCCTGAGGATGCCAGTAGGCTGGCGGTGGACCATACTGAGCTGGTTGCTGTCCTCGACCACGTCCTCGGCCACCGCGGCCTCGCCCACGACCGCGGCCTCTGCCTCGCTGCTGGGGACCGGACTGCCGCTGCTGCCCGACCGGGTATGCTGAGTTTGACTACTGCTGGCCCGTCGGCTGCCCGAAAGAAGAAACAGTCGCGCCAAACGCCTGATGAAAGGAGGAGGCCTCCTGGGAGCGTAGATAAATAACCCGCTACTCTAACTCAAGAAGATGATTACGGAGAGTTTCAAACGGGAAATTTTGTCCAAATAATGACACAACAGTGAATAAAGATTCATACTCAGGTCCTAGTCCCATAATAGTAGTCTTTAACACTTCACGAGGAGGCACAGGGCAATTGATTGTGGCAAGATCATCAGCTAATGTTTTAATTTCTCGCAGATAATTATCCATGGACTGATCAGATTTCTTTTTTATTTGATTAAATAACCGTTTTAATTCCATAGATCGGGCTAAACTAGCAGACATAAATCGAGACTCTAACCGCTCCCAAATCTCATAGGAATGTTTTAAATCACGAACATCAATAAGAACATCCCGAGACAGGGTTGCAAATAACCAAGAACGAGTTGTTTGATCAATTCGCAACCAAGTAGAAAATTCTGGATTGGGAATTTGACGGTTAAGAGCATCTATGGAATAAGTAGGTGGTACCTGAATGGAGCCATCAACCATGCCAAGGAGAGCTTGGGACACCAGAAACGATTCAAATTGTGTCCGCCAAGTAGTGTAGTCTTCCACTGCTAAAAGTTTGGTAGTCACAATATTTGTGACATTAGTTGCCACATGAGAGATGGTTTGGGCAAGATCCGTGAGTAAACTCCCGGCCGGGATGGCTGGTGGTGTGCGAGATGGGAGCATGACGTTGGAGACACCAGGTGAGCCAACGAACGTGGGGCCAGCAAAGGAAGGGCCGGCTGAGAGGGGCGGCGGCTCTAGAGGCACCGGCTGCACGGGAATGGGAGCCGACCAAGGGAATACTTGTGGAGCATTCTGAAACAGAGAGTATGGCATAGAGACCCGGCTTGGTGATGCAAAGTTGGAAGAGAAAGTCACACCGGAAGAGACGGAGGAGATTGCCGGCAACGATCCAAACGACGGAGGAGCGCCGGCGGTGGTGACTGAAGTTACTGCTGCGGGTGAAGACGGCTGAGCAGTTGCTGCCGCCGTGCTGAAAGCGGAAGCCGAGGATGACATAATGCAGTGGTGGTCGGCACCGGAGAGAAGAGGGCGACGGACTATGGTGCAGCGCCGA
The DNA here is from genome assembly GCA_945859915.1 of Cuscuta epithymum. NCBI lineage: Eukaryota > Viridiplantae > Streptophyta > Magnoliopsida > Solanales > Convolvulaceae > Cuscuta > Cuscuta epithymum. Next base: position 1,013,169 of record CAMAPF010000944.1, on the reverse strand, counting down.
AGGGAGGACGGCGGCGGCGCTAGGGTTTAGTGAGAAAGAGGATCGGAAAAAAAATTAATGTGCTCTTGATACCATGTGAGAATAATGGAAAAGGTTACTCCCTAAGGAGCCCTGGCAGATATATTTATATTAAAGAGAGTTTAATGTAAAGTACAATACTAAGCCTCTAATAATTCTATTACCTTGTTCGCACCCTAAGTCTGGCTCTGCCTTGATCGTGAACTTCAGCCAAAATTGGCATTGCAACTCCGCTGTCGACGAACGTGGAAGCCTGTTCAACCGGATCCAAGTGCAGATGACTGCTTCAGCGATGGTGGTTGATACACTTGTAATTTCCGTGTGTATGTTTATGTTTTTAGCTAGTTTTGGTTGTTTAATATTTCGGAAATTACACACTTTTGGTGTAATAGTTTAGTTTGTTAAATTCTTGTAAATTGTTTAGATTAGGTTTATTCTGAGCTCAAACAGATCTACTATCACTCAAAGGATGGTTGGTGAACCCCACAAGTGGAAGGAAGGTGCAAATCACAAGACAAAAAGGGAAAATCCTGATTTTGGTCTATACTCGGTCGAGTATTACCTATACTCGATCGGGTATAAGGTTGAAACTTCAAATCGGATCAGATCCGAAGACAAAGGAACATGCCGGGAAGATTTTGACCACGATTCAGTGTCTATACTCGATCGGGTAGACCGACATACCCGATCGAGTATGCCTTTGAGTTTAAACCCGAAATCGGTCGAGTATGGCTCGAATATCACTTTCTACACATACTCGACCGAGTATGAATATATACTCGATCGAGTATACCTTTGATTTTTAAGCCAAAATCGATCGAGTATACCTCGAATTCGAGTTTCTACACATACTCGATCGAGTATCTGTATATACTCGATCAAGTACCCGAGCTGCACTCCCAAACAGCCTATAAATACACCCCCTTTCCTTCACAATAATAAATCACCAATTCACATATACTTCTTAGCTCAGTTTAGAAAAGTTCTTTCTTTATATTTTTCATCATGTTTAGTCTCCAAATGAGGAGCTAAACTCTTCCATCTTGGTTTTGCTACTTTGAAGCTTAATGATTTGTAAGTTGTGAGTTATTTTCTTTAATCTTCTTCCTTGAATATTAATTACTTCCTATTCTTATTCCATATTAATATATTGAGCATTACTTAAAGTATCAACTAGTCTTGTTCTATATATTAATTATTACTAGAATCGGTCGGTTAGGATGTTTTTACTTGGACTGTAATTTGCTGGTCTGGTCTGGTCTGGTCTGATCTGGTCTGGTCTGGTCTGGTCTGAACTGGTCTAGTCTGGTCTGAACTGGTCTGGTTTCTTTGTATTTTTATAACTATCCAAGTCTGGTCTGGTCTGGTCTGAACTGGTCTGGTCTGGTCTGGACTGGTCTGGTCTGGGACAAATTACAGTCCAAGTAAAAACATCCTTAATACGCTTGTTATTAATTCGGTCCTTTCACGGTAGTAAACTTGGGTTATTAATGCATGCTTCTCATGGTTAATAAGCCAAGGGGAATTAATTATATTGATTAAACCAATAAACCGCTTGTGTTGAGGTTATCAATCTCAATCGTTTTCATCTTGATTTTATTGCTACTATCAAGTTAATATACGGCGCTTGTTCTATATTGACTCGGTAGTAAGTTTTATTAATGAACGCTTCTCGTTATTAATAACTACCCTCGATGAACTGGATATACTCCTCGATTGAGTATTCGAGAGGAAGATAGTTAAAGATATAACCGGGATCGATGAACATTTCATTAAGTGGATAAAAGCAAAACCAAGTCTTCTTCTCATTAATTAAACCATATAACTCGTTCATCTTTGTGTTTTAATATTCTAAAAAGTTCTTCAACAACAAATCTAAAACCCCCCTTCTATTACTAGTTATAAAAAGAGAAGTATTCCTTTCCCTGCGGATACGAACCTTACTACGCTATACTACGTATAAGTGTTGTATTGTATTATTTATTTTGAGTGCACCTCACGACAAGTGCACGTCAGTGGTGGCCACACGTTCAGTGTCTGCTTCAGAAGGGTAGGCTTCAGACGACTGCTTGAGCGACTATTTTCTAATAGAATGTTTTCTGCTTCAGAAGGTTCAGCGATTTCCATAGCTCTTCCGCCCAATCTCTTTCGTCTTTTCTTTCTGGATTTGAAATCCGAGGGGTAGGCATAAGTTTTCTAGTAGAATGTTTTTTTATGTATAATTCCATTAGAATCCTTTAAAATTCATCTAAACAAAAAGTAATTGAAATCCGTGAAATGTTTGAGAGCACCAATATTCTCATAGACTCCACAAAATTTCAAATTGAGGACACCTACACTTTGATGGAATTATAAATTTCTTTAAAATCCACAAGAATCCATATTGGGGAGACCCCCCTTAGAATCGACCCTCTCGAATAATAATCCCTCAATTACTCTGCTTATTTCTTTTTTATTGCCACAAAAATTTAATCATTTTGTAATTAAATTAAGCTTATATGAATTGTATGTCAATTCCATTGTAAGTTCACAAAGGAAGGGCAAAACTGGGCGAGATCACAATAGTCATGCATCAAAAGTGATAAAATTCAAAGACGTGGACGACATGTAGAAGTTGTGAGATACTTATAGGACCAAAAGTGAAATTTATTATTTGTATAACTCATGCACAAATATAAATAATCAATCCCACAATTTGTATTTTTCTAATTTCTCAACTAATTTGAAGTTGACAATTTGGAATAAAGCATCAAACCCGAGATATTACACGATTTAGCGTATTTGCTAGCCGTGTTTTTTACTTTCTCCGGCTCTTAAAACTTTGTTATCCTTTTGTTTTTTGGTAAGAGATGAATTTTTGGTTCCATATACGGAGTAATTTAATTTCATCTACACATGTAAACCACACAATTTAAACTTGGTAATGAAGTATTTTTAGGTATGGGCAAAATGATGAGAAGGATGGAGCGTGCATTTAAGGTGAGACTTTGAGAAAAAGGATGGGCGACGGCAGGGTCAACGCTGCAGAGCATTGAAGTGTGAACGTGGAAAGCGCGCAGTAGAAAATAACAGCGCGCGGTTGACTCGGGAGCCACCAAACTAAAGCAGCGGAGTACGGACGGCGCCGATGTCGCCACATAGGAATTAGTGACGACGTGGCGGAATCGCAACGGTACTGAACTGTGGCAAGTGGGGACGAGCAAAGGAATATGCCCCGGAGAGATGCCACCCCGATGGACGTTAAATAGCACCGAGTCAATCATTTCTCACTCTAAATTAAAATGAATGAATGCCACGCGTTATTATGAACGTTAGAGCAACAGACTCTTCCATCTCCTCCCTCCCGGCCGTCGGCGCTCTTCCGCTCTACTCCGGCCTTACTAATTAATCAATCAATCATCTTTCTATTCAAGGTATGCCTATATATATATATATATACCTTAATCTCATAGCTATTTTTATTATTGTTATTATTACCTTTTTTTTTAATTTTGTGTTGTCCATGCATCCTCACAATTCGATCAAGAGCCTAAAATATATTTTGTCAACGGAAATTAAAATGTTGCGATGAGGTCTTATTGTTTATTAATTGAGTCGGCCGGTGGTGAGGTCTGGTTGGGTGATCGGTTTCTACACACATGATATTTGATCCCACGGGATGTTGTTTCAAATTTCATTGTACTCCGTATTGTGGAAGTAATTAATAATGATGAAAAGTAAACCCTAAAACTAAAACAAAAAACACAATATAATGCTACCTACAGAATACGGAATGATACTCGGATTTAGGTTGTAGTTTATGATTATGACTAGCGTTTTGTCGCGCAAGGCGCGAGAGCTTTTGCCCAATGTCAATTTTTGTTTTGTTTTGTAAATAACAATTATGTGTGAGATTATTAGAGTTTATTTAAATGGTGTGCGAAATTGTTCTTTTTGTAAATAATCAGATCAATTATATTTTTAGTCCACCAGCTATTGTGTGGAAAATTGCCTATATTTTGTAAATGTAAGTCATTCTATGAATTGACTATATTTCTCATTGAAGTATATGAAATAGTTGAAATGACAATATTTTTTTTTTGCCTAATTTAAGTTAACACGTTAAATTAGGTGCATATTGAGCTGGTAAAAGTATAGATGTTGGGTGATTTTTGAAGTTTTAAAAAAACTTTTCCGGCTATGAATATTCTACAAGCTAAGAGCTGTATAATTTTTTGGAAATTTTTTGTTGAACACGTCAAATTCATACATGCTTCATACACACTGTCTGTGAGAGTATTTTTCTGTTCGTGAATACACTGTTCACAAACAAAACATTTTTTGTCGGTAAACAATGTAACTTTTTTTCATAAATGAACTTACTGGTAACCCCATGATAGAATTCAATCTGAAATGTTAATGAATTTGTGGTAATCGCTTGATTTATAGCAAACGAATTAATATCATGCGTTTACAAAAAAGATAAGGTGTGGATTCATATATGTTCTCCAGAGTCCAGTCTATCCTATCCGGATGTTGCGTTTGTGAAGACCTTTTTCAGCATCATGAAGTTTAGATTCAAGATTTTTTAATTTGCTTGAAACATGTTTTTAGTAAAATAATATATACTCCATGAGTCAAGTTGGTATCCTTCTAATAAGTTTAAATTAGATACAAATAATACAACGGAAGAGGCTATACTGTTTTGAGTTTTGAAAATTGACTTTAACGGAATACTAACGTTTAGAAGGAGTAGTAAGGATAAAGAAGTCATATTAAAAGTGAGGTTCCATTTTCTGAAAGCAATGTACAACTTATCATGCACAAAGTATGTTGACACAAATTAAGGGTACCAACCCTTATTCACAATTATAATGTTGTTAGAAGATAATCGATCGGTAAATATAATATATGATGATACTCAACTTGACACTAGTAATTTTCCGTATTGTGATTGCATGATCATATTTTTATTCATTAATAATCATGGCCGCGATGCATTTGTGGCGGTTTGATATTTTTCCAGTCGTGAATAATATATAGAGGATCTCAATTATAAACTCTTATTTGGAGTTTTTGTACGTACGCAAATGTTTTTTGAACTTTTTAAAGTGACACGAAAAATCGTAAGAATCCTGAACATACGCATTTGGTTCTGACTCGCGCGTGCACCCACTGTACACAACAAAAAGCTTATTTTTTCAAATAGGATTGAATTAAATTTTAATTGCAATAATAGGAGTATGACTTTAAATTTCCTACATTCAGAAAAAAAATTCCTAAATAGGACGATATTTTCAATCCTACCCTTGATTTATTTTAAAACAATTTAATCATTATTAATTAAATCATTAAAGTAATAACATAAATTTATTTATAATAAAAGTATAAAAATATAGAAACCACGAAAAATAAACATTAAATAAAATTTGTAATAATAAAAAATTTGCAAAATAAAAAAATATAAAATTAAAAACCTAAAAATTAAAATAAAAACATAATAAACAAAAAAAAGATGCAGACCTCTGCTACCGCCTCAACAACCTCCCAGCACCACCAGCCAGCTCTGAGTCTCCGATCACCCAAAAAAATTCCAACATGTGTCAACAATGCCATTTTGATGAAAGTTTAAGGGAAAATTTCAACATTTTTAAAGAGTGTGTAGAAATAATATCTAATACTACTTATATTACCGATATAAGGATAGAGAACAAAAATGCAACTTAATAACTTTTAGTGATTATAATTGTGTTCAAGTTTAACATCATCGTAACTATGAAAGAATATATATTATCATTTCAATCACAATTTTATCCACATGTTTTATTTTAGTAATATTTTAGGAAAAATCTTTTTTTTGTAGTCAAATTGATTCGATAAAATTTGGAGTTGGCTTCTTGTAGGTCGCGTATAAGACAAGTCTACTCGATTCGATTCTGAGACTCGATGGGTATGGCCGTATGGCTGTATGGATCAGGAACAAGAGTTGTAGACCTGTCGGGTATCTGAGTCGAGGCCCGTACCGAACCCGATGATAGGTCTATGTATAGGCGTTTCTCTCAAATTTAAAGTGTTGGTTTTAGTCAATACGCGTCGAGGCTTACTTTAAATAGTCTGGCTTCTTTCTAAATGATATCATAATTAAAAAGGCGATCTGCATAGCTTAATTTTGCATAATCTAGTCTATATAATTAGCCCACCCTACTGCCCGTTAGTTTAGCTTTGCTAATTATGTAACCTTATTATATGGTCCGGCTTGACATTTAATGTCTTATTAGCTGTCAAAGTAATAAAGTTGTAGTTACAAAGTAAAAATCATCATATCATAAATTTAAAACTAGTTGAAAGCAACAACCTAACACTACTAAAGACTACATACTTTCAATCCGGAGTATCCATTTTATTGATAAAACTATTATTTCAAATATGGAATGGCCTCTTATCAAAGCATGATAAAGAAAGATTTGCTTCTTATATACCCTTGTGGTGTAATCTTTCCCCGAAACCTCGCCTTATAGGGATGCCTTCATGCACCGGACTACCCTTTTCTATTGACTTAAAAATAGCATCCTTAGAGACATCAAGACCTTAAATGTCCCTCCTCAATCTCCTTAATTAGATCATTCATAAGGTAATAGTATTGTGACCATTGGTTTCAACATTACAAAATGCAGACTTCGATTTCATAGAATCCCTAATGAGAGGAAGTGTACACTCGGTATGTATTACGGAGTATATATGTGCAAGCCCAAAACATTTCTCTATTTATACACTCCCAAAGCTTGAAGCATGACTTTTGTAACAACGTACACATTTGAAGTTAGCAGTGGCTTGCCTTTTACTTGTTCACAATTATATTCATAATTTTATACAAGTACCAAATAAACCCAATATCAATGATGAGTCACATCCATATATATACATATACGGAGTATATATTTCCACAATCTAGCTTCTATGGGGTGTTACAAGTTAGAACTTGTTTAATCTTGTTGCAGGAAGCAAAAGTGCAGATTAGTTGAGTAGCAAGTGATGGCAAGGGATCAACTGCAAGTGCTGAGTGCACTTGATTTGGCGAAAACCCAATGGTACCACTTCACGGCGATTGTGATTGCTGGCATGGGCTTCTTCACAGATGCCTATGACCTTTTCTGCATCTCCTTGGTCACCAAATTGCTGGGCCGGATCTACTACCACGTCGACGGCGCGCCCAAACCCGGCACTCTCCCACCCAACGTAGCCGCAGCCGTCAATGGTGTCGCCTTCTGCGGGACCCTCGCTGGGCAGTTGTTCTTCGGGTGGCTTGGGGATAAACTGGGGAGAAAGAAAGTGTACGGAATGACCCTCATGCTGATGGTTATTTGCTCCGTTGCTTCCGGTCTCTCCTTTGGTCACTCGCCTAAGAGCGTCATGGCCACGCTCTGCTTCTTCCGCTTCTGGTTGGGCTTCGGCATCGGTGGCGACTACCCTCTCTCCGCCACCATCATGTCGGAGTACGCCAACAAGAAGACTCGGGGTGCCTTCATCGCCGCCGTGTTTGCCATGCAAGGTTTTGGGATTCTCGCCGGCGGCGCAGTCGCCATCATCGTCTCCACATCTTTCAAGACCGCATTCCCTGCCCCCATATACAAAGACAACCCTTTAGCTTCCACTGTTTCTCAAGCGGATTATGTGTGGCGTATAATCGTCATGTTCGGCGCCCTCCCCGCCGCACTCACTTACTACTGGCGCATGAAGATGCCGGAAACCGCTCGTTACACCGCCTTGGTTGCCAAGAACGCAAAACAGGCGGCGTCGGATATGTCCAAGGTCATGCAGGTTGAAATACAAGCAGAGCAACAGAACGCCGGTGTGGGTGTTCAAGATAAGGTGCAGGGGAATGAGTTCGGGTTGTTTTCCAAAGCATTCCTTCGCCGCCATGGCCTTCACCTGGTGGGAACAGCCACGACATGGTTCTTGCTGGACATTGCGTTTTACAGCCAAAACTTATTCCAGAAGGACATTTTCTCGGCAATCGGATGGATTCCGAAAGCGGACACGATGAACGCGCTTGAAGAGGTGTACAGAATCGCCAGAGCCCAGACACTGATCGCCCTCTGCAGCACAGTTCCAGGGTACTGGTTCACAGTGGCATTGATCGACAAAATGGGGAGATTCACCATTCAGCTGATGGGTTTCTTCTTCATGACGGTTTTCATGTTTGCGTTGGCCATCCCGTACAACCACTGGACGCACAAGGACAACAGAATTGGGTTCGTGATCATGTACTCGCTGACTTTCTTCTTTGCGAATTTTGGCCCAAATGCTACCACCTTCGTGGTTCCCGCAGAGATATTCCCGGCAAGGCTGAGGTCCACATGTCATGGCATCTCGGCAGCGGCTGGGAAGGCGGGGGCAATGGTGGGGGCATTCGGGTTCTTGTACGCTGCCCAGTCGACGGATCCGAAGAAGACGGATGCAGGGTACCCTCCCGGAATCGGGGTCAGGAACTCACTCATAGTGCTGGGATGCATTAATTTCTTGGGCATTCTGTTCACGTTGCTGGTGCCAGAATCCAAGGGGAAATCGCTGGAGGAGATGTCGAAAGAAAATGAGAGGGAGGAAGATGATGGGAATGAAATGGAGATGAGAACACACACCAAGACTGTTCCTCTTTAATTTTACTTTCCTAAATCCTAATCATAACCCCAATAATTCTCAATGATTATGTGTTAAAGGTTTAAGGTAGCGTACCATATATACTTCATGCTGCTTTGTTTTACAACTTTGGCTATCTTTTAATCTTATACGGAGTACTGAGCAATATACTTCTAATTAAGATACTAAATATATATGGCTTTCTTGATTAGGATTGAATTAGTGATCCCCAATTTGCTGCTACATCAATTGTTATAAGATATAATAAGGGCGATTTATACAATCCTCGGATTGATGCACCCAAAACACCGCACATATCATAAATACCAGTGATGTTTTAACATACTCGCAAAAGGAATCTTTCGCGTATTACATGAAAACCACTTTCATCTGTAGGGATGTATGTTACATGTTAAAATTTTGAGTTACAAATCAGATGGGATTAAAAACTCTTATTTCTATGATGAAGATGATGGCTCTTGGTATACAATGGCCAATGCAGTCTACAAAGATTTGTAATTGAAGTTGGTAAGCTCCTATTTTATGACAATGTTGCCTAGCTTTTATTTAAGCAATGAAATGATATTATATGTTTTTAAATCGAAGGTTTGTATTCAAATGCTTCACCCATGGTTTAAAAGTATGAGAAAAGATTATCATGTAGTACTTTCCATCCATCCACCAGGAAGGTAGGAAAGTTTGACTGGTAATCATTTAGTGTGGATTTGTGCATAAAGAATGCATTCTGCATATTTCTAAAGTTAAAAAGCAAAAAGAATGCTTTGTTTTCCTTGACGTTTCAAAAGATACCTCAGGAAAGCAAAAGATACCTACCACACGGCGGAAAGGTGATTGTTCATTCAGCTCATTCACATTGCACCCATTCACATTAGTGTGGAGTGCAAATAATTTTGCTATACAATCATTGTCTCAAGTTGGTACATTCAATATCAACTAACAACTCACAAGCATGTTAGTTAAAACAGTTTGTTTATTTAATATTAAAAAAAACATATCCTCTCGTGTATTTAATTAACTGTGTTATGATAAATAAATGACTCTAAATAAATTCCATTTTGGTTTTAGATGAATCTCTATTTAAATAATAATCCACAGGCATGGAAAACCAGGTAAAAACCAGCAAGCCATTGCTGATCTGTACCTCACGACTTCATCTGTCCAAGGCATCTACTAACATCAAAACAATACAATAACATATGTTAAACCTGCATATACAAGGGTATGTTTGGAGGAAGCGTACGGGGAGGGAGTGTTCTCGTGTTAATTTATATGATCTAGCTGAAGTGTAGAGGGGAGGAAAACAAAGCTAAGTTTAGGTCTAGGCCTTCTCTGCAAAACCCATAATCGGAAGGGGCCAAAACAGGAGCCGGGGGGCTCTAACCCTTCTAAATTTTTTTAATCAAATGAAAGGAGAGGTTCAATTGGTAACTTTTCCTCCATTTTATCCCCTAAAGAAACCTCTAACCCAATAGACCTAATTAAAATCAAAGAAACTAACTCTGCACCCAAAATGACTACATGTCAAGTGTTAAATAAATTGTTTGGTAAAGTATGTAATACATTTTTAGATTACAAGTAAAGCATTTGCCTTGTATAATCTTAACCATGTAACATATTTTAATTTACCACACCCACGTAAAATGTTTTAACATGTTACAGTGGATAATATTTAGGAAAGTTTTAGCCTTTTTAATTCCACCTTTTTTGGTTATGCTTATAGCAGTCCCACCTTTCACTTTCTTTAAAATAGTCCAGACATTCTTTCTTCTCTGATTTCAGTCCACATAAAAAAAAATTCACGTAGGATTGATCGTTCGTTAAAGTAGTTTCACACTAAAAATGACTTCAGAGTTTGGAAGGGTTTGATTAACAGGCAAAAAAAAGTTGGATTAATAGAAACAATTTTTTCAAATAGTAAAAAAATAATGTCCTAGATTTAAAATTATGTAATCAAAACCAAACAGTGTAAAATCTTTGGTTCCCTACATTTTGCATGCAAAGTGTTTACTTTACAACATACCAAACGCCCCCTAAGGTCAACTAGCACAAGATAAGGAAGAAGATTCATAAGTTGTCCATACCATTTATGCTTGACATATCATCATCTTCCGATTCCTTTAGCTTTTGAAGCTTGAGCTCATAGGATTTGTGATCCTCAAAAGATGTTGCGTTGGAAGAAATTGAAATGGCTTCAGGAACGGAAAACGAATGTCTACTGCTACTACCAGTGGTATTCTGCTTCTTCATTGAAGAAGATTCTGCTGTAGAGTACAAGTCTTCATCCATCTTCGACCCCTCAACTTCATTCTTCTTCTGGCTTTGAAAATGTTCTTTCACCGTCCTTTTCTCCTCCTCTTCTGTAGGATTTGCTCTCTTTTTGTTCACAAGCCCATTATGGAGAGATGGAACTCTCTGATCACGTGACGAACTGGTGGGGCAAGTAGCGTTTGGAATGACCAAATTTTCATTACAGTTAGAGTTTTCAAAGACAACTTCATCTGCACCTTCAATTGGGTTTTTTCCCCGCATGGTGAGTATAGCTTCAGTCAGACGTTCCCTTGCTACGTCCAAATCAACTATGGGCTTGGGATAGTTCAAACCGAGTTCAACACCAGCAGCCCTAAGCACACTAGAAGGTGCATCCCAAGGATGATGGATCCACTCGGTTGGCATTCTTGCAAGCTCGGGCAGCCATTGCCTCACATATTCACCCTCTGTATCAAAGTTGAACCCCTGGACCTGTCTCACAATTTCAGTAAAAAGTTAACTTTTAGGACTCAGCAAATTAATGCCCTAGAATGAACTGTTTCAAAAATACTCTTCATGTTTGCAATTTTAGCCACTTGTCTTTCAATATAGAAGAGGTTTAAATAGACCTAAACGAATAAGTTAACATGGTGATAGGGGAAGAGTTTCTTTGTTTCAATTTGTTGTACTTTTCTTTCAGAAAAAACTAGAGTAAGTGAATAACTAACTACTGCAATGTTCCTTAGACGCACCACCTTAGATGTAAATTTCTAATCCAAGACTAAGAGCTTGTTTGGGACCTCCAATTTAACTTTATGGTAAATTATAAAGAGCTTTATTATTCTTTATAAGCTGTTTTTTGTATCTAAATGAATTTAATAATTTCTAAACCACATCTAGACTAAGAAGTTTTCCATCATTTGCAATGGAGCCAAAGATTCATTATTTTTTGGTTTGAGAATATGATGGAATAAAGCAAAATGGCTCACTAAACTGTTTGCGCTTCTTTGTTATGAAGTAGCAGTCAGCCCATGCAATTGTGGACACGATTTTCACTATGGATCATCCGGAAACAGTCTCTCTGTGCTTTAGTACAGAGGTAAGACTGCGTACATCCGACCCCCCTTACCCCACCGTAGATGGGAGCCTTTGCGGCAATGGGGTAAATGAAAATGATGATGATGATCTAGACTAAGAAGCACGGAAACTCCGTAGAGCTAACAGTCTGCTGTTTCGGAAACTTGGAAACATTTCAAAACATCAAATTTTGGTTTAATGTCATTTGTGTAATATAAACGAATTGGAATCTCTGTTCTTAACGTTTTAGAAATGTTCGGTCTTTGCTTTTTTCTTTTGAAGTGATGTCTTGATCGAAATTAGTATGTTTCATGAGATTTCTTGATGGACTTTTATGGGATTCTTTCCTCACAATTTTTGTGACAATTCATAGAGCAGTGCATTGCTAGAAATGCATTTTATTATACATTTGATCATGTACAAATATGTGAATAATGTCAAAATATGTAGACTATTTTTTACTTTAATCATATGTAGTATGTCGATTTATGATAGCCGACTCCAAACTCTTTTGGGAATAAATCTTGGGCATTGTTGTCATTGATGTTGATTATTATATATTTATATAGCAAAGTTAATATGAAAAAATAAGCATACATATATTTTGAAAGAGATTTATAAATATATACCTATATTTAAATTTGTTATTGTTTACCCCATGTTTGGCACCTTATATATATATTTTTATATACCATCTCTCCCGTTTCTCGTTACACACTTCCCATTTCACCTTTCCGTGTTACTTATCATGTCAAGTGCCAACAAACATTTCACAAACAAAAATTGATTTGGTTATAGTCTATTATAACAATAATTCAACTATGCATATAATTGGTTATTATTTGAATTATTGTAAATTTTTACATTATCCCAAACATACTATTATTACTCTAAGCTGAATAGTTTTATTGTAATACACACACCTACACACATATTAACACATGAGGAAATTTAAAATACCTCTGGGCTATCTAGGCGCTCAAGTTCATGCCCATCTGGTAAGCTGCCAGATATATACTGCCATCCAAGAACATCAGTTTCCAAGTCTGCATCAAGTAGTGTATCCCAAAAATACTTCATCCCCCATTGCCATGGCAGAAGTAGAAATTTCACACAAAAACTTGAAACGATAACTCTTATCTTATTATGGACCCATCCGGTGGCCCAGAGCTCTCTCATTCCCGCATCAACTAAAGGATATCCCGTCCGACCCTGTCTCCAAGCCTTAAAATGGGTCTGATCGGCATTCCATGGGAAATACTGCAGGTTGCTCAGCAGTGACCTTTCATGTAGGAATGGGAAGTTAAAACAGATGTAGCGGGAATACTCTCGAAGCCCAATAGCTTTTAGGTATAGAGTTGCACTGTCTCTTCCTGTTGAGTTCCCTTCTTTCGCCCAAACCAAACGCTTCATGTGCACACTATGGTAAACCTTTCTTACGCTTAATTCCCCAAAATGGAGATGAGGAGACAGGAGAGAAGTGGAATTGCCTCCAACTCTATGGCGTTTCGTCGAGTATTCTAGCAAGTGATGTTCTATGAAATCGGTTAGTGCATTATCAGCATTGCTCCATCCAGGTGACCATCCTCTTCCGAGTAAGGCATTACTGGACTTTTCTGTTTCATTTTCCAGACCCAATTCCTCAATCGAGAACTTCCTAACTGAGCCTGTGAACAAACCAAAAATAAAATAAAAATAAATATGTTTGACATTCATAGCTACATAAACATATGGGTAAAAAAAAAAAAAATGGGTAAAATTTTGTGATGAAGTTAACAATATTAAAATTTATGGTCAGGCCAAAAGGTAATCTAACGAAGCCGTAAATGTCGTCACAAGAAGATGGTTCTTTTGAGCAAACCAACCGTTAAATATGTATGCTTGCTTTCAGACTTATTAGGATTGAATTGCGACCAATCGTGAAGTATGTATGCTTGCTTTCAGACTTATTCGGATCAAGTTGCTAGTTTAAGCTTAATGAACTCATGTACATTAATAAAACATGTCAATTTATCTATAAAAAAATAACGCGATAGGAGAAGTAACTTAAAACTTTATATAAGTACCTTGAGCAGGTGTTAATCGCCAGGGAGGGAGATGTGAAACAGATTGTTCCTTAGTTTGGTGCAAACACTTCTGCCAAAACGCATCAAATTCGGTATAAACCTTTCCATCCTCGTTATAAACTTCCCACGGTTCATTCAACAACTCAGCATTATAGCTTTGGACAGAATAACCAAGCTCCTCTAATCTTTGTTTGATTTTGTGATCACGCACAACAGAAATGGGATCTGACAAAATGAAAGGCTTAGAGATATGAGAGGACAGTTTGATGACTGGCCTTTTCTACAGACATCGTATTATGAGTTATGACCATACAAATTTTATGGCTTGATGCTATACCAAAGTTGTTATAGGTAATTAGGCCAAAGCTAAGACTTTCTTATGACTAGCTAAAATAGGATAGGGTAGGACGTCTAAACCGTATACCATAAAAATTCCTACGAAATGTCGAGTCAGTAAGGCTTATTTTGTTGAAGCTTTGTTGAATCTGCTACATTTTCTCAATGGAAGGAGCCCGTTGGGTAAGGGCTATTTTGGATGAATGGTTGAATTTCTCGAAAAAGGGTTTGGTAAGATCCATTTCAATCAAATAATCAAATCAATAGCTACTTACTGTAATTATTCTGCTGATGAAGAAAATATGTAACTTTTGAATACCAAATGTGATAAAAAGTGTCTGATAAAGCTTATTAATCAGCTCAATGAAATTTCAAATTTAAGCCCATGAATCCTGCACACAGCACACACCCTTATTACCACATACTGTCGAAATTTCTGCAGCCTCGGTTGAAATTAAGCTGATATCAAGAAGCTGTCCTGTATGTTTCCTTTTTGAAAAAGTTTTCTATTCTGATTTCCAAAGTTACCTTAAGTGTCGAACAAAAAAATGTGGTATTTCCACGGACCCAACATATAACAAATTACCAAACTCATTTCTAGTGAGCATCAAATTCTTCAACTATTATAAACAAAAAAAAATAGGATTTTGAAATACCATAGAGATGATTATAGACAACTTTTGTTGCTTGAATAGAAGTGATGCATTGTAAGAGGGCATCAAGGGTACTATCAGCTCTGATGAACACCAATTCAGCTCCAAGGGACTGCAAAGACTGGTCCAAATGAATGAGAGACTGCTTGAGCCACCACCTTGAAACTCTTCCAGGGTAGAATTGTCCTTCTTCTTTGGGGCACCATATAAACACTGGGTATACACTCCCATCTCTGGCAGCAGTGGCTAAAGCAGGATTGTCCTCAATCCTCAAATCCCTCCTAAACCACACAATAGTTTTAACGTTTCTGCACTCCATTCTGTTTCTAGAGCACAGTTTACATCCTTGAATTCAACTACAAAGTACAGAATTCTTGATACTTCCCTGGGAATTCAATTGTCAAAAATCTTGGAAGAAAATCAAAATCCCATATATATAATCAAAACCCTACCAGGAAGCCATGAAATGCAGTTTTTTTCAACGGACCATCACAGCAGATCGCAATGAAACTCTCCAATCCCACCAGTCACATCAGCAATAATCTAATAATAATGGAACAGAGAGACAATATCTGAGCTTTTGCCCAAAAATGATATTTTTTAACTAAATTTTTACTAAATAAAGAAATAATTGGAGCATACGCTTTTGCTGGATTTCTATTTCTTTTTCAGTGAAGGACAGAAAGATTCGACTTCATGTGAGCAATGGGCATGCAAGTATGGAATCAGAACAACAACTTGCAAGACAGGAAACAAAAGAGCAGAATTATTAAATAATCTTATCCACTGCATCAGTATTTAATTTAATGCAAGGGAAACCAAATTATGTGAAATATTGCTTTCTCTTATTTTGTTGGACCGGTTTAGTTTGTTCAATTCTTTTTGCGAAAAGGTGCAAATAGGCTCATGTACTAACTGTGTAGTTATTTTCAAGAATTCATTTGAATGCCTTCCCGATTGAAGTTTTAGCTGAAATTTGGTATGAGTAAACTAGACTTGATGAATAAGATGCTCCAAAAATTTCATCAAAAAATTCCCTCGGGAACCACCCCAAATGATGACGGCCGGACAGAGCCTTCTAAATAAGGGATTATTTGACCTTTTTTGGTTAGTACATGGGCCTATTTGCACCTTTTCCCATTCTTTTTCAGATCTGCCTAATTTTTGATCAGTTGTGATTTGATATTGTTTGCATCTCCAAGAACACCGGGTTCAACTAACATTAGGATTGTTTAAGTACAGGTCCAAGAGCCGAACTAATTGAAATGGTTTTACCTAGAATCAGAATTTTCAGAAATTTAGTCATGTGATTTGAGTGCAGGTTGTACAAAAATAATAATCACTTGAAGAACATGATAGTTGAGGAATATTTCGTGTATTTTGATCTGAGTATTATTGGGATTTTTTATGTGATTGTGTTGTGCTCATTCGAGTTTTCCTTTTCCTTTGTATTTTATGTTAAAAAAACTGTTCATTTTCTTTTAAAAGTAATTAAGATGCTTTTAATTAGACAGAAATAGCGTATTCAAGTCAAATAAATCTGATATAATTTAGTTTGATGGTCTATTTAAATCTAATTTTGTCTGATCTAATATATTTAAATCGTTCTTGTATGGGGTTGAAACTAGTCAAAGTATAGACATTGTTAATTTAGTTGTCCTAGTCGTTTTTCGGCTTATCAGCTAACTTTTTCACCAAATATATAACTTTTGATTTCGCGCGCTGAATTGTGTAATAATTCAAAGAATTAATTTCACTTTTGGTTCTACGAGTTTGTGTCAATTTCACCTTTAATCCATGTCTTTCACTTTGTCCACTTTTGATATTTGACTAATGTTTTTTAACCGTTTGTGGTCTTTTTCCATCGATTTTAACCATCGAAAACAATGTCGGAAGGACCATACATGGACAAAACCCCAATAATCATGTATCAAAAGTAGACAAAGTGAAAGATATGGACTAAATGTGGAATTGACCTAAAACTCATAGGACCAAAAGTGGAATTTATTCTAATCCAAATAAGTAAGGTTGAAGTTACTTTTATGATTGCATTCGATGAAGTTACCATTTTAGCTATTTTCATATATATATATATATATATATATATATTATTAATAAAGATATTCTAAATAGGGTTTTTTATAAGAATATTACTAAAATAAAACTTATTTACACAAATATAACTATTCATTACTATAAGGTGGTGTTGTAGTAACTTAAGTTCAAAACTTGAACATGAATTACTATGATTTCATTACTACTCTAGTAATTAATCATATTTTTGTAAATCATCTTTATTTTGGTCATATTGATGTAATTATTTCTTCTAAATATCATTTTTTCATAAATCATCAGAATCAACCAATAAAGTCAATTAAAAACTAGAACTTTATAAATTTCAACAAAATCAGTCGATTCAGCCAATATCAGTGTTATCAAACAGACTTATAATTATTATACATTGCAACATGTTCGGTAAAAATTAGTATATGAACTTGTAGAAACCCATGTATATGAAGATGAACAATTATTTAGATGCACCAATACATGAATAGCAAGTTCTAATGTTTTGAGCTTGAATGGGGTGTTTGGTTAGGAGTCTATCAGCGAATTTTTGGCTGATTTGACTAATATTTGCCTTTTGACCGGATCAATCAGCTAAAGGAAGTGTTTGGTTAAATGACATTTTCATTTGGCTTTTTACTTCAAATAGCCAAGATACAAAATGCTATGAAATGTAGCGTTTCCTTACTATCCATTTCTACATCCTTCTAGTTTGCCACACATCAAAGAGAAACCGCCCCACTATATTCAACTTTCCACCAAAGAGAAAAACAACAATGCAAGGGCCAGGAAGCAAGCATGGATTTAATAAAATATTCGTATTGTTTTCTAACTTTTATTTCAATTTAGATTCAATAACTCTTGTAAGAGGGAAAGTCATCTGAAGATGTTGGTGTTTTGTGTGTTAATTAAAATATACCATTTACCTTTTTATGCCAAAATAATAATACGGAGTAGTAGTAATAATAATATTCTTAATAATAAAAATGATAATAATAATATTCTTAATAATATAAATGATAATAATAATAATAATTGAAACTGAAAAATAATTGATGCCCTTATTAAGTTTTTATTTTTTTAATTCATGAAAATGGTTTAAGTAGTGTATGATACGTACATACGAGTATATAAAAGTGTCTTACATGTATCCATAAAAGTGCACGATAAAAAAAATCAATCGACCCTCAAAAAAAAAAAAAAAAAAAATCAATCGATGTCCTTAAAGGTCATTTGACAAATTATCAGCTGATTGTAAACCGTCATTTTAACTAAACACCATTTTACAAACTGCTAATAATATCAGCTAATCAAAACAGCCAACAAAAACCGCTATCATAAAACAGCCGACACAATCAGCCAACAGCCAACGGCCAACAGCCGATTGCCAAACTCCCCCAATATATATATATATATATATATATATATATATATATATATATATATATCTATATCTATATCTATATCTATATCTATATCTATATCTATATCTATATCTATATCTATATCTATATCTATATCTATATCTATATCTATATCTATATAATATAATAAAGCAAACCCCTATAGAACTCTTTACAGGAATTGTTGACATGTGGCAACATCCTTTGTATAAATAAATGACATGTGGCAATACAATAAATTAAAGAAAAAGTTATTCAACTTCCAAAACTCTACTCCTATGTATTCCAATATTATAGAAAATTTGTTCTATATAAAATTAGATAAAATTTTAGGTACAATTTTTCACTCACCGGTATTACAAAATCCAAATACTCAAAAATAAAAAAATAATTCACAATTTTTAGCCATTATTAAAACAAAAAATTACTCTCTATTTCTTTTTTCATAAACGCTTGGAAATTCTCTTTTATTCGGGGTTTTATAAAATTTTTCTTATTTCTTTCCAAAATATGATAATTATATCCTCCGTCTCATTAATTTTCTCCGACATTTTCTTTTTCTTTCATTCACTAAGTTTGTGTAGCTCTAAATATTATAATACATGTGTAGTTCTAAATCATTCTTACGTTATTGTCCGCTTTTTCATTACAACATAAGCTGGATAAACTTTTTTTAATAGTTGCACATGTCTCAATCTTATGGGGGGAAATGCGATATTACTTATCTATTTATTAATTCACAAGGTCTACCAAATCAATGTCTAAATATAGACTCATTTTTTGTCTCATATTTAATTATTTATACTTCGCAATTTATGTTCGCAATGTTGCAACTTTTAAAAAATGGAGGAAGTATATAATTTACAATTTTCAAAACTAACGTTCCGGTTCATATATAGATCGAAATAATGCTAGAGTAATTTATTTGAATAATTATTATATATAGAAACAATAGTTCAACCAGAGTTGTAAATTTATAAGTATATTTGAAAATTATTTTGGTAGTAAAGCATCAATATTGAAGACAATGTAAGTGACATGTTTATCTCTTGGTTTACTTGTAACTTGCATGAGTCAACTTAATTAACCTGCAACCCGTGCAAATTGCACCACGAAACTGGTGAGTTCATCGGATTTAAGAATGACAACTCTAATCCACCGTAAAATGAGATGAAATGGGCAAGCCCTATGAACTTTAACTCATTTTGACAGCTCTATTCATAGTCGATTGAATTTTCTTTTAAACTTTGATTGACGAATTCACATCCAATTCATTTTCCCTACAATTTTAATAAAACTTTAAGCACATATTTTCCCGTGCAGTGCACGAGTACACATACTAGTAATATAATAAAGCAACCCCTTGGAAGCTCTTTGGAGAAATAATTGACATGTGGCATTATCTTTTGTAGATAAAATGACATGTGGCAACAACATAAAGCAAAATCTATTCAACTTCCAAACCCCAACTCTTATGTATTCAAATATAAATTTAAATAAAATTTATGTGTGCTATATACGGAGTATAAGTTAGGAGTATTATATGTATGTATATATTTAGGGTTTGGATCAAATAAAAAGCATTCATCCCGTGAAAGCTGCAAACCGTTCACTTTTTCCGCAGTATGATGCAATATTGGATTTCTATGTTGTTCTTTTTCGAATTGACAGAAAACTTTGACTTATTTCCGAAAATGTCACCGCATATTTTTTAGCATGGTTCGATGGAAGTTCAAAAAGTACAACAGATCACCCTTAAAGTGTATCACATTGTGTGTGTGTTTATGCCTCACAATGTTGTGTATAAATATAGCTAAAATTTTGGACTTGACGGTAGCACAAAATTGCAAATACTCAAAAATAAAAACTAAATAACAAAAATTAGCCTCTTAAAATAAAAAATATTCCTCTCATACTTCTTTTCCAAAAAAATCTTGTGGGTTTTAAAGGCCGCCTCGTTGGTCAATGTAAAAAATACTCATGAAAAAGAATCTTGAAAATAATTACCATGAACTAAGAATGGTCTGTAACGATGCACATCATGATTAATGATTAATGGAGGTGCACACATATAACTAAAACAATGTGTATTTTATATGACCAGAAAGGTAAAACTTATCTGCAAAATGCCACCTCATTTTCAGATTTATGTTAGTGCACATTCCTATTTCACACAATGAGCAACTTTTGCTTATATTTGCGCGCGTAAGCAAAATCCATCTAATGAATTTGAAGGTTGCGGTTCCAAATGTAAAATTGAGACCCAGGCCACATTAATATAAAAATTTTCGAAAAAATCAGTCTAAATACTTATACTCAAATCAATTGAATCCTCATTAAATAATGTAATAAAAAATCTAAAAGTTACCTTATACTATGTACTTGATTTAACGCTACACGCCTCATTACTCAAGCAATTTGAATAAAAGAGAACTAAAAGGACCAATGAAAAAAATGATAGATCTGTATTTTTCTTTCTTACTCATTGTATATTATTAATTAATGTTAATATATAATATTACTATATAATACATAAATTATTAAAAACTTGGGGACCCATAAATCGAGGGATCTGTTCTGTAGAACCTATTGAACCTCTTAAACAATTCATCTGTGTGTATGTAGTAATAAAAGGATATATAATAAATTAGAATACTAAGTACACCATAGTTAATAAGTTTAATTAAAAAAATATTATTAAATCATAGTTATATCAATATTTGTTAACTATTAGATGACATTTATCAAAGAAACTCATTGTAGAAAAATAAGGTTATAATTAGATCTTTTGCATGAGTATATATTTGTAAACAATGACTACTAATTGATAAAAAAATCAACCACGAAATAAAAAATCTACATGAATAATTTACTTGAATGATTATTATAGAAATAGTAGTTCGACGAAGGTTGTTGTTAAATACAATAAGTATATAATAGCAAATAATTTTGGTAGTAAACAAACATTAATTAAGATAATGAAAGTCAAAATTAGATGTTTATATTTTGACCAAATCGCAAGTTGTATAGTCAACCCACAACTTGTGCATGTTGACCCACGGAACCAGTGAGCTAACCAGATTATAAATGCAATCTGATGAAGTTCAATTGATGATTTTGACATTTGTATATAAATTTAACAAAACTTTTAAGCACGTCTCTTACCGTGCGGTGCACAGGACACACTAGTTTCATAAATAAGAAGTTTAGAGATAAAATTCCCTAAATAAGAATAAAATAAAGATTAGTCATAAATAAGCCTGTCTTTGTTTTATTCACAAAACAGGACTCATTCATTTTTATTTTGGAAAGTTTTAATCAATTTATTCCTTTATAAGACTAAATAAGTCTTATTCGAGAAATAAAACATATTTAGTCCTATTTTTGAATTTTACGTATGATTTAGTGTTACAATTTCGGAAATAAGCAATTTCTAAAGTTTAAAGTGAATAAGTGATACTACGTATTACAATTTTACGTATGATTTAGTCTTTTCGGAATTTTACGTATGATTTAGTCTTATATCGACCAAATATATGTGAATCTCTCAATTTGCATCGTTGATATCTTTTGTAGATCGCATTTCCACACAATTATGATCTTGATCTTTTGATTTTATAATTTGAAATATATATATATATGAACGAAAGAGTTGTTATTATTACTTAGTTGTTGTGATAGCTTGATAGCCTGATAGGTAAGGCAGATCAATGAAAAAAATAGTGAGAATGCGAATTGTACAAATCTAAATCTAAATAATAATAAATATAAAATATTAAAATATTATAATAGTCAATAGAGGTAAGAGTGTTTTAGGTATGAAAATGTGTTTGGTGTAAGAGTTTAGCATTACATAGTTGTACATCATTTTTAAAATATTGTACCAGTTATTAATAACCTGTTATCCTTCCGTTAAAGTCCAACCGATTGTTCACTTGCTGTCAGCCCCCGTTAATGTTTTCTCCAACTCAACTGTTTGGATCCCTCAAACGGTGGAAAGAACTCCTGAGCCAAATTAAATGATAAGCCACGAGATTAATCTCCCGGTAGATTATGATTATCGACATGTGAGAGCCTATAGATTCGATCAGCAAGTGCACACATCAGATATGGTGGTATGTGTGCATCCTTCTTCACTCTGCAAAGAAAGTCCGAATCGGTCTCATTATGAAATCTGGTACGCCCCAGGTTTAGACAGCTACCAGTCATCGTTGCCTCATTCTCCTCTTGAAGAACTAAATAGGCTTGAGTAGGGAAATTCATCCTTGAAATTAATTGTCCCTGTTGGTCTCTGAGCACGTATCCCAGAGCTTCTTGTGCTCTCAAAAACAGCATTTACGCTTATTAGTTGCATTTGGTGAGGTGGAGAAGGTCTTCCATGTCAAAAGTTTCATTTTCTAGCTATCTCACAGGGTAGGGAACTTCGCTCCTGAGTAACTCAATCTTTAATCTTGAATAATTATTGGTTGGATTTGGTATACTTTGAACTTATGATTGGATAATTGGAATATGATAACTGTGAATGAACATAAGGTTGAAATGAATGTTTATGAGTTACCAAGTGTCAAAATTGTATACTTGAATTGAATAGTGTTCATATATGAGCAGTTAGTGTTAAGATCCGAGGTTCCATCCTAAAAGATCAGATAGGAAGAATAACCCACATCTTAATATAGCACTTTGTTGATTCAAACTTTTTCAGTGTGGGATTCTAACAGCTAGCTCCACAAGATAGTCTTATTTTTAAAATCAAAAACCAGAATTTTGAGTATTTATGTTGGATGAAAATCTAAGATGGTTAGATGATCACTTTTACTACAAATGACTCCTAATCCTTAAAAGTAAAAGTGAAGATGCTATAAGGATTTTTTTTGCTCTTTTAATGTCGATTTGCATTCAGTTACGGATATGTAATTAAGAGTTTATTAAGCACACACATATCACATACAAAAAGAGTATGTATCAATATATGTATTATGTAAATTAAGAGTTTAAAACATACCTATCTGTTAATCAATAAAACCAAGCATATAAACGTTGAAACATATAGAACACCTAATTAATAAAAGAAAAGTTCAAAAGTGATAAAACATTCATATATTCTTTCTCCTTTTATAAAAAATATAGAAGGATCAATAAAATTTTTGCTAATCACAAATTCTTATCATAGGTTGTTTGTACTTCAATCATTAACCACCTGTTTGGGGGGAAAGCGTGTGCATCTATTTAGGCTCTGTTTGCAATCCCTTAATTTAAGTGATTGTGGCTTTTTTCTAAGAAAAAACACTTATTTTACCAAACACAACCAACTTTTACTTTCTCGGTTTTCGTGTAGAATCTACTTTTTACTTTTTCTATTACACAAAAGCACTTATTTTACCAAACACTACCAACTTTTACTATTAATCACTTTTTCCCAAAAAGTGCTTTTATTTAAGCACAAGCACTTGCAAACAAAGTCTTATCCTATCAATAAGTATCCTTTGATTGTAGGGTGCATGGTTACTAAAACGTCCAATTTTTGGATACTATTCAACTTTTGCTTTGTGTAGCAACAAAGCAGTGTGTAGACAAGTCATCATTACCAAGGCTGAAAAAGCCCTTCTAAAACATTTCATGGAATAATGAAGAATATTTTACTAATGACAGATTTTTTATATTTTGGTGATTATAATAACTTTAGTGATAGTATACTCATAGCAATTAATTAATCATATTTTCATTCATATATACTCCGTATGTTACTATTTCAGTAATATTTGACAAAACTCATGTATAAGTAATAAGGCATTTTAATAATTTACACATACAAATGTATGTGTTTAATGTATATATGTGTGTGTTATTGTTTGCAGTTAGCACGGGAATGATGATTTTTACCAGAATCACATCGTGTATCGGTGTATATATAAATATATGTGACATATGACATGCAACGACGCATATATTCATCAATAAAAGTATATGATGCAACATATGGTCCTGTTAGAATTGTTTATATGATATTCTGTAAATACCAGAATCTCCGCACGTTTTTAGGGAACAACTATTTAAGGGTGCTCTAAACAAAATTTCAATAACACAACCTAATATTATTACTAAAAAGTTACTTTGGGCATTTTCCTTTCGGGCATTATCGCGCGTAGCACAACTAGTTATTGTAGAAATACGATATAGAATGATATTATTGTAATTTATCAATGAGTTTAATAGATATATAGGATATGATTTTATTCTGTCTTTTATCCACACAAACGTACTTCAATAAAACAATTTTCACTTTTCTTAATTTAATGTAATACTCGACCTGTTATGGTGTTTAGGCTTTTTTATTTTGAAGAAGGACCTTAGATTGATATCACAACATTCAGATAGGGGTTAAAATAACAAAAGAATCATATGTAATCACCCGCCCTTAAACAAGACTCAGAATTAATCAATTTCAACAAATTTTGCGATTACATCAATATCACACTTACCAAATAGGGTCCATCTTTTAGGTGGAAATTACCCAAATAATCCACTTTCGTATGCCCCATATCATTTATAGCCCAGCCGTATTTTCTTTTCATTTTTAAACTTCTAAAATTTCAATTTTGTTTATCTTATTTCACTTTTAGCCGGTTTCCTCAACCTCTTCCTTAAGAGCACTCTTGATCATGGAAGATAGACGCAGGGGAGATTTTCGATTTCAGATCCAACAGAAAAATTTCCTCCTCTCATGCTCTTCTCTTCCAATTCATCACCTCTCTCTTCTCATATGTCACGATTTGCATATCTTCAATCTCCGTTTTTCTCTCTTTTCACAATCCTCCAGCTCTAGCCTGTATCAAATCCTTCCACTTCCTCCTTGCGGCTATGTGAAGAATCGCCTTTAACTCGCCACAGTCGCCGGTCTTCGCAACCTCGGACCCCAACTCGTTGGTAGCCTCTTTTTGCTCGCGGCACTGCTAGGCTCCTTGCTGACAAACGAATACAAGCAACAGGTAATTTCATATTAATTTGACAGACGAATTCAAGCATCGAATTTCTCCTTAATTTGACCGCCACTTCCCTCCGATGTGATTTTTGATCTTTTAAGTTTCTAACCTAATTTTTCTAAAGCTAATCTCACATTAATATGCTGATTTATAAACTTGTAATTCAAATGCATGTATTTGCTAATTTGTATTGCTTTTAAAACCTAAATTCTGAAATTTGTTAATCTGAAAGTCGATAATTGCTTAGCTTATATTGATTTTTATAATTTTTATGATGACTATAATTCAGTTGCTGCAACAAGAACAATTGATACATAAATCTGTAATTTTTCAATTCCTCTAAAACTTGACAGCTTCTACATACGTATACAATGCAATATGTATGATAATGAAAGTAGAAATCAAGCAATTAAGTGATCCGTGACATCCTATGATAATGAAATAGAGGTGTTTATCATATTAGCAGATTTGCAATTATGACCTATGTTATATTCAAGTCTATTTTACATGTCCAGTCTTAGCTTTTACATGTCTTAATTATGATAATGAAGATTGCTTGATAACAAAGCATGAGATCTACTTTACATTTTAGTTGACCTCCATCAGGTTTTGGTGTCTAAGCATGCATGTCTAAGCAAAAATTGGTTGCTTAGATTTCATGCTATTTTAATTGACCGTTCTATGCCATCTTTTGAATTGATCTATGGTTGATCACCTTATTCCACCCTAATGCAAACTGATTAGTTTGCATGAAAAAAATGTTGTTTTGTTGCTCTTTGTTGTAATGAATGTGTTGTTTTTTGTTGTATCGTGTTGCAGTTTGTTGTATTGTGTTGCATTTTGTTGCATTTTATTTTTTACTATTGAATCTGATTTTTGTTGTTAATTGTTTGGAATAAAAACTCATATATAGGTATATATACAAACACCTAAATGAAGAGAGGCGTCTTGATAAACGCCTATCTTAATGTATCTCGCATTTCCTTTCATTTCTTCTGCTATTTTGAAAAGTCTGCTTTTGGATCTCAACGAATCTCGAAGATGAGAGAGTGCATTTCAATCCACATCGGTCAATCTGTTATCCAGGTTGGAAATGCTTGCTAGGAACTTTACTACCTCCCGCATGGTATTTTTCCCGATGGCAATATGCCTGGTAGAGGTGATGACTTATATTTTGTGTTATTTCCAAGTGAACTAACCGAAAATTGAATGCCTTATTTCGTCGAGATTTGAATACATATATTACTACATAATTATTTAGGATCGTATTACTTCATTCGTTTTTATAAATAGCAATACGCATATGTGTAATTTGATATACTTATCTTTGTATACCCTTATAATGTTGTGTTATTGTGATCACTTTACTTCTAGCTAGTTTCCATGAGCTAGCACAATTTAATTGGACACATCATATTTCTTCTTTCTAGAGCCTTCCTAGTTCACATTCTCTCCCTATATGCAGTAGTTTCCTTACATCCCATACCCCTATGCTGCCGCTGTGTGAGAGATTTATATTTGATTGATTTTTGATTTTTGTGTTCAAAAGGAAACCTTTTATAAGAATGTTCATTATGTTTATAAACTACAGAGTTGCAAAATTCTGGATGCACAAGATATTGTAACATGGTTCCCAATGTCTTGAATGCCAATTTTATTACTCGTTTTACTCTATTGATCTAGAGTTTTATCATGCAGTTTTCAATTTGATACACTCGTGCTGTTATTTGTGGCAGTTTTCGAGATCAACGAGTGAATGAAGACTAAGAAGAAAAACTAATGGATTGCATGTTGAAATCCATAAGTGGAAGAAGAATGTGAAGAAGCAAAATCAAACGATATAATACAAAGTAGATGCATGTTATAAATTGAGTTAACAAGTTGAATTATATACTTGTGTCACTTTTGAATGTTATTTTTGTTTCTTATTGTTGTGTTACATGTATTACTTTTTGTTGCATCATGTTTCTTTTTGTTGTAACATGTTGATTTTTGTTGCATTGTGTTGTATTGTGTTACTGATCGGTGTTTTTATTAATTTAGTTTTTTTTTTAATTTAGGTTTTTATTAGCTTTGTGACTTCCTTAATATCAAAATGTCTATGTAGATGTAGAGACAAACACCTAAATGAATTAATTTATGAAAGTAAACAACAACTTGAAACATAAAAAACAATAAAAAAACAAAAAATTCATAATTTTAAGTAAAAAGAAACACAAAGAAACAATAGACAACAAAAAACAAATAATTAAATAGTTTAAGTGCTTTAGGAAATATTACATTATAAAATTCTTAGTTTTTATTTTTCAATTTTTTTTCCAAGTTCATTATTTTAATTTTTCATATTTTTAATCACCGAGTTTTTTTATTCAATGAGTTTATTTTAATTTTAAAGTCTTTTAGGTTACATAAATTTTCTAATTTTTTAAACATTTATGTAATATATTTTTATTTTTTCCACTGTAATATGAAATTTAAATTAGCTTTTCAAATGATTTCAAATATTTTTATATTTATTTGAATTTTTATTTTCTTTAATATGCATATTTTCCAATTTTTTAAAATAATTACTTTTTCATAAAAGCTGATTATTTTTCATATCATTTAATATTTTCAAAATATTTTAATCTTATTTTACGTTTTTAATAATGAGCCCTTTAATACTCTTAAGGTTATACATTTTTAACTATTTTATACTTATTTATAAAACTTTTGATTTTTTATACTTTCTAAAATGAATTATATTATTTCTCAAGTTTTTATCATTTTGAGATTATTACATGTTTTTATTTTTCTAACTTTTTTTGTAAAGTTTAAATTCATTTTTTTAATTTTTAATGTACAATTTTCCAATTTTGCATTTTTTGGAATTTTACTTTTTATTTTGAGTTGTGTTTTGTGTTTTTTAAAATCAATTTCTTTTTTTAATATTATTATTTTTCTAAGCATTATCAACTAACTATATTTGTTAATTACGATAAAAAAAAACTATATTTGTTAATTAAAAATAAAAAGTTGAGTGCTGCACATGGGATTCGCACTTTAATCGAAGTTGGCTTAGTTGGGTCTGGGTGAAAAGCAAAGAATTGATTCAAACACTAGCTAGCTAGGACGCTGGGTGCGAGAATAAGACATTAGAGTCGGTGGGCTTCACACATGCGGACACTAGACGGTCTGTTTTTGAAAAGAAGCTTTTGCGTAATCTATATTTGAAAGAAAATTTTAAGGGTGAAAAAAGTGATATTATTTTCACTTTTTAGTCTATTTGTGAAATTTTCCCATCTTTTAGTGTTCTTGTAGCCCACTTGCCCGTGTCATTTCATTGGGCATGATTGATTCAACAAAACCCATTTCCTGATCAGTCTTCCCTTTCACTGCCGTCCGGACGTTATATTTCAAATCACACTTTAATCTGCCGCGGAAATGGAGTTAAGTGGTATAACCGCTTAAGCCACCTTTTATTCATCGTTCTTTTCAATTTTCTACAAATTTAGTTGTTCACTCGTTTACTCATCGCTTTGAATTTAATCTACGTTTCTGCGAAATTTCCTGATCAGCGCCCAGAGGTTCTAACCCTAAAGCTATGCTTTCTTCTATCTTGAACAAGAGACAGAAGCTTCAAGAAGAGCTCCGGAATATTGAGAAACAGGTTAACTTTTTCCTCCTTTAACAATCTGTGAGGTTTTGTTTGTTGATGTTTTTATTCTTGGATAATAAATTATAATATTACGATAGAAGTTCTGAACAATCTTTTCACCCTTTTAACAATCTGTGAGGTTTTGTCTGTCCGGCTTTCTTGTTGTTTCAATTAACGGTTAAATACCTAAGAATTTGGATTACTTAATAGCACAGGCTGATTATAAGGATTAGCGGGGCTGTAGTTTCTTTTTCCAAGTCTGTTTTGTCTAACTAGCATCATGCTGGATTTATGGGAATTTCTTGTTGCAGGTATTTGATTTAGAGACAACTTATTTGCAAGAAACTGGATCCTTCGGGAATGCATTAAGAGGCTTTGAAGGATTTTTGTCTTCATCAAATAAAAGTTCAAGGTATGGAACATTTGCTTAATCTTCCATATACTGAGTTTAATATTTATCATTTCAATGATTTGTTAAGGTTTAATTGTATAATAATTGTAAAAACCTTTTGTGAAGCAACAACATACCTGAAAGCTATTTATTAGACACAGAGTACAGGTTAATGAAATCTTATGCGCCTATTTAACTTTTTATTAATCCCATTGCTAATTTTTTATAAACTTTTCTTCACAAAAGTTTATTACTTTAATAAAACTAAATAATATCTAAAATTTTTAAAATAAAAAATAATAATAAAATTCATGACAACTTGGGTCCTCAATCGATAGTTTTTAATCATTCATGTCCTAAATTTATATTTCCATCATTTGGGTCCTATATCAATACATTTCATCTTTCAGGTCCCGGATTGATAATTCGTCTATCTTTGAGGTCCTGGATTGATAAATTTTCAAATTCTCTTATTACTGGGAAGGTTTAGATCATCGAACAAGATTAAAACCCAAATATATAATAATCCTCAAACATCACACAAATTTATCATGTAATTAATGCTTTCATCGTAATTATACAATCCAAGCATCATAAAGAATCACCAAAGTACATCCTGATGTCATAATTTATAAAACATCATATAGATATGAATCATGCATAAAGTGATAAAACTTTCAAAGCCACATTTGTAAATCATTTACAAAGACAGTAAAATTTAATTTTAATACTACGTATTAATAATATTATTAGACTATATCCACATTTCCATATGTGACAATGGGAAGCCAGAAAATTAACCATCCAGTGATCCAACTGGTCCATATGATTTAAACAGTAGTGGAAACATTAAAAAGGCTTTAAGGTC
Organism: Cuscuta epithymum; assembly: GCA_945859915.1. NCBI lineage: Eukaryota > Viridiplantae > Streptophyta > Magnoliopsida > Solanales > Convolvulaceae > Cuscuta > Cuscuta epithymum. The sequence continues at coordinate 982,792 of CAMAPF010000944.1, read as the reverse complement.
AGAGAATTTTTATGGATGCCCTAAAATTAGGTCTTTATTTAGGTCTTTGTAGTTCTTAATGTATCAGCTGGTTAATTCATGAATTAATAAGAGAATTCTTTTATATTGATATTTGGCTTCCCCAAAATCTTTTGGGACTAAGGCTTGGATGTTGTTGTTGTATTTGAGATTTCGTCAAGAAAAAATTTCAGTTATAATGAATATATAAGATTATTTTTTCAGGATTTAATTTATGTTCTTGTCAAAATCATAAAGACAAATAGAATAAATTAATTAATAAAGTTTGTGTGGTTTTAAATCATTCTTACTTTATTCTTACTTTATCAATTCAATATCAACCACACAAACTCACTTTTCTTAATAACTGCAATATCCCAATGTTAGTGGGACATAGGTAGTATTATGTAATTAATACAACTATACAAAATGTATTGGTATTGATATAAATTTTTTATTTTGAAAAATAATGATGAAAAAGTATAATTGTTAAAAAGATGAAGTTTGAGTTGTTTATAAAAGACAAAGAATAGGATAGATTTGTGAATTGGATTATAGTTAGGGATACAATAAGCTAGTAATCCTATCAATAACCTACTTAAAATACTGATGTTTTTAGTATTATTCTTATCTCTTATACTTCCAAAATCCTTGTACTGAAGTGCAAATGTTTCATTGTTTGGACATCAGAAAATTGAATATCCCAAAAAAAACCTTCGGATTGGTCTAACTTTAGTAGGGAATGCTTTATTTTTTAAGGGTGTTGACATAACGTATGCTCAATAATTTTGAAAAATTAGTGTTATTCCATTATTGGTGTTTAAATGTGATTCAATTGTTCTTTAGTTGTTAAATATTTTGTAAGGGTGTAGAGATAACGCATGTTCAATTGTTCTTTAGTTGTTAGATATTTGGTGCTTTGATCATTTTGATTGTTCTGATGCCATTTCCCAGCCTGAAGAGATCAAGAAAGTTTCAACTTGAAGATCGATTGTTTTCACTGTCCTCAGTCACTTCACCAGCGGTAGGTATTACTGTATTAAATCAATAAACATAAGATTTTATCTGAGCAACATTCTGCAACCTCTCTTACTTAAAGGGTCATCCTAAGTGTCACCGTAGGAGAGTTAGCAAAAATAATATTGAGTTAGTCAATTTTTCCTTCCTATATATTTTATTTTTTAATGTGGTTTCTTAAGCTTACAACTAGGTATTTTTCATCAACAATTTTCTGTATCCAATTTTTCAAAGAACTACAGACTTGCGCCATATTAAGACGTCTTGTATGCATTTCTAGTATTTCACATAAACAGTAATGGTTAAAGTCAGGTGTGGTTTTCGTAGAAGTGGGAAAACGATTTCTAGTATTCTACGCAAGTTTATGAAACATATAGATCAGTTATTGCCTTATTGGTGCTCTGAAGCATCTCTTGCTTTGGAGCTTCAACTCCTTTCCCTTGTTGTTGCCTGTTCTGCCCTCACATTTTTTGCAATACACAGCTTCATTTTTTTCTGTTTGACTAATAATATAGAAACTCCCCCCAAACAAATGTACATAAGCTTTGTAGTTTCCCTAACATGCTATCTTGCTTGGAACAAGATTGGTGTAGATTGTTGGAGATGACAACACTTGTGATTTAATTACCCATAACCCACATGCAGCGACAAAGCTGGAATCTTTTGTTTCATGGAGTTGTATGGTGTTGAGGATCTACTTTTTCCATTTTGCAACAGATCTTTTTACAAATTTGTTTCAGGACTGAAGGAAAGATTAATGTGTGTTAAATGCAAAAAAAAAGACATTTCTTTTAGCTCAATAGTAAACCAAATTTCTAGAAGCGTTGCCCATAGTACCTGTTGGATTTTGGTTAGTGTTGAAACATAAAACCCTTGAGTTGACTGAAATGCAGTAATTCTAAAGATCACAATGAGGAATGGTAAAATGATAATAGAATGCTCAAGGATAGTAATAGTATACTACCTCCGTCCCCTAAAAAACTTCTGACCTTCCTTTTATGGATGCCCTAAAGTCCTCTTTCCCGATTTTGTAAATAAATTTATATCAATTTACTCTATACTCTTAAATAATAATGACATCATAGTGTCGAATAGTGTCAAAACAGTAAAATTTACCACCACAGTAAAAGGGGCGTTTCAAAATTTCAAGAGGAAAAAAAATTATTTCCTTAAAATGCATGCAATTCAAACTGGGAAGATTAAATAGGGATGGAGGGGGTATTTCATTTGGTAAAAGATGGTCCCTTACAGGTGTGTCTGCCGGCTTATTTATAGTGTGAAGCCTAGGGGTTACAAAGCTTTAATTACAATATTAAATACGGGTATTGAATACGAATTATTTAATTATAGTAATCCCTTCGTCCCTTAAAACTTGGCCAAAGTTGACTTGCATGTAGAATAATAATGTGAAAATTGTGTGGTTGAGATTTGTGCACAAGAAATAGAAATATTTTAAGCCACATTTTTTTAGGAATTTTATTGATCAAGGACCTGAAAGATAGATGAGTTATCAATCTAAGACCCAAAAGTTAAAGTGTATCGATATAGGACCTGAATGATGGAAAATTAACGATCTAGGACCTAACATTTCATTGGTTTTGATTCTTTAATTTTTTAATAATTCTATTATTAATTTTTTATGAACTTTTCTTCACAAAAGTTATTAGTTTAAAGAAACTTAATAATATTTAAAAATTTTAAAATCAAAAAAATAATAAAATGCATGACAACTTAGGTCCTAGGTTGATAGTTTTCAATCATTCAAGTCCTAGATTGATAGTTTTCCATCATTCAGGTCCTATACCGATACATTACATGTTTCAGGTCCTGGATTGATAAAATAAAGATAAAAAAAGATAAGTTATTATGAAAAAGATAATATAAAAAGAGATGAATATACGTAAAAATGATAAAATAAAAAGGATAAATATAATGTTTATATATATAAGGATAAAAGGATAAAAAAAACACGAAAAAAATGAGGGCAGAAAAAAATGAGGGGAGAAAAAAAATGAGGGGAGAAAAAAAATGAGGGGGTGATAAAATTCTTTATTATTACTATAAATAGAAATGACAAAGTTTTTTTGGATGGCTAAAAAAGGAAATTTGTCAAAGTTTTGTGGGACAGAGGAAGTAATATTTTCCATTAATGAGAGCAGGCTGTCCCCTGATATGACCTTTAGGCTCTTTGGACTGAGCCCATACTGCTAGATTCCTCCCAGTACAATTGATTGAACTGTGACCGTTCGGTTGCTCATTTGACCATCCGGACATCCGGTATTGAGTAAATATTCTCCATCAGCACCCACAGTTAGACCTTTCTTTTTTCACATTAAAGTTTTAATTACGGATTGTTTCATGAGGGGGTTGGTTGAATTTATCCTTTTCATGTTAGTTATTCTAAAATCGAATGACAAGTCTGTATTAAATAAAAAATAGTATGTTTATTTTGCATATATATGAACATATGAATGAATCTTGAAAAGATTACTTCCTTTGTACAAGGATTGCTCCTGCTTGTAGCTATGTTGCTGCTATGTAAAGTTAAGTCCTTATTTGGTCTGGAGATTTTCAAGGGGTAGAAGGGCAGGTGTGATATATATGTGTGGGGGGTGGGGTTCAAATAAAAAATATGTATAAAGTGCGAACCTTAGGATTGCACCTTTACCCTACTAGATTGCACTTCTATGTTGAACTAATGCACTTTTCATGTTAAAAATAGTTTATTTACTTCAAAAATCTGGTGACAGTTCTATATATATGTGAAATTTTTTCCATCGCAGAAAGTGCAATACTTTGACATAAATGAGCAACAATGTGGTGTAAAAGTGCAATTTCCACATTAAGAATTTTTTTATTTGAACCCAATTCCACACACACACACAGACACACTTTGACATAAATGAGCAACAATGTGGTATAATGACGACGGAAAACCCTAACCCTGTGGTGACGCCGCCGCTGCAAGGAGTTTGGAGTGGCAGACCTCCCTCACAGCCACCAGGATCCGCTGGGAGTGGTAGGTCATTCGCAGATGTGGTGGCTAATCGTACATCGAACCCACTGTCCAAGAAAACCCCCACACGATTCAAGGGAGTACCAGCGGTTACTTTTCCAGAACAGGAGATTCTTGACCTTGCTGTGCCACATCGGAGAGCACTGGTTGGTTATTTCTACAGGGCTAGACCTAGCTTGATTAATATGAGGAAATCCTTTGAAATTATCGGTTTTAAAGGTCACTTTCAATTAGGTATTATAAATCAAAAGCATGTTCTTATGAGGTTTGATCTGGATGAGGATTATCTACGATGTTGGAATCGAAAAGAGTGGGTTATTCATGGATGTGTTATGCGAGTGTCGAAGTGGAATCTGGACTTCAAACCAAATGTGGAATCCCCTGTGGTTCCAGTTTGGCTTGGTTTTGAAGATCTGCCAATCCATTTACATGATCAGCGTGCGGTTTTTGATATTGCTTCTCTCATTGGTAAGCCTATGAAAGTTGATGCAGCTACTGCATCCTTTGCCCGACCCTCTTTGGCTAGGGTCCTGGTGGAATTGGATCTTACCAAAGAGATGCCTACAAAGGTCTGGATTCAGTGTGGAAGCCACGGGTTTATGCAATTAGTCAACTATGAGAACAGACCCGAATACTGTTCCAAATGCCTTCATTTGGGACACTCTTTTGCTAGATGCCCCAAGAAACCTAAAGAAAATGCCTTAGCCATTACCATGGCTAAGGAAAACTGGGTCCCTAAAGCATCAAGCAAAAATGATAATATCATGAAGCAGAAATTTACAAGGGAAGAAAAAGGCAAGGAGAAAGTCCAGGTTGCAGGTCCTGGTATGCCACTGGTATGCCAGTAAAAGAGCCTATTATTACAGATGTTGCAACCACTTCAAAAATTCAAGAAAGAAATATCAATGAAGAAGATACAGAAGTTGAAGAGGACGTCTTTTTGGATTCCCAACCCCATCCAAAATTGGATGCTGATCCACCTAGACTTTCAGATGAGATGGCTGCAGATTTGGAGAGAATCAGTTTGACTCCTTCTCAGGTAAACTCTGAGGCTAAAGATGATTCTTTCATGAAAAGGTTGCATCAAAAGCTTGAGTGGGATCCTGAGCTTGCTGATAAAAAATACCAGTCAGATGGGGAGCACGACACTAGGGTGGACAGGGAAGCTTGGCTCCTTAATTGGTCTGATATCTGCACCACAGTGGAAAAGATGGTTAAATATAAGGAAGGGCAGACACAAGCAATTCAGAATAGTACAAATATATGCGATGAAGCAGGCACAAATAATCAAGGGGAATCTAATCATATCAGCCTGGAAGAAAATTGTGCAACAGATCCACAAGCCAGAGAAGATGTCATTTTAAAAGCTACTGGTAGAAAAGCAAAAAAGAAAACTATCACTGAGATGTCAAATATTACTACCAGGAATGCAGCCAAGAAAAAAGATAACCAGGGGTTTGGAATCCTCCAGTTCCAGACTATATTCCCTAACTGAACAATGGAGAATTAATATTGTAGTTGCTATTGAACCTATTATTCATTTTTCAAAAGCTACTTCTTTTAATCCCCTGTCTAGGCTTAATGAGGTGGCTTCTTCTGATAAAGTTAAGATTTGGGTTTTCTGGAATAAAGATGATGTCACTATCTCTGATTTTAGGTGGCAGGATCAGTATGTCCATTTCAAGGTCTCTAATGGAAGCTTTACTGGATGGATTTCTGCTATTTATGGGAATCATTGCTATATTAAAAGAAGGGAGTTGTGGGCTGATATTACAAGTATTTCTCAGAATATGACTGAACCTTGGTTAGTTGGAGGAGACTTTAATGCCATTGCAAATTTCAATGAACACCAAGGAAAAGGAGTTCCCTTACTTGCTAGCATCCAGGACCTCTCTAACTGTATTGCTAGGTGCAACCTTATTGATCTCCCTTGCTCAGGATGTAAATACACATGGACAGGGGTTAGAGCTAATGGAAGAGTTTGGAGGAGGTTAGACAGATTATTAATTAATAATCAATGGTTGAGCTATTATGATAACACACAGATTTCACATCTAACCAGTTCTCCCTCTGATCATTCACCCATTCTAATACAATGCTCTTTAAACAACAATATTGGACCTAAACCCTTTAGGTTCCAGAATATGTGGTTATCTCACAAATCTTTTATGGATGTGGTTAAAAGGAGTTGGAATACTCAAAATTTTGGAGGGGGAATGAGGGGGCTTGTTAGAAAACTGCAATTGCTTAAGAAGGATCTCAGAACATGGAACCTGCAGAGTTTTGGAAACATTTTCCAGGACATCAGATCATGTGAACTTGCTGCTTTAGATGATGAGAAAGCTTTTGAAGACGATCCATCACCTAAAAACAGAGAGAGATGGTCTCAGTCAAGAGCCTTGCTTTTGGCTAAGTATAAGCTTGAGAAAAAGTTTTGGAAACAAAAAGCTAACATAAAGTGGTTAAAGGAAGGTGATGCAAACACTTCTTTTTTTCACTCTTATGTTAATATCAGGAATAAGATGCAGGCAATCACAGCTATTCAAAACTCACAAGGGAATTTAGTGTCTACGCTTCCTGAGATTGCCTCTGCAGGAGTTGATTTTTTCAATACTCTTTACTCAGAAGAACCTGTGGAGTCAATAGACCAGATTCTGCAACATGTGCCCCAGATTATAACAAATGAAGATAACATTATGCTCACTATGCTACCAAGTGCGGAAGAAGTGAAAAATGCAGTGTGGGATCTTAATCCTAAAGGTGCACCAGGACCGGATGGTTTCAATGGAAAATTCTTTAGGAAGTGTTGGCATATTGTAGGACCTGATGTGATTATGGCTGTACAAGAGTTTTTTATGGGAATTAATATTCCAAAAGGTCTGTCTAGTTCTTGGATTATCCTGATTCCAAAAAAGGATAGACCTACTTCGTTTTCTGAGTTTAGACCTATTTGCCTTTCAAACTTTGTTAGTAAGCTATGTACTAAAGTCTTAACTTTTAGGCTTGGTACTATTTTACCTAAAATTATCTCAAAGGAGCAGGCGGGTGTTTTGAAAGGAAGAGACATTGCTGATCAGGTTCTTATTGCTCAAGAAATGATCCATTCAATTGACAAAAAGATTAGAGGGGCAAATGTGGTGGTTAAATTAGATATGGCTAAGGCGTTTGACAGGGTTTCCTGGACATATTTGACTGAGATACTTAATAAATTTGGATTTTCTGATTACTTTATTAAGTTGGTGATGAATAATCTAAAAGACACCTATCTATCAATTCTGATAAATGGAATCCCATATGGTTTTTTTAAACCAGAGAGGAGTGAAGCAGGGTGACCCCCTGTCACCCTTTCTCTTTATTATTGCAGCAGAAGGATTCTCTAGGGGGTTAAACTGGCACATGGAACAAAATCTTATCAAACCCTACTGGATAGGAGCTCAAGGGTATCCTATTTCCCATTTGGGATTTGCAGATGATCTACTGGTGTATGAATGGGGAGATCAGGTCTTTACTTAAATTCAAGATGTTTATGGAGGCTTATCAGGCTGCATCTGGCCAGAGTATTAATCTGGATAAATGTTCTATGGTGGTGGGTAAACCTGGTGAAAGAAGGAGTAACAGCATTAAAAATGCTCTGGATATGAAATTGTCTGCCCTACCAATGAAGTACCTTGGAGTAAATCTGCACAAAGGGGTTAATCGCTATCAGTATTGCAATCAACTTATCAAAAGGTTTGAGAATAAACTAAACCCATGGAGGCAGAAAAACTTATCTCAAGGGAGGAGATTGATCCTGATTAAGCATGTTTTGAGCTCTATTCCATTACACATTTTGGCTACTGACACTCTGCCCAAAAAGGTAACTAAGATATTGGAAAATAAGATGGCTAACTTTTTGTGGGAATCATCTCACAATCAAAAGAAATATCATTGGAAGAAATGGTCTCATTTATGTGTTCCTACTGAGGAAGGTGGATTAGGAATTAGATTCTTATCTGATTTGGAAAAGTCATTTACTCTTAAGCGATGGTGGAAGTGGAAAACTGGGAAATCTCTATGGAATACTTTTATCAATGCTAGATATTAGAGAGAAGGTAGTTTTATACCTAAGATTACTGACTCAGCCATTTGGAGAAGGATTTGTTCTATCAGTTCTGAAGCTCTTTCTCTCTGTTCATTTAATTCAGATGGAGAGGTTCATTGGACACTGGAGGAGACTGGGAATTTTAGTCTTCAATCTGCATACAATCACATCAGAGAAGAGTCTATCACTACTTTTACTCATAAGCACATATGGAACTCTAGCCAAAGTCTGAAAATAAAAATCTTCATGTGGAAACTCCTTAACAACATTCTTCCTATTACAGATAATCTTCTTAGGCTTAATCTGGTTTTAAGACCTTCTATCTGTCCCATTTGTAGGGAGAATGATGACCAAACAGATCATTTATTCTTACAATGCAGAGTTGCTTATTCTGTTTGGGAGTACTTTATGGGCTTGTTTGGCATTACACTTCCATCTAACTGTTCTACAGTTAGACAAGTTCTGGTGGCTTGGTGGATGAGAGCTGGTAGTAAAAAACTTGAAGATGTTTTTAAACACAATCTCCCTGGTATTATATGTTAGAGCATTTGGAAAATTTATTCTAATTGTATCTGGGGCACTGGGGAAGGTATCATTTCACATACTTATATTATCAGGCAGATTAAATATCTCACGCAGCAATGGATGTATTCGCTGAAAACTCCCAGGATATCTTCGATTGAAGATTTTCTAATCGAGGAGAACTTGGTCCCCATAAATTTTGCACTCACAGGCAGGAAGATTAAAATTATCAGATGGAATAAACCTGTCAAAGGGATGAAATTGAACACAGATGCGTCGTTTATACCTGGAAAAGCTATGGGCGGAGCAATCATGAGATCGAACAGTGGGAGCATGCTTTTTGGAATCCGATTTCCGGTGGAGGCTTCTTCCCCTTTGGAAGCAGAATTACGAGCAATCCTTTATGCGACAAGGTGGGCTGTTAAGCATGGTTTCAACGAGTTTCAGGTAGAATCAGACTCGACGCAGGCGATATCTTTCTTGTTAGGTGTAGAGACTCGAAAATGGATGAAGGAGATTCAGGAAACCCTACTAATTTTAGGAAACAGGAAGATTAGCTTCAGACATATTTGGCGTGAGAGTAACTGGACTGCACACTTTATTGCGGAAGGTGGGTCAGATCAGTTTAAAAATTTTGACAGCCCATATTTCTTACCCTTATCTGCTAAACGGGCCTTCTTTATGGACTTTTATGGACTGCCATCTATTAGATTTCTTTAAATGCTTTTCTTTTCTGTTTGTATTTTAATGGGTCAGGTCCAGCCCCCCATTATTTTTAAATTTTTCTGATTGTTTTTCCGGAAGGAATGCCTTCCCTGGAAAGGTTTTGGCCTAGTCCCCCTTTCCCTTGTACCCTCCTCATATAAATAAAACTCAGTAAATGTTTCCCGGCATTTACCCCACTGATTTAGGTGGTTTACCTTCCGGGATAAAAAAAAAAAATCAAGTTCATTCTTATATTTGGATCGTCGGAAATGAAGTGAAGATCGTGAAATATATATAAATACATGACTTAACTATACATTTGAGTAGTTTTTTTAAATAAGACTAACAAATTAAAATATATTAGTAAAACAAAAATCAATCATCCCCTTCCCCAACCAAATAAGGCCTGAAGTAGTAGGGGTTAGCCTTTTATTTCATAAGCCGCATCAAGTGCTACTTTTTCATACTCTGTATTTGCTATCAATATGTTCTAATTATAAGGCTTGGACCATGTTATCAGGCTTAGTTACTGGGCCTGATGTGACTCTTCTCTTCGCTTATGTCAGGCTGAAGAGCTTGGACTTGGGCGAGAAGGTTAGTCTTTATGTAATTCTTTTAATATAAAGCATTTTTTCAGTGGCAAAATTATATCCCCCACGACATCAGTTTTTTGTTTTGTTTTATTTGAAATCGAGTCCACACTTGTAAAATCCTTTGACGATTTGGTTTGTTCTTTTGCTGCCCGTTTACAGAGGGAAAAGTGGATCATGGTCAAGGTCGTTCTAAGGCAGGGGGCATGACAATAATTGGACAGTATGTGCATCTTTCATTCTTAAATATGCAATGAGAATTTTCTGTTTGGTCTTCAGGCAGAAATATTTCATATAAAGGTGTTCAATTTCCTTATCTGCCTGATATTGCTTTTACTCTGTCTCAAGTATTGTGATTGACTGGTTGTCATTCTTGCTATAGGGGGAAACCCAAAAAAGGAAGAACAGTGCAGAGAGATATAAAGAAAGTCAGGGGTTCTAATGACTTGGATGTTGTTGATGATGATGATGATCCGGACATGATGAGTTTGAGATGAGCTACTCTCTCTTTCGAAATTATGGCATTTTAACTTCTCTATAGCATGTGTTGTGCCATGTTAAGCATGCATGAACATCGATTGTTGGTGACATGTTTTAAACTTTGGCAATGTATGATATGTATCGTATCAGTGTGTAACTATTCGTTTCTTAGAATTGTCACATTTTAGTTGTGGAATGTCGTATCAGTATGTATCGATTGCTTTAACTTTTTTATGTAATACTTGTTGCATCACAACCGTCAATCTAGGAGTTTATATTGTGTGTAATGTGTCATGTGTGCACAGTACTTCTAATGCACAATGATGCAATGAGCAATTTTGGATGCAAAATAGGAAAATATCCAAACAAATAAAGAAATAGCTGGTTGTAAATTTATTCCTTGGTGTAGGCCTTTAGGGTACATTTTGCCTTAATGATAAAAATTAAGAGCCCTTCTGGTAAATGATAAATTTGGCTTCAATGATTGAAAGATGCAAAGTTTGCTGAAAGTTGAAATTGTTTCTCAATTTCATTGTCGTAAAAAATTATGCCCTGCTACTGCACTTCTCAGTGGCGGATCTATAGTGGGGGTAGATGTCCCCTCTCAACCGCCCACCCAATCCGTGCATATACAATTATACATGTATACGGAGTATGTTTTTGTATATACTCATTCACATATATGCGCTGAATGTATGTATATATACTTAAACTAGTAACCAAGCACTCCAGCCTAGCTGGTTTCGAGGTTATCGTGCTTAGTGGGAGGTCTCGAGTTCGAATCCCGCTAGGCACACAAGGGTTTGAAACTTAATGGAGTGAGTTTCAGCCCTGATTACTCCAGGTTCCCCCTAGTCCCCCTCCCCTAGACCCCCCTGGAGTAAAAAAAGGAAAAAAAACTTAAACTAGTATATATAGTACCTGTGCATACGCACGGGAAAGATCAGTTGGTGCATATACTTTTACTCATGATTTAATTAAATATTAAAATAAAAATATTTTTTTAGGATTCTACGTACATTTTCGAAAAATAATAGCAGTTCAATAAGCTAATACCATTAAATATAAGTGCATATAATATAATATAATATCCAATGATGAGTATATTAGGAAAAATTAATTAATACTACTAATTAGAATTTGCTACTTATTAATTTTCATGATTAGATTAATTTTAAATCAAATAATATTCTAAAAATTAAAAAAGTGAGTACAATAACTACGTGACATAAAGTTTAAGTGAATACAATAACTACTAAAATTAACGAATATTAGTTAAATAATAATTTGCCATTCATTAGTAAATTAGTGCTAACATGTGTGAGAGAAAATTATCCTGCTCAATTCTTAACTGGCTTAGCTTGTTATGAAAAAATGTTCTCCTACTCAATTGTCAGTCGGATTATCTTATCATATATCTAAAAGCAATATGTATGACAAAGAAATTATACTCCTTAATTCTTATACTAAAAAAATTACATATATGATAATTCTCCCGCTCAATTGTTAGCAACTTTATCTTCTAATAACTAAAAGCACTACATATGAAAGAGAGAAAATTCTCACTTAATTATTAGCAAGCAGGCTTATCTTGTCATATCTAAAAAGACTACATATGAGAGAGAAAATTCCCCCGTTCAATTATTAGTCGGCTTATGTTATATCTAAAAGCACTACATGTGGAAGAGAAAATTTTCACTCTCAATGTTTAGCCGGATTATTATATATACAGTACTTAAGAAGAACTACCCGTGGGAATGGAAGTTATCTCACTTAATTGTTTTGAAGTTTATCTTGGCTTCTTCTGATATGCCTAAAAGTACTACATATAAGAGAGAAAATTATCCCGCTCAATTGTTTAGTCTTCTTATCTTATACTTAAAACTACATATGAGGAGGAAAGTTATTCCGTTAAACTGTTAGCAAGTTTATCTTCTAATACTAATACCTAAAAGCACTACATACATATGAGCAATAACATTCTCCCGCTCAATTGTTATCATAATTGCAAATTTGCCTGAAATTGATACCATACACTCCAGAGGAGGTAGGCGTGACCGTGTGACTAAAAAGATGCCAACATCTCCGGAGAAGAATTAAGTTGTGGCACCATATTCGCTATGGGACGGAGCAAGTCGCCTCCCAGAGGTGTGCAACGGCAATCTCGACGGCAACAGTGGCGGCAGTCTCACTTAACTGCGGCGTTGGTCTCGACAGCGACGATCGTGCACAAAAGTTGCTGAAGTTGTCAGCAGTTTGGAGTTCAACAATACGCATCATCGAATGAGGCAGCTGGGGGGAAGGGTTTTAATTTTTTTATTTAACCTATAATTTCATTAAGAGCAATTTTGTCTAATCAGTTGATGTATGATCATATGAAATATGAGTCTTATTTGTGCACTTCAACATTGATTTAGTCCTATTCAGGGAATTATCCCTTATTCAATAGTAAGAAGAGTCAGTGACATATCCAGAATTTCGTTTGGGGGGGATCAAATATTCACTATGAAAATTAATATCATATGCACTTCACAAATACATATTTTACTTTTCATGTCGTCCAAAAATATTACTCCGTATTACACTTCATTTAAGAAAAACTTTTTATTGTTTGTGTAACTTCACATTAATAGTACTCCTTCCGCCTCAAAAAAGATTTGCGAAGTTAATTTTCTTAGTAAACACAGTTTCATTCTACTTACTAATTTAGCATATACGGAGTAATTTTTTTTATTACTCGTATATTGTAATCTAGATTTTTCAATTTTATAAAAATTTCATTTCAGGTTTCAAATATGTAACTTTTAACTACTAAAATTGATTTGATTATCCATAAAGATAATTTAATTTCATCATCACCCAACCTTATAAATCACAAATTGTTAACCAATTCGGGATGGAGGAAGTAAGAAATATTAATTATGTAATTTGCACATTCAGGAAAATTTTGTTAATAATCACTCATTTACATGCTAAATGAAGAAAATATTGAGACTACACTCAAACAAAAGTATCCAGAATTAAGCAAAATTGGGACTAAGTGTTAACAGATAAACTGAAAAAAACAAAAAACAAAAAAAATGGCACTTGCGTCCCAAGGCAACAAGTGTAACTCTTCCGTCATTCCACTAACATCACAATTGGTTAACAAAGGATATCCATTTATCCATTTTATCCTTAATGAATCCTATGTGTCTATGTGTCTTGCTCTCCTTAATTTACGCATTTCCTATAGCAATGCCATGTGGCCATTTAACTCAAAGTACCGAATTTCTCCAATGAAATAGAAGGGAGCAAGCCGTAGGAGATCACTTGGTGGGGCCCAATCTATAAAAAAAACCCAATTTTCTTTAAAGTGTTTTTACTTTTTCAATTTTGTTCCAATTTTTACAAAAAATATATCAAAATTCATACTCCCTCCGTCCCCGAAAGAAGTTCTCACTTTCCATATTTGGATGTCCCTAATTTAAGTTCCCATTTCCTTAAATGGAAAGTTATCTACATCAAAACAGTGCCAAACAGTGCAAAACAGTGTCAAACAGTGCCAAACAGTGTCGAAATAGTGTCAAAACAGTAAAATTTACCCCCTTGTAAGTTTACTTGCATAAAAGTGTGTGAAAGTCAAATGAGGAACTTCTTTCGGGGACGGAGGGAGTAATTTTTTGTGATCTTTCATATGAGATCAATATTGAATGTATAAAAATGTAGTTTATGAGCTATTTTCTTTTCTTATATATAAATGGATGACAACAAAATGGCATTTCTACATGCAAAAACATGAAATTTCCAGATTACAAATTATGGCATTTTCACATTTTAGACTCGAAAATGTGAAATAGGAGAAGAAAAATGAAAAAGTAATGTTGCAAATAAATTCAATCCAATGCCATAAAAATGCCACAATTTGTGAAAAAATGTAAAAATTATAGCATTTTCAAAGATGCCATATTTCCATGTCCATAAAAATGCCATAAATGTGGCATTTCTTACAAGTTGATAAAGATACACAATAATAAACACAATATTTTTGAACAAGACCCTTGAAAATTCATACCCAAATGTTTTGAATTCAAAATTTTCAACTCAAAAATAAAATTTCCATTTAGAATCGAAAAATTGTTTGAATACATTAACATAAAATAATAATAAATGCAAGAGGAGCATAGAATAGAGGAGGATGAGGAGGGTGGAGGGAGGCCTGAGGAGGAGGAAAAAGGATGAGAAGAGAAGGAAGAGAAAGAGAAGGAGGGGAGGATTGTCTGTGTCTATAGACACTATGGCCGGAGTAAGGCGCAAGGACTAGAATCTCCATCACTCCATGGGAGATTTCTCGAACTTATAACCCGTAGTATTCGGTTATTTGTGCACGGAAGAGTAGTTGGACTATAATTCCTGATCAAACCATTAAACCAGATCATCAGACCAGATCAGCCTTGGATAATTATAAAATACACAGAAATCAGACGTTTATTACCAGTTCAGTTTAGATCAGACCAGACCAGAATCACCAGATCAGACCGGACCAACAAATTTATTTCCAAGTAAAAACATCCTACGCAGTACGCATCACATTACTTCTTCTTTTTGTCTTCCTACTCATATGTTCTAGCTCATTCCTTATTCTCCCCTTTTTGATGAATTTATTTTGATTTTGTTTCTTTTTGTATTTTTCTTAAACTCTTCCGAGCCCAAAATCTTGCACATTATATCGTACATCCGGTTGTACTGTGCGCACGGTACAACTGGGCTTTTCCTTCATGACGTGCTTCTTAAAACCTCGGTTCGCTTCTTTAATCGTCATTCACACTAGGCTCGCTGCTCATCGCCACCCTCACTACTCGCAACGATCTCTTCTCCTCCAACACGAATGCAGCACCTCGTCCTTTTGCTGCGCAGAGACAGCGACTTCTAGAATTGTCATTGTTGGCCGTTGCAACGAGAAGAAGAAGACTGGAAGACAAACCAATTGAAACTACTAATGTTTATTTTTACATTTTTGCATTACTTTACTCCTTTACAAATATTCTATTTACAGGTGTTGATGGGGTTGTGGGGCAAAACAAATCATGATGGGTCGTTCAGCCCAAAGCTCAGGAGCAACATAGCCAGGCCTATTACACGAATTGGCAACCCATGACCGACCCAAGATGCCCAGTTCCTAATGGGGCCGATCGATCGGCCCATTGATTGGCAAGTAGGCCCAAATAGAAATAGTTAGATTGTGGACATACATCGTAAATACCAATAAATAAGTCTATATTCACTTATAGTAGTACATTATTTCAATACACAAAAGCAATACCAAATTACAAGTTAAGAGGAGGTAACCCTAGCGTGGAGCGTTCGTCTGGCTCCTTATGCGTAGCGATCAAACGATGCAGAGGCGGGGTACGGGGCTATAATCACGGCCTCCACAGGGTATGCTCGACAATCGACTGTGTGTATAGGTACGATTTTTCGTTCTGTGCTACTTCGTTGAGGTGCTTTGGTTGAGGTGGTTGCCCGGCGGTGTTGCCGAGAATTTTGTCCGACTGAGTTTCTCTGGCCGATGATTTGGTCTGTTCCAATTGTGAACTTGTTTGGGCATTTGATCGTGACTTTTGCGACATCTTCTTTTCTATCTAGGATCCGACATTCATTTTGTTGGCCATTAATGGAGAGCTTAAATCATGCCATGAAAGGATGTCAATAGAGGAGCTTGAAGGTGAGGGATTAAAAAACGACAAGGTGGCGGTGCTTCCGGAATAACATTGCCTGAAATACTGACAGGTCCCGTATACGAGATGATTCCTTTGGAGGTGACTGGTCAAACCTCTTCTCTCATCCCGGTGGCTGGTAAAATCAGGATGCTTCTTTTGGAGGTGGACGGACAAACCTCTTCTCCTTCCTAGTGGTTGATAAAACCGGGATGTTTAAATTATTTTGTTGCGTGCTTTTATTTAAAGAATTCTTGTTTAATTTACTCCCATTTTAGTAGCAAGTTTAGCCGTGTTGTTAGATTAGTCTACATCGTTGCGGGTTTAGCGAATACGATCGGTCCTTGGAGATTGATCAATTTAATGTCTCATCACAATGTAGCCTTGAGTTATTGTATTGCTTTATCTCTTGTTACTTTCATGATTAATAAATAAGTTATCTTCTTTCAAAAAAACTCTATCAAATTCTCTTTGCATTGAATTGCTTTCTTAATTTTCATACTTCAATTCATATGTGGATAGAATTTGGATCAAATGAGAATGTTGAGTGAGTTAAAACAAAAAAAATGTGCACTATAATGAATGAGAAAATAGAGTGACAATTTTGTAAATAAATTGAACACTTCATATCATTGTGAGTTGTGCATTATTTTGTAGGCATTATGTTGTAGCCTACCAAAAGATGTAGGACAGTAGGAGCGTTTTATTTTGAATAAATAGAAAGTAATTGTGAATATAGTACATAGAAAATACAACTATGCATAAAATTTGATTCTGCTTTTATAGTGGAGACGTAACATTACTGAATTTGCATCATACCATGATACCAATCGGACAATACATACACATTCGAGCCAGATTCAATTACAAGTCTACAAGAGAAACAAATTAAAGACAAAATGTATATATTGTGAGGGCTACATATAGGCGAGAACATGAATTAGCCGTCCAGGCAGGCTAACATAGTGATTAGTGATGATGAACGAAACATAGATAGATTAGCCTTTCTTGAGTACGTAATTTTGTGAGTATTGTATTATTACTCATGAAGAGATCGAAGTTGAACATTTGGTGACGATCACGAAGAGTCCGGAGCTATTTTGCAGTTGTACCACCAAGCAAAGAGCGCGGCCAAGAAGCAAAGACCTCCAACGGGGGTGATAAATCGTGCGACTATAGAGATACCTCCTGTGATGGTACATACCCTATATTTGCATTTCCCACAAATATAATTAAATATGTACCGTGTGCACAATGGAATATTTTCAATGGGGAAAATTGTATATGTAGTATACATTGTCACACGTAATTCATAGGTATTCGATCACATTATAAACACGACATTGTCAGATGAACTATAATTAATTAGCTTTTAATCAACAATAACATTAGGACATAACTCTCCGTTTCTTTCAAATAAGGAGTAATATATTAGTACCTCCGTCCCCCTAATATTGAGACGGAAGGGAGTGGTGTGATTTAAAAAAAAATGGAATTATGTGCTTGATAATGTGTTGATAAAGTGGAAATAAAGTAAGAATGAATTAGAGTCACAAAAATGTTACCAAATATGTAATAGGCTAATATAATTAGGAATCTACCTAATAGATTCCTAAATATCTATTAGGTAGATTCCTAATTATATTAGCCTATTAATATGGTATGAGACAATAATAGGGGGGACATCCAAGAATTGAAAAATGGGACAATTATAAGGGCAGATGAAGTAACATATTAGGGATTTTTTGTATGGTTGATATTATTTCTCTTCAATAATACGGAGTAAGAAATGTTCCATATCAATAACATTGCTTGCTCTTTAGTGAAATTATATTGATAAAAAATAAATTGACTAATGCATGCCATTAGAATAATTTAAGTTGCAAATGCACAATCATGTATTTTTATGTAGTGAAATCATGTATTAAAAAATATTAAAAAAAAAATATATTACAAATTTATAGTATATTACAAAAACTGGACCACTTGTTTGTCAAAGTAAAAATTGTTGTTGTTTGAAGCATTTATAAAGGATTAAACTAGGACTAAAATTAAACACAAATATCCAAATAGTTACAAAAAGGGGAATTTGACTTTGCACACCACTTTGTGGGTGATATTGGACTTTGCACTCCATTTTGAAAAAACTTTGATTTTGCACCCCAACACATAACATTTTGTGAAGAAAAATTTATGAAAGGGGTGCAAAGTCAAAGGATTTTTAAGTGAAATAGGGTGTAAAGTCAAAGTTTTTTTTTAAATGAGGTGCAAAGTCCAATATCACCCAAAAAATGGGGTGCAAAGTCAAATTCTCCCTTATAAAAATGTAAAAGCAAAATACTCTTTCCGTATTTAAAAGTTCCCTACCGTTTTCTTTTTGGTCTGTATTTAAAAGTTCCCTACACGTCCATTTTTCGGTAAGTTTTCCCTTTATAAAAATACTCAACTACCATTACTTTATCTATTTTTTATCTTCTCTTTCATACTTTTACACATTCTTTCTATTTTTTCTACACTATTCACTACACCTACTATTCTATCCTAAAAAATTGTGACCAAAACTAGTGTAGAGAACATTTAAATACGGAGGGAATACTACGTACATAGTATATGAAAGAAAAAGTAGGCGCAGGGATTGAACCCACACTTCTAGGTTAATTGAATGAGTTTAAGAATGCTCTAAATAAAATTAAAAATGTTTCTATATTCCAAAATAGGATTGATATATTTTAATTCGCTAAATATGAGTCATTATTTTCATATTTTGGTAGTATCAGACTTAAAATAAGGTAGTATTTTGATATTTTTCAAGCTTGACAGTGATTATTTATATTTAGAGAATAAAAATATTACAGTCCTTTTTTACGGCTCCAAAATAACTATACTCGTATTTCGAGAATTTTCCTGTCATAGTTCAAATATGCTATTTGTTTTACTTATATATATATATATATATATATATATATATAGAGAGAGAGAGAGAGAGAGGAGTTATAATATAGAGAAATGATATGTTATACTACCTCTGTCTAGTAAAATTTTGCCAAAGTTGACTAGCTCGAAGAATAATAAAGTAAAAACTATGTGGTTAAAGTTTGTGCAGAGGAGAGATAAATAACAGAAACCACAAAATAATTGCTTAAAAGGGAAAGTGACAAAGTTTTTTGAGACGTCCTAAAAGGGAAAGATGACAAAGTTTTAAATGACAGAGTGAGTATTACTTTTAATATATTTTGTATACAAATATATGGGGGTCGGGTGGGGGTTGAGAGGGATCAACTGCCCCCTGCCCCTTGTGGATCCACCACTGACTCTACATATACATATTGTGAGAATTTCAAAATAGGACTGTCATATTTTTATTTCCCAAATAACAGTAACTACTGTCAAACTTGAAAAATATTATCATGTTCAAAGTGAGGTACTGTCAAAACATAATAGTAGTTACTCCTATTTATGGAATAAAAACTTGACAATCGTATTTTAAAATACACAAATGTTTTTAATTCTATTTAGAGAAATTCCCATATGTGTGTGTAAAGAATGAGTAGTGGCGGACCCACTCTGTGTTTCACAGGCATAGGGTCTCGGGACCCTACAAAACTAATCAAAAAATATACTCCCTCCGTCCCGAAAAGGTTGGCCAAATTTCTTTTTTTGGATGTCCTAATAAGATTGGCCATTTCCATTTAAAGTAAGAAATATTACCTCCGTCCCACTCAACTTTGCCAAGTTGATGTAAGGTGAGAAATTAGAATAGTAAAAACTATGTGGTTGAGATTTGTGCAGAGGAGAGAGAAATGAACAGAGCCACAAATTCATTGCTTTAAAGGGAAAGTGGCAAAGTTTTTTGGGACAAACAAAAGGGGAAAGTTGACAAAGTCCAGTGGGACGGAGGGAGTATGTGGTTAAAGTTAATTCTCTCTCCTCTACACAAATTTCAACCACACAGTTTTTACTTTATTGATCCACGTGAAAGTCAACTTTGACCAACCTTTTCAGGACGGAGGGAGTACATATAAACAGTACTGTTAAATCAACAACAGAACGGATTGACAGAGCGATCATGTGCACTTCCCCAAAGCTCCCTTGCTTCGCAGAGTTTCAGGGCTCCAATCCCCTCAACAACTAATAGTTTTACGGGGCTTTTACACTAGTACGAGTTAAACATGTAATTTTTCTCAAAATAGGACCACTTAGTTTAAACATTCTTAAATAGGACTTTTTATGTGTGATTGGACCAAAATACCCGTATTGCTACCCCTGGACTGCTGCCAACTGCCTGCCACCGGCGCCGACCACCACCAGCTGCCGCCGGAGCTCCGGCAACCACCGTCGGAAAAATTTCCAGAACTTTTTTCTGGACTTCTGCCAACAATTCTACCGCTGGCCGCCGCCGCCGGAGTTCTCCGCTGAGCTGCCGCCGCCGGAGTTCGCTACCAACGGACTGCCTTGGTTGTGCAAGAGAACTAGGGGGAAATTAATTGGGTTAATTAATTGCCGGAGTTCGCCGCTGGAATCCGCCGCTGACCGGCTGCTAGAGTGTTGCCGCCACCACGGATTGCCTTGGTTGTGCAAGGAAACTAGGAGGGGCAACTATTTAGATCAATTAATTAATTATATAGAATTAGGGGTAAAGTGGTAAGGTTAGTCCTATTTAGGGAAAACCAAATAGGGAAAATCTATGTTTTTGTCTTAGCCATGACAATTTTCTCTAGTCTTACTCCGTATAATTTTTTAGTAAATTCCTTAAATAGGATTAAAACATTGATGAAGTGCACAAATATGATCATCATTGTTTCTTTCTAAATTAGTACTCATGGAATCCTAATTAACAAAGTTATATTCTTTTAATATGACCAAATAAATCATGTTTAGCGAATTGCAAACATAAAGTCCTATTTATGCATTTTGATTATTTTTAGTTGTATTTAAGTATTTATAGCATTTTTTGTTTATCAAAGCAACCCAACGGCTGTCTTTCTATTTAGTAGAATTTTTGTTTCTTTTTTTGCTACCACCAAACTTATTTATTAACTAACTTTTGTCCAATGATAAAAAAACTAATTTTTGTCCAAGTTATTTTCATTATTTTCATCGTACAAGATTGGAATTAGGACTACAAATCCCACTTATCATTAAACAACTATTATGAATAGTGACATTTGTGTTATATATGTAATCAATGGTGTAAAATAAAATAGGATATATTTTAAAAAGGGTTTTATAATCATCAAACACAATAAATGATTATGATTAATATGAATATTATCTCAGAAATAATATTTGTCAATTTTGCACATATAAGGTATATATGTCACATGATATTACTTTTGTCCTATAAACTATAAATTTAGTTTATATTTCTTTATTGAATTGAACAGTTTGAACATATTACTCATATTACTCGTATAATACGAGTAATATGTACAGAAATTATTCACAAAAAAGATTTACATCGCTGAGTTCGTTCCATTAGAGAAAAACAATAATACTTCCCAAATTAAGAATGAATGAAGTATACTGCAAAATCATATTACTTTAAGTAAATAGTGAATATCTTTTGCTTTTAATATCGGGACTATAAAAATGATTTAAAAGTAGTCATATTTTTATTTAAATAACAGGGGTTATTTACTTATTTTGTGATGAAACTCATGACAAATGAAACTCGCGTTAATGAAAATTGTAACTTCCGTGTATGCAAAATGTAACTTGCATAAAAAGATGTAGTTTGCGCATAAAAAGATGTAATTCGCGCATAAAAAGATGTAACTTGCTCAAATGATGTAATTTGCGCAAAGGAAGATGTGACTCGCGCAGTCGCGCATAAGAAGATGTAATTATATATACTATCAAATGTAACTCCAGGAATCAAAATAAACAAACTCAATTTCTTAAAAATTAAAAGCTTTAAAAATACATAAAAGAGAAAATTATATACTAGTATTATAGAAAAAAGTGTATGAAATTGAGTTTGTTTACAAAAAGTGTACTAAATATAAAAGTATTTCAGAAATAAAAATAGTGTATGAATGTGAAATGCAATATACTTATTTTATTTAGGTAATAAAGTTATTGTTATGAATTGATAAAGAATAAAAAAAATAGATTGAGTTGTGATTTAAGTTGAATATAAAGAAAAGTAAAATTGCAATTACGTTTTTAATTATACTTTGATGTAGAAGGAGAAGATAAGAAAAATAAGAGAAATAATGAATAAAAAGCCAAAAAAAAATTGATACACTCCAATTTTCCAAGGAAGAAAAAGAAAGAAAGGAAATACGTATTAGTGCTTTGTTCGTGGGAACGGTACACCGTTCTCATGGCATAACGATCACACAGTATAATTTGGTGTAATTTGTGTCTTGCGTGCACATATGTCTACGTGACTACGTTCAAAGCTTCACACAATAATTTAGGGGCGTAATTTGTAAGCATTTTTAAACACAGTAGCATATACGGAGTAATTTGCAAGGCATTTTTAATTAGCATATACGGAGTATGTAATTTGTAAGGCATTTTATACCATGTGACCCAATAAAGCGCGTTGACCCAACTAGGCGATAGGATTCTGCGGCCTGCTTGATATCCAAGAACAATAAGAGCTATAACGGCACAAACTATACTGATTGCTGCTATAACCCGACTCCCAATGTCTACCTGCAAGACATATATCGTCAATAAATCAAATTCTTAACCAATTTATATGTACAAAGCCCCGGGAGTACTACCTATATAATACCTGGTGAGGGACATGGATTAGTGCAATGATCCCACAAATTGCTGCGACAACATTCCCTGCTACAATAGTCCATATTGCTTTTTCTTTGATTTCCATTTTAGGGAGAAAAAAACAATGGAATTATGCGCAATTCTTTTCTTAATTAATTTGCGAGGATGGAAATGAGAGTTGGAATGTGGTGGGTAGGTAAGGTTTCATATTTATTTATAGTGGACACATGACCGTCTTTTAGGAGGTGCGAAACATTCCGTATTTCTTAATTTAATTTGCATCACCGTTGACGCAACACAAGTACCCTATTTGATTACCTCTTTGTCACTTTAACTTTACTAGCGTAGTGTATAGCTGTCGATCAAAGACGACTTTCATAATTACTTTTTCCCCAATTGTTTATTAGGAAAGTTCCTGAAATAGGACTAAAAAAATTTGGAAATTCCAAAATAGGACCGTCATATTTTTATTCCCAAAATAGGACTATTTACTGCCAAGTTTGGAAAATACTGCCGTGTTTGAAGTCAGGTACTGCCAAAACATGGCAGTAATTAGTCCTATTTTAGGAATAAAAACATGACAGTCCTATTTTGGAATTTTTACTTTTTAGTCCTATTTTGGGTAATATCTCTTGTTTATTCTAATGTACCGTATTTAAAAGCTTACTACACTTTCCTAATATCTAAAAGTTTACTATACATTCTATTTTTTATAAATTTTACCTTTAAAATATTCAATTATGCTTACTTTTTTTACAATTTATTTTCTCTTTCATATTTTTTCACCTTCTCTCCTACTTTTTCTACACTAATGATTATCCCTAGTCTCTTACAATCTCCTCCTTAAATATTGTGCCAAGACTTAATGTAATGATCTTTTAAAAATGAGTATAACTTTGAAGTAATAAAATATTCTCTTTGTCCCTCAAAACTTTGTCAACTTTCCTTTTTTGGGTGTCTCACACTAACTTTTCACTTTTCAATTTAAGTAAAGAAATTGTGGTTCCAGTCAATTCTCTCTCCTTTGCACAAACCTCCACCACACAGTTTTTACTTTATTAATACTTGTGTCGGTCAAACTTGGCAAAATTGTAGGGACGAAGGGAGTATTACGTAGTATGATTGTTGCAAACATATATTTCATAAAATAATGTCAAATATGGAAGGGGATCTCAACAAATGGGCCAACCAATTCTCCAACGGGCCATCATAAATCATGTGTGTCATACACATAATCTAACCAAAAGAGTGGACACATGGCCGTCTTTTAGGATGTGCAATAAGTGTTTCGCACTGAGGTCACGTTTATAGGGGGCTCCAAATATTTAGTATGTAGTATTAGTTATAGGTTTAATTTTCTATATATTGTGTATTAGTTCATATTCTAAAATGTGTATTATGTCACAACAAAGACTCAATGGTTTGACAATGATATCAAATTGAGAAAAAGTTCTTGAGAAGATAAAATATAATGATTTGATTGATGATTTTGCTTCAAAAACTGCTAGTACAACCATATTCTAAAATTCATGTGAAACTTCATCAGTGATGTAATATTAACTTTAAGATTGTTTAATTTGCGTATTTTAAACATTATAAAATTTATAATTCATTTAACTATCTAGTCTTTTTGTATTTCATTGTTAAGTTTGTTATTGTTTATTGTTTTAGAGGGCCTCAATTCGCCATTTTGAATTGAGTGACCTCCAAATTCATTAGACGGCCCTGAATGGACAAATGGAGCAGATAGATTCCAAATCTAGTATTATTCCCTTTCTTGCAATTTTATCTTCACTAGCATGTGTACCCATGCACTACACGGAAAATTATTTGTTTAAAGTTTTGTTAAAACTTTTTAGGGAAAATGAATTGTATGCGAATTCATCAATCTGAATTTAAAAGAAAACTATGTCGACTATTGATAGAGCTATCAATAGTCGAAGTCCATAGGGCTAGCTCATTTCATCCCCTTTCATGGTAGGTTAGAGCTGTCATTTTTTAACCCGATGAACTTATTGATTTCTTGGGTCAACTTGCATGGATTGCAGGTTAAGTGGGTTGACCCATGCAAGTTGCGACTTACCCAAAATATAAACATCTAATTTTTACTTTCATTTTTTTCAATATTGGTTTACTACAAAATTATTTTCGAATATACTTATCACTCCGTATTTTACAACATTTGTGAACTATTACTTGAATATTCCTATAATAATTTATCAAATAAATTACTCTAGCATATATTTTATGTTATAGTTGATAATAATAAATTTATAACAATTAATAAGCAGTGGTTTCAAATATTTAATCAAAATATCTCATTGAATCTTTATTTTTTACAATGAGTGCTTTTGTGAGATACCATTCAATAGTTATGAAATTTTAGTTTAACAATGATTTAAATATTTAATAATATATTTATTAAACTTATCAATTATTGTGTGTTTAGTACACACACACACACACACACACACACATATATATATATATATATATATATATATATATATATTATTTGGAACTACACAAATTTAGCGAACCAACGAAAAAGGAAATGTCGGAAAAAATTAATGACACATGATTTAATAATTACTATATTTTGCAAAGAAATAAGAAACAATTTATAAAACCCCTGAATAATGGAGCACCTCCAAGAGCTTGTGAAAAAAAAAGAAATAGAGTAATGTTTTTATGTTAAGAGAGGATAAAATTTGTTAATAATTTTTTATTTTTGAGTATTTGCATTTTGTACTACCGGTGAGTGCAGAATTTTACCCAATTTTATACAAAACATTATGACAAATATATACACATATATAAAAATAGATAATGGATCAAATATAAACTCCTAATAATTTCAAATTAATATATTTTGTATTTAAATCATGATAAAAAAAATTGTAATAAAATCGATTTTTTTCGAATGCAACACTTTGAAAGTTAATCCGCATAAAAATATGTAGCAATTTCAACATCAATTTTCAATAAAAATATCGTAAAGATGCATCGTACAAAGTTTTACACAATAAGCACAATTTGTATTGGATCCACGTCTATAAATATAAGTACATATGTGTGTGTGATATTGGAATACATAAGAGTATAGTTTTGGAAGTTGAATAGCTTTTTCTTTAATTTATTGTGTTGCCATGTGTCATTTTTTCACATAAAACGACAAATTAATTAGTTTTACAACCAAATATGTAAATAAGTAAATTTATAAAACTAAAATTAATGTGACATGATTTAATAAGTACTAAATTTTGCAAAGAAATAAGAAACAATTTATAAAAACCCCGAATTTATAAAACTCCCGAATAATGGAGCACCTCCAAGAGCTTATGAAAAAAAGAAATAGAGTAATGTTTTTATGTTAAGAGAGGATACAATTTGTTAATAATTTTTTAATTTTGAGTATTTGCATTTTGTACTACCGGTGAGTGCAAAATTTTACCCAATTTTATACAAAACATTATGACAAATATATACACATGTATAAGTAAATAAATTAGAAAAAAATATAGATAATGGATCAAATATAAACTCCTAATAATTAACAAATTACTATATTTTGTAATGAAATCATTTTTTTTCAGATGCGGCACTTTGAAAGTCAATATGCAATAAAAGTATCGGAAAGATGCATCGTACAAAGTTTTACACAATAGGCACAATTTGTACTGGATCCACCTCTATAAATATATACTCCGTATGTGTGTGTGTGTGTGTGTGTGTGTGTGTGTAGATTTTGGTTCAGGTGAGAAATGCATCTAATGTGAGAAATGAGAATGAATCTCAGCCATTGGATTTACGAAGTTGCACTAAAATTGGCTTTATGTTGCGGTAATATTTAAAATTTGCACTTGTTGCACTAAAACTGTTTCATGTTGCACTAATATTTGACGGCATTGCACCGAAATAGCTTCATGTTGCACTAGACACGTGTAATACGGATGTTTCAGTAGTAATTACAGAAATGCCAGCGTGCTAGATTACATATTTCAGTGCATCATGAAGTGTCTTTTAATGCAACTTAGTCGAATCCAATGGCTGAGATTCATTCTTATTTCTCACCCAAAGGGTTCTTCTCACCTGAACCTTACCCTATATATATATATATATATATATATATATATATATATATATATATATATATATATATATATATATATAGAGAGAGAGAGAGAGAGAGAGAGAGAGAGAGAGAGAGAGAGAGAGATGACAGTTCACATCAGGAGCTCCTGAAGAGAATCCCTGAGCGGACAAGCCCATCAGAGGGTCTTCCCGGTCGAATTTTTTGATGAAATTGTTTAAGCAAGTTCCTCATCAAGTCTAGTTTGTCCATACCAAATTTCAGCTCAAAATTCGATCGGGAAGGCATTCAAATAAATTCTTGAAACATACTGCACATTATATGTGCGCAGAATGTGTAGTATGTTTCAAGAATTTATGTGAATGCCTTCCCGTTCGAATTTTAAGCTGAAATTTGGTGTGGATACCCTAGACTTGATGAGAACATGCTCAAAAAAATTCATCAAAAAATTCCACCGGGAATTACCCCAAACAATAAAGTTCGGACATCACCTCTCGTTCCTCCGGATGGACCTGATCATTCCTCTATACATACATACATACATACATACATACATACATATATAATAGTGTAATACATAAGAGTACAGTTTTGGAAGTTGAATAGCTTTTTCTTTAATTTATTGTGTTGCCACGTGTCATTTTTTCATATAAAGGATAGCGCCACATGTCAATAATTCCTCCAAAGGATTCTTCAAGAGTTTGATATATTATAGGGATAAGGGTCAGATAGGGCCTCGAACTTGGGAAAAAATGTCAAATAAGGCCATATTTAGGATGCTATGTCCGGTTGACTCCATTTGGGGCGGTTCCCGGTGGAATTTTTTGATGAATTTTTTTGAGAATCTTATTCATTAAGTCTAGTTTACTCATATCAAATTTGAACTAACAATTCAATCGGGAAGGCATTCAAATGAATTCTTGAAGATTACTGCGCTTTTAACTGCACAGTTATCTTCAAGAATTCATTTGAATGCCTTCCCGATTGAAGTTTTAGTTCAAATTTCATATGAGTAAACTAGACTTAATGAATAAGATTCTCAAAAACTTTCATCAAAAAATTCCATCGGGAACCGCCTCAAATGGCGTCGGCCGGACAGAGCATCCTAAATATGGCCTTATTTGACATTTTTTTTCAAGTTCGAGGCCCTATCTGACCCTTATCCCTATATTATATTATATAGATATAGATAGATATAGATTCTTTATTTTTTCACTCAACAACAACAATAACATCCAAACCTTAATCTCAAAAGATATTGGGGTCGGTTAATACAAATTGTTACATGATATCACCATCAAAAGGAAAAGAAAGACAATAAAGATAAAAAAAGATAAGCTATTATCAAAAGATAATATAAAATGAGATGAAAATAAAATCATTTTTTCTTTTATTAAAAAGAAATAATGATTCATAGTATTTCTTTCTCATCTGTACAATTCTCAATCACACAATTTAAACTTTCGTAATCTATGTTCAAAGTCAATTAAAACCAAAAGTTAATACAGTAAATCTATCATTGGTATCAAACACGCAATTAGACCATCATTAGGAATTGACGGCTGTAACACTATGCTCTAACAACTACTTTTATCATCGCAAGGCGCATTTGGTAATAAATATTTTTTTATTTATGATCATTTCTAGACAACTTTTTATCGAATACTGTAATGAAAACAAGTAACACCAAAGTTATTTTTATGTCAAAAAAAGATATTTTTCTAGCTAAGTATGCAAAATAGGACTATTTTAAATACTTTTAATGTTATTTTTTCTTTAATTTTTTTAAATGCTCCCTCTATCTCAGAAAACTTATCCAAATTATAATAATAAAGTAACAATTATTTGGAGGGAGAAATAATTCTACCACAAATTTATTATTCTATATAGAAATGACAAAGTCTTTTGGAATGGGAAAAATAAGAAAGTTTGATAAAGTTTTGTAGGATGGTGTAGCTATATTTTAAATATCTTTTTTATAATTCTGCACATTCAACATTTCAACCTATTATGTCGCTCCAAAATTTCATCAACTTTAACACAACCGATTGAAACAATTTTAGTATTACCAATCAATCTCTTCTAGAGGTTTATTTACCTTTTCATTTCTACAAATATTAATTTGTAGGGCTCACTTATGAACATGTTAATCCATGTGGAACTAATATGTAGTACATTATTTTAATAATGTACTACATATTATTTTTATTACTTATTAAACACATGTACTAAATATAAATATCTCATTATCTATCTGGGCATGGACTCGGTTCGGGCCGGGCCCGGTTCGGGCCTTGAACCGGCCGGGCCTCGGTTCACGGTTTTGGAGGCCCGGAACCGGTCCGGGTGACCCCGGGTCCGGTTCGGGCCGGGCCACCCGCTCAGTTCACGGGCCAGGCCCGGTTCACGGGCCAGGCCCGGTTCACGGGCCGGGCCCGGTTCGGGCCAGTCCTTTTAATTTTTTTTTTATATTCTTTACTATATTATTATAATAATTGTTATTAAAAACAAAATTCAAGTGCATTTATTTGAAATAGGAAGTACATTTGAGAATTGAGGAAAAAATAACAATATGAAATACATTTTCGAATAAATATCAATTGGGATTTCCGCCACCGTTGGTTGTTGTTTTACCTTTGTCACATGACTTCATATGTTTCATTGGCATCCCGACTCCGTGTGAACGCCCCAAGCAACACTCTTTCTTGCACCACTTGCAAGTTGCTCACCACAGTCCGGTCTTCGGGTCCTTCCACTTATCAAAGTTGTTTTGCATAACAGAAGAATTACTTTCCATCTTTAAAAATTAAAATGGTAGATGTATAAGTAGAAATGTAGGATAATAAGAGAAGATGAAGATGGAGAAGAGTTGGAGAATGGAGAAGAGGTGTAGAAAATGGTAGAAAATAGATGTATTTATAGATTTTTTTGAACCTCACCCCCACCCCACCACCCCCCGCGACCCCCCTGCCCCCCACCCTAAGCCCCAACGGCTATATAGCCGTTTGGGAGCAATCTCCCACTTCAAAATGTTTTAATTTTTTTTTTTTTGAAAATTATACATATTGTGTATAGGGGGTGTTTGGATCTGATTCTCAAAACTGATTCTGCTCCTTCAGGGAGCAGAAACAGAAGCTGGAGTGTTTGGGTGAAATTCCAGAAGCACTTCTGGAGCTCTAATTTACTCTCAGAATCAGTTTTTTTAGAAGCTGGGGGGTACCAGCTTCTGAAAACTGATTCTGATTCTGCTTCTGCTTTTAAAAAAGAAGCAGAAGCAGAATCAGTTCCAAACACCCCCATAATTTACTTAGAAAAGTGATTTGATTTAGAAAAGTGTAAGGAAAGTGATATGATTTAGAAAATTATACATATTGTGTAAGGAAAATGTTTTTAATTTTTTAATTAAGTAAAACTATTTTTACTTAGAAGAGTGATTTGATTTATAATTTACAAATGTTACAAAATAGGTGTATAAGTTGTAACTTGTAAGTTTGTAACAAAGAAATTAATTTACATAGGGATAAGGGTCAGATAGGGCCTCGAACTTGAAAAAAAATGTCAAATAAGGTCATATTTCGGATGCTCTGTCTGGCCGACGCCATTTGGGGCGGTTCCCGATGGAATTTTTTGATGAAATTTTTTGAGCATCTTCCTCATTAAGTCTAGTTTACCCATACCAAATTTCAGCTAAAAACTCAACCGGGAAGGTAGTCAAATGAATTTTTGAAGATAACTGTGAAGTTAAACAACGCCGTACATTTCGGAAAATTATTTGACTACCTTCCCGGTTGAATTTTTAGCTGAAATTTGGTATGGGTAAACTAGACTTAATGAGGAAGATGCTCAAAAAATTTCATCAAAAAATTCCATCGGGAACCGCCCCAAATGGCGTCGGCCAGACAGAGCATCCGAAATATGACCTTATTTGACATTTTTTTTCGAGTTCGAGGCCCTATCTGACCCTTATCCCATTTACATATTAATATTACATATTTTAATTTAAAAACGGCCTTTAGATTTTACAAAAATAATTTCAAGTTGTAAGTTATAAGTTTGTAAAATTGTAACCAATTAATTAATTTGAGAAGTGCTACATATGAAGTACAAGTTTACAAATGAATTTTATTGAATTGAATTATTGAATTGATGTACACAATAATATAAAATAATTCAAGTATATTTATTTCAAATAAGAAGTACAATTGAGAATTAGGATGCATTTAAAATATGTAATACATTTTGAAATAAAAAATCAATCGGAATCTCCGCCTTCGGTGGTTGTTTCCTCCATAAAGTGGCAGGTGGGAGCGATGGTCATTTCTTGAGTTCTTCGTTTGGCCTTCAACCAATCATGGAAGCAAACTAGCGTCTCAAGAGAGCTCGGGCTCAACCTCGTTCTATAATCGGTTAGGACGTTGCCGGCCGCACTAAATTCTTGTTCCACGGCAACTGTTGATATCGGCATTGCTAGCACTTGCTTAGCCAGTTTTGATAAAACCGGGAACGTTCTTTCATTGTCCTTCCACCACTTAAGAACGTCAAAATCATCCCCAACTTCATAATCAACATTCAATGTTAGATACAAAGAAAGCTCGTTTACATCTATATCCTCTCTACTTTTCCGAGAGGACTTGCTTAATCTTAAGGGTAATTCTAGCAACTCTTTGAGGGAGGTTGTTTTGGTGCCTGAGAGTATAGTCACAACGCCAGGGGATATTGTAGTTAACGACAAGGATAGTGAACTTGAAGACATTAAAGAAGGAAAAGGGAATATGCATAGTGTTTTGGTGGAAATAGAGGAGAAAGAAGATAAAGTCGAAAAGGTCTTAGAAACAATTTCTCAAGGGGGGCTACAGATGGAATCTTGGAAGACAGATGTTCAAATGGAGGATATTCAAGAAGTAACACCCCTTCAGGTATCCTTTCCTTCAAATTCGAGGGGGTTGGGAGAGGAATTAGAAACAACACCTATAAGAAGGCTTCTTACAGACCGTGAACTGCTAGACCGTATGGCAGATCCCAATTACTCTATTGCGGATCCCAAGTGGAGTTCATCTAGTTCTATACTGGTTCCTAGAAGGAGTACTCGCCTTAAGCAAAAAAAAAAGGAAAAAAAGTTTACTGAGAAGTAGGGTTGATTTCTAGATGTTTGTTGGGCTTCTTGGTTCTTCTTGGGGTTCTGTTTGCGAAAACGTGATATTTAGGGACACCTTATTGGTGGTCGGTGGATGTTCTGTTTGGGCTTCTCATTTCATCTGCAGGGTGGTGCTTTGGTGTTGGTTTCTTTGTTCACTAGAGCTTGTTTCTTTACTTTAGCTTTGGGCTTGTACCCATGTTCATTAGCGTTTTGTACTCTTCTTTTTTTTAATAAAGTTTTTCATTTAAAAAAAAAACAAAGAAAGCTCGTTAACTGAGCTTTGTTCAGTAGCGGGAGTTGCTCTACTTTTTTTCATAAGAGAACCAAATGCAAATTTTAAAAGTGATTTTCCTTTAGATGAAGAAGATGTTCGCGGCATGAGAGGGGGTGCATTACCATATTGTGCATGAAATTCATTATACATTTGATGAAATAAATTACTAATCTCGTTGTATTCTTGTTTAGGGTAGATGGGATTATCATCGAACTCTTGAGTTGGAAAAAAACAATTATAATAGTAATCTATACAAGTTGGCAACGCGGCAAGTCTATAACGAGGATCAAGAACAAATGCAATACCTTATATATGCGGAACATGTGAATAATATTTTAAAAATTTTTGTTTCATGAAATCACAAAAATAACTAACGTAAGCGGCATCGGAAAATTCTAAAAATGCGCCGGCGAGATTAACAGCTTCAACAAAAAATTCGTTTGCGGTAGGTTTATAAACATGAATAAAAGTTTGAGTTGCGTTATTAAAATATACCAAAACATTAACAATTTTTTCACAAGTGTCGATGTCAGCCGGGTTTATAATATAGTTACAAGTTTGCCTTAAAAAAGCAGGAAAATGATCTTTATATCTAATAAGTACTTGAATTAAGTTATAAGTACTATTCCAACGAATAGACAAATCTTTAGGAAAAGCACAATAATTGACACGTCTTTCCTTCAAATATTGCCGCCATTGCATTTTTAGTGGAGTGTTAGCTCAAATCAATTTAATTCCCCCCTTCACTACCTCCAAAGCATGTCCTAATGCCGCTAATCCATCTTGTACACACAAATTTAGAATATGACATGCACAACGTTGATGAAAAAACCTACCCATCAATGTAGAAGCACCACACAATTCACGCAATCTAGGTATAGCAGCAGTATTATTACTAACATTATCAAAACCTATAGCAAACACCTTATCAAGCAAATTATACTCAATTAAAATACGCTCAATGAGAATATAAATATTATCAGCAGTATGACGATCATTGAATTCACGAAAAGCAAGAACACGTTTATGCATATTTCAATCATCATCAATATAATGTGCAGTAAGACCCAAATAATATAAATGATGATAAGTATCCTCCCATATATCGCTACAAATACTAACACGTCCATTAAAGTTTGCGAAAAATGTTTGTAAATTTTCTTTTTCAAAGTTATATTGCCTTATAACTTCTTTTTTAATCGTTTTGCGACTATAATTTCTAAATTGAGGATTTAAAGTGCCTTGAGCATAATCTCTTAAAGCAAGACTTTCGGAAAAAATATAGGGTAAATTTTCTTCAACAATTAAATGAGACATACCAGTCAAATGTTTTTTATCATCATAGGAGAAATTACCAAAGGGTTGAGAATTTGCAAACCTCGATATTTGTGTTTGCTTGCCCTTGCCCTTGTCTATTTTCGCATACTCCACAAGATGGGCGGACTTAAGATGCCTTGTGAGACTCCCGTATCCGCCAGAAGTTCCCAAGCTATACTTTTTGCCGCAATGATTGCAACTTGCGTACCATTTTTCGGTATTTTTGTCTTTCCTTTTTGTAAAATTGTTTTCAATAATAGGAGATTTAGATTTCTTACCAGTTTGGGTTGAACCGCCCTCGTCCTCCAAGTCTTGCTCATCATCCGGGGTGCCGTGAGTCCCGTCGCCCCCCGCGTCCTCCTCCGCATCGTCATCCTCGAGCTCCTCTTCATCAATGGTTGTCGGGATGGGTTGTTCTTGTGCAAAGCGTGGATCGTTTTGGGACAATAAGTTTTGTAGATGCTCGTCGGACATCATCATATCATCTCTCCGTTGGTAATCCGTTTCAAAATCATCTCGACTTTGAAAACAAGACTCGACCCGCGCTTTACCTTTGCCTTTGCGTGAAGTAGGACGAGTCGACGCAATCTCCCTCTTGCGGTTGCGTTGGAGATTACCCACATCTACAGAATGTCTATCACGTTCCATCTTTAAAATTGAACAAATATTAAATGATATCAAATATTTTATGAGTACAATAGTAATAATAAAATGTGACTAAGAAAACTATTGCAAATTCGAACTAAAATATGAGTATAAAAATCGAACTACTTCTAATTAATACTTTAATGAGAAATGTATCAATTAACTAAATATTAACTACTTTGACTAATATAAATATGAGAAATGTAAAAATTAACTAGTTTTTTTTTTACTTTAATGAGCAATGTACAAATTAACTAATATTAATATGAGAAATGTAACAATTAGGTAGTTTAACTAATATTAATATGACAAATTTAACAATTAACTACTTTAGGTAGTTTTTAAAATGACAAATGTAAAAATTTACTAGTAATTTTTACCTTAATGAGAAATGTATACTTTAACTAATATTAATATGACAAATGTAAAAATGTACTACTTTTTTACTTTAATGAGAAATGTAGCAAGTAACTAATATTAATATGAAAAATGTACCAATTAAGTAGTTTAACTAATATTATTATGACAAATGTAAAACTTAACTAGTTTTTTTTACTTTAATGAGCAATGTATGAAATAACTAATTTTAATATGACAAATGAAACAATTAAGTATTTTAACTAATTGAAATATGACAAATGTAAAAATATACTACTTTAACTATTTTTTTCTTTAAAGAGAAATGTAGAGAAATGTAACAATTAACTAGTTTAATAGATAAATGAGAAGTCTAACAATTAACTACTATTATAAGTAATATATAATATAATGTTTATAGTATATAATATATAAGTATATTACTATAAGATGAGTAATACACTTATACTTAATACTTTAATATATATATATATATAAGTATATATTAACTAAATGTAATATGTAAATATAAGTAAATAACAATAGTATGTATAAAAACTAAATATCAAATAAATATTAATGTGTATAAGTATATAGTATATATAATGTGTAAATATATTATAAGTAATATATAATATAATGTTTATAGTATATAATATATAAGTATATTACTATAAGATGAGTAATACACTTATACTTAATACTTAAATATATATATATATATCTATATAGGGGTGAGATGACATACTAACCATTCCTCCCATGCTAACCTACAAACTATCAAAAACGGTGCATCTTTACATTATTTGTACTGCATATTGAAGTTCAAAGTGTTGCATATTATTTGTACTACATATTAAAGTTCAAAGTTTTGCATATTGTTTTTATTGCATATTGAAATTCACAGTGTGCATCTTTACATTATTTGTACTGCATATTGAAGTTCAATGTGTTGCATATTATTGAGTTAGTAAGTTAGTATTTTAAGCATGGTTAGTATGTGATCTCTTATCTATATATATATATATATATATATATATATATATATATATATATATATATAAGTATATATTAACTAAATGTAATATGTAAATATAAGTAAATAACAATAGTATGGATAATAACTAAATATCAAGTAAATATGAATGTGTATAGTATATATACTTATATAGTATATATAATGTGTAAAGAATTATAATATGAATGTGTATAAGTATATATTTATAAATAGATAATTAATATATAAGTAGATATAATAATTATATATATGTAGAAAGAATTTGGAGAAGATGAAGAATGAAGATGATTGAATATGAGAGATTTAGAGTAGAGAATTAGAGAGTAGGAAGAGTTGTAGAAGAAGAGGTGTAAAAAATGTAGAGAAAATAGGAGTTCAAATAGATTTTTTTTTATACCCCACCCCCACCCCCCACCCCACCCCCCTAACCCACCAGACCCCCCTCCTATGCTCCCAACGGCTATAGAGCCGTTTGGGAGACTTCCCAACGGCTAGGAGCCTCTTTAAATTAAAAAAAAAAATAAAAAATTTGGCCGTTGGAGGCCCGAACCGGGCCCGGACCGGCCGGACCGGTTCCCTAAAATGGAGGCCCGGGCCCGGACCGCTATACCACTGGGTCGGGTGGCCCGAACCGGTAGACCGGGCCGGTCCGGGCCCGCACAGTAGCGGGTCGGTCCGGTTCCGGGCCGGTTGGCCCGGCCCGAGTCCACCCCTAATCTATCATTTCACTCTTTACTTTTTGTGGATCCATTTTCAAGGATGTGAATAGAATTACTCATTTTTATATTGACACTTGATTTTGGGACACGGTTGATCCAGCTGATCAGGTCCGTTTTTTTTTAATATAGATATAAACCACTCACCGACTCGAGCGAAACAACACAACAGTTGCTTTTATTATAACAAGCATAATGAGGTTCCAAAACCTCCCATCTTTTATAGGATGGGGGAAACATGCCAACACTTTTTATTCTGAACTGAAGTACACCCACTGCAATGTCTGATTATAAGATGGAAGCAAATGCAATAGGGAATTTAAGAGAGACACGAGTAAGCCAAAGCTTTTTCCTCAGCAAGCTCTGCAGCACTCAAGTCCATCTTCTTTCTTGAGA
The DNA here is from genome assembly GCA_945859915.1 of Cuscuta epithymum. Lineage (NCBI taxonomy): Eukaryota > Viridiplantae > Streptophyta > Magnoliopsida > Solanales > Convolvulaceae > Cuscuta > Cuscuta epithymum. The sequence goes on along the minus strand of CAMAPF010000944.1, from coordinate 946,000 downwards.
ACTCATCGATGGGAAGACCTTGCATTACAAAAGAGATGGCAAAACTCTTGTTCAGCAAGGCAATGTTGTGCCAAAGACAAAGAAAATAACACAACAGAGACAAAGCGAGATAAGCTTATTAAGAGGTCTCATGTTGCCCCTCTCATGCTGAGACTGATTGTCTTTAGCAACATTTGTTAAAACAAAGTATAATTTCTTTCTTTTCATGTAGTTCGCCATAAAAAATAACAGTCAGACATGATAAACTTGGTTAAATAAGGAAAATAATCTTGTAAATATATAAGTAGGACTTTATCAAATTCTTATGTGTATATTGCCGTAACTAAACAGTTATATACCTTCACAAAATAAAACTCTTTTGGGGATGGAGGAAGTACTTTTTAGTGTATAGCCCAAAAAAGTAATACTCATTTTGCTAAAGAAAAGTCTCCCTGCTCGTGATTAAAAAAAATAAAATAAAATGGCTAATTGTTCATGGAGTCATGGCCTTCCCAAATTTTGCTAAGAACGGTATCAGTTGCCTCTTGATAAAAATAGTTGATTTCTCAGAATCATAGTTGTCATGGCGCACAGGCATTATTCCATGGCGATGGCGCAAATATGGCGTCGCCACGTGACAAAAAAAAACAAAAAAAAAACTAAAGAATGAATTATAGACACTATAATTTCATCACCCAACCAACAAAATATGATAAAACAAGTTCTATAACAGCATTCTAACCAAAACATGTGAGGTTCAAATAGTTTAAAGTAGTTCCAAAAAAACATAATATTCAAAAAAAGTTCCATGTTTTTCAAAATATATTAGCTTGTTTTGTTTGTTGATTATTCCATAATCATCACCAATTGTCACACTCCTCGGTCCTTGCCATCTTGGTCTGATAGCAATGGAACACCATCTTCATTCATCTAATTTATATACTCGTATATATAACTATATAGTTATATATAGCTATATTTATATATATAATTATAAATTGTATATAACTTAGAATTGAAACTCACAATTAATAAAAAAAAGTTGGAAAATAAACTCAAAATTAATAAGTGAAAACAAGGTTTATTAATGAGAAATAAAATTAAAAAACAAATCAAAACAAATAGTGAAATATATCATAGAAAGTTATTTTAAAATAGAAGTATCACAGTTAAAACAACAAAAAACAGGGTTAAAATGACAAAATTATAAACACACATCTTAATTAATTAAAATTTAAAATAATAAAAAAATGAAGCCAAAGATCGGGGACCTGGGAACTGGGAAGTCTGCTAGTTCCTTTGCTGCTCTGCTTCCGCGAGGGACTGAGGGAGGGTGACTCTGTGCATTCATCGTAGTCGTTTGCTTCCTGCGTGCGACTTGGCTATAAGCCTTTGGGCAACGAATGGTCCAACTGAGGTTCGACTTAGCTTTTAATTTAAAGCCTGAAGCCTTAAATTAGCCTTAATTAAGGCCTAAATCTATTTTATGTGGTTCTGGGCCTGCCACTGAGGTTCGACTTGTGAACAAGGCCAGGATTTCTTCGCCAACATAGCGCCTAGACGACTACTGGACAACGCATAACGCCATGGCGATGGCGCTCAAATGGCGAAGGCTCTCAAATGGTCCTCACCACAGCCTATTTTCATGGCGCAGAGGGCCTAAGAGCGCCACATGGCGCATGGCACCCGCGCCATATTGTGCCATCAACAACCATGCTCAGAATCTATGATACATATCCCTAAACTATCTGTCAAGAGAACAATTATAAACCTCAAAACTTTTTAGAATAATTATACAAAACAATTAGAAATTTGGAACAAATATACCCTTAAACTATGAAATATTTTCAAATTGATGACCAAAATAAAAGTAGTGGACAAAAATGTGACCTAGTAACTTTTAGTGACTATAATTCTATTCAAATTTTACATCATAGTGACTACAATACTTACCCATAGGCCATAGTAACTTAAAGTCACATTTTTATCCATAGATTTTTATTAGTACAGTAATATTTTAGGTAAAACTTCCTCAAACTATATACGAAGTATTAGAGAACTTGTGTTCCCTGTATGTTCAAGTGTTCAACTGTTGAGGGTACAAGTCTTCAAACTTCACAATTATGTCTTAAATTCTATAAAAAATTCAAGGTGTATAACATTCACTTCAAACATATAGTTCCAGAGAATATTTATTCTTTATCCCTACCTTTTCAATAAAGAGTAAATTCAAGTTTATATTAGGACGAAACACATATAACGGCCATAAAATAACATCAGTAACATGTAATAATTAAGATATATATACTCACCTTTGACAATGCACCATTTTCCATTCTTGCAAGTAACTGGGAAGGAATAGATTAGTCCAGATGGGACATCATAAGAGCCATCTGAGTATACACCCATTGACACCCAAGTTCCCTGGATAACGGAAAATGGCAGAAAAGTTGGTAATAGAATCAGTCAAGCAACAAGATTTCAAGTCAAATGTACATAGAGCCCATTTCAGAGGCTTGCCCCCTTATACACCCTTGAGATGGAACTCTACCCCAGACTCTCACCTTGTGGGGATGCCAATGCGCACCAAGCTGCTCTTTTTTAACAGCTTTATGGGTCAGTTTTTCACCATAATGATTTAGCAATTGTTATTGCATGGTTTGAAAATGAATATAAGGTTGTGTATGAGTTACTTTTGGCTGAAATGATAAGTTTAGCTTTATTATGGGAGATTCTTTACATATTTATGCAAAAAAATATTTTTTAAAAACATTTTTAAATCATTCAGGCATTCAGCAAACTCGAGCAATTCAGACATTCTTCAGCAATTTTAGCAAATTCAACCAATTAATCATTTTGCATCTTACTAAATGGACTCAAAATTTTAGTAAAAGATCATATAATACCTCTGGAGTTCCAAGCACCCAATCACGTATGTGGTCACAAGCTGCACTAGCAGCAGAGAGAGCACTGGAAAGTTTTCTAGCCTTGATGATGGCAGCACCACGCTGCTGAACAGTAGTTATGAACTCACCATTTAACCTGAATGAGTTCTACCACGCATTAGCAGAAACATTGTAAATTTATAACAGCAGAAGCTCTTATGAAAAAACAAGCAAATTATACATATAACTACTATTTTAGTTCTTTACCATTCATCATTTCCAACAAGCTTACGGACAGGGTTTTCTCCATTTAGCGTTTTGACAACAGCATGATTAACATCAGGATACTGTGTAGATGAGTGGTTTCCCCAAATGACTACATTTTTTACCTCACTTACATGAACGCCCAATCTCTCTGAGATTTGTCCAAGGGCTCTGTTATGGTCCAATCTTGTCAGACAAGTAATGTTTTCCTTAGGTATAGATGGTGCAAACTCCTTCAGAATCAATGCGTTTGTGTTTGCAGGATTAGCAACAACCAACACCTGAAGGAAGAAATAAGAAAAATAAATAAATATCTACTGTGTTCCCAAACACAATGGGGAACAAATTTTCTGGACACAGTAGTTACAGAAACAATAGAGCAAAATAATTGATGTTCCAAAAGAATCTAAAAATTGAAGTATTCATTTAGATAATTGTTTCACATATACGCAGTGCTTATTTAATTATATAATTTCACCTATCCATATTGCATCCTAAGTATTCGTTTAGACAATTGTTGCATATCTGTGCAATGCTAATTAAAAAAACACCATATAGAGGGAGGAAGTGTACATACACAGATATCACACACAATTATAATCTAAAAGATAATACGGAGTATTCACTATCCTGTGGTGTAAAAAAAATCGTACAAAGAACCATAGAAATTACTGTTTTGAGCTTTTCCAATCACTATACAATTCGAATATTTGTTGTGAAATGTCAATTCTGATATAGAGCTATAATCATATCATATGCAAACACAACCATGAGCTCGCTCACTAAATGAAAAGCAAAAGAAAGAAAAACGTTTATAATGTTTTGAGAATTATGTCTCACTTTGCAGTCAGCAGCAGCATGCTTTTCAAGAGCAGAAGCCTGGGACTTGTAAATAGAAACATTCTTTGACATCACATCTTTTCTCTCCATTCCTTCTTTCCTTGGGAAACCTCCAACCATGACAGCAACATTGACACCAGTACATGCCTCAACAACATTGGTAGTAGCAACAACACCTGCCATGTGGGATAATCCCATAACATGTATCCAGTAAGAACAAAACATAGAAGAATATTCTAGTTAAATCACAATTACATGAATACAAAAGGTAGCCCAGTGCACATTGATGTCCTGCAAGTGAAGGTCGAGGGAAGGGACTCATAACAATAATAAACACGATGGTATTACTTAAAAAATACTACATTATATAACAAGAAAGTGACTGTAAAAAAACTAATACAACAATATCGCTTTATGATATCGAAAGAACAGCCTCTGTTTATGGTTAAAAAGAGATACATAGTAATTAATGATTACTCATTGGTATTTGTTAACAAAAGAACTGAAGGCAAAAACCTTTAAGAAGAGGGAAAGCAGCATCCACTAATTCCATTTTCACTCCATTCAATGCCTCTGCAGCAGGTTCAATATCAAGCATGTGGAGAATTACAGGCTGGTCAGGACCCAACATTACACCCCTAGCAACCATGGGGACCAGAGCATACCCAATTTGTCCTGAAAAAACAGACGACCTTTATTTTTAAGACAAAGGAAAAATCTTCTGGAATCAATGGATGGATAAAACATTATATTGTAAGCAAATTCAACAATGCGTATAGCATGAAACTATTGCGAAGTATGAGCAGACACATACAGAGAGAGAATATATGTGTGTGCATTCAAACTACAATGAACTTGTTTTTAGCATGGCTTCATACGGTTCAAAAATTAATAGCTGCAGTAGCACCTTATCTGATCTTTAAACACTAGCATTTATTAAAAGAATCAAAGCACAGACTTGAATATCACAAATGCACCAAATAAAGCTACTACTTATGATTTGTGAAAGAAATCCACAACCACAAATTCAGAAGCAGATTGGGAAAAGACCGGAAATGCAATCTCTGCATTACAGTTCGAAAAGGAATCAGACATTCAGATCCATGCTTTGAAGTCTACCAACACTGTTATAGCAGAAACACGACAAAACAAAGAAAGAAACAGATTTACGTGATTCACCAATGTTGTGTTGCTTACATCCACATTGTGGGGGAGATCCGATTTTATTAGGAAGCATATTGTTTGTATTACAGATTACATCGAGAGCTTGCCAGGTATATATAGCGCTATAGATATACCCTAAACAAGACTTGGGCCAAGTCACAGCCATAGACCGAATGAGAATCACCCTGCACCGTCGATCCGGGGCGAAGACCAGGCCAGGGGGACTTTGCCTCCCAGGACCTTGACTTGCTGACAGAGCAGTGAGACCCATACTAAAGCCAAGTCATGTGATCATATTCAATTCAAGGCATATTAACAAACACCACAACACAATTCAAATCAGAAGTCAGATATTAAAGCTATGTTTGCATCCTAGCAACATTTTCCCAAGGAAAGTAATAGGCCAGAATCGCCAGATAGAGCCAGGTTCGCAAAATGTATCACTCCAAGTGAATAATCACAAGAAAACATTAGCACTAACAGTCTCATCCATCAGTACTCAGTAGCATTTGCTACCATGATGCAAGAAACAATAAAGATCTTATTTTACTCCACGAGATTCAAAGCACAAAATAAAAACTGGAACTTGTATTTCTTTCACACAACTTGAAAACGAACACGGATGATATCGATTATTTTCTATATTAGAAACAGTACAAATATCAATCCCCTTTGAGAAAAGAATGAATTCTTTACCTGCAGCACCAGTTACTAAGACGCGGATCGGTTCCTTGGCCATTTTCGCTAGAGATCTGATCTTAAATTTTGAAAGAGAGACTGATGCAGACTGAAGTCGATAACAGAGAGAAAAGCAGGAGACTTTAGCGGTGTGCGGTTGGAAGCCGAACGGAGTAAACAATTACGATTTGTTCGGATGAGGTGATACGGTGATAGGGAAGTACTTACTTATAGGATAGGCAAAATGGTTTGGTCCACCCGAAATTAATGTAACCAAACCAAATCAACAATTTTATTTGACCAGCTATATTTTTTATTGGAAACTATTAATAATATACGGAGTAATAATTATTTGAATATGATCTTTGTTGTAATTTCACAAAATTATAATATCATGAAAGGCATTGCCTTCGGGAAAACCATAAAAAGCGGCCTTCCTTCTAGTAGGGTTTCAGTTTTCTGCCGTCTCTCGTGCGGCTTGGAAGATGGAGAGCGAAGGGATCAAGATCGGAGGCAGAGAGAACTTTGCCGTCTCTCGTGCGGCTCGGATGAGGGAGAGCGAAGGGATCAAGATCGGAGGCAGAGAGGAGGTTCTGCGAACGGCTCCGATGGGACTGGTGACGGCGTCATCGTACGACGTCTTTCTTCAAAAAGGATAGATCTCGAGCGATAAAAATAGATCAAGTAGAGAGATCTGAAGGGTTCGACCTCCTCCTGAACCGCCGTCAGGGGTTGTACAAGAGAAGATGATGACTAGTAGTTGTGATTTGGGTTCGAGTGTGGGACGAGGAGAGTTGCACGGGTTTCGAATAGGCCATATTTCGATCTACAATGGAGGATCAATTAGAGAGGTACCAGTAGTACAGTCTCCTCCTGAACCACCACCATAGGTTGTACGAGAGGCTAGAGTTCGTGAAAGTTTTCCAATAAGTTTTCATTATTTTGTCATTTGTTTTCTTGTTGTCATCTATGTTGTTACGTTTGTCAGTTTGTTTGGGAATTTAGTTTGGTTTTCTGTCATTGAGTATGTTTGGATCAATGAGAATATGGATGGGTGTGTTAATCCCGTTACATGGTTAGCTATTCGTGTTGCTAAGGTGACCGTTTCTAAATCTGATCATAGGGTTTGCAGTCGTTGTTGTTGGAGTCTAGTTGGTGTTAGATTTGTTTTTCATTTGATTAATGTAATGATCGTGAAACTTATGATATGAATAAAGGCTAGTTTTGGATGATCAAAAATTATAAAATCATGGTTCACATTTTTGGATATGGCAAATTTTTTTGGGACGTAGATAGTAGATTTTACATGATTTATTTGAATAAAAGTATGAATTTTAAAACATTTTTTCCGCCGACTCACTTAGTTTTGTTTGAATATTCTTTTTTTAATCCCAATGGAAAACAACTATTTAGTGGGCTAAATATCGGGAAGCATTTACCAAATTTTATTAGAAACAAATCAGGGGCGGAACCAGGACACTGGGTCAGACTGAGCTGATACAAAGAATATTTTTGAGAAAAAATTTACACAGAATTTTTTAAACTAAAAATCTAGACATTTTTTAAATTTAGGCTGGATCTGGGCTAGGGTTGGCCCTCCCTTAGCTCCGCCCTGAAAACAATAGAAGTGTACAAAAATGAGGGGGTCAAACCAATACCTCACTCAGAAGGCATTCCTTCTCATAATACAGAATACCAAATACAAGAATACAACTTAAAATCTAAAGTAAGGGATTCCAAAAAGATCATCATAATAAGCAATCTGGCACATTTAGGAAAATGGGCCACCTGCAAAAACACATTAATAGGTCCAGAATGAAAATTATGATCTGCCATATTGTGGGTTCTCCAATTACCTTCGTGAAGGGTGTGCCTAATTTCAAGCTTCTTTTCTTGGAAGTAATTACCAAATAACGAAACTTTTCGTTCTGACATTCCCAAAAACGGGAGTTGCCATTAGGTTACCAAAACACGTTAGTCGGAATCTCCAATTCCGACAGGAATTTAGGTTTTGAAAATCTGGATTTTTAAAAAAAACACCCCTCCTCCAGTCGGATTAGGCACTTCCGACCAGGGTTTTTTAAATGATTTCATTTAATTTGGAAATTACAAAATAAAAAAACACCTAGTCGGAATTGTGTAATCCGACCAGGGGAGTGTTCGAATTTTTTTAATGTTTCCATTATTTTATTTGTCTAACCCGAAGGAATTAAAAAACAGTAATAATAATAAAATAAATTACCTAGTCGGAATTGTGTAATCCGACTAGGGGTGTTCGAATTTTTTAAATATTTGCTTTTTATCCTTGTCGGAAATGAGAAATCCGACCAAGGAATATGTTTTAGAATTTTTGTTTTTTTAAGAATTTTTATGATATTTTATAAATTAAGCTATATTTTGTTTTCTTTTAAGAAATTTTATAAATTAAATATTTTATAAATTAAATTGTTATTTAGAAGTATTTATTTTACTAATTTTTAAGTCATTTAATTAGAGAAGTTCACATTTTATAATATGACACGATTAAGTAATTTTTAACTCATTCAATTACATAAGCTCACATTTTATATATTTATTTTTTGTAGTATATAATATTATTGAAATTTATGAATGTATCTATTTTGTACAGTCATAAACTCGGGTGAAGAGTCGGACGACCCAGACTGAATGCCTCGATGACATGGTGCTTTGGTCGGCTGATGTGATGCTCATAATTTGCAATATGCTGAAAGGCATTACCGCAATTGATTTCTTCGGTAGTTCAATATTTTGCAAGATATTCCGAAAAACCCAAAGCAGAGTAATGATCATCACACCAATCATATCGGTCCAACATATCAACCGGTGCCTTAACATTGTGGGTGAATGTGCTAAATTATATATACTACGATACAAGCCAAAATACGATAAATGGAATTAGGTTACCAATATACGAGAGTCGGATTCCACAATATAAAGGTTCAATAATGATTGAGAACATGTGTTATATTTTATTTGACCCGATAAAATAAAATACTACCTCTGTTCTCTTTTAATTGCGACATTGGACTTTTGGGATATATTGGGATGACCTCTAAAAACAGTTTGAGAATTGAAATACAGCTTTCGGGGTCAAATGTACACTTTATATGACGTTACATTTTTTAACTTCATATCGGTAATCAATAAATGTAGGTGGATCATCCCCAAGTCATATAAGGGATCCCCAAGAAATATGGCCTAGCAGTCGTCTTATTGAGGCGCGCACCTTTCGGTATTTTTCTTTTAATTTTTTGGACACTTTTGAAAATCGGAGTTACTTTTAACGGTATTTTTCAGACGTTTTTAACGGTGTGACCCTCTTGTGATAACGGAATTCAAACACATGAACCACTTTGATAAAGAATGAAACACATGACGCTATCTGAAAATGAGCCCAACCACAAGTACCTTTTCCGTACTTTTCCCTAAAATTTAATTTATAAAATTTTTTAGAATAAAACAAAATATAGGGTAATTTATAAAATTTCTTAAAATATCATAAAATTTCTTAAAATAAAACAAAATAAAATTTCTAAAACACATCCCCTAGTCGGATTTAGAAATTTCTAAAATTTCTAAAATTTCTAAAACACATCCGAAACTGGTACAAGAAGCATGGCATGACACGTGTCCAGAACCCTTCTCACAATGTGCCCACGACAGGCTACACCCCGACAGCACACGATTGGGGTATTGTGGTAAGTTTTTGAATACATACCATATTCGCTACCATATATCGGGTCATATTATTTACACGTGTTACATTTTTATGTAGAAGCAAGGCGTTCACGAGGTGTATCAGCTCTTAGCCGACCGCGCGAGTTACGAGGATTGTCAAAAATGACTACGGCAGATGGCCCTGGATGTAGGTGATGAAGATATGCTCCACCGGGGCATATTCCACTATGAAGATGAAGATGCAGGTGGAAGTGACGAAGATGGGGGTGAGGACTCACAAGCGCCCCCTCAATTCTCAACACAGGGTGTCTCATTTGATCAACCACCCCCTCAATTCTCAACGCATCAAGGTGGGTCATTTGATCAACCACCGCCGTATTATGATTCTTATCAGTGGTCCACACAACCGGATGATTATGTTGAGTAATTTCTGAATTCGTCTTTTCACTATGGAGACACAACGGGGCCTTGGAACACTGGCGGTGGGGACGGAGCAGGGCCGAGCGCGCAACATTAGATGTAGTATTAAATTTAATGTTGTATGTACCGTCTATTCATTAATAAATTATATTGAAAACTACATTTGTTTTGTTCACTTCCATTAAAATTACAAAAACATTTCACTTAAAACAAAATGAAATTTTTATCTGATTAGACGAATGGAGTAAATCAAAATTGCACTTAAAATTACAAAAATTGCAATTAAAACAAAATTCACAATACTAATGGATTAAAAAACAATTCAAAGCAATCAATTGTTTTCTTACTAAAAAAATCATAATGCTAATGCTAAGTCTTCATTTTAAAAAATATGTCATCAATCTAAAAAAAGTTTTAAATTTGGAATTGATATAATTTAACCCTAACACTTTTATTTTTTTTCGAACTCAAAATCAAAAATAAAATTGGAAAAAAAAAAAATATTTTTTGCCAACCTCTAACTAATTCGAAATAAAAAACAAAATTTGAAAAAAAAAATTATTTTTTCCCTAGTCGGAATTGGGTAATCCGACTAGGGGAGGGAATTATTTTCTTTCTTTGGGAACTCTATCTACTTCGACATAAAAAAAAAATATTTTTTCCCTAGTCGGAATTGGGTAATCCGACTAGGGGAGGGAATTATTTTTTAATTTCGGAACTCTATCTACTTCGACGTAAAAAAACAAAATTTAAAAAAAAAAAATTCCCTAGTCGGAATTGGGTAATCCGACTAGGGGGAGGGAATTATTTTTCGAAATCCTAACTTCTGGTCAGAATTGGGAGTTCCGACTCCCGTTTTTTGGTAAATCCCCGTCTTTTGGCAACCCAATCTCCCTTTCCCCGTCTTTTGGTAAATACCCCCTTTTCTTGTATGGCACGGATTTTTCCATCTCCCAATGTAAAGATCGTCTGAGAGCAGTGAAAGGAATAGATAGGCATCAGTTTCAATTTGGAAGCCTTGAAAACCTTTATCATCCATCCAAGAGGATGAAATCACTAGAGCTTTAATTTTGGCTTCTTTTCAAGTGTCAGCTTCAATCTGAAAATGGGCCGCCCATCCCATTTCACCTTTTTCGTTTCTTAGGATTGCACCACCTGAAGCTTTTCCAGGAAAGAAAGATGCATCTACATTTTACGTTAGCTTTTCTTTGGTTTTTCTCCATTTTATTATTTGGAAAGAAGTCTTCTTGAATTTGAAATTGGCTGGAATAACTTTTTCTTCGCAAGGAATTTTGTTGATTGGTCTAGATTTGAGTTTGGAGAGTTTCATAGACTAGATCGGAGTATAAAGCTCTATTTGGTATAGATCCATCTCCCAGAGTCCCAGATGTAGCTAGAATAAAGTTTTCAAATATGCCACCAACTAATTCCTGTCATATTATGTTTACGGATATATAGCAATGATTTAGACCATTTTCCAACCACCTGAAAATGCAGACATGTCGGATAGATCAGTTTGATGTATGAGTAGGAATAGCAAAGATGTTCATAAAGTACTGTCAAATTTACCGAGAAAATCACACTCGTAAAAAAGATGGTCCATAGTATCCTCATGATGTTTGCATAAGGGGGCAAATGGAAGGATGTAGAACCTTGATTTTTAGGATTTTCAGTTATATTCAAGGATTTATTTGAATGTCTTCCCGGTTGAATTGTTGGTTGAGATTTAGTATGAGTAAACTAGACTTAATGAATAAGATGCTCAAACAATTTTATCAAAAAAAGTTCACCGGGAACTGCCACAAATGGCGATGGCCGGACAGAACCTCCTATATAAGGACTTATTTGACCTTTTTATGCAAGTTCGAGAGCCTATTTGACCCTTTTCCCAAAAAATTCTAATATCTAAAGTTCGAAACTAAGGGAACTAGATGTTAAGAGTCCAATTCTTTCGTCTAAGTTAAGACTAAGGGAGTGTTTGCAATTGCTTCTGCTTAAAAAAAAGCACTTTTGGAGATGTAAGGAAAAAGTGATTAGTAGGAAAAGTTGATAGTGTTTGAGAAAAAAGTGATTTTGAAAAGTAAAAGTTGGTAGTGTTTGGTAAATAAGTGCTTTTTTAAGCCAAAAGCTGAGAAGTGTTTTTTTAAGTGATTGCAAACACTCCCTAAAGAACTTATTGCCCTTAAATTGAAGAAATTGACTTTTACATTATTATGAAAAATGTGTTGCATCTAATTAAACATCACATTTTGTAATTATGCTACATGCGTATTATTTATAATTACATTTATTATATTTAGCAACACTTTCAAAATAAATGTTACATAATACTGAATAGTTGTAACATTTTTTAATAAGTGTTGCACAATTTGAATAATTTAGACGTTTTGCAACATTTATGTATAAGTGTTGCATAATGTGAGTTGTTGATACTATATGTAACAAAAATAAAAGTGTTACAAGAAAAATGTTACAAAAAGCTAATTTGTTGTAGTGACATAGTCTGATCTGCTGTTTGTGCCACATATGCATGTAGGGGAATGTGGTGCAAAGATTGTTTCTACCTTGATTAGAGGGTTTTTTACAAGAATATTACTAAAATAAAATATATTTACATAAATATGACTATTCATTACTACAATGTGGTGGTGTGGTAATTTAAGCTCAAAACTTGAACATGAATTACTATGATTTCATTACTACTCTAGTCAATAATCATATTTTTGTAAATCATCTTTATTTTGGTCATATTTATGTAATTATTTCTTGATTAGAAGCAGAAAATAATGCAAGGACTTGTTTACTAACAACGATATTCTCAAATTTTCGGAAAACTAGAAAAAGAAAAACAAGAAACATGTTTACGAAAGAAAATTGCTGGAAAGCTCGAGATAATTAAAAAAAACAGAAAATTGCGTTTACCAAATCGTTTTCCAAAACCAAAAAATGAGATATAATGATTTAGAATCACACAGATTTTACCTAATTTGGTATGAGACAATCTTAGTGGGAGTGACCAAAAGGGCCCGAGAAGATCGTTGCAGCAATGCTAAATCATCATAGCTCACGCGTCTACAAGTCAGATTGTTTGAATGTACAGAAAAGTAGCATATGAAGGAGCCAAGGAGAAAAAACACATCGACGCTCCATTTGCTGGTAATATATATTTGATTAAGTGTTTTGTTTTTTTATATATTGTAGGATACTTTAAGTTGTGGAGATCTAGAGAATATCTGATTATAGAGTACAAAAATTTACAAAAAAAATGAATTTATATGTTTTTTATCATTTGTGAATTTCTGATAATGTAAAAATTGGGTTGCTGATTTGAGAAACTTGCAAGCTACAGTTTAGGAGAAAAGGAAGTGTCCATAATTTTCAAAGATTTTACTTCATTATCTAGGAGTAGCCATATTTGTAATATTAATGATCTGGAAATAGTTTTAGTACTTGTAAACCGAAGCAAAAACTCAAACTGGTCCGCTTGGAGAACTTTAGTGACTTTATTAGGAGGAGCATATTTGCATCATCTTATTTTTGTGTATGATTTATTTTTTACAATTGTGTAAAACTTATATTAAAGAGGTTTATGTTTTTGCTCTGTATTGTAGGAGATGATTGTAGTAAATGATTTATTACAATTGTGTAATACATATTTTTCTGTATTGCATGGTCAAAATCAGGGAATTTGAGTTTGGCACTGGCGCTTGAGGAGAAATCGGGATGAGTTGAGAAGCAGGGACCGGACCAGCCCTTACCCGGGGAAACCCGGGCCGGTTCCGGGCCCGAAGCCAAACCCAAAAAGCCTTCCCTGCTCAGGGGGATTGCACAACATTAATAGATAATGGGAAAATGTGAACTGTATCGATCCTGAATCCATTGAGAAAGCAGCTGAAGAATACTTCTCCAATATTTTCACAACTGAACCGGTTACTGATGTTGAGGAGTTGCTCCAATACATTCCCACATTAGTATTGAACCGGTACAATACTCAACGATTTAGTAATAAAAACAAGGAAACACGAATGGAATAATGTATTCCATTCGTAAATAATGTAGGAGACCTGAACATTTTCCCTATAAATACTCCCCTTGGCTAGAGTCTCTGTTTTCCTTAATGAATTGGAGAAGCTACTTTTACTAGTTTTCCAAATTTGGAAAACGCGGATGTAAGTTTCATTTCAATGAATTTGGAAACTTACGCCTAGTGTTGCTGGATCTGGTCTCGCTCCGGTGTTAGTCCCAGTCAGGTCCAGTCAACGACGCGACGGTCCCTATATGGTCAGGTCAATGACCTAGCGGACCGATCCAGTCATTGACTCGGTTGTCAATGTCCGGTTCGATCGACGGCTGAGCAATCCCGATCCAGTCTGATCAATGACCTGATGGTCCTGGTCCAATCGATGACCCGACGACCCTTGTCTGGTCCGGTCCACAACTCGGCGGCACCTGTCTGGTCCGGTACATGACCTGGCGATCCCTATTCGGTCTAGTCACTGACCTGCGGTCCCTGTCCAGTCCGATCCACGACCAGGTGGTACTTATTCGGTCCGATCGAAGGCTGAGCAGTCCCGATCCTATCCGGTCTAGTCAACGACTCGGTGGTCCCCGTCCGGTTTGGTCACTATGTAGTGGTCCCCGTCATGTCCAGTCAACCACCCGGCGATCCCCATCTTGTCCAGTCAATGTCCCGATGGTCCCCATCTTGTCTGGCAAATGACTTGACGGCCTGTGTTCGTCCGATTGAAAACCAGGCGGTCTCGAGCTAGTCTCATAAACAACCCGGTAGTCCCTGTCCGGGCTGCTCAATAACTCGGCAGTTCACTCTCGGTTTTTCCAAATCATTTTTTAAAGTGAAAAGTTTTAAAATAGCCGTTGAGTTGTCAACCAATTGAAAAATGAGAAAAGAATTCATCATACTAATTGTTGAGATCGACCAGGACCAACCGTTTCGGTCCTGACTTTCCTATACGTGGGACCTAGTACCCTACTTGGACTGAGACCGTACTTTCAGTCTTTTGGTCGATTACAAAACCGGGTGAAAAATTGTATGAGGCTATTTTCAGATTTGAAAGTGGAAAATTTAAAAAAGAAAACAAAAAATTGGAGATAGAAAATCTGGAAAATAAAAACGTAAAATTGGAGAACTGAAAACAGAATTAGAGAACTAGAAAATATCTCTGTTGATAAACAGACCCTAACATTTCCATCTTTGTCAGGGATCCAATCCATTACTCATGAGGCATTAGTCTTGGTTAGCTCCTGAGCTGTGTTGTGAATACTATAGATTCTTTTCCAGATTAAAGCATCACAGAGCATTGGAATCATATTTTCACCTCTCGGATATTTAGCTTTAAGAAAGTTACTCCAAATAGAGAAAAGATTTTTCCATTTCCAACATAGCTTTAAAGTAAAAGTCTTTTCAATGTCAGACAAAGCCCTGATATTTAAACTCCTTCCTCAGTAGGATAGCAAAGTTTAGACCACATTGACCAGTGATATTTACTTTTATCATTTGAAGATCCCCAAAAAAAGGTTGTCATCTTTTTTCAAGTATTCTCACTATTTTCTTTGGCAGGGTGTGAGCAGCCAAAAGATGTAGTGGAATAGTATTCAGAACATGGTTGATTAAGATGAGCTCGCCTCCTTGAGTTAAGTTTTTTTTGCTTCCAATGTGTCATCTTATCATCAAATTGTTTTATCAGATTGCTACAATAATGATGTTTATTTACCCCTTTGTGTAGGCTAACTCCCAGATATCTCGTGGATAGGGAAATTAATTTCATTTCCTGCAATCTTTGGAGCAAGAGTCTCCTAGCAGAAGCATCTTTACCACAGATGAAAGAGTTTTTGGGTTTATTTACAGTCTAACCAGAGGCATTTTGATATCAGGTCTGGAAATTATTAAATTTTTTAATTGATTTAGCATCACCATTTATGAAAACAAGCAGACCATCAGCAAATCCCATGTCGGATATCGGGTATCCAACTTTACCAATTCAGTAGGGCTTGATCAGCCCTTTATAAATCTGATTTTCTAGACCTCCAGAAAAGGCTTCGTATGCCAAAATGAAGAGAAACGGAGATAGTGGATCTCCTTCTTCAACTCCTCTTTTAGGTTGAAAAAAACCCACAAGAAATCCCATTCTAAAGAACAGACAGATAGGTAGATTGAAGGTTTGTCGTGATAAGGGAAACAAAATCTTCAGAGAATCCAAATTTAATAAGGATTTCACATAGAAAATTCCAGGAGATTTTGTCAAAAACTTTGACCGTATCAAGTTTAATAACTAGGTTTGAGCCCCTCGCTTTTCTGTCAATGGCATGAATCATTTCTTGAGCAATTAAGGTCTAATGATAAATGTCCCCATTTTTTTATAAAACCGGCTTGTTCTTCAAAGATTAGATTTGACATGACTTTTTCTAATCTGGAAACCACAACTTTTGTGCAAACATTGATCTCAAAGTTGGATAGACAAATAGATCTAAAGTCAGAAAAGGTTATAGGGTTAATACACTTAGGTTGACAGCTAAAGAAGTACCTATATTACCTTGGTTGTCCATAATCTTGTTAATTTGCTACTTTCTTCTTATGATATTAACAAAAAGAATAAAAGAATTGAGAGTTTGCATCCCGTTCATTTAGCCATGTGATATGGGCATTTGTTTCCAGAATTTTCTTTCTAGATTGTATTTTCTTTGGAGAAGAGCTTGCTTATTGACCAGTCTTCTCTGTTAGTTTTAGAAGGATCTTCTTCAAGCAGCTTTTCAGCTTTCAACACTTCATCTTCATAGAATTTAATATCTTCAAAAATGTTTCCAAAGATATTTTTGTTCCATATTCTAAGATCAAATTTAAGCCTTTTAAGTTTAGCCATCATGCCTCTCATACCCCCTCTAAAGTTGTCTTTATTCCAACTTTTTGTGACAATATCAAGAAAAGTAGAATGGGAAGTCCACATATTTTGGAACTTAAAAGTTTTAGGCTGAGTTTGATTGGTGTTATTACATTGAATCAGAATAGGTGAATGATTAGATGGGGTTCTGTAGAGATGACTAATTTTTTTAATTTGATCAAAAGTATTTAGAAAGGGGTTATTAAAGAGACATGTGTCCAATATTCTCCAAATTCTCCCATTTGATCTAACCTTGGTCCAAGTAAATCTGTTTCCAGTAAATAGTAAATCATTTAGCTCACAATCAGAAATGCAGTCTTTAAAATCAATTATACTATGAACATTAGGGGTAGAGGATCCTGTATGTTCAACATGTGTAATGATGCCATTAAAATCACCCCCACCATCCAAGGATCCCTTATGTGACTATGAGTCTGATATAGAAAAGTTCACAAATACTACGTATCTTCTTTCTATCAGAGTATATATGTAGAGCCGTCAAAACGGGCCGAAACCCGCGGGTTGACCCGTTTTAACCCATTTATTGGTGGGTTAGGATTGTGATTTTCTTACCCATTTAGTTCGCGGGTTTCGCGGGTCAACCCACGCGGGTTGCGGGTTTAAATGGGTTGGCCCACCGGGTTGCGGGTTGGCCCGCGGGCCAATAAACAAACATGTTATTTTGATAATTATTATCTTAAATATTGTTCTTTTACTATCAAAATTATTATAATTACAATTAAAAATTACAACCATTGCAAAATAATTATTAGTTCTATAATAAATATTCAAATAAATTGTTGAAACATTCATAATATATTTTATGTAAAGTTCGATCTATCATTTAATAATTAGTAGTCATGATTTTCAAATAATCACTCAAAAAGTTTAAGTACATATTTGCTTTTATACAATGAGTATTCTTGCTACATACACTCTAATAGTTTTCAAATTCTAGTGTAACCGGTATGAAGTACGTACTATTATTTAATACTACATATTTTTCTTAAATAAACTTAACAAGTATTGATATCTTAGTATTTTGATTTCTTATATTTCATATACTACTACTTACTAATATAAATATATACTTAAGGATAATTCTTTTTAAAGAATAATTTTTCCATATATATTTTTTTCAACGGCCCGCGGGCCAACCCGTTTAGCCCGTGGGTTAGGCGGGTTGGGTTAGGGTTGTAGAAATTCTGGCCCGTCATTGAACGGGTTGGCCCGACCCAACCCACATAAAGCATAACCCGTCACGGGTTGGGTCAGGTTGGGCCGTTTGACAGCTCTAATATATGTTTACCGTAAACACTTGTACACTTGTACACCATCCACTAAAGGTATCACTAGAGATTTTGAAGTGAGTAAACTAAGGATCCCAAGAGATGTTAGAATATAATTGGTATCCCAAAATATCCAAATTTTGGTAAGAGTGGAATATAAGACCTCAACTAAACCAAGTTTTTGTTTGGCAGCCTTGTCACTCTCATATTAATGTTTAGAAGAATATCAATTCAAGCTTGAAATGATTCTATTTGCTCGGTATGTCATCGTCAGAACCAAATTCTTTGGCAGCCTTGTCACTCTCATTTTCTAGAATTTGGTAAAGATTCTGGATCTTGGAATCATCACAAACATTCGTAAGTTAGTCTTTCTTGTTTATTTAAAGTCCACGTACAACTTTCTTCAAAATGAGATTCAATTGTTGCGGTTATTTATTGTGATATGAGATTTCTTTATCTTGTTTGGTGGGATTTGATTCACAATAAATCTTTTCGATCTCTGATTCTTCTTGGGTAACAACATCAACCTTAGTTTTGCTAGTTTGCATGTCATATAGGATTATGGACTTCCATGTATCCGTTGTATTTGTAGCAACTTTTCCATTTATAATATTAGTTGTGACATTTTTTTTTTTCATTTCCACCTGTGTGTTTTTCTTTGTTGCTTGGTTTGGCCACCCAACAATTAGCAGTCGCTATACCATGGGAGCAACCCAACCGTGAGCATGCTGCTCCCACAGGCAAACGCGCGCGTTACTGTTCACGCGGGTGAAAAATATTTTTTTGTTTTTGTTTTTTCATTGTCCGTCCCGTAGCAGAATGATATATCTCGCGTGTACAGAAATGTAACTGCATGCAAGTCGAAATGTAACTTGTCTATACAAATTACTAGCGGCATACACACTACGTGCGACTTGTGCCCAATATAGAAAAATCACTTATTACACATGTTTAATTAATTTGACTTATATAAATATGGAAATTTCTTTCTTGCATAAAATGTGCAAATTGAAGAGTAAAATGGTATTTTATTAAAGATTAATTTGATATTCCAAAAGTTGGAGGAAAATTAGATGCTAAATTATACGATTGTGCAAAAACTTGAAATGAAATAGCCAAATTGTGTTTTTTTAAACGAGCATATCTATACATTCTACTGGTTCAAGCAATATTTTGTGGGTTGTGATGTTGGAATAAGGAAATAAGTCATAATTGAAATTGTTTCTATTTCTAATGTGTTACACAAATCTCTGTGTGTGTAATATGTGTAAGTAAAAAAGTGGAAGTAGAATTAACCATAACTCAAATTTTTACTATATCCGTCCCCTGGTATGGGGACGGAAGGGAGTTATGTGACTTTTAAGAAAAATAGAATTATGTGGTTGATAATGAGTTGATAAAGTGAGAATAAATGACAAAATTAGTGGGATGGATGGAAAAGGAAAAATTGGACAATTATATTGGGACGGAGGGAGTAGTTTTTTAGTGCTTGGATACTAATAAAAAATTTCGTTGTTGTATAATACATGCAATTTTTTTACATTTTATACATAAGTTAAAAATTTGTGTTCCAGGTAGTAAAAATAAAGTCAATATAGAATTTATGAAGACACACGTACTAAAGCTTTTATTTTGCGAATACTATAATAGAAATATACGATAGCATTTTGCCTTCTCCCCCTATTTTTGATAGTTGTGACTTGTGATGGAAAGTTATGAGGATGTTCCTTGTGGACTGAGCTTCTCATCACATTCATTCCCTTCTTATAGAATGAGTTTCCATTTTGCTTTTGGCCTTGAACACATTCATCCAAAATTTATTACTCACGGATTTTTTTGTAATTAATTATGGCTTTCTAAAAACAATTGGCATTAAAGAACAACAATAATGTTTAAGTGACTTAAATTTCCAAGTGTGAATAATTAAGTGGAAAATAAACATCGAAATAGGAAAATGAGGCTGAAAGGAGCAGAATACATTGGCATGTACAAATATGTATAAAAAAGACATGATTTTCTCAAATGTATGATCAGTAGGCATTTTTTTCATTCGTAAACAAGTGACAAGAGACAATTGCTAGGATCCTTCTTGGTACTGCTTTACATTTATTGGGTAACAATATTGAACGTTAAACACATCCTCTAAATTCTTTGATCTTGTTTTAAAACCATTTATCTAAAAGAAATGAAAAACATCTATTTTAATTTAAGGCTAACTTGTTAGAACACTACAACTGTTTTTATAGAAATGTTTTCACCCTAATTGCTACATATGAACAAGAAAACAAGTGACTAAAATGTGAATGTGTAAATGAAATAAAAGGGACTAAACTAAATGCGTCGTGCTTTGTGGTAAAATTTCGTTTAGGGGTGTAGTTTTTTTGGAGTTGAAAAGATGTCCGTAAAATGGGAGTTCAGTTCAAACGATTTGTTCAAATGGATACTAAAATGTTTAAAAACATAGAGGCAATTTCAAAAAGGGAAAAATAATTATAATACCCCAAACTTTGAAGTAGACCTGTACAAAATCGGGCCGGCCCGCCCAGCCCGCCCGCACAAATTAGCAGGCTTGGGCATATATATTTACCCACCGGCCCGGCCCGGGCCCGGCCCACAACAACATATGGGCGGGCTTGGGTTAGGGTGTAGGCCCATTCGGGCCGATAAGCCCGGCCCGCTACATTTAGTGTATATATACACACACACACATACTAATTTATGTATTTATTTACATGTTCTCATGTATATTTTTTTATTTACTAATTAATATGTATACATATTTATAGTTTATTATGTTTAAATTTAAGTTTTTAGTTCTTAACAAATAGTCCAACCAATATAATATCTATTTTTGTACTTAAAGATAATATATACTTTGTGCATGAATTTTAAATTTTAGATATAGTTTCTCATTATTATTTTTATGTAAATATTTTTATGTATGTGATGAAAGGCCTATATACATTATAAGCGTATTAGCAATTTTTTAAATGTTGTAATATTGTTTATAAAGTATTAAATAAATTATATAATTTTGAAAAATTTAAAGTTTTCCCGGGCTCGGCGGCTCGGTGGACAACCCGGCCCGCTCTTACGGGCGGGTATGGACATGGGGTTAGGCACGTTTTTGCGGGCCGGGCCGGGCCCGCCCACACACGATGAAAAGCCCGGCCCGAGCCCGGCCCGAACCCGCTTTTGTGCAGGTCTACTTTGAAGGGGTGTGAGGTAAGCACTCCAATCTTTTGCAGTATAATTATAATACCCCAAACCGCATGCATATGTAATTTAAATATCCCAAACTTTATATAAAAAATTATTTTAGTACCATGGTTATGTGTTATTTTATTCAAAAATGTCAACTTTTGGTGTTAATTTCATAATTTAAAATATTTTAGGGATCATGAAGATACCATTAACACTCTAAACATCAATTGTAAAATAAATAGTACTACACCACACTCTATATAATTGCAACGTTTTGAATTCGCTATTTTAAATTATGTAATTAGCAATTTAGCATCATAAACTTACTTTTTTAAAGAAATGATACAAGACCATGGTGTTAAAATAACATTTTATATAAAATTTAGGGTATTTGAATTGCATATGAAAGTTTTGAGTATTTATCTCACACACTTTTAAAGTTTGGGGTATTTTAATTATTATCTTTTTGCTTTTAAAAAAGAAGAAGTTCTATTTGTGTTAGAAGTACCTACAAAAGGAATCTCCTTAAAGAGAGGCCAGATTAGTGACTACCTAAAAAAAATGAATTAGTTGGGACAATTCTAACATTTTTGTGTGTTCTTATTTAAAGGACATTTGAATGTTTATTTTCCAAAATGTTTATTTGTTGTCGTAGTTGAGACTTGAGAGTAATATGTTTCCTAGAAAACAAAACAACATCTCAACCTTAATCCCGAAAGATTTTGGGCCAGGTAACATGAATTGATACGTTATATTGGAGTCAACATAAAAATAAAAATAAAAAGATAAGGTTTAATTAAAAAAAGATAAGATAAAACAGAGATAATATATACATAAAAATGATATGTATAATATATACGATAAAAAGATAAGGTTTAATTAAAAAAAGATAAGATAAAACAAGATAATATATACATAAAAATGATATGTGTAATTATTAAATAACATAAGATAAGTTGTGTTTCCAAAGATATGTGTAATTATTAAAATAACTTCGATTTTTATTATGGTTATATATAATCAATCACATTAGTTAGGTGTTCTACCGGAGAAGTAGGAAACTGTTCCAGGGAAATTTTGGCAAACAGTATGAAAGACGCTATTTAAGAGCAATTTGAAAATGTGCAGGAATTGTATATAGATAATGTTCTTATCGTGATCAAACATTGAATAGCCGATTGGAATGACAGGGTTATTGTGATTAAAGCTGAGCCCCTCATATCCAATTAAAATTACGTGTACAGAGCAATTAATTTGATAAAAAAGCAATTAATTTGATTTATTTTTGTTGTTCGTGAACAATTGTAAAATCAAATTGAGGAAAGAGTGGACATCCATTCCTAAAGTTTACCGTAAAACTTTGTTCAATGTTTATTAGATTTTTGGAATAATAAATTGAAGTGTAGTTGAAAAGAGGAAAATATGATGCCATTTCTGGAGATGAATTGTAAGCACAACAAAGTTATTTAAAATAAATTAAGTGTAGAGCATGAGAATTAAACGTAGTATGAAGTATATTAGAAGAAGATGCTGAAATTAAAAAGTGGGGATGATAGGGAATACTTGTTTATTTGGTGGAGCACCAGAGACACGGATGAGAATACGAATGAAGCCATTCGTATATGTGATAACCTTTGTAGCGGTTGTTGCACCTTGGCGATTTATGACGATTAGGCGTGTCTAATTAGGAGGCCGTTTAGACAATGTTAATTCTAAATGTTTCAGTTAACAGAAAAGATGAGAAGTGGATGGCAAAAAGACCAAGCTAACCTATGTTGGCTTTTATTATATAAGCAGAGATAAGAAATAAAACAATTATTTTAATGAAAGTAAGGAGTCTAATTGCTCAATTACTTTGCGTAAATAGTGAATATGTTTTTTAATATTAAGTCCATGAATAATGTTTTTCTTAAAATTAATTGTTTTTGCCAAAAAAAATCATTTTTTCGCCCAAAAAAACATTTTGTTTTTCAAAAAAGGGATTTTTTTATTCAATAACATGGGTTTACTTAGAGTCCGTTTGATAACCCTAATTTTTGGCTTATGAGACGAATCGGCCAACTATTTAATCAAACACGTAACTTTTGATTTCGCGCGCTGAAATGCTGAATTGTGTAATAATAAAAAATGTAAGGTTGAAGTTACTTTTCTAGTTGTATTGGCTGAAGTTACCGTAGGTGACCATTTTAGCTATTTTGCATATAATTTTTCTTTGTTTTATTAATAAAATATATTTTATATATTTGCTCCCATAAATCAGCATAATCGGCAGATACGACCACTTCAGCCAGAATTTCATAAATTTTAGCAGAATCAGCCGATTTAGCCAATTTCAGTGCTACCAAACGGGCTCTTAAATAATGAATATGTTCTGTTTTGAATATTAAGACCATAAAAAAGTTTTTTAAAAACTCACCTTTTTTGCCATTTTTTTTGCAAAAAATTGATTCTTTTGTTTCAATAGGAAGACTTTATGTTATGATGTAACTGGTTATGGAAATTTGCAACTCGCATTGATGGAAAATCTAAAGACGAACACCTTGCAGTTCGTTCGCAGTCCAAGACGTACATTTTATGAATACTTTTTTTCTTTGAATATTCTATATGTATGATATTATAAAAGTGAATCAACAATAAATTTAACTTTTGTGATACGTGAATCTTTTTTCTTGTAGTTGATAAAATGATAAACGTTCTCATGCCATCAAACCTAGTAAACAAATTAGGTGTTGATTTATAATACTTTATTATTTTCTCTCTATCTTTTATTTGTCTTAACATTTTACTTAAATAATAAATGAAGTCCTATGCGTAGAATCAACATATCAAGTAAATCATTTTGGTTCATCCTTGGGAACTACTCATAGCTTAAACTTAGCTTCAAACCTTATCAATTAATTTAGCCACTGAAATATTTCCAAGCCCAATTCACACAATACAAACCTTAAGATCAATTCTATCAACAATTACAAACAATGGTAAGCTATCTTAATAATGCCAAGACAATTGTTATTCAATCATATATTCATATTATGGGTGCCCCCAAAAACATATTTAGAGATATGTGACCACTACACCAATAATCATTTGGAATATAAATATTCATTTATATATCCGTACAACCCATTCACTAGCTAAAAATGTCTATATCATCAATATAATAGTTCATTAATAGCCCATTAAACTCCATATTACAATTATAATTCCAAATCATGGAAAAATTCGTTCCTAACCAAATATATTCATATTTTATCAATTTTTGGGCATCATAATCCATGAAAATATGATTTAAGCATTTAGATAATCTTATGTTTAACCTACATGTCATAAGCAATTAGATGTCGATCCTCACCTCAAACGAGCTCCAAACTACCCTCTTTCAATCCATTACAAAAACTTTGGCCAAGGAAGATTACACATCGATTCCCTGCTTAAAAATGGATGTTGTAAGGCCTTCCCAAAGTGCTAGCTCGCTCTCTAACAAATGGTATCCAACATAACCTTTCAAAGTTTGTTCTAGGTTAGTATCCAACCTTTTGAACGATTAAATAACTATACTAAAGCCTTATTCTTTACATATATTCATGTAGAACATCCCTCTTAATCGGCCATAAGATTTATAAATAATCAAGGAAATAACTAGAACGAAACATCGGTTTAGGGATTTCCAAATTCTTATCTTGCATGTTTATTCAGTCGCTTGGGGATGTAATCTCTTCTTCTCCAGAACCGCGACTCGTATGAAAGCTCTCTTCAAGACTTTTTCAAAGACACCTCAACCAACCAATTTGAATATGGGAGTCTCGAGATATGTGGTGGCAAACCAACACTCGCAACTGTGTGAAGTAGTATGAATCAGTCCCATTTTCCCTCTCCTCTTTGATTGCGTGTAGCTCTCTCCTTTTCCATCACATGGGAGTTCGTAGGAGGGGTTCTAGGAATGCTCTCAGGTCTATGTCACAGCTGGATCTGTTAGTGGGAGAAATATTTAAGTTTGTTATATTCATACAATCATTCAACCATAGTTTCATTGTTCGAGTCTACTTCCTCTTCCTGAAGTTATGAACCATCTCGTGAAATCATTTTTTCCTTAGTTATTTTCTATATTGTTGAACTTTACATAAACTCAGGAAATGAAAATTACTTTGAAATTTAATAGTTTGATTATATATTATTAGAAATTTCTAATAAAAAAAGGGTACAAATATTACAGAAGTGTTAAATGTTGCAATTTTTAAAAAAGATAGTAACTATAAGGAAAAAACAGGGCAGGGAGACCACATTGCTTCGTAGGGAGGGAAAATTTTACAAATAGGACTAAATCTTGGTTGATTTCCAAAATTAGGACCACTGCAACTCGTAGAACCTAATAATAATTGGAGTGACAATAATACCCTTAATTAAAAGTCCAGAACGGCTCCCCATCGACATTCTTCGCTTGAGTAATTTACGAAGCTAATACCCCGAACTCTTCTTCACATCTTCCAAATCATGTCATGCTCCAATTCGATCTGCTCAATTGGATCTTCCCTTCAATTCGTGGTGACAACGAGGAGTCTATTGAAGCTCGTCCCTTCCCGCTCCTCGTCCTCTCTAAATCTGATCGGCGATGGAAGCAGTGGAGACATTTTCGTTCATCGTAGCTCCCTGAGCTCCATGATTGGTTCATCATATTACTGAGTGATGACCTCGAAAAGTTCAATAATCTCTATTTTAAGAAAGAGTAGGAGTTCATTATTTGTTTCCAGGTTTACTTTCCCCCTGCCACATATGGTAATTCGTAGGCTGTTGTGTCAATCAGTAGACTTTATTTTCAAGCAGCAAGTTTCTTTGGCACCTGTGGGCTTCATACACCATGATAGCTAAAAGATTGTGTGAGTGAATGTTTAGATGATGAAAAGGAAAAAACACAGATGCAATATATGTGAAAACCCTAACATGCCTTATATTTCCCCAATATGCGTCAATTACAGGCATGTGCAATCACTGTTTATGTATACTCATTTTTCCCTAATCTATTTCATGCTACTAAAGTTGATTAAGTTATGTCTCTAGTTTTTGCCTCTTACAATCAAATTCCTATTAATGCAATTTCATCTATTTGAAAATAAACTAAAAAGTAGACAAAGAACTATAGAGTATAGAGAACTAAGGGAGTACCTTTACTGCTTGTTTATGTTTCTTGACTATAATTGGCATGTACTTGAGCAGGTGGTGACTGGGTAAATTCAAAGATAAATTACTATGTATTCTTAAATTATATATGGAGCATTATTCAATCGGAGTATGAATTACATGATGTTATATGTAGAGAATATATTACTTGTACCATAAGACAGTAAATAAGAGTTTGTAAATTCAATCGTTTTGTCCAGTTATGAGTATAGTACTTATACAATAATCATTATCAATATGTCAGGCAACTGCAAGATCTTGTACACATCATTTTCTTATAGCATAAAAGAAGCTAAAAATGAATTGTTATTCAATGTGCATACTGCATAGTGCCTTCGAAATCATAAAGTGACTATTAAATGAAGAGCAATTTAAACAATGTAGAAAACCAAACGTAGATTGCTGGGAATATGTAATCTAGAATGGATGAATGGAAAGACCGATTTTACTTTCAACATTTTGTCTTTCACGCTTTGCTTGGACATTTTCTTATCAAAAGTGATGGAGAATATATGTGCTTGTGAAAAGTGTCCAGAAAAAAAATTGAAAATAGGAAAAATCGTATCAATACGTGGCATAACTGTCCATAACAGGATGATAGCTATGTACCCATGTTGGGCTGATATTTAATATTAATTTAATCACAAATCCTAATATGTTATGTATGTTTACATTTTATAATAAAACACATATTTTTGCAGGGACATTGTGGTACATTTGTCATAAAGTTCGTTGAGTTTCTAATGGTGGATAAAGAAGTAAGTGAAGTTTTGAAAGAAGGCTTGGATAAGTACAAGAAAAAACAATAAAGCTAGTGATGTATGCATACCGAAGGAAGCAGGTGGATCAAGATTTTCTGTAATACAAAAATAGTATGTGGTCTAAGATGAAATTTAATAGTTATTGTTGGAAAGGAAAGTATATGTAAAACTTTCTTCTTTTGGTCATTAAGTATGTAATAGTTACATTTCGTTTTGAAATATGACAATGTATTATATCCTCTTTTTTATTTCATAAGAAATTAAATGAGTGTTCATTTTTACTTTTTATTTCATGATGTGATCACCGTAACACTGATATAATTATGGAATTAAGTCCATAAGTAGTCAATAATAGGTCATTAATAAAACAAGTGTAGACATTAAATGACTACAACTACAGTAAGTACACAAGGTAGTTACAACTATATGTAAAAGCGTATAAAGTAACAACGGAGTTTGATATATTGGTGAAAAAGTTTTAGATACAAGACACATGAAGTAAATATGAATGTGTTGTTAAATGCGGTCACCGAAACACAAAACATTTCGTGCAAATAACTGTTACACGTGTATATTAATCGGAAAACATTAGTTGCAGGCTTGTGAATAAGGGAAGAAGCACGAAGAGCACTGTGTGGGCAAAGTAGGCAGGTTAAATGAATTTTGATGTAGGCAGTAAATACGTACAAAAGATACAGTCAGTAATAAGACATTAAAAAGACATTAATTTCAAAGATGATGTCTGATAGTTCTCAAACAACTACTACATATTATTCAATGAACTTGAGGTTGAACAATAAAATAACATAATCTCCGATGCCAATAAATCATGGCAATTAACGTAATTACATTGATAGTAAACCATGCCAATTTAAAAGTGCGGGGAAAAACTACAATTCTCACAACTCTCAATGGGTGAAATTAAATGAAATGAAAGTGTTATGACATTTTGAGTTTAAGAACTACGGGCTGGAATAGGATCCCTATAAGATTTCTTATTGCGCCTGCATTTTTACACCATGAACATTGTTTTTGCTGTCGGGGAAAAAATTCTACAATTGAAGATGATCGCTTCTTTTAGTCCTACCGGGTTGGCGTGTGAGGCTTGTAGTTAGACTGCACATAATTCGAAAGGTCTCAATTAAAGCGAGAACCAATAAGGTGCACCACCCCACTGTAAATAGCAACTCGCTCATGTGTAAAGTAAATCTTTGAGATGTAATCATAACACGATAATCTTCAATGTTGACACACAACCCGTAACACCATGAACACTTATGCACTACTTCTAGATGATTTGTCCACCACCTCAAGCATAAATTGAGTAGCAGACTTAACCTAAAATAACATTCACATAATTAAAAGTAAGTATAAAATGAATATATAGTGCGGAAATAATAACAGGAAAATAATTTTAAAAGGACATTAAAATGAAAACCTGATTAATGTGCTCACGGCCGTAAGAGTTGCCTCAACATGATGATAGTTACTACCATCTCTTGTGGCTCGATGGTGGTGGGCCTTGTCAGACAACAAGAGAACATGTTTGAGCAAAATCAAACTCTAGAAAATAACAGACATTACAAAAACAATAAGTAGACAGTAAATAGACAAAAAGTTCTAATGATAAAATGATAACAGAGCAGGTAACATAAAACACCATACAGTTCACTATTTCTAATGATGAAACTACCTTCTTATTTGAATCATTTTACATTCACCCAACCTCACTGCACGAACATCCTAATCACAATGATCATTAAAGCAAGCAATATGCAGCACTTTTGTATTTGAACTTCTTGTCTGATATTGAAAAAGATTTGAAATAACATACATCTTCAAATGGTAATCCAATGACTTATTTTCCTTGTATATAAAGACCGTCTAGCAATATGCATAGGATGAAAGTGAGAGGTTATATGGATTTCCTGAATATCATGAAAATAGCCTAAATCAAAATGAAGATTGGTATGGATATCTTCAATGCGAGGAGATAAAGGTGAAAATTTTATCGGTAGGAGCAGAAGTTGGCGGAGGAAATGAATTTGTATCTCTGGATTGTACTAAATTGTCATCATTGGTAGCTTGCAGATTGAAAGATATGACTCCATCTGTAGGGGATGAAATGATCATATGACAAAGGTGAGACAACACATGATAGAAACATCTTCTAGTTGCATTGATCAAATTCATCACATCTCAAAACATTCAAAGCAATTACAAGAAAAGAAGTCAGAATGAGTAGTGATTAAAATTAGCACCCCCCCTTTATATAAATAGCATTATGAGAAAACTGGTATTAAAACAATACTCAGTAAAGTATAATATGAAATAGTAAACAAACAATAGCAATAAAAAATAGTACTCCGTAACAAAAAAAACAGCATATAGAGTGATTTTTTAATTACATGAAAACAATTATTAGAGTATGTTCAAAACAAAGTAGTCAATTTAAGAACGTATATTTCCTCAAAGGAAATAATGAAGTAATCACCTAAAGTTCTACTTACAAACTGGATATATAAATAATCCTCATTAGTATTGAATAATTTGTGAGAAACTCATAAACAACTAAGAATAATATTCACAAAGAGTTATATAGCAAAATTGCAAAATAAATAATCCACAAATTGAGATGAAATAAGAGGATAGGAGATTATTATTGGAGAGGGAGTTCAAAGTCCACCCAACAATAATGAAGTTAGGAACATCAGGAAGGTGTTTTGTTTAAGTTCATAAACAACTCAGAGGAAGATACAATGAATTATAAAAAGTATAAATACAAAGGAAAATAATAACAAACATGAAACTTACAACAAGAAATCGCTGAAAAACAATCCACGAAGGAGGATTTGAAGTTACGATTATTTTCCAGCTATTAATTACTGGATTTGTAGATACTGAGAGAGTATGAAGATGTCACAACATTATTGTAGAAGGATTTGAAGAGTTCTCAGCTACAATGAATGGAATTATGAAGGAACCGTTGCAAGTAGAATTCGAATTCTCGAAGCAAATCGGACTAAATGAGAATTAAACTTACCAAATATTGCAGAAATTCGTGTAGCGCTTGAAGATCGATGAATGACTAAATGAAGCTTCGGAACAATTAATGGAACTTACAAGAATGATTAGAAGTGGAGAAGTAAGATCGGATGATTACAAAGACGACGAGCGTGAGCTTGGATCATTACAAAGACGAAGAAAGAAGGAAGAAAAAATGATCGTTGAAGGAGAGACTTCTTTGCGGAAGTATTCATCTGTAATAAGCATTCTGAAGGGTAAAAAAGGAAATTTGAGTTTCCTGAAATAGAAGTAAATAAATCTCACCGGCACCAATTTTCTAACTCAGAAAAATGAAAAACAACGAAATGAATAAAAAAAAATGCACAGCTGCAGGGCATAGGTGTCTGCTGAGAGGGTGCGTATATTACTCACATTCCTCTACCGACATTATCAAACTCTTTTACTAGCATTCTTCCAAACTCAGATCTTCAGCGACAGGTATTCCAATTAAGTGAGAATTCATTACTCGGATCTGAATTGATTGTAATACATCGTATTGCTGCTTATTATTGTGATGATTTGGGTTTTTAACTCATACGGGTTGCTAAATTCAAGCTTTCTTGATTGCCGATCTGCATTGTTGATTTGGTTAAACTATGCACGGACCTCTTACTTTAGTTAGTTTCCCCTCGGATTCATACAAAGCTTTCATTTTGGTGGTTTAAATGCTGTACAATTACTACGCCCTATAAACATCCATGAGTTCCGTTTAGAAGTTGTTCAAATTTTCCACAATATTTTTATAAGCTGACCTTTCGTTCTGGCGTCATATTCTACAACTCTCCATTAGGTATTTCGTTTTCTGCCTCCATCTTGATTCTTTCACCGCTTCAACCCCCACCCCCATGAAATAACGTGAAAAAAGAAATTAAGGGTTGTTTCAATTATTAAGATATGAAACCCAGTTTCAGATATTTGACATCATTAATGATTTTTTTAGATCTATGTTCAAATATTCCGAATCTCAAACACCACTCTACAGATCTTCTATCACTCTAATTCAATTTGGATCCCTCCTAACTCCAATCAATTCTGGATTGACCTTTGGGCCTAATCTGGATTGACTTAAGGAACAGTGTTTACAAAATAAAGAAGAGAAAATTGGGTTGATATCTGGGTCTGTGTGGTTGGGAGTTTCTATGGATAAATGTTGAGCATCACTCTCAGGCCTAGAATGGTCTGCATTATTGACTCGGGAAATTGGGTTGACATCTGGGATGGAAAATTGCCTAACTAAAAAGTATGATAGAGAAAATTAATAATTAATCATAGGGGGTAATCCGTAGTTTACCACTCAAATGTTATAAAAAAGAGAAGTAATAAAAACTTAATTGTACGACATCCGAAAAAGGAAAGTGGGGACTTAATTGTGGGATGGAGGAAGTACTATGGAAGCGGGCTGGTAATGCCAAACTCAAGGGCCCTCACTTGTTGCATCATGTTTAATAGCCTTAGTGTATGAGTAAAATTATGGGTCTGCACTCACTAGATTTGCTAGGGAGGACACAAAAAACTGTACAAAAAAATAACAAACTGAAAACTGAAAAATCAATGTTGTTTTGGTTGGCCATTTTGTTTTTCAAAATTCAAGGTACGGTTATTCGACTAAAAGAAAAACATGACTCTCAGTATGGCTACAGTTTTAAAATAACTTGCAATTAACTGAATTCTCATAGAATATTTGGATTCTACTCAGTCCAGGAAGTCCTTCATTAAAATATATAAGAGTTAAGAATGTGTTTATAACTTCGTATTGCCATTCAAATTGGCTTTGGTGCAGTATCGTGATTCTAGTGTAGAAGATGTGGGCGAGTTAAATGTTGCTTTGCTTCATCATATAAAGATAATGAACTAACTGTTTGATTGTATGAACATCTTCATTTATTTTATCCCCCTTTCGAAGTATTCATTTGTGATGTTTCTAATTCTCTATGGTCATATGAATCCTAAAAAGTCTTCTCTCTATCATTAATTAATATCAATTAGCATTAGAAATGCTGAAGAAGAATCTCATTTTCATATTTGCTTGCATTTGTGATGATTTTGATTTTAGTTGAGGATCAATTTATCAATAATTATGTAATTTCTTGAGTGGTTAAAATTTGACTCAACAGGACCCAACAGTCAACACGGCAATAATTATCAACCAACAAATTGTTGATCTGGGGAGTAAGGTTATAGTTATGAGACCGTTTCAGTATTTGTAAGAAACTAAGAACTGAAGACGAAGGGTGAAGCTTTTCTTGGTACAAACATTAAAGCTTATTAAAAGATGAGAGGGAGATCAGATGGAGTGCAGAGAAAGCGGATGCTAACTTCTGTAGCTGTTATTGGAATTTTCCTTGTTTCCCTTTATGTCTTCTTTGGCTCTAAGAGCAGTGGTGAGTCTGCTCTAGAGTATGGAAGCCGGTCTTTGAGGAAGCTAGGGTCTTCTTACTTGGGTGGAGATGATGAAGGTGATACTACTAAGCAAGATGAAAAATTCGGATTGGATGATGGCAATGATGGCATTTTTCTGAAAAGCTTTCCTGTAAGTTATCTAAAAAAAGTCTTCTAAACAATTTTATGTCATGTACTTGTGTATCCTGATAAACATTTGATGTTTGATGCATTTTAACTTTTAATGATTGTAAGGTTTGTGATGATCGACATTCAGAACTAATTCCCTGTCTAGACAGACATCTCATATACCAAATGAGATTGAAGTTGGACTTATCCTTGATGGAGCACTATGAAAGACATTGTCCTTTGCAAGAAAGGCGTTACAATTGCATGATTCCTCCTCCCCCTGGATACAAGGTTAGTCAGTATATGTTAACAAAGTAGCAGAAATGTATTGGATTCTTTTAATTTCACAATTCTCATAAATATCCTTGTGTAAATAAGTCATTTTTATTATTATTTGGTACAATAATAGATACCTATTAAGTGGCCTAAAAGTAGAGATGAGGTGTGGAAAGCAAACATCCCCCATACCCACCTTGCTCATGAGAAATCAGATCAGAACTGGATGGTTGTCAAGGGTGAAAAGATTATATTTCCAGGAGGAGGCACTCATTTCCACTACGGAGCTGACAAATACATTGCTTCAATTGCTAACGTAAGAGATTCCGAACCTTTCCTTTGTGAAAGTATTTTGCACCAAAAGCATATTATACATGTACAAATGTTCACTGCATTTTATGTGGTCTCGCAATTTACAGATGTTGAACTTTTCAAAAAATATCTTGAACAATGAGGGGAATGTTCGCACAGTTTTTGATGTTGGTTGTGGTGTTGCTAGCTTTGGAGGCTATCTTCTTTCATCTGATATAATAGCAATGTCCTTAGCACCAAACGATGTGCATCAGAATCAGATCCAGTTTGCATTGGAAAGAGGAATTCCTGCATCTCTTGGTGTTCTCGGAACAAAGAGACTTCCTTATCCAAGCCGTTCATTTGAGTTTGCTCATTGTTCTCGTTGTAGGATTGATTGGTTGCAAAGGGATGGAATTCTTCTTCTCGAGTTAGATAGAGTTCTTAGACCGGGAGGCTATTTTGCCTACTCTTCTCCGGAAGCATACGCACAGGATGAAGATGATCTTAGAATATGGAGACAAATGAGTGCACTTGTAGAACGCATGTGCTGGAAGATAGCTGCAAAGAGGAACCAAACTGTCATTTGGGTTAAGCCTCTAAATAATGACTGTTACAAGGAAAGAGAACCAAACACCAGGCCACCTCTCTGTCGGCCTGATGATGATCCTGATGCAGTGTGGGGTGTTCCAATGGAGGCATGCATAACACCTTATTCTGAACGTAAGTATTTTTTCTTAAATCTGCATTTAAAATTGTTCTGCTGAATGATCTTCCTTTTTCATCTAATTGAAGAAGTGTGTTATTAACTATAGAAGCTTGGGCATGCCTTTAACTAGATGGAAAGAGCTATTCAGTTGTTAACCTCAATCTTATTCTTCTAGTGGTTTCGGTGGCGGCGCTTCAACTTTCTTTGTTTAATATTCAATTCTTTTTTTAATTGGATGAGACCGTACAATACCATAAAGATTCAAACCAGGCTAGATGTTAATATGGTATTTATCAAAAAGAAAATTAGACTCTATGGGAAATATTTAGATACCAGACCAGAAAGATGACACATCTAAACCCCATATCGAACCAGCCCAAAGAGAAAGATGTCACTCATATGTCCTGTTTTTTACTTATTTGTTTGATTACATTTATAGGCAACTCTTGATTCCTTATCATGTTATCAGCATTTCCATTTTTTGCTAACTCAAGCCTCAAGGAGTCATGGCCAAGCCTCCCCTCCCTCCTCAATTTTTCTGATTTGCTTGTTGGTGTGCATTTTCTCCAATACGTCCTGCAAATGAGATATATTTAAATTATTTATTTTCCGTTTTTTGCACCAGATGACCACAGAACCAAAGGAAGTGGATTGACACCTTGGCCAACTCGATTGACCACACCTCCTCCGCGGCTTGCTGATTTTGGGTATTCAAATGAAATGTTCGATAAGGATACAGTAATATTCTCTAACTTATAACATTTTATGCTGACTGACTGCTCTCAGACATTTGCAATTACAAGAAATAAAATTGAGTTCTGGATTTCTTCGGCACAGGAACTTTGGCGGCGGAGAGTTGATGGTTACTTGAGGATTCTGAGTCCCAAAATTTCATCAGACACTATAAGGAATGTTATGGACATGAAGGCAAACATGGGTTCATTTGCAGCTGCTCTCAAGGACAAGGATGTATGGGTAATGAACGTTGTACCTGAAGATGGACCCAACACACTCAAGATTGTATATGATCGAGGCCTCATCGGTACAATTCACAACTGGTATGTCGATAGATGTATTTTTTGTAATCATCTCATCATATTTCTAACACCAACAAATTTGTTGTTTTGGGTTTTGCCTTTTGGTTTTGATGACTAAGGATGTTTTCAGACTAAACAATACTAGACTTAGACAATAGTAAAATGCGCAACAGACATTTACTAGACCAATTAAAAACATACTAATTAAATCTTGGCAAAGGGGTTGGTTAGCAAAAAGCTTATTGGAGTCTTTAGCATTATTAGTCCAAATTATATTTAATTTTATCGTTTGTTAAAGAATCTATAAGATTAGATAAAGTACAAAGATTATTTTACAAAAGTATTCCAAGAGAGCTTTATGGATTAGCTGATTGAATAATTATTATGTGAAAAGCCAAAAGTACTCTCAATTTCTTCTATTAAATCTATTTATATACGGTGCATGGGGTAAATTAAAAAGATAAAAAATAACTTTTAGCGAATATGTATTTTATCTAATATAATAATTCAGAAATGCGTACTCTTAATATTTTACAAATATTTGAAAGGTTATTACTTTCACAACGATTAGTTGTAATGTGAAATAATATCTTTTCAATACCTAAGGCAAAAATAGCAATAAAAACTAATATTAGAGATTTAGAACTATAATAATAAACAAAACTATGTCTTTATTATGTGTCGTCGACACATTCAAACAACTTGTAATTAATCACTTGTTCACTACTACCAAAAATCTTGAAAGATTGATATAATATATATATATATATATATATATATATATATATATATGTCATCCACACTTTTGGAGATAAAAATACGATTAGTCTCTTTTTTTCCAAAAATGCAAAAATCCCTCTACCGCCACCGTCAACCACCACAGGAATAGTCTTTTTTCCCATCTAATTCATTGGAACAATTCATGGAAAAAGTCAGCGATTTTTCTCCTGGTAGTCGCAATGGCTGTTCCATGGTGACTGGTGGAGGCATTAGTAACACTGGTAGTAACTGGTAGTGATATAATCAACTTGAAGTGATATAAAAAATGCTAGTGACATTCATAGTTGCCCAATTTAATTACTTTGTTAGTCACTTCTGTCCATGAACCTAAATATGAATATCACTATTTTTGCTCCCATCCCAAACTCTTTTGGTACTATAGTTTGGATGTTGTTAGTCACTTTTGTCCATATTTAAAAGTAGTCACCTTTTTTTAAATGGGCTTCAATATTTTAGGAAAACTCCAAAGTTATCTTCCTAAAAACGTTACTACAAAAAACCCGCTAAAGGTGAATTGGTAAAAACTAATTTAAACAGCTAATTGCGTAACCAGGCCGAGACATGTCCCAATCTTCGGCAAGAAAGGTTGAGATTTGATGCTGTCCCTTTGTATGAGTGCAGGTGTGAAGCCTTTTCAACGTATCCTAGGACGTATGATTTGCTCCACGCTTGGACCATATTTTCTGAAGTTGAGAAGAAAGGTTGTAGCGGCGAAGATCTGTTGCTGGAGATGGATCGTATCTTAAGGCCTACTGGCTTTATTATCATCCGGGATAAGCAGCACGTTGTTGACTTTGTGAAGAGGTATATGCAGGCATTGCACTGGGAAGCTGTTGGAACTGGCGACTCAACTTCAGACTCGGATCAGGAGGGAGATGATGCAGTGTTCGTCATTCAAAAGAAGCTTTGGCTTACGAGTGAAAGCATTAGAACTACAGATTAGTAAAAAAAAATACTACTGTCTTTCCCCAATTCTTTTTGTTTCTATAAAAAATCCCAACTTCTGGAGTCAAGCAGTGTACCTGGATTCCGGGAGATATCAGCTACGTTTTGCTCTCCACGTTATTTATTTCTTCACTCATTTTTTTAAAACTCGGGGCTCTATTTTGCTACTTGTTTTGGTTTGTGCTATACTTGAAGTTATTTACAGACAAGTTGCATTGGCAGGTCATTTTCTTCATTAATTGATTTGTGTTGGGTGCATACTGGCCGGCCGGTTACGCTGTTGGTCCCAAAACTAGAACCTGAACCGGAACAAATATAGTGTACGGAGTAGTATGTAGGGCATTAGGATGTCCATTGTCCAACCATTCCATAGGGAAACGAGAAAATAAAATAATTAAGCACAGATTAAAGATTCATGTTGAAATGTGGTTCATTTTATTTTTATTCATTGGAAAATAAATGAAATTAAAGTGATTAATACTCCGTTCTTTTTTATTAGTCATTCTTTTCTTTTTGGTAGGGGTGGACCGGTTCGGGCCAAGGCCCGGCCGGGCCTCGGTTCAGGAAAGGGAGGCCCGGAACTGGCCCGGGTAACCCCCGGGTCCGGTTCGGGCCGGGCTGGGCCTCGGTCCAATATAATTTTTTTTTTTGGCTTCTCCTAATTAACTCCCAACCCTCCCCCCTCACCCCCAAACCACCCCAAACCACCTCAAATGGCCCAAAATAACCAGCCCAACCCAAAAACTTAAAAAAAATTCAAAAAAAAAAAAAAATAAATTCGGGCCGGTTCACTAAATAGCAGGCCCGGGCCCGGACTGCTATCTCACCGGGCTGGGTGGCCCGAACTGGGGCACTAACCGGTTCACCGGGCCGGTCCGGGCCCACACAGTAGCGGGCCGGTCTGGTTCCGGGCCGGTTGGCCCCACCCGAGTCCACCCCTACTTTTTGGGACTTTTTTTTTATTTGTCTCCTTTTCCTTTAAGGAAAGTTTTTGAGAAAATACCCCTACTTTTATTACTTTTACCTAACTTACTTTTTACAAACTACTTTCTATTTCCTACTTTACCATCACTTTACTCTTCTTAGGGGGTGTTTGGAACTGATTCTGATTCTGCTTCTTTTTTAAAAGCAGAATCAGAATCAGAATCAGTTTTCAGAAGCTGGTACCCCCCAGCTTCTAAAAAAACTGATTCTGAGAGTAAATTAGAGCTCCAGAAGTGCTTCTGGAATTTCACCCAAACACTCCAGCTTCTGCTTCTGCTCCCTGAAGGAGCAGAATCAGTTCTGAGAATCAGATCCAAACACCCCCTTAATACACTCTCTTTCCTACTTTATCATCCCTTTACTCTTTTTAATATACCATCTTTCCTACTTTATCATTTACCCTACACACTCTATACTTACTCTACTACTTTATTATTAAATCCCGTGCCAAATCCTAAGGGGACTAATAAAAAAGAACGGAGGGAGTATAAGAGATTATTTATCAATGCTTAATTGGAAGACATAGTTCTTAATTTTATTTTTAAATAGATTGTGAAAAATAGTAAATAAATATTTTAGGATTTATCACAAGTCATCTAAAATTAGTAACTAGTCCATCTCTTTTAGTAGGGATGAACCCAGGTCAGGCCCGGGCAATACTGGTTCTGGAAAATTGGAGCCTGGTATAGGCCCTGTATGCTTTGGTATTGATTCTGGTCTGGGCCCAAACAGTACCGGGCCTGAGTTGGTACCCACCCATTTAATTATTTTTTTTTTTAAAAAAATAGTCGTCGGGCCCGGTTCGGGCCCAAAAAATCAAGCTGAAGCCCGCCCCTTATAACCGCCGGTCCGGGTACTGAACCGGTACTGGTCCCAGAAAACCGGGCGCGGATCAGGTCGTTCGGGCCCAATCCATTCCCATCTTCTAGTGATGTCCAAAGCAAAACTAGTTGTTTAAACGCAATGACAATCATAATTATTAATTCTACTTTCCGAAAAAGTTCACCATATTTACTTTCCTTGGTAAAGCATGACAAACTTTGGACTATATTTAAAAGGGTTAAGGCTCAAATTGGACACTATGGTTTCATCAGAATCTCATATTTGACATTAAGGTTTCAAATGGATCAAATTAGACACTATGGTTTCATATGTATCTCATATTGGACACTAAAATTTCATAATTCATAGGTTTTGGACACTTACTTATATTGGATAAAGATCAAATTGGACACTCATTTATATTGAATTATGAAACTTTAGTGTCCAATATGAGATACATATGAAACCATAGTGCCTAATTTGGTCCATTTAAAACCTTAGTGTCAAATATGAGATTCTGATGAAATCATAGTGTCCAATTTGAGCCTTATCCCTATTTAAAAAGCAGTTACTCCATATTAGTTGGAGAGAACCGAGAAAGCGATAGATAACTATCGAGTCACAGAACAAGGAAGAAATAGAGATCAAAGCTCAAGAACCAACAATTTATTAATGGCGGAAATCCAGTACAAATAGCCCAAAGAAAGAGATAAAACTCTAACTTCCCAGTCATGACAACAGTCTGAACAAGCCTCCCAATTTTGCAATAGGAACTACTATTTATATCCTTCCCTAAAAGGAAGGCCGTTATTAGTTATCTAACAACTTTAACTAATAACGGGACTAGTCTATTTAGGCCTTCTACAATACACTTGACCAAATCTACCCCCACCAATTAGACTAGTAGCCGGATCCCTATCAATACCCCCTCCTTAACAACCATCTTGTCCTTAAGTTGGAATTTTGGGAATTGATCTTGGATAACTTGCACCTCCTCCCATGAGTCTTTAAAATCTGGAAGATTCTTCGAGTGCACCAGTATCTCCTTCTTCCCTTCTTGATTAATCCTGCTCTTCCTCACAGCTTCAGAACTCACTTGCAATTCACAATCTTCTGTGAGGCAACTGGGGAGGTTCTGAAAATTCACATTAGGTTTCAGCACTTTCTTCAGTAAAGATATGTGGAATATAGGGCGTATTCTACTTCCTCGTGGTAGTTTAAGCCTGAAAGCAACTTCATAAGGCCCATAGAACCTTGGACTGAGCTCTTGATTGGTCTTCTTAACCAACCTCCTCATCTTGTAGGGCTGAATCTTCATAAATACCATATCCTCTACTTCCAGCTTTACTTCCCTCCTGTGCTTATTAGCCTGCTGCTTCATCAAGTTCTGAGCTTAAGCTAGATTTTCTTTTAACTCATCTAATATCAGGTTTGTTTCAGTAGTTAACATGGCCACCTCTTCTACTGTAGTTAAACTCACATCTCCTCTCAAGATTGGGGGAGGTGTCCTCTCAAGATTGGGGGAGGTGTCTGTCGAAACAAGGCTTGATAAGGGGTACTTTTCAACGAGCTATGATAGTTAGTGTTGAACCAATACTCAGCCCATGGAAGCCATTTCACCCATTGTTTGGGTTTTGTCCTAGATAAACTTCTCAGATATGTCTCTTAACACCTCTTAACAATTTCAGTTTGTCCATCACTTTCAGGATGATATGCGGTGCTATATTTAAGCTTGGTTCCAGCTAGTTTGAACATTTCATACCAAAATGAGCCTAGGAAAAGGTTATCCCTGTCACTAACAATGGATCTGGGAAATCCATGAGTCTTAACCACCTCCTGAACAAACACTTCTGCCACACTTTTGGCATTAAAAGGATGTGCCAAGGGTATGAAATGAGAATACTTTGTCAGCCTGTCCACAACTACCAAAATAGTATCCTTGCCATGTGATTTTGGTAATCCCCCAACCTTTCTTTGTAATTAAGTTGCCCACCTTTCATTCCGTAACCTCTGCATTGTTCTGGTTGTATCACAATCTTCTGCAAAATCTCACCACACTTAGGATCTTGCTGTAATTCATCTGCCAATCCCTCCCATTCATGACAAGTAACTGTTGACAGGGCTGCATAAGATGACTTTCTAGAAAGAGCACCAGCTGCCTTATTTTCTATACCCGGTTTGTATCTTATTGTAAAATTATAACCCAAGAGCTTAGATATCCACCTCTGTTGGTCTTCACCCATCACCTTCTGCTCAGTTAAGTATTTCAGACTTCTCTGATCTGTATGTACTTCGAACAATCTGCCTAACAAATAGGGCCTCCACTTCTGTATAGCAAACACTATAGCCATCAATTCCTTTTCATAGATGGATTTGGTGAGATGCTTGGGTGACAGTTCCTTGCTCATATATGCAATTGGGCCTTCATCTTGCACAAGTACAATACCCAATCCCTTGCCAGATGCATTAGTTTCTATGACAAAAGCTTGTTGAAATCAGGACTCTCAAAACAGGTAAAGAGGTCATGGCTTGCTTCAAATCAATGAAAGCTTGAGTAGCTAATTCATTCCATTTAAAACCATCTTTTTTCAATAGATTTGTAAGGTGCAACAATTTTGCTGTAACCTTTTACAAACCTTCTGTAGTATCCCGTGAGACCTAAAAATTCCCTTAAGCCTTTCAGATCTTTAGGAACAACCCAATTCTGCATAGCCATTATTTTACCAGGATTAGCTGCTACACCCTTGGCTCAAATGATGTGCCCAAGATAACTTAGCTGCTCTTGACCAAAGGAACACTTCTTGAGATTTGCCACCAACTGATTCTTTCTTAAAACTTCCAACACCAATTTCAAATGCCCTTTATGATCTGCCTTAGTTTTACTATAAACCAAGATGTCATAAAAAAAGACCAGGGCAATCCTCCTCAAAAAGGGCCTCAGAACTTCATTCATAAGTGATTGAAAGGTGGATGATGCATTAGTTAACCCAAAGGGCATAACTAGGTACTCATAGTGACCCTCATGGGTCCAAGGCTGTCTTATGAACATCTTCTGCCTTCATCCTAATCTGATGATAACCAGACTTAAGATCCAATTTAGAAAAAATTCTTGCTCCACCCAACTCATCAATTAACTCCTCTATCACAGGAATAGGAAATTTATCCGGTATAGTAACCTTGTTCAGTGCCCTGTAATCCCCACAGAACCTCCAGCCCCCATCTTTTTTCTTGGCCAATAAAATGAGACTCCTATAAGGGCTGTTACTATGTTTGATAATCCCAGACTTCAACATTTCATCAATAATCTTTTCTATTTCATTCTTTTGGTCAAAAGAATATCTACAAGGCCTGAGGTTAGGAATTTGAGCTCCTTCTTTTATATTAATAGCATGGTCACAACTTCATCAATAATCTTTTCTATTTCATTCTTTTGGTCAAAAGAATATCTACAAGGCCTGAGGTTAGGAATTTGAGCTCCTTCTTTTATATTAATAGCATGGTCACAACTTCTTGCAGGTGGAAAAGGCAAAACTGTAACACCGTCCCCAAATGTATTTACTTTTAAGTGAATAATGTATTGAACCTTGTGGAATGATTAATGAGAATACGAAGTTGTGAACTTTTATTAATCCTTTTGCGTGAATAGTGAATTCGCACGTGGGGCCCACACCGGGAGCGGGGGCCGCCCTAAATTCCCGAAACCATATATTTTATTTATTTTGTCAAGATAATATTTATACAGTGTTGGGTACTTCATTTGAAC
Source organism: Cuscuta epithymum (assembly GCA_945859915.1). NCBI lineage: Eukaryota > Viridiplantae > Streptophyta > Magnoliopsida > Solanales > Convolvulaceae > Cuscuta > Cuscuta epithymum. The sequence continues at coordinate 903,565 of CAMAPF010000944.1, read as the reverse complement.
CATGGAAAGGTCCGGAGTTGACCGACTGGTCAAAAGGAGCCCAAATATCGGTATTGGTAATTTAACTGATAAAAGTCCGAAATTGAATTTCGGGAACTTATAAATTAAAGTTGGGGAATGTATATTCATTATAAGGGTCATAATGATTGAGAACACATAATATATTTTATTTGAACCGATAAAATAAAATATATCTAAAACAGTCCAAAAAATACAACTTTCGGAGCCGATTGTACACTTCTGGACAAAAAGGGTTGACCTCCCACATGGGTGGGGGCCAACCCACGATTTTGGCAGCCAAAGGGGGGCTGGTCTTTGTCACACTTGGACTTGAGAGCTCTTGAGGGGATGGGAGGAACACCTTTGACATCCAAAGGGACCCCCTCACCCATTTTCTCCTAAAGAAACAAAAGAGAACACATCTCCCTCTCCCCTCACCCATTATTTCGTCCAAAGAGACCCAAGAGAGAGAGATAACCTCTGCAAACTCATCCTCCATAGCCAAGAACTGAGCTCAAGCTTAAGGGGTCCAAAGAAGGGGTTTTAAGAAGGGAAGAGTTGGGAGAAAGTGTGAAAGATTAAGGTAATAACCTTATATTAACTTTTCCTTTATTTTTCTCCTACCATATGAGATATATATCATATGGAGAACCCTTGAGATTTTTCTACATGTTAAGGGTGTGGAATAATGGGTTGGAGAGTGGTTCTATGTCCAAAAACGGAGTTAGAAGCCAAACCGACAAGTTCACCGGAAAATAACCTTTTAGATGTTATTTGTATTGATTAAGGTTTTATGATGTTAAAACCTTGTTAGGAACTTGATTAAAGTATTTTTGAGCTTCGCCGGAGTTTCGCCGGAGTTGGTCAAAGTTCGCCGGAATTAGTCAAAGTTCAATCGGGGAGCGTAGAACGCGCGTAAGCTCACTTAAGGTGAGGATGACCGACTATATTGCTTATAATTATTGGGTTAATTTCATGAGATTACCTAAATGAATTAAATGTGTTTGGCATGGTTTATTAATGATAAAAAGTGCCTAAATGAAATTAATATTGTTTATAAGTGAAAATGCATAATATACAAATTTATGAATAAATTGTGTATGATTATGTGCTAAGAATAAAATGGCATGATAGTTGTATTAACCATGAGTGTTCATTGTGATAAATATACTTTTACCTCATGTGAGGAAGTCATGGAAGGATAAAAGTGATATTTTGATATTAGAGCCAAACAATACTTGAATGTGGAATTAAATTGGAATATACGAACTATTATGAATTTGCATTGGTTATATTATGATTAAACGACTAGTATAGAATTATTAGTCGGAAATGTTAGTTCAATAGTCTTTGGAGCTAATCCCAAGATATTGGAGCTAAGTAACCTTAAAGGATATGTTTAAGGTGGACTTTATGAACTCAAGTTACATTAGGAGTAAGCCTTAAGGGTTACTCAAAATGGATGGAGCCTAGACTAAGAAGTTGTTTAGGGATTAGATTACGTGACTATGAGCCGAGCTCTAGCACGTGGTAGTATGACTATGAGCCGAGCTCTAGCAAATGTAGTATGACTATGAGCCGAGCTCTAGCAAAATGTAGTATGACTATGAGCCGAGCTCTAGCAAAATGTAGTGTGACTATGAGCCGAGCTCTAGCACGAATTAGTATGACTATGAACCGAGCTCTAGCATGAAGGAACGTGAGTTAATTATAAAATAATAACATCCTAGATTGAGGGTCTTGGAAATTGAAACTTTGATTATACTTAGTATAGTTGTCATTGTACTTGTCAAATGCTTCCAAGTACTGACCTCCCCTTCACGGGGGAGGCCACCTCACAGTTTCAGGTAGAACTTGAAGGTTGCTACCATCGCCGTTGCTTCGGGAGGATCCAAGGAGAGGAGACATGGTTCGTGCTTCCTCCGTTCCTATTTTACAAACATTTTAATGAATGCTCATGGATATTATTATTTTTTGAAATATTTATTTGGGGGCTTGTATGCCCATGTTTGCCAAGGTGTGACATGAACACTTGTATTGAATGTTTCCGCTGCTTTGAATGAATATTTTACATTATGTTTGTTTATGGATGTACTATGTGTGAATGATATTCCAGACGCCTTGTATAGTATGGATGTGTTGGACTGCGGTTGACTATTCGTACTGTACGGCGGATTGTTGACGTGTCCGGGTAGGTCCGGGGCGTGACAAAAACAGAAGTGAAAACTTCGGGGAGTTCAACAATTTCCTTTTCCCAGGTATCTCCATTGTCAGCCTCCTGTCGCTTGTGACCTAGCTGGCCTTCATATGCCATAACATATCTTTCTCTAGTTTGCTTAAGGATATTAATCATGGTCTTCATAGACACTTCCATTTGATTAGAAACTGAGTCTCCCTTGATTAAGTAAGTGTTGGTCCCAGTTTATGCAGACTAACGATCAACTAGATGGTATTCAACGATTAAACAGAAGAAAAGAAGATCTGATAATGATAAGGCAATATCGAGAACAGAGAAATTCTTCTTCTAGTTTTATCGAGAACTATTTGGGCAGCGTAAGGCTAAGTGTATTGATCGATTAATTTTCTTATTCGGTACCTGTACACAAGGCGCATATTTATAGGCGCTGTACAGGTTACCGATTTAGGTAAACCTTGGAAGTTGGGCCAAGGCCTTTTTGGGCCTTATTCCCTTTACCTTATTTATTATATAATAATACTAATCTAATACCATAAATGGTATATCTAGTCTACTTTATTTAAACAAGACATTACAGACAAACTTGACCCACAATAAAAGTTCTAACAATCTCCCCCTTTGTGGTCAAGTGCCGTCTTGCTGGGTTTCTTCACTTCTGAGCTTTGTAATAGTTCTTTCTGAGGTTTAGCGCGTGCTCATAGCTCCTGAGCGAATTTCTTTTATCCAGTTGCTTTTCGATGGCCTGTAGGATGCTGTCAATTCTGTGTGCCTCTTTTAATTCAGCATCTGTGGCATTTGCATACTTTTGCTGTCTTTCTTTAAATGCTTCTCTGATCGGTTGTAGCTTCTCTTTCACAATCTTCAGGGTTCCGTCACAGTACTTGTTAATTTCATCAATGAATAGCATACGTTTCTCGCCATTGTGATTCAGATAGATAAGCGTGATTGGACTATCAAAGATGTAATACTCAGGAAAGTCCTCCAATTCTTGTCCATACAGCTTTGGTCTTGTGAGATTTGTCTTTGGCATGTTTGTTTCAAGAGCCATCTGAAGATCATGAGAGGCAAAGAATTTGATTTGTCTGATCATAAACCGCTTGAGTGCATCCAGCCCATCTTGTGTAATTTTGTCACGAATGCCTGGAATTTCCTGGAATGCAAGATACATCTGATAGATGTCGTCCATCTTTAGCATGTAGAGATCATTTTCCTTGCACGTGAATACCGTTCCGTCAGAGCGCTGAAGATGGTATACAGAGAGTTTGATATCTTGAAAGTTGGTTTCAGCCACATTGAGAACAGCCCAGATAGGGTCCTTGGCTGTTTGAAGTTCGTGTTGCCAGACTTCTCTCTGTTTTCCCATATAGTGATGACTAAGTAGAAATAGCTGTCCGCCCTTGTTTTGTCCTCGTAGATGGTTAAGACCACAGATCTTCAGTTCATCCAGTTCTCTGACCTTATCCTCTTTTCGCCAGATGTTTTCTCTGATTTCTTCTTGAAAGGGGGCGTTGATGTCGATCTTTTCCCAGGGCTTCTCATTTCTGGGCATTTGAGCCGCTGTTTGTCTAATGATTGACTCAAGCTCCTTGGGTGGTGTCTCATAGTTCTCTCCCTCCTTGAGTTCATCTTGATCAAGTAGAATCACATCAGTAGCACAGTTGACTAACAGATCTCTGAGATATGCTCTTCGCTGTGATTCATCTACATCTGCCCAGAGTTCAGACCATTTGTTGTGCACCAGCATTTCCTCAAGTTCATTGTGCATTTGATCATTGTAGTAGCTGGAGGGATCCTGCTGCTGCTGTGGTGATATGTCTGGCGTAGCATCGGGATCCTGGTGAGACTTGCAGGGATCCTCGATTATCTCAACACGATGCTCTTGCGCAGAGACCAGACCTCTATACTTCGTTATATGCGGCCAATCCTCCCTTGGCTGAGAAAGTGAAACATCGGGATCCTCAGGATTGCCCGTTGACATCAGTTTCGAACTAGGTTCTAACTGATGGCCTGAGTAAGAAGATGTACTCGTGGTAGCATCATCAGGACTTCCATTCCGTCCTTGGTTAACATCTATAGGAGATGCACCTCGGGATGTTATGTCTAGCTCGACCATGCTAGAGAGAGTGGCTAGGGATTTATGGCTGGCTGAAGTAGTGGGTTGCTCATTGGTAGAGGTGGAGGGTTGGTTTGGCTTTGAGGGTTGGCTAGTAGAAGCAACATGCTCAAGTATCCGCGGGCGCTTGTTCTCCCCCTCATGAGAATCCGAATCATCAGGATCCTCATGTGAACGTTTAGCGCCACGGAGACTGTCACGACATGTGTTCTGTGTATCTAGAGCATGGAGAAGGGCTTTTTGAAGAGGGGTGAGGTTGCCTTCTTCCACGTCTAGTATACGGTCGTAGATCTCAGCTACAAGATCCTCGAAGGGTACAGTTGTTAGGTTGGGTTTGGTCGTTGTAGGGGAGAATACTAGTTCTGTATCCTGGGTTCCCCTTGATGTGGATGGTTGTTGGTTTTCTATGGCTAAGGGTTTGGAAACAAGTATGGAAATGGTTGGGGGCTGTGTTGTCTGGGGTTTGGATGGTATATTCTGAACAACTGGGGTACTTCCAGAGTCTTGTGCATTAGCGGTTATTGCTTCATGCACCCATGGCTTAATGGTAGACTCTAGAAAGCTGTTCAGATATACGAGAATGTCTTCGGGGATAATGGCACCAGTTACAGGGGTTGTAACTGTTGTCACAGCATCAGTGAAGATAGCTGATGTGTGGCCTGCGTTCAATGATCGAGGCATTGTTGGCGTAGCAGGACTTCCGACCATCATAGTTTGCACTCCGGTCGTTGCATTCAGGGTGAGTGCACCTGTATGTGCAGTGAATAGTGTAGGTGTCCTAGAAAAATGTGAAAATGTAGGAATGGTGACACCTAGACTCGATGTGATAGAACGGATGGGGGTAGTGGTCCGGGGTTGTTGACCACTGAGTCTCTCAGCAGATTCGGAAGGAATCAGTGAGGTCGGTGTAAGCTCCCCTTGAGTTATTGAAACTCCAGTCTGTTGCGAGACTGGAGAGTGGATGGGAGATGGCTGTGCATGCGCAGTTGAACCAGATGCTGCGACTTCTACCCGGGAACTGACAAGGTCAGCTCCTGCTCCTAGGGGCGTGGTTCGGTCTATAGTGACGAAGGTGTCGCAGTCATCGTATAGTGCCAGCTCCTCCTCCACTGCACTTTTCTTTCTGAGCCTCTTCTTAGGCTGTGATGATGCAGGCTTTTCATTGCGTTTCTTGGAGCGCTGCTCACTAATGATGATCCCTTTGAGTGGTCGGGGTGTGAGTGCAGCCTCAATATCTTCTGATGAGAAGTCGGAGTCTATCGGAATGGCCTGTTTACCAGCTCTTTTCCTGTTGCTGATCAGGACTCCCTCCATGTCATCATCATCATCTGCATCATCATCATCATCATCATCATCATCATCATCTCTTCGTTCATTCCCTTTGGCCATGCTATCGGAGGCCTCACCACCAGCCTTATTAGAGGGGGCCTGGCTTGATGGTTCATCGGCAGTGTCCTCAGCATTGGTAGGGTGGCCCTCAGCAGTCTGGGTCCTCTCGGAAGAGTTAGCAGACTGATCATCATTAGGCCGGGTTGCCACTGGTTTCTGTGGCGGGGCTCTCTTCTTCTTACCCTCACTCGCTCTCGGCTTGGTTCCCGGGGAAGGTCCAGCTGGGTTTTGCTGAACCATAGGAACCGTTCTCTTCAACGACTCTTTGTAGTCAATGACTGCCTTATCCCTTGGGTTTGCTAGGTCAAGCAGGGAGTCCGGGATAGGCAGTGCTTCAGCTTTGTTGCTGTCCCTCTGGAAGTATTTGAGCTTTGGGGCGGTGAAGTGCTTGTCCTCCTTACGCTTTGGCATTGTCGGGGTGGCCTCCATAATGTTGTGGATGATCAGCGCCAGCCACCGAGCGTAAGGGATTGTGTTGCCCTTATGATTCTCCTTCATCTTCACTTGATCCATTAGCTCCGTCCAGAAAAGCTGAGCCATATCGTACTGCTTGTCAAAGGCGATCCCGTGGAAGATTTGAAGTATTTGCTTGTTGCACTTGTCATGTCCGGCGTGCTTAGGAGATAGACACTTATTGACCAGGCCGAACAGACTCTTCCACGGGTGAGGCAGGTTGGAGATTGTAAAGTTTGACAGCAGGGGCAGTGGGCTGTCGTATCCAAGATCTTTCATCCCCTTGATCAGCTCTTCGTTTGAGGGGAGTGGTGCGTAGTGTTTGAGCACTGGGAGCTTCAGTGTCTCCCTGATTGTTGATGGTGTTAGCACCACCCGCACGTCATTCAGTTTGGTCATTATCTTCGACCTGTCCTTCTCTGAGGCTGTGTGCATCATGCCCCAGAACTGTTGTAGATACACCTCTGGCACTGGTTTGGCTTCATTAAATGCAGACCAGAGGTAATGCTTCTGTAGGATTGATAGTATCACTGGATCCTGGCATTTGAACAGCTTTAGGTCCAGTTGGAAGTTGTTGTCGTACAGTGGGACCCATTTCTCCTTTGGGTACACTGCGTTGCTTGGTTGTGCAGTTCTATCTGTTCCTGACATTGTTAACTGAAAGAATTGGGTCAGCACATTGTTCATTTGAAAATTTTATTTTTGTTCTATTTTGCAATTGTTCAGATCAGGTGTGTACAGGTGGGACATTGAAATTATTCTAAGTGTAAACCACGAGAACCAACTTCTCGAGGTTTGAACATCGAGAAGTAGGTTCTCGAGGTTTAAATACCGAGAAGCTCTTCTCGATACTCAAATATCGAGAACTTGGTTCTCGATATGGAAGTATCGAAAAGTCCTTCTCGAGTTTTAGACATCGAGAACCATCTTCTCGAGGTTTAGTATCGAGAACCTCTTCTCGGTATTTCCAACTTCGAGAAGTAGGTTCTCGGTATTAAACATCGAAAAGTATCTTTTGAGGTTTAACATCGAGAACCGTCCCTCGAAATTCGAAGTATCGAGAAGTTGATCTCGAGTTCTAAACATCGAGAAAATTGATTTCTCGAGTTCGCACTCAGAAGATATGTCGAGAACCACCTGCAATTTCACATAATCATAATCATAATGATAAAAAAATAAAACTTTTCGAATCCAAAATTCCAAGTTCGAGAAAAATAGTTCTCGAGATCCAACTCCGAGAGAACTTTCTCGAGTGAGATGCGAGAACTCGTTTTGAAGTGGGAAAATCATTGTGTCAATGTTGTTGATAATCAATAACTTTGATTTCTACCTTAAGATTGATTCGAGAAGATTGCGAGAAAAGGATTTAAACTTCGAGAACTCTGGACTTCGAGAGAGCTTATGCGAGAAAGTGAATAATTCGAAAAGAAGTTCTCGAAGTCATCTTTTATATGCGAGAAATTGGGTTTGGGCCTTGCGAGAAAATGTCCTGGGCCCAAAGGTTTGAGTTGGGCCCAGTTTCCCTTTTTTTATTTTTAAAATGTATGGGGCCCAAAAGCACTTGCACTCTTGTAGATAAACAAAACTCCCCCTCAAATTGTGCATGGAAAAAAATGAAAGACACACACACACACACACACTCTTTTTCTTTCTTTTCTGATTTTCTCACACACGCACACACTCTTTTTCTTTCTTTTCTCCCCCTCAAAGTATTCCTCTCTCTCTTATTTTCTCCCTTTTCTCCCCCTCAACACATGCAACACACACCACACACACACGCATTTTATTCAGACCATGGAGTTAACACAATTACATAGGATCGAGATTCAACATGCCTAACTTAGATACTAAGAACTGGAATCTTTTTTCATCCAATGCCTTAGTAAATATGTCAGCCAGTTGAAGCTCGGTGCTAACAAAGTACAAATCAACATCTCCCTTCTCCACATGGTCCTTAATGAAGTGATACCGCAGGTCGATGTGCTTGGTGCGTGAGTGATGAACGGGGTTGCTAGTTATGGCGATTGCACTCTGGGAGTCACTGTAGATGGGAATATGGTTGCATGAGAAGCCATAGTCTCTGAGTTGTGTCCTCATCCATAGGATTTGTGAACAACAACTAGCAGCCGCAACGTATTCTGCCTCGGCTGTAGAAGTTGACACACAGTTTTGCTTCTTGGAGGACCAACAGACTAGCTTCTCTCCCAGAAATTGAGCACCACCGGATGTACTCTTTCTGTCTAACTTGCAACCTGCGAAATCAGCGTCTGAGTAACCGACAAGGTCAAAACCCGTGTCCTTGGGATACCAAAGTCCTAAGTTGACTGTTCCTTTCAGGTATCTCAGGATTCTCTTTACTGCATTCAGATGTGATTCCTTTGGATTTGCTTGAAAGCGAGCGCACAGACAGGTTGCAAAGACAATATCCGGTCTACTAGATGTCAGGTACAGCAAGGAGCCGATGATCGCCCGATAGTTGGTAGCATCGACTGATATCCCGGAAGGGTCAGAGTCGAGCTTTTGTGAGGGAGACATGGGGGTTTTCATGGTTGACTTGCTGTCCATCTTAAATCTTTTGAGCATTTCATGGATGTACTTCGACTGGCTGATGAAGATTCCGTCTGGCAATTGCTTGATCTGTAGCCCTAGAAAGAAGTTCAACTCTCCCATCATACTCATTTCAAACTCAGTGCGCATCAAGTTACTGAATTCTTCGCAGAAGTTCGGGTTGGACGAGGCGAATATGATGTCATCGACATAGATTTGTATTAGCATGATGTCACTGTTCTCTTGCTTGATGAAAAGAGTTGGATCTATCTTTCCCTTCGAGTAGCCTGATTGTACAAGAAAATCAGATAGTGCATCGTACCAGGCTCTCGGTGCCTGTTTTAGTCCATACAGAGCTTTCTTCAGATTGTAGACATAATGTGGGCGTTCAGGATCAACAAAGCCTTCTGGTTGTGCCACGTAAACTTCTTCTTTCAGTTCTCCATTCAGAAACGCGGTCTTTACATCCATTTGATAGACGGTGAAACTCTTATGAGCAGCATAGGCAAGGAACAACCTGATTGCTTCAATTCTGGCCACTGGTGCAAAGGTTTCATCATAGTCAATTCCTTCTTGTTGGTTGTACCCTTTTGCAACCAGTCGGGCTTTGTTCCTTATAATCACACCGTCTTCATCTTTCTTGTTCTTGAAGACCCACTTGGTGCCAATTATTGTTTTCTTTGGGGGTCTTGGCACCAGGGTCCATACATCCAATCTTTCAAACTGATTGATCTCCTCCTGCATTGCTATCACCCAATCTGGATCTGTTAGAGCTTCAGAAACTTTGGTTGGTTCAGATTGGCTGATGAAGCAAGAGAAGAGACATTCATTTGCTGTGGCTGTTCTTGTACAAACTCCACGACTTGGATCTCCAATAATTTGTTCTGCAGGATGTGCCTTCGTCCATTTCCGCTCATGAGTCAGAGGGATTGGAGTTATGATGGGGTGATCCGGGTCCTCAAAAGTAGTAGATGTGGTTTGTTGAGGAGTGGAGTGCACAGGAGTCGATTCAGATTCTGTGTCTGCTTGAGCTGGTATTTCTGAAACTTGTGCTGGTGAAGTTGCTTGTGTTGCTGCCGTGCCATGATCCTCAGTATTTTCATGATCTGATGTATGAGGTGAGTCAGCTTCTTCCTCACTGAGGTCAGGCGTGAATGGTGGTTGAGCAGCTTCTATTGGTAACTGTGGGTTGGCGGTGCGTGCATTTTCATAGAAATGTTCAAAGAGAGAGTCGAGAATTGCACTGTCAGCCATTGTTTGCTTTGTTGCTTCAGCTCCATCAGGTTGCTTCCCTTGAGCAGAGAGTGTGTGTTCTATCAAGAAATGTTCAGAAGCAAAGTCAGCCATTTCATAGAATGCAACGTTGACACTCTCAATGACTGTTCTGCGATCACGTAGATAGACTCGATACGCCTTTGATTGCGTGGAGTACCCAATGAATACTCCTTCGATGGCTTTCGGATCCATCTTGCTTATTTCATTTCTGTCATTTAGAACAAAGCACTTGCAGCCAAACACTCTGAAGAATGAGATGTCAGGTGTTCTGTTGAAGAGTATTTCATAGGGGGTCTTGTTGAAGCGCTTGTGAATTGATGTTCTGTTCTGAGTAAAACATGCTGTGTTGATTGCTTCAGCCCACATGAAATGGGGAAGTTTTGACTGAATGAGCATGGTGCGTGCTGCTTCAACAAGAGTTCTATTCTTTCTTTCAACGACCCCGTTTTGTTGTGGTGTCTTTGCTGCAGAGAATTGCTGTGTGATACCCTGAGTTTCATAGAACTCAGCAAGAGACTGGTTCTTGAACTCGGTACCATTATCTGTTCTGATGATCTCCACACTCTTTTGTAGAAAATTTTGGATTGTCCTGATGAAGGTTATGATGATTGCAGCTGTTTCATCTTTTGTCCTCAGAAATTTGGTCCATGTGTACCGAGAGAAGTCATCCACAATGACCAGTGTATATTTGCGTCCATTGATGCTTTGGACTCTCATTGGTCCACACAGATCCATGTGAAGTAGTTGCAGCAGTCGGGAGGAGGATGGAACAGGTTTTAACTTGTGAGAGCTCCTTTTCATCTTGCCTAGTCTGCAGGCATCACAATGAGTGTCAGCGGAAGTCTTCAAAGGAGGCAGCCCTTTCACAAGTTTCTTGGAGGATAGAGTTGTGAGATATTTGAAGTTGAGGTGAGACAGGCGTCTGTGCCATAGACTGTTTTGTTCAGAGGAAGCTTTGGACAGCAGGCAGATGGCAGAAGGTAATTGTACGCTCTTCAGATCAATGGTGTACATGTTGGAAGTTCTTGTGCAGGTCAATAATACCTTTCCAAACCTGTCCAGCACACAGCATTGTCTGGCTATGAACTTCACTTCCATGCCACTATCGCAGAACTGTCCAATGCTTAGCAGATTATGCTTCAGTCCTTTCACATATGACACAGCCTTGATGGTGACACTTGCACAGATGACATCCCCATATCCTAGGATTGGAGAGGCCGCGTTGTTTCCAAATCTCACATTTCCTCCGTAGCATTTGGTGTAGTTGCTCAACAGCTCCTTTACTCCGGTCATGTGGGTTGAGCAGCCAGAATCTAAATGCCACACATGACCGTTCTGCAAAACAGATTAAGGATTTTTAGGTACCCACCGCAGGATGGGTCCTTCCTTATCAATTGAGAAAATCTTTTTGAATTTTTCTTTCAGCTGTGATCCAAGGTCAACAACCTTTTCAGATAATGTTCTTTGTTTTTCAAGTTCAGCTTTTGGTATCCATTTTTGTTTGATTTTAGGAGCAGAGGAGACAGGGTTATTGTCTTTGTGTGTGAATGGCTGGTTCGTGAGGTAAGGTTTGAGAATTTCTTCTTTAGAGAGACGGTTTAAGTGTTTCTTTGAATGAACCTTAAGAGGGTATTTTAGATTTGGAAAATTATAAACTCCCTCTACAGATCTATTCTCAGATTGTTTCTTTTGTTTGCGTTCTCTCCGTTTATCCTTACGAACAGAATTCATAGCACATTCAAAATTAGAAACATCAACACAATCATTTTCAAGTCCAGGAGCATACAACTTATTATTGAAATAAGATTGATTAGAAGGAAATTCAGATGGATTCAGCTTGGGACACAAGACTGAATTGGAACTACATGGTTGTGACTGAAATCTAGATCTACTTTTATTCGAGTAAAACAAAGCGCTAGAACAGGGTTTTTCATATTCAGAAAACATTTTCTTCTTTCCTTCAGCTATCTCTTCTCTCTTCAACCTCCATTCTCTTCTCCTTTCCAGTCTCCTACTCACGGCATTTCCTGTTTTCAAGGGAGTCGTGGAGTGAGTGGTCGATCTTTTGAAAACATTAGTTTTGTGAAGATTTTCTTGAGAATCAGTTGTATCACTAGCTGACTGGGAAGTTGTGTCAGATTGAGAGCTTTCCTTTAAAGAGGTCAGTTCTCTTAATAACCTCTCCCTCTCACTTTCAAAGCTTTTTCTTTCTTCTTCAAAACTTTTTCTTTGTTTTTCCAAAGAGATATGTAAATTTTCAAATTTTCTAATTAGTGGAGGGATGTAAGGTTCTTTTTCACTTGACCCTGAGGTTGAAGGGGTTTCTGGATCCGACACAGCTTCCTTCTCAGAAGGATAAGGACTCACACTCTCATCAGTTGAGAAAACAGGTTCAGCATTTTCATAACTTTTATTCAGAGAGTCATAGTTGAAAGGAATTTCTGTTCTGGAAGGGTTTGATCGCTTTACCTCTTCTTCTTCTGCCGTTTCTTTTCCATAGGTAAAAGCCATCAACTTAGTCAACCCTAACCCCATATAATTTATGTCATAAAGTTGAATACAATCCACTTTCTTCAGATTATTGGGGTTAGTAAGACCAAGACCCTCCTTAGAGTTATAAAAGCGAGTGTCTTTGTTCTGATTGAGAAAAATGGTTTGTTCTGTTTGTCCTCTCTTGGCAAGTAGATCTTCTAATTCTTTGATTTTTGTGTAAAGAGTACACCTTTTTTCATGTAGAAAATCATTTTCGGCTTTTGCAATGTTTCGTTCTAATTCAGTCTCAGAAACTTTCCTTGTTAGTAGAGCTACCTTTTGGGTGAGTTGATCTAATTCTAAAGTTCGCTTCTTGACAATTTCTTTTTCATTTTCTAACTGTATGCTCAGAGACCTGACTTTATCTAGACTGTCAATTAAATATTTATGGTTGATGTTTCCCTTGTCTCTTAGCTCCATAATTAGATTGCCTTTGACTTGTGAAGAGTGAACTTTACAAGAGCAGGAACAGATGGTTTCAGAGTTACTTACAGTGATGTTTGAGCTTAAGCTTGTACTTCCTCCGGGGATCGCAGCATCACCCTTTTCCTTTTCTTCTTCTTCCACAAGCGCCATCAGGGCCAGATTCTCCTCTTCTTCTTCATCTGAGCTCTCCTCCTGCCACGGGTCATTCTCAGTAAGTGTTGCAGCACTATCATCATCTTGTTTAGCCATGAACATTTTCTGTTTGTTCCACAGCATCTTCTGCTTGTAATAGTTGAAGTCCCTTTTTCTTGGTAGGCGACAGTCTTTGATGACGTGTCCAGCCTTTCCACAGTTGAAGCATTTGGGGGGATCTTCTGCTGCAACAGCTCTACTGGAAGAGTTCTGATCATTGTTCTTTGTTTTGTAATTGGCAGAGGAGGTTCGCAGCTTGTTGGATGAGTTTCCCTTCTTAGAGAATTTCTTGTTGAACTGATTGGTGAGCAGAGCCATCTTTTTCTGCAGATCAGCCAATTCAGATTCAACATCCACTTCTTCTTCACTGTCTTCTTCTTCTGTCTCCACCTTAACTGCCTTCTTCTTCTTCTGAACCTTAGATGAACTCTTTGGTTTAGCTTCAATCATGAGTGCTAAAGGATTAGCAGAAAAGCTTCCTTCCATCTCAGCAGTGTCATTCACAAACTGCTGAAGATGCTCATGAAGTGTGCAGAGATCTAGTTCATCTAAGTCCAAGTGTTGTCTCAGGTTCTTTACAGTTCTTTTCCACTCAGGGGGCAGGCTCGACAAGAAACGTATATTCATCTCCATGTTTGATTTCACAACCTTGATCTTCCTCATCTCGTTGATCAGTTGTACAAATCTGTTATACGTTTCATGGAGCGCCTCCCCTGGTGCAGCCTTGAACGCATCATAAGCGGTTAAGATGTTTGCTTTCTTCGTCTTCAGTCCAAGATCAGTTCCAATCATCAGCTTTTTTACTTCATCCCACATCTCTTTAGCAGTCTCCATGCTATCAATCAGAATGTAGATGTCATTTGGGATTGCTTGTAGCAGGAATGTCTTTGCCATAAGATCAGCTTTGATTCTCTGTCTATCCTCTTCAGTGTACTCAGCCTTTGTCTTCAATCTTCGTTCTTGATTAACAGGTGGGTTGTTTGCATCAACGCCATTCACACTTGCCCAAATCTCAGCAGGTCCTTGGGTGAGGGATTCCAGCATAGCGGAAAAGTTATCTTTACTTTCTAGAAAATTTAAGAATCTTGTTCTCCACATCTGGTATTCACCTCTCCTCAGAATTGGGGGCCTACTGTCATTACCAAGTGATAAAGCATCCATCTTTGCAGTTGTTGATTTTGAGAAAGATCGTTCGAGTGTTTTGATCAGATAAAATTAAGTTTTTAACTGTAGAATGTCGAAAACCTAATTTTCAGGAATAAGTTCGAGAAGGGGGGTCGAGAACTTCTATCGAGAAGCAGTTTTCGTTATTTTGATATCGAAAACCTTGCTATCGAGAAGCTAGGTTCGAGAAGCAGCTTTCGAAAAGTCAGTATCGAGAACTTTAAGTTCGAAAACTTAGGTTCGAGAACTGAATGTCGAGAAGCCGTATCGAGAACCTGCAAGTGCGAAAACAAGATATCGAGATTTTAATATCGAAAACTGAGTATCGAGAACAGAAGTTCGAGAACTCAAATCGAGAACTTATGTCGAAAAGTCAGTGTCGAAATCCTGCAAATCAAAAATCAATTTTAAACAGATAAAACAGCTTTTCGGTAAAGTCCTTGATCTCGAGAATCTCTTTGTGCAGTTTGAAGACTGAAACACTTGCAGAAACCTCGAGAAACCTGCTTTTCGATATCAGAATATCGAGAACCTCAAATCTGAAACTTAAACTGTTCGAAAATCTAGAATATACTGCTTGCTCGTTTTGAGAGGCGATTTCAGCAGTACATCTTTTACACTTTTTCGTTCAAAAATGAGATTACAGCGATTGAAAGGGTACAATATCGAAAAGAAGAAAAACAGAGGACTTCGAAAACTTTTTCTTCGGCGATCACACTCGAGCAGGCTCTGATACCAGTTGTTGGTCCCAGTTTATGCAGACTAACGATCAACTAGATGGTATTCAACGATTAAACAGAAGAAAAGAAGATCTGATAATGATAAGGCAATATCGAGAACAGAGAAATTCTTCTTCTAGTTTTATCGAGAACTATTTGGGCAGCGTAAGGCTAAGTGTATTGATCGATTAATTTTCTTATTCGGTACCTGTACACAAGGCGCATATTTATAGGCGCTGTACAGGTTACCGATTTAGGTAAACCTTGGAAGTTGGGCCAAGGCCTTTTTGGGCCTTATTCCCTTTACCTTATTTATTATATAATAATACTAATCTAATACCATAAATGGTATATCTAGTCTACTTTATTTAAACAAGACATTACAGACAAACTTGACCCACAATAAAAGTTCTAACAGTAAGTGACTCTTGATTGTTTCTATTTAATGATCTGCTTCTTGAAATTGACCTCCATGTCCCCCAGCTCAGTTAACCATTCCATTCCTAGAACAATGTCAGTACCTCCCAATCCCAGTAGGTAATAGGTTTGTTAAATTGGAACCCCTTGTATCTTCAGTTTCAACCCATTACATCTGCCCAAGTTTGGAATACAATCCTTGTTTCCAATTTGTACCTTATACCCTTGAATAAGGTGATAAAGAATATTCCATTTCTCCACCAGGCCCTATGACAAAAAGTTGTGGGTAGCACCACTATCTATTAGAACATTCACCATTATCTCACCTCCCTGCCATTCTATCTTCCCTTTTACTTTAAAAGTTTTTATTGAAGGTATCCCTTCCTTGCTAAGAATCGATAGCTGCATAGTCTGGTGCTCCATAGGGTTTGAGTAAACAGGTGGATCCTCCTCAGACTTTCTAGATTCCATGTCAGATATTTCTTCTCCTTCAGAATTCTCCACTAAGATCATCTTATAAATTCTCATCTTACACACATGTCCTCTTCCCAAGTTTTCCCCACATTTAAAACACAAGCCCTTCTTGCTCCTGTTTAGTAATTCTTCTTGAGACAATCTAGGGCCACTTATATTACTGTTTTGATCCTTGCCCTCCTTGTTGATCTTGCCGTCCTCAGTTTCCTTGAATATCTGGATAACATTTCCTTGGTTAGGTTTCCAGTTCTTCCATCACCCCAATTCTGAGTTCTATACTGTGTTTTCTTCCTCCCTTCTTCTTTGTTCCTTTGAATCTTCGCTTCCATATTCTTATTCTCAATTAAGGTAGCTGTATCCATAACCTCTGCCAAAGTGCCAATGATTTTGTAGAGTATAGCTTCCATTCAGCCCTGATATCTCTCCTTAATCCTTTAAGAAATATACTTCTCAGAACTTCCTCAGTTAGGTGACCTTGAAGAGCAATGGCAGTTTCGAATTGATCTCTGTACTCCTGTATGGTTCCCTTCTACTTCAGATTGAATAAAGGTCCTAGAGGATCCTGCACCATATCAGGTTGAAAACGTTTGGCCAAGGCTTTAGTGAAAGTGTTCCAGTTCTATCGTTGAGCTTGCCCCTTCCGCCACTGAAACCAACTCAGTGCCTGATCTTCCATATCAACTACGGCATGCAACATCAATTTTGTCATCCTCGTCTGTATGATTCAGCCTGAAGTATCTGTTCATCCTTACTAACCAACCGAACACATCCTTACCATTGAAAATAGGCAAGTCAATTTTTTTCCCAACCGGATGTTGACGCCTGTGATTGCGGTGCTGATTGCACTGAATATGCGATACAGAGTGATCGGACTTATTATCCGAATCCTCTGAAGTATCACTGCTCTTCATATGTCGGTGTTGAACGGTGTGATGCGAAGAAGTAGAGTGGTGTGATCTACTCTGCGACCGGTCTATCTTTCGATTCTTTATCTCTGCAAAACCAGCTTGCATCATCGCCAACAATTCTTCGTACTTCGCGTTCGATTCATCGATCTTCGCATCGATCTTCGCACCTAATTCCTTCTGACTTCGATCAAAGTCCCGTTCGATTTTTGTTATTCGCCCCTCCATTTTCTTCCTTGTACCAACCATTCCCAACAACAACCAGGCTCTGATACCAATGATAGATAACTATCGAGTCACAGAACAAGGAAGAAATAGAAATCAAAGCTCAAGAACCAACAATTTATTAATGGCGGAAATCCAGTACAAACAGCCCAAAGAAAGAGATAAAACTCTAACTTCCCAGTCAAGACAACAGTCTGAACAAGCCTCCCAATTTTGCAATAGGAACTACTATTTATATCCTTCCCTAAAAGGAAGGCCGTTATTAGTTATCTAACAACTTTAACTAATAACGGGACTAGTCTATTTAAGCCTTCTACAATACACTTGGCCAAATCTACCCCACCAATTAGACTAGTAGCCGGATCCCTATCAGAAAGTGAGAAGTATGCCAATATTTGAAAACTCAAATACACCATTTTCATCAATTTCCACCGTCGAGTATTTTTTGTACTCCTAATCCAAACAATTTAAAAATCAGTTCACTTTTCAAATCATATCTAAGCCATTTTTCTTTCAAGAAATCAAAAGACAGACAAAAATGTTGTTTTTACACTTTTTTGTACGTTCGTGTACATATACAATTTTATCAAACGTTGTCTTATAATAATAATAACAATAATGAAAAATAATCAATAATCTTTTTCCTATATCATATCCAATAAAGATGATATTTTTACATTTCTTGTACACTTGTTTGTATACATATATGCTTCGTACAATTTATTCAAAAATAAATTTATTTTCCAACATTTTCAATGGAGCCAAAAACTCACCATTTTTGGTTTTGAGAATATGATGGAATAAAGTAAAATGACTCACTAAACTGTTTGCGCTCCTTTGTTATGAAGTAGCAGTCAGTCCATGCAATTTTCAACGCGATTTTCATTATGTGTCATACGAAAACAATCTCTCTGTGCTTTAGTGGGGGAAAACTTGAGTGAAAGCTAGTATTTTTGAACGAAACTAGCTTAATATATCATACCAAAAAGGACCAAACAGACCAAACTAAACAAGGTAACTGTGTGACGACAAGTCTCCTGTCTACCGTCCGTCCAAGGACCAGAATCTGAATTAATCACCTCCGTAGAAGCCATATAATTCGTTGATCCCGCTTTGGGCTTACCTGAGCCTATGACTTGTAGACACGACACATCACTACCTGTTTCAGTTTCCAAAGTTTTTTTGCTGGAAAAACCCAGCACAATCAAAGCAAAAACAACATCTAGAACGTGGAAAATAAACAAAACAAAATAACTAGGATAAAGAAGTTCTTCAGCTAAAAGCGTAATAATCAGCATCAGGTCCTCTGGCAGGGCTGGAGACCAGTGCCTGCCCCATCCCTGTTTTTGGGAGAGTCCAGCACCATAGCATCCATTCCAGTCCCTCCCTCTCCTGGTCCTCCCAAGTGCGCCTTCTCTTCAGCTCTCCGATCATTCCTTCCTCTTTGAGCTCACCTGAGGCCGCCCCCTTCCCCACTTCCGCCTTGGTGCTCCCCCTGTCTCCTCCGAGTCCAACCCTGCCTTGATTTCACCGTATTAGACAAGTGCAAATCATCACCAGAGGAATTTCCTTCCGTTATCAGCCACTTGCTTCCCAAATCAGGTTTTGAGCTCCCGCCACCCGCTCTAAGTCACAACCCAAATGGTTTAATCATAGGTTGTCCCTCCTTTTCGTACAACAAGGGGCAAAATTTCTCTTCATGGCCAATCATACCACAGCAAAAGCAGAACTTGGCAACTTTTCATATTTAAAGTCTACCCAGTGCCCTTCACCCTTACTTTTCCTTGGAGTAGTTCCAACCTTTAAGGTTTTACCAGTGTTCATACGAACTCTCACACGCATATAAGCCTCCTTCTTACTGCTAAATTTTTGTTCATCCCATGTGATAAATTCCCCCAGATGGTTCCCTATTCTCCTTGCCGTGCCCAGATTTTCAAAACTATACGGCACATTATGGACCTGTACCCATATCTCAAATTCATCTAGCACCATTTTTGTCACGCCCCGGACCTCCCCGGACACGTCAACAACCCGCCGTACAATACGAATAGTCAACCGCAGTCCAACACATTCATATTATACAAGGCGTCTCGAATATCATTCACACGTAAGCCATCCATAAACAAACATAATAAGTAATTCATAATGCAGCGGAAAACATTGTTTAAAACAAAAAGGCCACACCGGGCTATTCATGAGCACGCAGGCTCCATAGTAAAATATCCATGAGCATGTTTATTAATGTTTAAAATCCGAATGGAGGAAGCACGAACCAAGTCTTCGCTCCTAGATGATCTCTCGAGCAACGAGCACAGGAAGCAAACTCTAGCCTCAACCTGAAAAATGGTGGTGGGATGCCCCCGAAGGGGTCAGCACTCTATAGGGCTATAAAGTGCTGGTGTGGATGGCATCTAATAGATATACAACAAGTATTTCAAACACAAGACCCTCAAATAGGGTGATAGTATAATCTAGGCCGTAACCCCAAGTTACCCCTTTTTAAAAATATACTTACTTTATATATAAAGTCAAGTAGTCGGCCCGTAGGCCCAAGGTTTGTTTATCAAACATACCCCAAAATCCCGTGACCCCTAGTCACAACAATACATAGGGTTCAACCCTAACACATATGTTTGCATTCTCGAGTCCAACTCGACTAGATCACCATGCACCTTAATTAACATAAGCTAACTACTCCACCGTGCATTTCTCGAGTCCAACTCGACTACATCACCATGCACCTTAATTAACATAAGCTAACTACTCCACCGTGCATTTCTTGAGTCCAACTCAACTACATCACCATGCACAACAATCACCTCATCATGTCTACCCAATGCAATTCTATGAGCACGGGCTCAAGTACATCTCCTTACATTGGCATAGACCCCAATTCCTAAGCACTCACTATGCCTAGAATTGTAATATCAATAATCTATTTTGGGACATCCCTACGGACTGCCCAACCATGGTCTTAGCATCACATTACATCAAATTTGTCACTTGCGTCACAATCAAGTACATCAATTATAATCAAATCCTTAGATTCAATTCCCTTAACAATTACCACAATCATTAACTAGTATTTCAATACTATTAAGATTATTCTTATCCATCATATATTCCATTTGTAAAACCCTACATATTTAGAGATATGTAGTAGCAACTTAATCATTCAATGTAACACATAAATAATCATTTATGTATCTACACAATTCACACATGAGTAAAATGCCTATTTCACACAATAGTTCATTTAACTCCATTTTTATCAATACTTTACCAAATCATTTCCATTTCATTCTTTGGAAAATAGATCAATATTCCATCAATAAATTATCATCATAATCCATGGAAAACATTATTTTGGCATTTAGGTAATCTTATGCTTAACCTACAAGTTGTAAGCAACTAGATGTCGATCCTCACCTCAAATGAGCTTTAAAACTTTCCTTCTCAATCCAATGACCAAAGCCACGGCCAAGGAAGATTGAGAACTGGTTCCTTGCTTGAAAATGGGTGTTAAACAGCCTCCTCAAGTTGCTATTTCAACCCCTAATCGTTGATACGAAACAGCCCCTAGAATGGGTGTTTTCCGGCTAACTCGTTTCCTAGTTTTCCAAGATTTGCTCTAGGTTAGTATCTAACCTTTACATCAATAAAATAACTTTACAAGGACATATTATACACTTGGATTAGTGTACAATAGTTCCACCAATCGTTCATATCATTTGGAAAATGAAAGGAAAGGTTTTGGGGTTAACAACTCACTTTAGAAGAGTAGATCCGTTTCTGCGAGGTTGTGTTTTGCTCGGACGGTTTGGAAGCCTTCCACTACTCCGATTGCTGCAAACCAGACCTTCACGGATTCCTCGTCTTGAGAGCTTTCTGGTGGTATCTCACACGCCTTAATTGGATTAGTATAGCTCGAGATATCAACCCAACAGTATCAGCACTCTCACAGCTCGAGTTTACAGACCACAGCTCACTCCAGCTCGATTTTTGTAAGATAACTCTCTCCTCTCGAACAGAGGCCACTCAAATATGAAAATAGACTTCAAAGGCTATCCAAGGACACCTTATACACCTCATTTGGACGAGTACAACTCCCTTTAAGGAGGGAGACAAACCACACCCATGATTTGTGCGGAAATTGACAAGGTGGGTCTCAAGTTTGATTCCAATCAAGTCTTGTGCAGCTCTCCTCCAGCTTGTGCGGCCAAGGTAAGTCTCCTCACTTATTTTTCTTGTCTTGCAGGTACTAAAATCATGTGGGGTGTTTCCCCATTGATCCCAATTATTTTGGGGTCCAAAATATCTACCAATACTCCCAAAAATGGAAAGATGGGTCCTATTGTTTTATCTTTTGTCAAATATGTATTTTGTACTCATCCTAATTTATTTAGAACAAGTCAACTTCCTACATCACATTATTGATCTCCAATATGTGTAGGCTCATCTCAATAATTTACTTGATGAACATTATAGAAGGAAAATCCTACTCCCATTATTTAGCTCAAAAATGTCAAAGATGGGATCATAGGCATTTGTGTTCATCTCAACTCATCCTAGCACTTATTTTGACATTTGCCATCCATATTATTGGGCCACTAGCCGTGTGGGTCGCCCCCGAGTGGGCCTACGACGCCGTCCTCAAATATTTTGCTATTTTAGCAGGTTGAGCCCAAAATGATATCTGGGCTGCCCGCCCTTCCTCAACTTGCCTTGAAACGTTATGTATAGCTATTTAGATAACGCTAGGGTATTTTATTTATTAATAAGGCCCAAACGAGTATTCGCAAGCCCAACACTAATGTACGAGTTCGAGCGGTATAATAATCGATCATGAATTACGTAAAACATTAATCGTTTTACAATTGTTTGGGAATAAGAAATCCAATACATAAACTTTGAATTTTAACATCAAATTTTCAAGGACATTCGGGTGCGGTGTCACAAGTTTACCCCCCCTTAACAGGAATTTCGTCCCCGAAATTCACAGCTCTACTCGAATAGGAAAGCATACTGTTTCCTCATCAAGGCCTCTGTTTCCCATGTCTCTTCTTCGACCCGATCGCTATTCCAAAGTACTTTAACCATTGGGACTTCCTTGCTTCTCAATTTCTTCACCTTCCTATCGGTGACCTTGATTGGTTGCACGGCGTAGTTCAAATCCTCACGTACCTCTACAGGCGGCTTTTCCAATACGTGAGAGGGATCATGCACATACTTCTTAAGCATGGATACATGAAACACATTATGTATCTTTTCTAACTCCGGAGTCAGCTGTAGACAATATGCTACGGGCCCAATCCTCTCTATAATTCTGACTGGACCTATATATCGTGGGTTAAGTTTTCCTCGGGTTTGGAATTGAATGATCCCTTTCCAAGGGGAAACTTTCAAGAATACCTCGTCATCAACCTTAAACTCTAAGGTTCTTCGACGCTTATCTGCATAACTCTTTTGTCTATCCTGAGCCGCTTTGAGTCTCTCTCGGATCAACTTCACCTTTGATTTGGTGACCTCAACCAACTCAGTACCCTCGAGTTTGGCCATGCCAACCTCGTCCCAGCATAACGGTGTACGACACCTCCTCCCATACAATGCCTCGTATGGAGGCATACCGATGCTTGCCTGATAACTGTTGTTATAGGCAAATTCCACAAGTGCTAAGTGGTTGTCCCAACTTTCTTGGAACTCCAACGCACAAGCCCTCAGCATGTCTTCTAAGATCTGTATGACTCTTTCAAACTGCCCATCTGTCTGTGGGTGGAAAGCAGTACTGAACTTCAACCTCGTTCCCATAGACTCTTGAAATTTTGGCCAAAAATGTGACGTGAATCGTGGGTCTCTATCGGATACAATGGTCACTGGAACACCATGTAACCTCACGATCTCGTCCGTATACAATTTGGCTAACCTCTCGAGTGAGTAGGTAGTGTTGATAGGTAAAAAGTGTGCACTCTTTGTGAGCCTATCAACAACAACCCAAACCGCGTCATAGTTCCTGATAGTACGTGGTAAGCCTACCACGAAATCCATAGTCACGTGCTCCCACTTCCATTCAGGGATGGAGAGTGGTTGAAATAAGCCTGCTGGATGCTGATGTTCTGCCTTAACTTGTTGACAAGTAAGGAATCGACTGACGTACTCGGCTATTTCCCTCTTCATTCCAGACCACCGGTAACTTTCTTTCAAATCACGGTACATTTTCGTGCCCCCCCGGGTGCATGGCATAAGCCGATGAATGAGCCTCCTCTAAGATGGACTTTCGGAGCTCATCATCTGACGGTACACACACTCGGTCACGAAATAACAAGAGACCATCATCTCTTTCCCTGAAATCCTCCACCGGTCCCGCTTGCATGCGTTCCTGGACCTTCATAAGTTCTGTGTCCGTCCCTTGACCCTTCTTGATCTCCTCAAGTAAGGTCGGTCTCACTTCGCATCGTGCCAATAAGGCACTGTCGCTAGATACATCCAATTGGGCCCTCAGTGCCCTCAAACTAGTCAACAATGCCCCAGACGAACTCTTTCGACTGAGGGCATCTGCTACAACGTTTGCCTTACCTGGATGGTACTCAATAACTAGATGGTAGTCCTTTATCAACTCCATCCACCGTCTCTGTCTCATGTTTAACTCTTTCTGAGTAAACACGTACTTCAAGCTCTTATGATCAGTATATATGTGACATGTCTCTCCGTAGAGATAATGTCTCCAAACCTTCAGTGCAACCACTACTGCTCCCACCTCCAGATCATGGGTAGGATAATTCACCTCATGCTCCTTCAGCTGTCGTGAGGCATAGGCGATTACCCTCCCATTCTACTTCAGTACGCATCCAAGCCCTTGGATGCTCGCATCGCTATAGACATCGTACCCCACACCCTGTTTGGGTAATGCAAGTACCGGTGCCTCGGTCAATCTCTTCTTTAGTTCCATGAACCCTTTCTCGCATTTGTCATCCCATACAAACTTAGCTCCTTTACGAGTGAGCTTCGTCAATGGTGATGCCAAAACAGAGAACTTCTCCACGAACTTTTTGTAGTAGCCTGCCAATCCAAGGAAACTACGAATTTCCTTGACATCCTTTGGTCTCTCCCATTCGGTAATGGCCTCTATCTTCTTATTATCAACGGCAATTCCCAATCCCGAAACCACATGCCCGAGAAAGCCAATTTCCTTTAGCCAAAATTCACATTTGGAAAATTTGGCATAAAGTTGCTTCTCGTAGTTGATCAAACAAGTCATAAATTCTAGGCAAAGGATACCTATTCTTGATTGTGACCTTGTTCGGTTGACGATAGTCAATATACATTCGAAGTGTCCCATCCTTCTTTTTCATAAAAAGGACTGGTGCTCCCCACGGAAGTGGCTTGGTCCAATGAAACCATTATCTAATAGCTCTCGCAATTGGGTTTTCAACTCGTTAAGTTCAGCGGGTGCCATACGGTATGGCGGTATGGAGATTGATTTGGTACCAGGCTCGACCTCGATCACAAATTCAATCTCTCTATCAGGTGGAAGCCCCGGTAGGTCTTTAGGGAAGACATCCGGATACTTACAAACCACCCTCACATCATCGATGTTCGTTTCTTCTTTGGTTTTGTCAACCACGTATGCTAGATATGCGTGGCATCCCTTTCTCATCATACTTCTCGCTCTCACAGCGGATATGATACAGCTATTTGATCTCCCTCGATCGCCCTCGAAGCGTAGGATCTCCCCATCATTGCCTTCGAGTTCAAGAACCTTCTTGTAGCAATCTACCCTAGCATGGTTCCTTTCTAGCCAATCCATCCCTAGGATTGCATCGAATTCAATCATGCTCAGCGGTACGAAGTCACACGTCAAGGTTTGACCATTAACCTCCACCCTACAAGATGGATAGTAACAAGTTCTTTCCACGTCATCCCCTAGTGGTGTTGATACCACTAAGGTTTGCATCAATGGTGCGGATTGCACTCCCAACCTCTTGGCGAACGCTTCATTCACAAATGAACGTTGCGCCCCGGTATCGATAAGGATTCGCGCATCCTTCCCATTAATCTTTAGTATCCCTACATTCATGAACCATGTAAGACATTTCTCCTACCCTCCCTACTCATTTATAGAAGGTTACAATGTTCACACGCATGTTAGGGATCAAGAAAAGGTCTTAACGTCGCAAAACGGTGCGAAAAATCGCATCTCGGCAATCTGGGTGCCAGGCACGGCGTGCCTGGGGTAGGCACGATCGTGCCTGGCTTGGAAAAAGACCCTGGGCGCTACTGCCTTGGAGACACGATCGTGCCTGCCTTAGGCACGATCGTGCCTGGGTCGGGAAAATTCACTGGCAGACACTGCCTTGCAGGCACGATCGTGCGTGCCTTAGGCACGACCGTGCCTGGGTCGGGGAAATGCGCAGGTACCTACTGCCTTGTAGGCACTATCGTGCCTACCTTAGGCACGACCGTGCTTGGGCGAAAACAGCCCGAAATGGTCCGAAATCTTCCTGGTTCGACCCTAAAGCTTCGTGCATTGATCCTAACAATTAGTGACCTCAATTTATGGACTAATTAAGGATAAAACACTAGTATACGAGAGGCGATACCTGCAACGGAATCCGGGTTAGCTTGAGCATCCGCCTCCGCCATCGCATGGACTCTAGCGTGAGTTCTCCCTTGATTCACAGACGGCGCGTTGCTCACACTTGCTCCGCCATGTTCCTTACTTGCTTGAGAGGCCCCGGCTTGACTCCGTATGCCTATAGTCGTACTACTTGAGCCCAAAGTTTGGTCGGGTACAAGTTGTGGGCAATTCGCATTCGTGTGCCCGATCTCTCTGCATCGGTAGCACCTAGGAGGGTCCCAACACTTACCCGGGTGGTGCTTCTTACAATTTGTGCACTTAGGTACTCTCGAACCTTTTGACCTCGAGCTCTGGCCACCCGAGCCTCGACTCCTCCCAAGCGATAATGTGTGTGCCCCGAAGGTTTTGTCACCCTCAACATTTGTCCTCCTAGAATGTCCTTGGGGGTCGTGGTCTCCCCATTTTCTTTTCCTTCCTAATGGTGCGTCATTAGCTTGCCTAGCTTGGCGTTTTTGTATAAGCCTAGCACGTTCACGTTGAAGCCAATTTATGACCATGCCCATTTGTTCAATGGGTGCATTATCAAGGTCCTCATCACTCAAATCATCTCTTTCGTCACCCGAAGCCTTGAGTGGTTCAGTTTTGCCATAACAAGGTGATTCTTCCTTGGTCTTAACATGACCACCACTCACGATTTGAGCTTCAAGAATTTCATGCACCTTTGGTCCTAAGGGCTTTTCTCGGTTGGCATGCCCGGTTCCACCCGGTGCAAGCCCTTCCGAGTTCTCCCTATTCATAATACCACCATCACCCTCCATCGCTGAAAGAAATAATTAGAATGAGTCATTAGACTCGTTTCAAATGTCAACTGACAGATAGGCACTTAAGACATCTCTTGGGCCAAGTCACCGCCATACCAATCGTTAAGGGCGCCATCTTAACAATTAGAGACCTTGCAACTCAAACACCAAAAGTTCTTAAGTACAAAACATTTTCTATGCTCATGGTTTTCAAAATCATTTTGAAAAAAGGAATTTTGAGACTTCGTTATGAAGTTTATGGACTAAGGCTCTGATACCAACTTAATTGTCACGCCCCGGACCTCCCCGGACACGTCAACAACCCGCCGTACAATACGAATAGTCAACCGCAGTCCAACACATTCATATTATACAAGGCGTCTCGAATATCATTCACACGTAAGCCATCCATAAACAAACATAATAAGTAATTCATAATGCAGCGGAAAACATTGTTTAAAACAAAAAGGCCACACCGGGCTATTCATGAGCACGCAGGCTCCATAGTAAAATATCCATGAGCATGTTTATTAATGTTTAAAATCCGAATGGAGGAAGCACGAACCAAGTCTTCGCTCCTAGATGATCTCTCGAGCAACGAGCACAGGAAGCAAGCTCTAGCCTCAACCTGAAAAATGGTGGTGGGACGCCCCCGAAGGGGTCAGCACTCTATAGGGCTATAAAGTGCTGGTGTGGATGGCATCTAATAGATATACAACAAGTATTTCAAACACAAGACCCTCAAATAGGGTGATAGTATAATCTAGGCCGTAACCCCAAGTTACCCCTTTTTAAAAATATACTTACTTTATATATAAAGTCAAGTAGTCGGCCCGTAGGCCCAAGGTTTGTTTATCAAACATACCCCAAAATCCCGTGACCCCTAGTCACAACAATACATAGGGTTCAACCCTAACACATATGTTTGCATTCTCGAGTCCAACTCGACTAGATCACCATGCACCTTAATTAACATAAGCTAACTACTCCACCGTGCATTTCTCGAGTCCAACTCGACTACATCACCATGCAACTTAATTAACATAAGCTAACTACTCCACCGTGCATTTCTTGAGTCCAACTCAACTACATCACCATGCACAACAATCACCTCATCATGTCTACCCAATGCAATTCTATGAGCACGAGCTCAAGTACATCTCCTTACATTGGCATAGACCCCAATTCCTAAGCACTCACTATGCCTAGAATTGTAATATCAATAATCTATTTTGGGACATCCCTACGGACTGCCCAACCATGGTCTTAGCATCACATTACATCAAATTTGTCACTTGCGTCACAATCAAGTACATCAATTATAATCAAATCCTTAGATTCAATTCCCTTAACAATTACCACAATCATTAACTAGTATTTCAATACTATTAAGATTATTCTTATCCATCATATATTCCATTTGTAAAACCCTACATATTTAGAGATATGTAGTAGCAACTTAATCATTCAATGTAATACATAAATAATCATTTATGTATCTACACAATTCACACATGAGTAAAATGCCCATTTCACACAATAGTTCATTTAACTCCATTTTTATCAATACTTTACCAAATCATTTCCCATTTCATTCTTTGGAAAATAGATCAATATTCCATCAATAAATTATCATCATAATCCATGGAAAACATTATTTTGGCATTTAGGTAATCTTATGCTTAACCTACAAGTTGTAAGCAACTAGATGTCGATCCTCACCTCAAATGAGCTTTAAAACTTTCCTTCTCAATCCAATGACCAAAGCCACGGCCAAGGAAGATGAGAACTGGTTCCTTGCTTGAAAATGGGTGTTAAACAGCCTCCTCAAGTTGCTATTTCAACCCCTAATCGTTGATACGAAACAGCCCCTAGAATGGGTGTTTTCCGGCTAACTCGTTTCCTAGTTTTCCAAGATTTGCTCTAGGTTAGTATCTAACCTTTACATCAATAAAATAACTTTACAAGGACATATTATACACTTGGATTAGTGTACAATAGTTCCACCAATCGTTCATATCATTTGGAAAATGAAAGGAAAGGTTTTGGGGTTAACAACTCACTTTAGAAGAGTAGATCCGTTTCTGCGAGGTTGTGTTTTGATCGGACGGTTTGGAAGCCTTCCACTACTCCGATTGCTGCAAACCAGACCTTCACGGATTCCTCGTCTTGAGAGCTTTCTGGTGGTATCTCACACGCCTTAATTGGATTAGTATAGCTTGAGATATCAATCCAACAGTATCAGCACTCTCACAGCTCGAGTTTACAGACCACAGCTCACTCCAGCTCGATTTTTGTAAGATAACTCTCTCCTCTCGAACAGAGGCCACTCAAATATGAAAATAGACTTCAAAGGCTATCCAAGGACACCTTATACACCTCATTTGGACGAGTACAACTCCCTTTAAGGAGGGAGACAAACCACACCCATGATTTGTGCGGAAATTGACAAGGTGGGTCTCAAGTTTGATTCCAATCAAGTCTTGTGCAGCTCTCCTCCAGCTTGTGCGGCCAAGGTAAGTCTCCTCACTTATTTTTCTTGTCTTGCAGGTACTAAAATCATGTGGGGTGTTTCCCCATTGATCCCAATTATTTTGGGGTCCAAAATATCTACTAATACTCCCAAAAATGGAAAGATGGGTCCTATTGTTTTATCTTTTGTCAAATATGTCTTTTGTACTCATCCTAATTTATTTAGAACAAGTCAACTTCCTACATCACATTATTGATCTCCAATATGTGTAGGCTCATCTCAATAATTTACTTGATGAACATTATAGAAGGAAAATCCTACTCCCATTATTTAGCTCAAAAATGTCAAAGATGGGATCATAGGCATTTGTGTTCATCTCAACTCATCCTAGCACTTATTTTGACATTTGCCATCCATATTATTGGGCCACTAGCCGTGTGGGTCGCCCCCGAGTGGGCCTACAACGCCGTCCTCAAATATTTTGCTATTTTAGCGGGTTGAGCCCAAAATAATATCTGGGCTGCCCGCCCTTCCTCAACTTGCCTTGAAACGTTATGTATAGCTATTTAGATAACGCTAGGGTCTTTTATTTATTAATAAGGCCCAAACGAGTATTCGCAAGCCCAACACTAATGTACGAGTTCGAGCGGTATAATAATCGATCATGAATTACGTAAAACATTAATCGTTTTACAATTGTTTGGGAATCAGAAATCCAATACATAAACTTTGAATTTTAAGATCAAATTTTCAAGGACATTCGGGTGCGGTGTCACAATTTTAGTCGGGATATCACCCGGTTTAACAACTTTTAGCACAATCAAACTTTGATGAAACAACCAAGGTCCATTTTCCAGGACTCGATTCATATCAACAGAATGAAAAAACTTAAACATATACCTCCGTTCTCCAAGCTCTTGTATAGCAATACCTTTACCAGGGCGCCATAAATCGGCCATGAACC
Organism: Cuscuta epithymum; assembly: GCA_945859915.1. NCBI lineage: Eukaryota > Viridiplantae > Streptophyta > Magnoliopsida > Solanales > Convolvulaceae > Cuscuta > Cuscuta epithymum. Next base: position 873,725 of record CAMAPF010000944.1, on the reverse strand, counting down.
CTCGGAAAAACGGAAATCGGATAACTTTGTCTGTGAGGATCTTCCCTACTACCGGAAATTCCTTCGCCTTCGCTGCCCCCGCTGTCACGTCCACTTCCTCTTCATCTTCAATCAGCAATTCGTCCTCCACACCCCCAATTCACAGGCCTCCATATTTAGCAGTAATCTCACCAACTTGTTCAGCATCTTGGTCGCGAGCCTCTCTGTGCGCTCCGTCCTCTGTGTCCTCCATCACGCCTCAACGCTCTGCTCCGATTCTCGCCCTTCGTCGTGGTTAGTCTGCAATCGATCAGCGCCTCAAGCGGAACGGCGAAGAAGCCGACCCTCAGCTCTCGCTAGGGTAAAAGCCACTCCCTCCGTCCCAATTTGTTTCGCAAAATTTCCTACTTTGGTTGTCCCAAAATGGTTTTCCACTTTCCATTTTAGGTATGTAAATAAAAGGAAGTGACAAATTTATCTTTATTTTTACTTTTTCCCCATTAATCTAAAGACATCTACTTTTAGGATGAAGAGCAAAAGTGTAAAAGCAAGCATCATTTATTGTCATTCCTTAATCCTTGTGCCGGTCAAAGTTTGCAACTCAAATCGGGACGGAGGAAGTATATTGGTAGCCGGGAATATATTTGAGTGAAAGCTACTACAAAAAAAAAAAAAAAAAAATACTACGTAATTATCATTTTTGTACAAAAAAATAATCAGGCCGGCTGCAAAAGATAAATAACTCAAGTGAAGGCTTTTTGTTACTACGCATTTTCACCTCTTTTCTGAATTCAACGGCTATTCACTGACTGGTATCACTATCCCTCTTCCACTCTCTCTCCACTCGTACATATAATTCTCCGCCGAGTCACCCATTTCTCTTTCTAAAATTCAGTGAAAGCTAATTCCCTTCCTCACTGCCGCCGTATGAGCATTTTGTACATCTCTGTGCTTTGTTACATCTGAACTAACTCTCAAACGAGCATTTGCTTCCAAACGTTTGTAATACATCAACAACCAGGAATCTGACTGAGTAGTATCGTACCTTATTCAGTTAAGCTGGTCCTTTATCGTGTTTAAATCATCTCTCGAAGATTTGCAAGCTCAGTCCTTTATAGGCTGTGCGTCCGCATTGAAGAGGTGCTGACGTAATTCAACTCGGACCACCAGCTTGACTCAACAATGAAATCGAGCACTCAGCTGGACTCGGTAGTTTTCCGTCTAACTCCTACTCGGACAAGGTAAATTTGCTGATTGCCTGCGAAATTGGTAATTTGTTTTGTTTCTTTGAATCTCTAGCTACTTTTCTGCTCTACCCTCTACTCCCGAAGTTCTATGAATGTCGATGGTCTTATTTTATTATGGACATGCATGTCACTGTTCAGTGGGGGATGTAGTAAAAATGTTTTTGGATTTTGGCTGCTTTGCACAAACTCTGATGAAAATAGATTTTGGCTGTAAAAAAGCTCAGGCAGATCAATTGCTGAGTTGATCTAATTACTGAAGAATGTTTGACTTCTGAATGTCAGATGTGATTTGATTATCATAGCCAATGGGAAGAAAGAGAAGATTGCTTCCGGCCTGTTAAATCCTTTTCTTGCTCACATGAAGTCTGCTCAGGAAAAAATTGCAAAGGGTGGTTACTCAATCATTCTTGAGCCACCACAGTCTCAGAGTATGATATCATGGTTTACAAAGGGCACTGTGGAAAGGTTTGTATGTAGTCATGTAGATGTGGTGGTTTTATATTGGTATTAGGCGCATAAGCTACTTCTGGTTATTGATGTTCATTAACAACCAGGGAGATAGGGTAATTAGTAGTGGATTCCAGTATTTTCTGTCTTCAAAGCATGAGTATTCTTTCAAAGAGTAAGTATGACAAGAATTATACATTTGTTGCTTTACTGGTTTAAATGTTTCATTGTGTGTCTGATGTATGTTTCAAATAATGAGATGCAAAATGTCAAAGTCACAATGCAAAGCTGTGGTCGGTGCATATGGTTTCAGATAAATACATTCCATTAACTGGCACCAAGTATTGTATATAGTTATGCTTTTGCTTTATGGATGACATACATTCCCTTTTTGGGAATTTGGATGTTCCAGATTAATTGAAAAAAAAAAAAACAATTCCAGAAGGGAGTATGTTTTCAAATTTCAGGCAGCTCACTCTGAAGTTAATACTCATTTATCATGACACTGCCGTGATAACTGCATTTCTTATCACTGTCACAGCATAATCAATGCAGTTGGTGAATATTTTCAGAATTATTGACTGTTTGGGCTTGACATTTGTTGCACTGTATAGGTTTGTGCGTTTTGTGAACACCCCAGATATCCTAGAAAGAGTGTACATTATAGAATCTGAGATCATACAGATTGAGGAAACAATTGCCATTCAAGGGAAAAATGACATTCAACATTGCCTTGTAAAGTATTTAAAGTCAAATTGTAAACTCTTATCCAGGTTAGTAGGTTACAGTGTATAACTCCATTCATATATACTGTTTCTTTGACAGGTTGAGGATCAGCAAACAAAGGCATTCAGGGACTGTGATGGTAATACATGAGAAACAAATAAATTCTTAACTTTAGTATAATGTAGTTGATAGTAGGATTTCCTTATTTCCCTACTGTAGAAAGTGAGCTGTTATCCAATTATAGCCTTCTTGAGTCCAGTATGACAGTGTGTACTTCACACTTTCTGTCTTAAATCTGGTTCAATTTCATATTCATGTTTCATGATCTTTAGGATGTTGTGGTTGTTGTTTCATTATAAGTGCAATCCAGTTAGACTGTTGTTTATTATGTTCATTTAGAATGCCAATGCCTTTGTCCACTCAATCCATTTAGATTGTTGGCTGCTTCTGGTCAATAAGTACTCAGTAAAACCTTCTCACACGGTCACACCCAAAACTTTTGACAGGTAGCAAGTCCGAGGTAGTTTCTAATGGTAATAAAGCTGTTGTCCTTTACAAGGTAAGTATTTGGCTTATGTTCCCTCTTTATGGTGCATGTATTTTCCACTTTTCTAATATACTCATTTGGCTTTTATTTTCTATTTTTTATACAGCCTGAGGAGCATATACCACAAGCAAGTGGTTCATTTTCACAAGATGGGAATTGCAGGTATATCTATCTTCTCCTGATTCATTTATTGCTCAAGTTTTCGCATTGTTCCTTGGATTTGTGAAATTGGTTATAGCAATTTATTTTTCTTACCTGTAAATAAATAAGGTAACTTGAGAGTGCTTAACAAATTGGCATGTTGTAGATCTGGTTGGTGTAATAGTCTATACCCGAGAAAGGAGACTGAATCAGGATTGTTGTGAATTTCAATTAACTGAGTTTTTAGCACGATGGCTATAGTGCCTTCGGTTGTGATAACACGTAGAATGGAAATGTCACTGTTTTTCTTCCGTTGCCGGAATCTGATTCCAGCTTCGTATACAATTTTCTTCTTACAATATTAGTCCATCCAATCTTCCTTTATTTACGCTTAAACTTTAATGGACTTGACTTTTGTATGATAATTAGATTTTTACTATCAGTACATTCAACAGAAGGGCAGATATTGTTGACCTCATTCCTCACCCCAACACTGGACACGTAGGGAGAAATCAATGATTTTGGACTGCTCAATGCCATTAATCGGCATGATATATGGATTTCATTTAGATTTAGCCATTTAGGTAAATGGATACTGTATTTTCATCATTGGTTGGATATCGTTTGGCATGCAAGTTTCACCTCTGTTTTCTGTTTTCTCTTCGTTAATGTATTCCTATTCTCTATGTGTGCATATCCTAGTAGATGTTTATCCAAAAGCGAACACAGAAAACTTGGTTGTGGTGGTGTGGAAAGCGGGATCATACATAACAAGTGGCAAAACATATGGATAATTAATTTAATTAAGCAACATTGGAACAAGAACACAAATCATATTATCATACCTACCTACTTCTTTGGGATTGGTTTGAACTTCTGAGAGAAACTACTCGTGCATGAGTTGGCACCGTGGCAGAGCTGAACATAAAGAAGGTGCGGTGATGGGCGACAGACAGAAGACAATGGGTGATAAAGAGGACGAATTAGCACCCCATGAATTAGGCTTATTCTTTGGTTTTATATCTTATATGTGGAATAGACTATTTTCTTTACCTTGGGAATAAGTATCCAAAAAATAATTGTAGTATACTCACCCGCTTTTGAGGTTCTTCTAACACATAATTTGATATATTTACTATCAAGAGCTCTAATTTCTTATTGGCATGTCTGTTAGAGTACAGATATTGAAAATCTTACAGTCGCGCAAATCAGTGCTGGAAAAAGAACAGTGCATGGCCTTTGAACGTGCTGCAGCTGCTGGTTTTCATTTCGATGACATGCCTTTCCTTCTATCATTTGGTAAATGCTTTGGAGCTTCACGTTTGAGGTAATAATTTTCAAAAACTCATAGTTGTGTTGAATGGCTGAAAAAGAAGAACATGATTATCACTTGAACAAGATGGAGAAATGAGTTTGATGATTTCTCATCTTAGCTTTCTAGTTCACTCGGCCTGTCTCACTCAAGTTTCTTTCTCTCATTTTAAATTATATGAGAATTGTGTTTCAGGGATGCCTGCTTCAGATTCATGGAACTCTGGAAGAAAAAACATGAGTTTGGACAACCCCTTGAAACTGGAGCAGCAGAAGTAGTGGCAGGCCAAACAGATTTATTTGACAAGAAGGCTTCATACAGTAATGAGAAGCTAAACACAGACTGCATTGCAGGTAAGAAAGCAAAGTCATTTGACCCCTCTTGGTGAATCTGTAGTCCATCTTGAGTATCAGTTATTATATGCTAGATACTTTGCCCCCACTGACTGCAACTCTACAAGTGGGGGTACACGTAAGAGATATTAACATGGTTCTTAGCTGCCAATATATGTGTAGTGCCAACTAAAGTGCACCCAAAGAAGGCATTTCTAAGAAATCATGTGTTAATGACTTATGACATGTGAAGATAAAATTATACTCAATGACATTCATGTTGCAAACTATTAAAATGGCTTACATGCTGACCATAAATTACTTGTTATTTTTTCCACCTATGGAATTGTTGAAACTGGCAAAACGATCCGTTGGATGCACAAGCAATCCAAAGAAATCATTGTCTTATTTCCAAGCTCTCTGCAAGTCCTTTTTTGAAGTAATCCATTGCATAGTTTTATTGAATATTAAAGAAGACATGATATGATAGGGACATGAAGAAATCATCGTCTTATTTCCTCAAGTGGCAAGGGTATTAAAAATAAAAGAATAACGAGAAGCAATGAAATAATAATACGTTGTAGGAAATAAGGTATACCAATTTGAATGTGCTCATCAAAGAAGTGACAACTTTAAAAAACCTATCAAGTTTTTTTGCATTTACCTATTCAGGTCAAAGGGTTCCTATGGATGCACATCTGCCAAAAGGTCAACATGAAAACCCTCAAGGCCAGTTTCCTATCTGGTCAATGTATTCACCGTCTTCTGCCCCACCTCCTTTGCAGCCTTATTATGTCCAACGACTGCCATATCATCACACTTATTTACAGAATAACCCTCTTTATCCTCCTTACGGTGTGGAAGACGCTCAAGTGGGTGTCATGCAGAGAAATGGACCAAAAATACAATTGACAGATAAGAAATGTAGCAACAATGAAGTGAAGATTGAAGCTCCCCGGTCATTTAAAGCAAAAGTTAGCAATCCAAATTCAAATGATGAAAGGGAAGTCAATAAACCTGAAATTGATGGTGGATACTGGCTAGCATTTCAAAACATACTATTTAGAGAATCAAGTGAAGATAATTATACTGAAAAGGGTCACATGCCTGCAAAGGGAAAATATGTAAGGATACAGAAAGATCCTACAGGTGATGATCATACAACTCTTGGTGGGAAAGGTGCAGATGATTTGCAGGATAGTAGGGATAATGTCATTCATAGAGTTAGTATAGACATGTCTTGCTGCATCCCCAGTGGATCAAGTGATGGTGTTTTACATTCTATCAGGGAGTGCGGCAACATCTTGGGACACGATGATCAAATTGACCTTCAGTATGCTGAGACAAATGGGGGAAAGGTCTATGCCGAAACTGTGAGTCATGATTCTACGTTGGCTGGTTGGGAACACTTCTCAGGGTCAAGAAATTCTATAAATACACTTGCTGAAAAGGGACTTCAGAGTGTGACTAATATACTGGATAAAGCTTCTTCACAATATATGGCTGATGAATCTTTTATAGTACCTGTTAGGTCAATGCTATTCAATGGTGCTGTACCAGAAATCATCACTCATTGTGACTGTGAACTTCCTACAGCTATTAGAAATACAGAAAGCAATTTTATTGGAGTTAGAAGCCAAGTCAATTATAAGAGAAGTAATCTAGACCTAATTCCTAAATGTGTGTCAGAAGAAAATTGCAGAAGGTACAACCCCACTTTGGACTATGAAATGAAAGCTCATGTTAAAGATAACATTTCACAGGAAAAAGGAAAAAAGAAAGCCTCCAGTATTGTGAAAGAAGTAAATACAAAGATGGACAAGGACCAGAGAGGAAAAGCTGATTTAGATAATAAAAACACTGTAGGACCCATAAGAAGAGAAAAGCTATCAATGACAAGTCCTGTACATTATGCACGAGTTCATGCAGAGAGATTAAGAGCCTTTAAGGAAGATACCCAGAAGATGAAAATGGAAAAGGTACATTACTTGAATCTTCATATACATAATGTATAATATGGCTTCTGCTTCTTAAACTTAACAGTTGATCAATATATTATACTTTGAAGATTAGTGAGAGTCAGTGAGATACTGACATGGCTAGATTTAGAAGGAACTTTCAACTCACAAGTCAATATATAGATCAGGCGTTATTTCCGCATGCTTTCAATGTTCTATCCATGCTTCTTTGATGACACATCTTCCCCACAAGTTCAAAGATGTACCATTTTTTCAGGAAGAGGCAGATATTAAATGCTTAGAAGCTTTAAATCTGGAAAGGCACAAGAGAATTGCAGCAAGAGGCAGCTACACTTCTGCCAATTTAGTGGTACCACTATCACAGAGAAGACAGCAGCCAATAAACCCATCGCCATCCCCCATCAGAGGGTCAAAGTTCAGTGATTTAGAACCAGGATCATCATCACCGTTACAGAGATCCAAAATAAGAAATCCTCTCGTATCAACTATTTCTCCGAAGGATTCTAAGTCACATAAATTTAGTGATGGGCAGTCGAACAATAACAGGTTAACAAAATCAGCATCGTCATGGTCTGATCCCAATAAGAAAAGCAGTAATATTGTGACACCAAATTCAAAAGCATCCACGACAAGGGTTAGAAAGTTATCTGAGCCAAAGACTGTAAATTGGCCTGTTGCATCAGTCAAGGCACATAGTTCTGAAACATTGATAAGACTGAGGAAATCCAAAGAACCTGAGAACACCAAAATATCCGAAGTCATAGACCTTGATGCAACACAGGCTGCAACTCTTCCTGAACTGAAGATCAGATCCCCAAAAGGGCTTTCAGATAATATGAATGTTTCAGGACCTCCAATAAATTCTGCAAATGTGAAATCAATGGTGAATGGTGAGAAAGCTCCATGTGACAGTGCAGGTGATGAAAACATTGTTGAGAAGGCCGTAGTAATGCTTGAATGTGAAATCTCATCCTTACCTGTTGCCCATGCATCAGGAGAGGAATGTAGAGTACTTAGCCAACAGTGTTACAGTCATGGCCACTTAGGGGAGAAAATTTCAGTAGTATTTGAGCATGCAGTGCCGACTGATGCACCTCCTTCACCTTTTGTGGGATTTGTCAGTGATCCTATTCCTGGCTTGGATCAGGGACAACTGAACTCATGTGAGGTAATCCTGGTAAAATATATTTGGCTATGGGAATTGTCCTTGAACTAGTCAATGCTTTTCGGCTCTAAATATTTTGTGGCAAACTTGAATCACTTGAAATGCATGGAAACTGGAATGGTATCAGTTCATTTCTTTTATATATGCCTGTGCGTGTGACGTATGAGTCCTGGATATTCTATGTTTGTTTTTCATTGAACGGGGTTTCAGATTTAATCTTGTGTGGTATTCAACTTTTATAACCAAGTATCAGTTTTGGACTTCTAAAATCAAGTTTTAATACTCCCTCCGGTTTTTAATAAACTTCACACTTTCCTTTTTGGGACGGTCTAAAATAAACTTCACACTTCCTTATTTCCTTTTTTGGCAAAGAAATCTACATCAAAACAGTGCCAAACAACAGTGTCTCAACAGTGCCAAACAGTGTCTCTACAGTGCCAAACAGTGTCAAACAGTGCCTCAACAGTGTACTCTACAGTAAAGTCAAATTTCTTTCCTTATTTTGTGTGAAGTCAAACTGTGAAGATTAAAAAAAACCGGAGGTAGTATTTGAGGGACTATACTTATGCATATTAATATTTGGGACTAAAAAGTGGAATATCATTACTATATGTACCATAGATCACTAAAAAAATCTTTTCACGGTGGCATAATAAAGTAGATCATGACATTAAGTTTTTCATTATATATTCTTTTCCAATAAGCATTTTGATTGTTTTTATAGGATATCCTCTATATTTAGTTTATGATCTAATTAGTTTTGACCTCAAAGGTGTTAACTTAAATTCTCAAATGTCTTTTCACAATGGTTTCTTTAAGCAGACAAATGTGCTTTTACTTTTTAGACAAATGTGCACACTAATCCTTGGTTAGTACTGAATTACATTTATGCACTTGCAAGTCTAGAATACTAAACTACATAAATGGACAAATATAATTCATGTAGCTTCCATTAGGTGATCTGGTGATATTCACAGTTCGTATAGTAACTTGTCATATTAACCCTAGAAACTTATCAACTGTAGGATCTATGTTTTCAGCCGTATTATAAGGAAAATTTATCGCTGAGGCTAGAACTTGGAACTCTCGCAGATGTAGTACACATATACCCATTTAAAGGAAGCTAGTCTCACTTGTCTATACATTTTATTCACTCTGACGAGTTCAACAGAATTTTCCATCATTTGCAATGGAGCCAAAGATTCATTATTTTTTGGCTTGAGAATATGATGGAATAAAGCAAAATGGCTCACCAAACTATCTGCGCTTCTTTGTTATGAAGCAACAGTCAGTCCATGCGATTTTGGACGCGATTTTCATTATGAGTCATCCGGAAACAGGCTCTTTGTGCTTTAGTACAGAGGTAAGACTGCGTACATCCGACCCCCCCTACTCCACCATAGGTGGGAACCTTTGCGGCACTGGGGTAAATGATGATTGATTGACGAGTTCAACAGAACCTTGGGATTGTTTAGTGAACAGTTGGGAAGAAATTTCTTGATGAGTTTAGAATGATCTCAACAACAGTACTAGGTCTGGGTTTTACTCATTTATTTCTTTGCGCGAATTCATGTACTTGGTACATGACAAATGGGAGGAAAATCATTTATGAATCTAGAATATAGCCCCAATAACAGTTCTAGGTCTGGTTTTCACTTCATTGTTGCTTTGCAAGATTCAATCACTGCATGTTGACTGCAGAGAAGAGCATTGACAAACAGAACTAATTCTCAAAATGTGTCGTTATCAAGATTTTTAAGGTTTTTCTTGTTCTGTGTTTAGGTTGGAGAAAAATGTGCACATGAGACACCTAAAGTTGCAAAAGCGGGCCCTGGTGGAAAACCTTATGAAGCTCCTTATGCTCCTATGACCTCCTTGGCAGTCTCAGACTTGGCATTAGCAAAACCAATGAAATCACTTGTGGAAAGTGCTAGAACTGATGGGGAGTATACCATTCAGGATGATTCAGCAAAAGCTCGAGTTAAGGAGCCACCAAGAGGCCTCTGGAGGCTATGGAAATTTGGTAAGAAGAAACACTGTCCCACTGCATGTGATAAAAATCTTGAACCAGACCAAAAAAGTGTTAATCGGCTAAAGCATCAGGATGGCCATGCAGCAAATACAACTTCACCAAGTGAAGGTAATGTGACACTGACCAAAATATTGTTCATTTTGCTCTAAAAAATCTAGTGAACCTGTTCCGTTTATGATTTCTACCACACTTGAGTGTCAGTGAGTATGACAATGTTGACCAAATAGTAATATATTCTTATGGTTCTCAAGAGAAGTTTGCAAATTCACAAGGTATACATGCTCAGAATAATGAATGGCAACTAGAGGCAATGGAACATGCTCCCCAGTTTCCTTTTTGGGAACATCATTATGTTCAAAGATATCTATATCCAAAATGTTGACATTTATTTGGAATTCAAAGTGTATTGGGCAGAAGGGGTCATGTGCGTATAATATCTTTAAAGCTGATCTTTGAATTTCTTCTTTCAGTTTATACTTTGAAGAATTTGATGTCACGAGATGAAACCTCAGCAGTTGACAATGCTGTTCAAAAGTGTGAGTGCAAATGCTACACCATCAAGTATATTCTTTAAACTTAAATGAAATTAAACTGATACATAGACCTCTGTATTACAGCTCGTCATTTTTCTTTGTTGACCAACTTCTGGAGTAGGACAAGTGAAAAGAAGTTAAGGTCATAAAACCAAGGTTTACTCAGGTAAGTTATTTTCTAATTGAATGTTCTTCAACTTAATCAACTCCACAACTTCATGAAAACTGAAACTTCTTCGGGTTGACATGCAGCAATGTCTTTCCAGTTTGTATACAAGTACGTGTAAATGGAACCTTAAATATATTATGTGCAGGGTGAAATGTTATTCTTTTGTTTTCTGTTTTGAGATAGGGGGATGAATTGTGTGGAGGCATTTGAGTCTTGACAGATAGCCTGGGCGTTATGTTGCTGCCATTGCTGTAAAAGTCCTTGTCAAACCATGACTAATTCCCGCTTAGACCATCTCCAACCCACGGGGTGAATAAATGCAAATTTCACCACATCCTACTTTTCTCAAACATCCCTTGTATTTTGAGGATGAAAGGTGGAAATAACCATTCATGAGATGAAAAATCCAGCCCTCTTTCATTCAACTTTTGGGACAAGGAGGCAGTGAGCTTAATGGAGTCGGTCGTTGAATGCCCACTAAAGACCGCTTGCTTCTCTCCAGTGGCAGAGCCAAAAAATGGTTCGGAGAGGTCGAAACTCAACTATATATAGAATAAAAATGGTGGATTATGTTTAGACAATGCCCGAGTTGAATGTTTCATATGTAATTTAAATAAATGCTACTCCCTCCGTCCCACTTAAAGGTTCCCACCCGGTTTATGATGTTTGAATGATCATAAAATTAATTGATCCCTGTCAGTAATAAGGTTATTTTTAGTAAATAAAATTTACATATTCAGAAACTACATTAAAAGTTTTATAGTACTTATCAAGAAAAATTAAATTTGATAAAAGTTGGATATATAAAGTAAGCTAAGGGGTCGGTCAAATAGGCCCTTGAACTAACATAAAGTGTTCAATTAACTCCTTATATAGGAGGTTCTGCTCGGCCGTCGCCAATTGGGGCGGTTTTCGGTGGAATTTTTTGATGAAATTTTTTGAGCATCTTCTTCATTAAGTCTAGTTTACCCATATCAAATTTCAGTTAAAATTCAACCGGGAAGACAGTCAAATGATTTTCCAAAATGTACTGTGTTGTTTAACTGCGCAGCTATCTTTAAAAATTCATTTGTCTGTCTTCCCGGTTGAATTTTTAGCTGCAATTTGGTATGGGTAAACTAGACTTAATGAAGAAAATGCTCAAAAAATTTCATCAAAAAATTCCACCGGGAAACGCCCCAATTGGCGACGGCCGGGCAGAATCTCCTATATAAGGGGCTAATTGAACACTTTAAGTTAGTTCAAAGGTCTATTTGACCCTTTAGCCTATAAAGTAAAAGATTAAGAAGAATTCATGTTAACTGGAGAATAGTGGACGAGAACCTTTAAATGGGACGAAGGGAGTACTTTCAATGAGACTACTAGATTTATAGATTTGATATATAAATCATATATATTATAAACTTGTTTTTATACTTGTTTATTCGACGGGGTTTTGCACAACTGGCTGCCTCGGAAGATACCTTTTGTCTTACCTTGTAACTCTAATAGTTACCCGCTCATCCAACTTAATATGGTTATTTCTTACCTAAAAAAACGGCTATTGAGTAGACACTCGTAGGAGTAAGATAGATTGTGTTTGCTCTATCTTTGAGTCATGTCACGTAAGAAATGAGTGAATTAAATGTTACTTTTAAAATTTGGGAAAACAATCAATATTATGAATCCAATTTCGCTCATTTTTACGTTTAGATAGTGCTAATTTTCCAGAAGTCATAATTTTTTGCCCGTAACGAGTTACAGGGGTCATAATATATCGAATCAAAGGTATTTCAGAGTTCTATACTCTAAAACTTTCAGGAGAATCGGCCGACCACCTTGACTTCCCTTGGCTCATGTGACGGTCTTTTAGAGGTTTAGATTCCTTTTTAATAATTTTTTTTAATCTCAACCGAAGATTTCTCATTCGTTTTGAAGAACTTTTGATAGGCAATACTTCATTTTTGATCATTTTAGACTTCTTCTTGCCCGTTTTGTATCTAGCGAGTCAGATTGCTTTGTATGGGTGACTGACTCTATGTCTATTCCTAGGGCTTACGATTGGATTTGTAATAGCTTTCTGCATTTTGTCTTGCATGTTTGATCTATATTAATGAAAAGTCATTTTGATGATTAAAAAAAAAACTTTTTTAGAAAAGAGAATTCTAAAAATTTTGCCTCAAAGGGTAGGTGTTCAACATATCCCATTGTCCCTAAATAAATGCCCAATTTGACATGGCACAGAAGCTAAGACAATAAACCACATAATGGCATAATGCATTCCTTTTTTAGGATGGACAAGAAAAGAAAGTGGTTTATTTAGGGACGGAGACAAAGAATTATGGTTTTATTTGTTTGTATTGAATTTGATGGCATAAAGAATATATCTGACTCCTAATAGACTGGAGGCATAAACTGGACTGAGTTTCATATTTGTAGAGAGAATTTGTTTATTTTATTTTTATCAAAGTTGTAGTCAACATAATTTCAATTTTCATCTAGATCCCGCGTAGCTCCGAATTGGTCATAGACCAAGCGCTTTTTTATAATGTTGATTGCAATCAATTCTGGAACGGATTCTGCTTGAAACTAGTTGTTGTTTTGGACAATAAATCCCCTAGAAATTCTGTTTGCGCATGCAAGGGATAGCCGGTGCCTCGCGCATCATGTACCATGGCACGACTTGGATAAACACTTTCCCTCTTTAGGAATGATGTTTTGCAGCTTCAGTCAAATCGAATGATCAAACAAGCAATCTTGCTTCTGCTCATCCTGGTTGAAGCTTCCTCTGCTAAACACTCAGCTGCTTTTTGTGGGTCCTCTATGTGTCTAATCAGGTTCACAGCCTCTTGCTCCTTCATAACCTTAAACAATACAAAACCACCATCATTTTATGTTTTGCAGAAAATTCTGGCATCCCCCAAACAAGGGATATTGAATTATTTCTTATAAACCCAGACATCTTTCTTTCCTTGTCGTGCAAACAGAAAAAGGATGGATTTATAAAATGTTGGGTTGAGCAAAGTAATCTTTGTTAACTAAAACTTACCTCCCACACTCCAGTACTTGCGAGGATGACAAGTTCAGTGGTGCCATATATTCTTTCCGACATGACAGCAATTTGCGAGCTTCTAGAATCCTTGAAAGCACCAGCCTGCTTTCTAGATCCTGACACAACCAACAACAAATCAAATCAGTTAAGGGTGTTTTGAAGGATCTAAACTACCGGAAAGATTAAAACTGATGGATTTCATTTCATGCCTGGAAACAATTTACAGGACCAGTGGTTCATCTTCTGCCAGCGCGGCCTTGTACCACCAACTGGGAAGGCCTCACCATCTTTGCAGATGACAGCTTTGTAATCGCCCATGTTCGCGATCACAAGCCGTTCCCCGTTGATCACAATCGCAGATGCTGAACCGAGGTTGCAGGGGTCCTCCTCTGCTGTTGCGTCCATCATGATCTTCGCTCTTGCACTGAGGTGTGCCTTCTTCATTGTTTGCTTGCTCTTACGCCTCATTTGTGACTTCAGAGAAGAAAACCAAAGAAAAAAAAAAACAAATTATTGTTGGAGTACTCATCCGAGGACCTTTTAAATGGAACCACATGTCTTAATGATCCCTCCCCCACTCGAGCAGTTGATAATCCGTCCCAGACCAGACTTGGATAGTAATAAAAATACAAAGAAACTAGACATTATCAGACCAGACCAGACTAGACCAGCAAATTACAGTCCATGTAAAAACATCCTTATTATAACTTAATTATTAAACACAATATATTGCACATTGTTTGAGGAGCAAATTGTTTTAGAGGGTATGTTTGGGAGTTTGCAAGGAAAGGGAATGCGAGATTTGAAGGTTAGATGAGAAAGGGGAAGGAGGGGGAAGTGAAAGAAACTCTTATTTTTGTTTGGAAGATATAAATTTGAAAAGATATGCCTACGATAATTATAATTAAAATCATTTAAAATGTACTACGTATATTGAATTCAAATAGTTCAACTTGTGTTAATTTTAAATAGTTTAAGGAGATCAAAACACGTCGGTTCTCAAAAGGATACTTTCAGGAATTCTGGGTACCCATTTATGGAATCTTGCATTCTGACCAATTTGAATGAATGGAATTAATTGATAAAAATAAAGCAAATCTATACTCCAAAGGTTGTACTACGTATTATATACGGAGTATTCAACAATTCAAGCCCGACACGCCTTTAGGAAATGTGGTCAGGTCAATTTCATATGATTTTTCGTCCAAAAAAACTAAGCTACGAATAACATTATAATATAATTTTAGTTCACTTCAATATAATGTACGAATATGTCTATGTATCCAAGATTATGAAACATACGTACTAATGAGTTGATATTTTGAAGGACCGCAAATGGTGCTACTCCCAAATTAGAAAAATGACTTTTGATCGTTGGTTTTGAGACAAAGGAGCAGTGAAAAAAGTGTATCAAGCACCCAAAATCTGTTTCTGCTCTTTGGAAGTTTTAAGAAGTAGGTCCTAACACCCTATCAGTACTAGAGAGTACACAAAACATATATACGGTAACCTCTTTAAGCTTGCCATTGAACAAATGGTCTTGTAAATACTCTGTAAGTCCAGCGCCAATCCGAGCATGAAAAACTCCATAGAACCACCACTCGCACCCCTCCTCCCCCTGCTCCCGCTGCACCACCACCTCCGGACTGCCGGTGGCGGCCGGCGATCTTCTCTCCACCGTATGGCATCCATGCGATACTGCCGGCGTCATCCATGAAGGAGGCCTCCTCCTCTTGTGATTCACACTACCACTCTCACCTTTCTGCTTATTTCTTCCACCTCTCTTTATAAATCTTTCCAGCCCAAAAGTCTGCCCAATCACAAGAAAATTATTTAAATTAAGAAAAGAAACACAAACACACTCATAAACACATACATGTTGATTTGTGATTGCAAGTATGTAATGCTTATATTCATACCATACCTTGGCTAGTGCAAGATGAATATTTTTGAAAGCCATTCTAATCTTCTGATATGAACAACTTGATTAGTAACAAAAATATCTTCTTAACCTGATCACGTTTTACTCCGTATTAATTAATTATGATTTTGAGACCATTGAGTTAAATTCATGAAACGGTCATTATAGAGAGAGAAGGTTGGTGGTGGGGGTAGATGTCGTGAATGTGTAATTAATCAAGGAAATGCTATTATTGCTCCTTCAATCCAACTGTAATATGTTAATGATTTGCCCTTTTATAGTAAAATATTTGTTGTTTTCACCTGTATTATATTTTACCACTACTAAAGCATCTTATTTCTGTTTTAGAAAATAATTAGCATTTTTAAATAATAAATTAATTAACCATCAAATATCATAATCATACACCTATAACATCACAATCATCATCAATAGCCTTATTATGTTATATACTCATAACAAATTCAAAATATACTCTAACTATATTATTTAATTATTGTTTAAATAATTGTGTCATTGTTTTTAATGAGAAGCTTGAATTGGAACAGAGGTAGTATAGAGCTATGCGTTTTTTTTTACTTACTCTATCAATATATATAAAACACGGTATAAAATTGTATATGAATACATATATGGTAATTGTTAATTACGTATACACTAACTAATGAAAGATTACTATCATCATATAAAAAAAACATTTTTCTAAATAAACATGTTTATGTCCTTTATTTTTTTTACCTAATGAAAATCATAATCATTAATGACTATCATCATATAGTTTTCTATTATTCAGAAATAATTATGATGCCTATTGTATACATAATTGTTATGGAGTACATTCTTTCGGGCACTTCATATATTTACCTAATACAGAAAACTGTGTAACATTTTATGGATAAAAAATTGTTCCGGGAAATATAATATATAGTTCCTTTTCGGTGCATGGTCAAACCGGATCTATTTTGAGTAGCATGAGCAGTCACACTGCGGTACTAGTCTACATTGTTGCAGGGTTAGCGATCAATAGCGCATTTAAAGGTCGTTTTTGTTCTTTGTCTCACCCCAGTGTAGTTTCGAACGTTATGATTGTAATACTTCGGCTTTTGATTGTTAATAGATTCTCACCTATGCGATGCACGGAGAAAAAGTTTAGTATGAAATTTATATGTATTATTATTTGATTACAATGATAATACATAATAGTTTTGAAACAAATGCAATGTGTAAATGCATAAAAATGTACTACGTAATAAATATTAAGAATAGTCTACTCATTAATTGGAATAGTCAACTTGCGGGTACGGTTGATAGTAAAATGAGGATAATCAATATTTCTTTCATCCTTTGAAACTTTTTCAACTTTTCTTTTATGATCGTTTACTAACTTTGTTACTTTCCTTTTTAAGTAATAAACTTGTGGTTCAGTTAATTTCTTCTTATGATCTGCACAAACTTCAATCATACAGTTCTTATCTGCAACGGTCGGGTACAAAACTAGTTATTGTTTTATTATAATCATTCTCATTTGGATTTCAATTTGGGCGAAAGACCAGACCAATATAACTCCGGTCGCCCAGGATCAGCCTAACTGTATGTAGCACAAAGCTTTCTATTTCTTCAATTTCAAAGAATAACTAAAGTGAGTTTTACAACTTTGGAGATAGTAGAAAGTAGAAACGTCTTTTTTTCTAATTTTGGAAAAGAATAAAGTAAACATTGTTGGTAGAAAAATAAGTTACCGATAAAACAACATTAATTCAGTATAGTGAAAATAGCATTGTGACTACAAGAGAACTGATGGCCAATTTATAGGCACTTAAAACATGTCCAGTGATTAAATGCTACTTCGATTTGACCCAATTTATGAATAATACTACCATTGACGGGTCGACTGGCATGCCCGATAACCAATTAAATAAACTCGGACTGATTTGTTCTACCCAATTATATTGGACCGGTGAGGCCCATTGTGAATTATAAAGGCCAATAGTATTCAACTTGCCCCATTATCCCAATTAAAATGTTTTTGGGATTTCTGTTTTCTAGAGAAACAAAGGGGGTGTCCTCAATTAGGATTCGGCAGGATTTTAATAGATTGTTAGAATTATGTTGTCCTCAATCTGGAATGTGATGGAATCAGGCAAAATCTCAGTGTCCTCAATATTTTCGTGGATTTTTTAACTCTTTGGAATACATCCCAAAATCTAACCATTATTACCTCTGGATTTCAATGGAGTTGTCGTAGAGTAGCAAAGCAAAGCAAAGCAGATGCAACGGAGGGATCTGACGAGCTCGCTTGCTCAATCACTGCCACCGGAATCAAGGATTACAGTCCGACAATTCCAACTCGTCGAATATATATTGCCGCTTCGGTTCGTTTCCTTCTTGGATTGCACATCTCCACATACGTGACAAGAAGCTGAGAAGGCTTGGTAGGCGTCACCGACCTGACTTCGTAGTAATGGCGACAAGGCTGGGGTCATTTCCTTCTTCGTAGAAGTGAATGAGGGTTTATTGAAAAATCACCCAAAATCCGAGTCGGAGGGAGGATTCCAATTTCATGGAATTCCAGTACAATTTCGCAGATTCTATAGAATCCGATTCAATTCCATTAAAATCTCAATCATTTAAAATTCTTTAGAATCCTAAATGAGGACACCCCCAAAGAATTTTCCGGATAGCACTGCTTCTTAAATAGAGTTTTTTTCAAATTATTACTAAAATTTACTACCTCCGTCCCAAATTATTTTGCAAAGTCAACATTTTTTTGTCAACCAATGTCAAAGTTAAATTTTCCTTATTGATAATTAATTCAATTTTAATAATTAAAATTTGCATATTCAGAAATTACATTAAAAATTCTACAAAGTTGTGAAATTCAAATTATAATTTGATTAAGAATAAATCAATAGTGCGGCGATTCTTTGTATTCGTATTCAATCGCTTTTCTGTTCGGTTTGGTACGAACGAGGAGGAGCAGATCTGGTTGCTTTGGGATTGGGCTGGTTTGTTTTGCTTTCGGACAGGAAGAGTCGCTGGTTTTGAGGAGTTAAAGGAATATTAGGAGTTTTCTCTCTAGGGCTTCGACTATGTCGGCCGCTGGAGTCTTTTTCCGATTTCGACTTTGTCGAAGATCGGTTTTGTATTCCCTTGGTCGCTGGTGCTCGGCTAGAGTCCAGGTCAGACGCGGAGGGCGGAGATCGGTGGAGGAGGGCGGATTTGCTGTCATGGCTCGAGGAGATCGGCGCTGTGGTCGAGGGTCGAGGAAGCGGCGTGGCTATCGTCGTTGGAGAAGATCGGCGCCGCCTATCCGTTTACTCCGGTCGCACGGAGCAGGGATGAGTTTGGTTATGCAGGGACGGAGGATTGATGCTTGGTCTTTGGCAGCCAAAGGTCATGGAGGATCAATTAGCATGGTACCGGTGGTACGACCTCCTCCCGAACCACCACCATAGGATGTACGAGGTGCTAGAGTTTGTGAAAGTTTTTCTTGTAGTTTTTATTTGTTTGTTATTTGTTTTCCTGTGTCCACTTTTGTTGTTGGTTTCGACAGTTTGTTTGGGTTTTTTGCCTCTCTTTATGTCATTGGGCATGGGTGGATCTATGAGAACATGTTTGGCTGTGTCAAGCTCACTACATGGTTAGCGATTCGTGTTGCTCTCTCAGGGGTGACCGTCTCAAAGTCTCACCATAGGGTTACAGTCGTAGTTGTTGGAGTTTCAGTTGGTGTCAGTTTTATTGTCTCTTTGCTTAATGTAATGATCCTGAATCTTTTGATATGAATAGAGGCATGTTTTGATGATAAAAAAAAAACAGAAATTACCCTAAATAGGAGTAAAAACGTTTTGAAATTCCAAAATAGGAGTATCATGTTTTTTATTCCCTAAATAGGAGTAATCTGCCAAGTTTGGAAAAAAATTCCATGTTTAAAGCCTTGTAATTTCCAAACTTGGCAGAAATTTACTCCTATTTAGGGAATAAAAACATGATACTCCTATTTTGGAATTTCAAAACTTTTTTACTCCTATTTAGGGAATTCTCTCAAAAAAAAACTGATTAAGAATTGATATCCTTATCAAAACAATAAAATGAATCTGTTTGATAAAATAAAATCAATTCCGTAACTCAATTTGGGGTGGTTAGAGTAATTTATTTAAAAAATTTAACTAAAGTTAGTAGGAGTATAGTTGTCCGGTGACCTAGGTGTAAAAGTTGAACACAAGATTTTTGGACTAAGTTACTATTACTACGTATAATTTATTCCTGGAGGTCTTACTATTATAATCGATATGGTTGTTACAATTAAAAGATGATCACAATTATAAATTTCCAAGTATTTCCTTTAAATATTCTATTTAAGCACATAAACAAAATTCAAGTGAAATAATTAATTGAATGATTGTAATAATTATTCTTGAAACTATTTATATAAGGTCTAAAATTAAAAATGACCAACCTCACACACCTAACATGTCCGTGCATTGCAGCAAAATGGAGAGCAGTCCTCCCACAGTCCCACTTAGATAATCCGTGCTCTTGTAACATTGCATCTAAAAAGAAGAAGAATTTGAACAACAAAAACAAAATCCTAGGATTTTTAAGTGAATACAAAAATACTCCACTGCCGGGGGATTCGAACCCAGAAAGTAATAGAAGCTCAAATTTACCAGCAAGTATAATTGCTACAGTGGACTGTAAGATTAGTATGCATACCCTCTTTTGGTGCTTATTTTATTCTTTAGGTGTACATTCTCATTCCTTCCGAAATCGGAGACACGCTAGGCTAGAGAATAAAAATGAAACGCTCGTTCTTCGCGCACCCCAAAACTTACTACTGGCACCATCTTTTCCTCTTTGTTGGACCGTTTTGTCCACTTTCAATTTTGAATTCAGTTTCGTGGCTTACCAAAGTATGCAGCGCACCAACTGACCAAAGTGCCAAACTCGTATTTCTTTTAATCTTTTTTTGAAAATTATTGCTTTTTAAATTAAAAAAAAAAAGGTTTTTATACTTCGCTTTCCTTGAATTTTGTTATAACTTTATTTTTAAAAATTGATTATCTTTAAAATGTACTCAAAATCTTAATATCATCGAACAATTATTATGTAAATATTTGTAACACATATAATGCTTTTATAATTTTTTTTTACAATTTTCTTTTTACATGAGTGATGAATATGAAGATTATCCTAAAAAAGCGGAAAAATTGTCAAATAGGTCCTCGAACTTTTATAAAAAAAATTAATTAATTCCTTATTTAGGAGATTTAGGAGGCTCTGTCCGGTCGTCGCGATTTGGGGCGGTTCCCAGTGGAATTTTTTGATGATTTTTTTAGCATTTATTCATCAAGTCTAGTTTACTCTAACCAAATTTCAGGTAAAACTTCAATTGGGAACACATTCAAATTAATTCTTTACGATAACTGCTCATTTGAGTGCACAGTTATCTTCAACAATTAATTTGAATACATTCCCGATTAAATTTTTAGCTGAAATTTTTAGATCGTCTCATATCAAATTTGATAAATTTTTATTGTGGTTCTAAATCACTCTTTGTTTATTCTTACTTTATCAATTCAATATCAAACACATAGTTAAATCTATTTTTCTTATTAAATGTGTCACTTTCTCATGTCCCAATGCTAGCTGGGTGGAGGTAGTAAAAAGAATGATATGGTAAAAAAAGAATATATATATATATAGATGATTACAAAAGGAATATTTTTTCTAAATTCTATAAATACAATATATGTGCCATATGAAATATCATAAAAACTATTTAATTCAATATATTTGTGCCAAAACTGGTGAATAAATGAAAGTATTGTTGGAAATATGCCCTAGGACAATCATAGTTTATGATTTATCAATAAATATTTAATGCTCATTAATTAATAAAGTTGCAAACTCATTTTATGTTAATTATTATTGTGAGTTTTCTTTATTAATATTTAGTCCCTGAATATTCTGTTTAGTAGCTAATTAAGTATGTGACTTAATTGTGGAATGCTACACTTTAAAATAAACATAATATTCTAATTGTCCCTGGTCTAATATTATTAATTTGGGACATTAATAATTAATAGACCAGTATGTGGATTAACTGATGGTTATATTCCACTAGTCATGGGTATAGAGATATCAAGTTAATAACATAGATGCTTGTTAGGGAACAAGTTCATTGGACAGACCCAACTTGGGGACACTGCTAGGTTATATGTCATCAGTGTTGTCCTCAATAATGATGAGGTGCTATATTCTTATACTTGAGATAATCATGGTTACTAGCATGAGAATTAATATGTATTAACACCATTAAATGTTATCTTTAACTGGATAATTATAAAGGTGGTGATTGTACATATTATGAACCATGTAGTAGTATGTGAATTATCAAGATAGTTTTTGTCACTCTTGTACATCGAGAGAAAGATATCTATTGGGCCCCTTGACAAGTAAGATTAATTAGCATGGCCATGCTCAAATGAGGTGTCATTTGATCAAGATTAATCTTACTTGGTAATCAAGAAATATTAATTGAGAATAACAAGGATGACACGACCTAACCTTGTCTCAATTAAGATATCGTTTGACAAAAGAGAATTATTAGCACAAATTAATCATTAAAAGGTTATGTCAGATTTAATTGACATTTATATATTTTGGATAGTCATAATGCCTTGCTAGAGACCGCTTATGATTTGTGAGGCTCGAATTAATTTCTAGCCCACTGCCAATAATATATAAACCTACAGGGTCACACACCTAAGTGATTTGGATCATTAATGTTTGTTAATAACATTAAAATAGCTTGATTAGCCCAATTCGAAAGAGGGTTTCGAATGGTATTGGGCTAGGGCCTCTTTAAGGGTTTTATTAGCCATAAAACTCCTTATTTCCACCTCTTATAAATAGGGCTAAGGAGACCCACGAATTTTAAGAGTTAAAATTCACTTCTCAAACCTAGAGTAGAGAGGAAGAAAGAAGAGAACGCTAGCACGTTCCCTGCGGCCGATCCAGTCACGTGCGTGTGGATACCGGTAGAGCTCGGGATCGTTTTCTCGGACTGTCTGACATCCCTGATTAAGATTGCTATGTAAGTCCCTCTTAAATTCTTGTAATTTCGTTTATAATAAGAACCTCAGATCCGTTCATTTACTTTTGGGTAGAAAAATTTTTGTTTATTCCGCTGCGTTTTTCTGCCCGAAACCCAACAGTGGTATCAGAGCCTACGGTTCTTTATTATACTCGGGTTACACGATTTGATGTATAATCTATAATTTGATTATTTTGGGATTTATTTTCGGAATTAATTTTTTTTTATTAATTTCGAAATTATTGATATATTAATTTCGGAATTTATATGTATGCTATATTCCGAAAGTTTATAAGGATGTGATTTTCGAACAATTCGAACTTGATCCAATATATATTCACAATAATATTTGGAATATTTTGTGATAATATTTATTTTACAAATCAGATCTGAATAGATTAGGAATTGGATGGAATCCTACAGCCTAATTATTCGGAAGAGATTTGAATGAACATGAAAATTCAAGAGTTTGAATTAGATCCAATTTGATACTTATAATTTATGTTTCATATTCGGAATAATTTTGAGTACAATTAGGATTTTGAAAATTTTGGATTTTGATTCAAAATCTATTTCAAAGTCCGAATATAACTAGTTTATATTGCTTCGTATCAATTTATTGCTTTGTACTACTATTGCAAGATATTAGTAGTTTATATTACTTCGTAGTATATTATTGCAAGATTCAGATTTTGATTCAAATTCTAATTCAATATTTATTGCTTCGTATCACATTCGGATTGTGGTATATATAGATTTCCAAATTTGAAATCAATAAAAAGATTGAATTAGATCTAGTTTATATTTAGACCTAATCATGGAAGTTTTAGCTTCTCGTTTTTCGGATGAGATCCGAATTGATTTTACAAAGTTATTCTTCAATTATACAAATTTAGTGATTTGCCAAATTAGTTCAGATCGAAGAATACACTATTAGTTGGGATGAGATCCATATTATAACATATTGGAATTCATCTATATTATGGATATGTTATCTGGGAAATTCGAATTTAATCACAAATTAATTATTTTCGAATTTTAGTTTATTAATTTTTATTCGTAGTTATATATGTGTATTAATCTATATTACGGATATGATCTGTATTTGTGCATATGTAATACGAATTATTTTAGAATTCATTAAATATATGTATTTTTCCGGATGAGATCCGAATTAATTACATATTATTTGCGGATTTTAAAATTTAATTTTCAATCCGTGCATGCGCAATTATTTTGCTCCGTCACAGGGACAGCTTGAAGTGGTGGTATAGCATGATCTGAATGTATGTTTTATATTATGTTGTTTTACGGCCTGCGTGCCGTTTCCCACTATCCCCTGTAATGTTTTTCAACCCCGTAGATTTTTTAGTAGTACACTACACAGGTTGAAGATGTCAAGGAGATATGAAGATTTTGGGATCATGCTATATCACTGCACTAGTTTTAAATTATTATTTTTTAAATATTTGATTGCGGCATGTGTGTAATTATTAGTCCCGACTAATTATAAGTCTAAATTGCTTTCCCAATATGACCACCATTTAAACTATGCTAGTCGTGATATGTGTCTGCCAAAGCAGAGCATTTCACACTATCTTAGGAAGATGTTTTGAATGATCGTCATTCTCGGGTCTTAACATTGGTTTGGACTTACAAGGCCATCAAAATGGTTTTGGGCCTTGAAGCAAGGAGTGTTTGGATAATCAAATAATGTTGACCAAACAAACCAAGAGTCATATATGATATGATTAACAAGAGTTGTTTACCTAAATAACTAATTTTTAAGTGATAAGCCAAAGCTTACTTAAACTTTAGTGAAATATGGATCTTGGACCACTATATTTGGGACTTTCTATTTAATATAGTGGGAGTTATTTTTGAGCATTATTTAAAATTCTTTGCATTATTTGTTGTAGTAAATATGGCCGCCAACACAACTTTTTCACTGCGATCTATCCTTGAGAAGGAAAAACTTAATGGAACAAATTACATGGACTGGGATAGGAATCTGAGAATCGTTCTCAAACAAGAGCGTAAAGAATATGTCCTTGACCAACAAATTCCTGCTGAACCAGCGGCCAATGCTGCTAGAGCCATTAGAGATGCTTATGAAAGGCATGTCCGTGATGAAGTTGATGTCACTTGTCTGATGTTAACTATCATGGAAGCTAATCTTCAGAAACAGTTTCTGAATCGTCGTGCCCATGACATCTCTAATGAACTCAAGAACTTGTTTCAGAAACAAGCACGGATCGAAAGGTTCGAGACGACCAAAGCATTGTTTCACACAAGGCTTACTGATGGAAACCCGGTTGGACCTCACGTGCTCAAGATGATTGGGCTTAGGGATCACCTGGAAAGATTTGGATCTCCAATTAGTCAAGAGTTGGCTACTGATGTGATTCTCGCATCACTCACTCCGGCATATGACCAGTTCATCATGAACTATAATATGCATGGTCTTGAGAAGACCTTAACCGAATTGCATGGAATGCTCAACTCTGCTGAGCAAAACATCAAGAAAAATCGGAGTGACATTTTGATGGTCAAAAAGGGGAAGGGATTCAAGAAGCATGGTAATGGCAAGGTTGGTGGAAACAAGAAATCCAAAACTCTGGTTAA
This sequence comes from Cuscuta epithymum, assembly GCA_945859915.1. Taxonomy (NCBI): domain Eukaryota; kingdom Viridiplantae; phylum Streptophyta; class Magnoliopsida; order Solanales; family Convolvulaceae; genus Cuscuta; species Cuscuta epithymum. The sequence continues at coordinate 848,443 of CAMAPF010000944.1, read as the reverse complement.
GAACTCGGGTAAAAGCAAATCGGTTGCTAGCTCTTCTTCTAAAGAAGAGCAAAAATGTTTCCACTGCAACAAAACTGGTCATTGGAAGCGGAATTGCAAGGCATATTTGGAGGAATTGAAAAAGAAGGGGCATGGTGATGCTTCCAATTCAGGTATCTATGTGATAGAAGTAAATGTTACTACCACTACTTCATGGGTATTGGATACCGGTTGTGGTTCTCACATTTGTTCAAATGTGCAGGGACTAACAAGGAGTAGAAGGCTGGCTAAAGGTGAAGTTGACCTACGAGTAGGCAATGGTGCAAAAGTTGCAGCATTAGCAATAGGGACATTTACTTTGAATTTGCCCACGGGCTTAGTTTTAGAACTTGATAATTGTTATCATGTACCTGCCATTAGCAGGAATATTATTTCTGTTTCTTGTTTGGACAAGAAAGGATTTCATTTTATAATAAAGAACAACATTTGTTCTATTTATTTTAATGAGATCTGTTATGGTAGTGCTAGTCTCATAAATGGACTTTATGTTCTAAATCTTGAAATGCCCATCTATCACATAAATACAAAAAGGTTTAAATCTAACGACTCAAACCCAACATACCTTTGGCATTGTAGACTAGGCCATATAAACGAGAAGCGCATTAAAAGACTCCATTCTAGTGGATTTCTTGATTCTTTTGATTTTGAATCAATCGAGGAGTGTGAATCTTGTTTATTGGGTAAAATGGCCAAGTCACCATTTACTGGTAAAGGTGAAAGAGTTCACGGTTTATTGGACCTCATACACTCGGATGTATGTGGCCCAATGTCAACAATGGCCAGGGGAGGTTTTCAGTACTTCATAACATTCACTGATGACTTCAGTAGGTTTGGTTATGTGTACCTAATGAAGCATAAACATGAAGCTTTTGAAAAGTTCAAAGAATTCCAGAATGAAGTTCAGAATCAACTTGGCAAAACAATTAAGGCCATTCGATCAGATCGAGGTGGTGAATATTTGAGCCAGGAATTTAGTGATCATCTAAGAGGATGTGGAATTGTTTCACAACTCACTCCGCCAGGTACACCACAATGGAATGGTGTGTCCGAACGGAGAAATCGGACCTTGTTAGACATGGTCCGTTCCATGATGAGTCTCGCTGAACTACCAATCTCTTTCTGGGGTTACGCTCTTGAAACCGCTGCATTCATACTCAATAGGGCTCCAACAAAGGCTACAGAAAGGACACCATATGAGATATGGACAGGAAAGGTTCCTAGTCTAGCTTTTGTGAAGATTTGGGGTTGTCAAGTTTATGTAAAACGTTTACTTTCAAATAAACTTGAACCCAAATCAGATAAGTGTTTATTTGTGGGTTATCCTAAGGAAACAAAAGGATATTACTTTTACAACCCATCAGAGAACAAAGTGTTTGTTGCTCGTAATGGTATTTTCTTAGAAAGAGAATTTCTTTCCGAAAGAACCAGTGGGAGTAAAATTCGGCTTGAAGAAGTTGAAGAAGATCAAGATAGTCAAACTATGCAAGCAGTCCCACAACCTCAGCCACAAGTTGTTGTGGATACGTCTGAGATAACACTCGCTCCAAGGAGGTCATCTAGGGTACGTAACGAACCGGTTAGATACATGTTTATCTTAACTGAGCATCGTGACGTATTATTGATTGACGAAGATGAACCTTTGACCTACCAAGAAGCAATAACGAGCCATCACTCTGATAGTTGGCTAGAAGCCATGAAATCTGAAATGAGATCCATGGCTGATAATCAAGTCTGGGACTTGGTTGATCTACCTGATGGTTGTAGAACCATTGGGTGCAAATGGATCTACAAAAAGAAATTGGATAAAGATGGCAATATAGATGTGTATAAAGCACGTTTAGTGGCGAAAGGTTACAAACAAATTCATGGTATAGACTATGATGAAACATTCTCGCCAGTTGCCATGCTTAAATCAATTCGGATTCTCTTAGCAATTGCCGCTCATTTTGATTATGAGATTTGGCAAATGGATGTCAAAACTGCTTTCCTAAATGGAAATCTAGAAGAGGACGTGTATATGATACAACCTGAGGGTTTTGAACATCCAAGTAATGCTGGGAAGGTATGCAAGCTTAAAAGATCAATTTATGGTCTAAAGCAAGCATCTCGGAGTTGGAATCTTCGTTTTGATGCTGCAATCAAAGAGTTTGGTTTCAATCAAAACGAAGAGGAACCTTGTGTTTACAAGAAATTGAGTGGGAGTGCAATCACTTTCCTAGTCCTATATGTAGATGACATACTTCTCATTGGGAATGATGTTCCAATGCTTTCGTCTGTAAAGGCTTGGCTTGGAAAGTGTTTCTCAATGAAAGACTTGGGTGATGCATCCTATGTGTTAGGGATCAAGATCTATAGAGATAGATCTAGAAAACTAATAGGACTAAGTCAAAGTAACTACATTGACAAGGTTCTGCATAGGTTCAATATGCAAGATTCCAAGAGAGGATTCTTGCCTATGTCACATGGCACATATCTCAGCAAGACTCAGTGTCCACAAACACAAGATGAGCGAGATCGGATGAATAGAGTCCCTTATGCTTCTGCTATAGGTTCTATCATGTATGCTATGTTATGTACTCGCCCTGATATAGCTTGCGCTCTAAGCATGACTAGTAGATACCACTCAGATCCAGGTGATAGTCACTGGATAGCAGTCAAGAATATTCTAAAGTACTTGAGAAGAACTAAGGATGTATTCTTGGTCTATGGTGGTGAAGATCAGCTCATTGTAAAAGGTTACACAGATGCTGGGTTCCAATCCGATAAGGATGATTTTAGATCGCAGTCAGGATTTGTGTTTTGCCTCAATGGCGGAGCAGTGAGCTGGAAGAGTTCTAAACAAGACACGGTGGCTGATTCTACAACAGAAGCTGAGTACATTGCTGCGTCAGAAGCAGCAAAAGAAGCGGTATGGATAAGAAAATTCATCATTGAGCTCGGTGTGGTTCCTAGCATTGTTGGACCAATGGACTTGTATTGTGATAACAATGGAGCCATTGCACAAGCCAAGGAACCTAGATCGCACCAGAAATCAAAGCATGTACTCAGACGCTATCATCTCATTCGAGAAATAGTCAATAGAGGTGACGTCAAGATATGCAAAGTACCGACAGATTCAAATGTGGCTGACCCGCTCACCAAGCCACTACCACAAGCAAAGCATGAACGTCATACTAGTGCATTAGGCATTCGTTTTGTTCACGATTGGTCCTAGTGCAAGTGGGAGACTGTTGGAAATATGCCCTAGGACAATCATAGTTTATGATTTATCAATAAATATTTAATGCTCATTAATTAATAAAGTTGCAAACTCATTTTATGTTAATTATTATTGTGAGTTTTCTTTATTAATATTTAGTCCCTGAATATTCTGTTTAGTAGCTAATTAAGTATGTGACTTAATTGTGGAATGCTACACTTTAAAATAAACATAATATTCTAATTGTCCCTGGTCTAATATTATTAATTTGGGACATTAATAATTAATAGACCAGTATGTGGATTAACTGATGGCTATATTCCACTAGTCATGGGTATAGAGATATCAAGTTAATAACATAGATGCTTGTTAGGGAACAAGTTCATTGGACAGACCCAACTTGGGGACACTGCTAGGTTATATGTCATCAGTGTTGTCCTCAATAATGATGAGGTGCTATATTCTTATACTTGAGATAATCATGGTTACTAGCATGAGAATTAATATGTATTAACACCATTAAATGTTATCTTTAACTGGATAATTATAAAGGTGGTGATTGTACATATTATGAACCATGTAGTAGTATGTGAATTATCAAGATAGTTTTTGTCACTCTTGTACATCGAGAGAAAGATATCTATTGGGCCCCTTGACAAGTAAGATTAATTAGCATGGCCATGCTCAAATGAGGTGTCATTTGATCAAGATTAATCTTACTTGGTAATCAAGAAATATTAATTGAGAATAACAAGGATGACACGACCTAACCTTGTCTCAATTAAGATATCGTTTGACAAAAGAGAATTATTAGCACAAATTAATCATTAAAAGGTTATGTCAGATTTAATTGACATTTATATATTTTGGATAGTCATAATGCCTTGCTAGAGACCGCTTATGATTTGTGAGGCTCGAATTAATTTCTAGCCCACTGCCAATAATATATAAACCTACAGGGTCACACACCTAAGTGATTTGGATCATTAATGTTTGTTAATAACATTAAAATAGCTTGATTAGCCCAATTCGAAAGAGGGTTTCGAATGGTATTGGGCTAGGGCCTCTTTAAGGGTTTTATTAGCCATAAAACTCCTTATTTCCACCTCTTATAAATAGGGCTAAGGAGACCCACGAATTTTAAGAGTTAAAATTCACTTCTCAAACCTAGAGTAGAGAGGAAGAAAGAAGAGAACGCTAGCACGTTCCCTGCGGCCGATCCAGTCACGTGCGTGTGGATACCGGTAGAGCTCGGGATCGTTTTCTCGGACTGTCTGACATCCCTGATTAAGATTGCTATGTAAGTCCCTCTTAAATTCTTGTAATTTCGTTTATAATAAGAACCTCAGATCCGTTCATTTACTTTTGGGTAGAAAAATTTTTGTTTATTCCGCTGCGTTTTTCTGCCCGAAACCCAACAAGTATGTAGTGCGTAGTATAACATTTTATAACAAATAATTGTTCGACACATTTAAAAAAATGATTTTGGCACTTCAATCTAATAATTTAGTCATCATGACGGAGTATTAAAAATGAGTCGCTATACCGTGGTACCGACGCACCTTCCGCATCATACACCCAACTCCAAAACGACAGCGTTTACATTTAATTAAAAAACACGCGCACGAAATCCAACAGCCCCACTCTCCCACCTTTTCCCTCCAGCGGTTATTCTCTCAGGTGTTAATTTCGAAAATAAAAAAACTCTCCATCTCCCGATGTTTCATTTGCGCCTTTCAAAAAAAAATACAGTTTCTTCTCTCTACAGAGCTCTTGCAAAATCTCTACGAAGCAAGTTCTCAAAAACTCATCGCTGACTTCCACCTCTCCACTTCCACCTCTCCTTGAAGGAAAACAAGAGATTAAGTGAGGGATTAACACCATCGACGGCAGGTTACTTCGGTATCTGTGTACAGATTGAAGATGGTTAGGTCTAGAAGCAAATCTGTTGTCAGGTATCAACTATAACCAAAAATCGAACTATTAAACAATGCGATTGCTATTCTACTTTAAATATCAAAATGCATGTAACATTGAAGTTGTGAATAAAGCAATGTTCGTTTCATAATCTGCAACTGCTCATGTTTCGAAATTCAGATGAAATATTTTATCTGCTTTGATTTATATAATATAGTGTTGCATCGGTCAATATGTTTGTTATGCCTCTTATTATGTCACTGAATTTTTTTTTGTAATATAGTGTCACATTTCACTGAAAATAATAACAGATTAACTTTGCTTAAAATTATGTAACTTGTTTATAATAATACCTAAATCCTCTGCCTTGTTTTGTGACTGTAACTAAGTCCAAATTTCATTGTTCATCCGATTGTCCATGATGTAACTTCACCTCACTGTTATGTAAATTGTGCGTGACAGTATGTAACTCATGTGCTCCAAATTTCATTGTTCATCTGATTGTCCATGATGTAACTTCACCTCACTGTTATGTAAATTGTGGGTGACAGTATGTAACTCATGTGCTCTAAATTTCATTGTTCATCTGATTGTCCATGATGTAACTTCACCTCACTGTTATGTAAATTGTGAGTGACAGTATGTAACTCATGTGCTCCAAATTTCATTGTTCATCCGATTGTCCATGATGTAACTTCACCTCAGTGTTATGTAAATTGTGCGTGACAGTATGTAACTCATGTGCTCCAAATTTCATTGTTCATCTGATTGTCCATGATGTAACTTCACCTCACTGTTATGTAAATTATGGGTGACAGTATGTAACTCATGTGCTCCAAATTTCATTGTTCATCTGATTGTCCATGATGTAACTTCATTTCACTGTTATGTAAATTGTTTGTGACAGTATGTAACTCATGTGATTTAATGTCATATTTGTATCATATAAGGAATACAAGAAGTGCTAGAGCTTCTGAAAATGAAACTCATGAAACAGAACATCAGAATGAAGCTGCTAGGATAGTGAACACAGAAGAACCAATTTTAAGACTAGAATATCATCAGCCAACAACGAGCAAAAAAAGAAAAGCAGCACCAGAAAAGAAGAAAGAAGAATCTGAAGAATCAGACAATGAATGTGAAGAAGTAGAGAGAGGCAACAGGCAGCCTTCTGTAAACCTCAGAACAAGAGTAGGACCAGCTCCTTTCATAAAGTTGATTAAACTGTTAGATGACAACAAAAAAACAGCAATTGAAAGGATTGGGTTCGGTAGATTACTGCATTTAAACTTTGAAAGATTCTATGGAGATTTGGTTGAGTTTCTGTTGAAGAACTTTAGACCAATTTCAGGACAGCTACAACTTGCCAACGGTGAGCTGCTAGATATTGGAGATGAAGATGTCAAAGCTGTATTTGGTCTGCCAAAAGGAAAGATTGAAGTTCAAGAAGCGAATGCGAAGAATGAAACTGAAGAGTATACCCAACTGCTGCAAGAATGGAGGGAAGAATGGGGGATTGATAAAGGAAGCCCTCATACATCAAAAATGATTGAAAAAATAGTTGCAGATACTGATTCTGGAGACCGATTCATCAAAAACTTTGTGGTCTTTACAGTCTCTTGCCTCATCAGAGGAAACCAGAGTGTTAGAAGCAATTTTAAAATATTGCTATCTTTGGTGAATGTAGCTGACATACCAAAGATGAGCTGGTGCAACTACACAAGAAGATCGTTGATAGATGCATGTGAGGAATGGCAAGATAATCAATCAAAGATGTTTAGTGGACCATTATTGTTTCTAATGATATGTTACTTTGACCGAGTACAATTCAAAGGCCAAATAACGCAGACTGCTTACCCAACAATTAGAATTTGGGGCAAGGAGAAAATTGACAAGAGAGTGAAAGATGAGAGAAAGGTGGGTTTTGGTCTGGGGAAGGTGACAAAGCGAATAATAATAGTGGAAGATGAAGATGAAGATGAAGAAAAAGAAGGAAAGGAAGATGAAGAAAATGAAGATGCTGAAATGTTGTCAAAGGAGGTAAATTTTAATACAACACTTTGTGATCTTAAAGACTATTTTATGTAACTTAAATCAATTGTCACATAACTATAGGATTTTGACAAGGAGTCTGTAATGTTAAAATCTTTGTTATGTAACTTAATTCAATACCAATGTGTCTTATGTATTATTAAACAACTAATATTATAATATTTATAGGATTGTGTGAAGGAGATTATAGCTGTGGCACAAAAGTTTAGTGATGCTTTTGTTGAATTTTCAAAGTTGCCATCGACAATTTCAAAAAGATTCCCAAACTCAGATATCTTGAAAAAGATATACATGACGACTGCTGATTACTTCATCAAGCAAGCTAATGGCAAAGAGCAGGCCAATGAGAATCAGAGATTGTTTGAGAAGTGCACATTGGAAGAAGATGATGATTTCTTCAATGAACCTGGTGTAATGGAAGCACTTATAAACCTTGAGAAAGCTGCACTACTGAAATTCTCAATGCCTTCATTTGATTTGGGCATTGAGTTTACCATGTCTCAACCTGAAGCAAATGCCAATCCAAAGAATCAGAAGCAGACTGATGAACAGACCGCAGAGATCGCAAGAGCAGTAGAAGATGAAAACAATGAAGACGATGTCACTGCAGGAGTAAATGAAGGAGAGAAAATCAATACTCCTGAAGTGAATCGAAATGATGCTGATGAAGAAATGAATATAGAGGTTGGGGTGCCTGGAGATTACAAGACTGTTGCTGATGGTGAAGCAAAGAATGAAGCTGATAACAATCAATGGTAAGTGTTATTTGTTTCTTATGTAATTCATTAATATTTTTAACTAATCTAATCAACTTAACAATATGTTGTTTTTTCAAAGTAATGATGACGTGAAGGCATATAGAAGAAAGAAGCTGAAAAAGTTAGGTGAAGAATGTGTGAATTACAGATCCCCATTTCTGAAGAATAATAGAAGATTGTGTAAGGATCTTAACAGGGAAGAAAAAATAGTACTTGACTATGCCTTTTCAAAAGAAGTTCTGAAGTAAGAAAGTCTGATATTATATAATTTATTATTTCAATATAAATATTATTTCGTCATTATATTAATAGTTTATATTGGTTTGAAAAATATTATTCTATTAGTGATTGTGTCTACCACGATGACGGAGGTGTGTTTATAACTCATGAGGAGTTGCAAACCCTTGAAGATCAAAGTGTAGACAACTCTATTATAGACGCATGGGCAAGAATTTTGAATGACAGAGAAAAGTCAAACAATACTACAAAGCGTGCATTCATAGCTTCAACCATAGTCTATGTATGGATAGTTTTTTCTTGTAAATTTGAAAATTAAAGTAGTGAACTTCAGTTTCTATATACTGATTGAATTTAATCAATTTGAATGTTCAGGCACAGTTTAATTATACCTCTGGTGACTCAATTGAAAACATGGTTGAAAGATTGGAAAAGGAAATGAATGAAGCAGGAGCAGATGTTAAGCATCTTGATATGGTAAATTTCATTAGCATTTCAAATTATATATGTGGATATATAAATATAAAAACTACAGCAAAATAAGTCACATTTGGTAATTCTTATATGTATATTGTTAAAAGTTGCAACTACATATATCAAGCTTTTTAAATTTAAGAATTAAATAATTAGAGATATGCAAAGTGTGTAACATACCATGTAACTTCAGGTGTCGAATGATGTAAGTGCTTATATGAGTTATGTACATTCTGTATTGTTTTATGTTACTGATTTCACTGTGCAAAATACACAGACGAAATACTTATGACTGACGTATACTGCAGATAATGTTTCCAATTCACAAGCATGCGCACTACTACATCTACTGCTTTTACCCAAAAATAACATTGTTGATGTGATAGACAACCGCATGCTTCCAGATGGGGTGCCTTTTGAGAATAAATATGCTGAAACTTTTAACAATATGGTAAAAACTTTTAACAACTTTTCTGGAAATAACAAATGATATATTATATTTTATTTTAATACATTAATTTAACTTCTTGTATAGGTTGTGGGGTTCAAAGTCTTCTGTGAGAAACTGAAACTTTCAGATTCACTGCCACCAACATGGGTTCCAAGAATTTTGATTATGCCATGGAGAAGTAATGACAATAATATTGACTGTGGAGTATTTGCCATACGCCATTTGGAGACATATCGTGGGCAGGGACACAGATGAGATTCTGGATTTGCACCGGCTTCTACAAAGCAAGGAATGAAATCTCAAAAAGAAACCCTGCAAAAGTTGAGACTAATGTATGCTGCTCAATTATTATTGTCCAAATTTAACACTCGAAGGGACATTGTTCTAAAAAAAGCAAAAGAGTACATTACGCTGTAAGATATCAACGTTGTGGAGCTACACAAATGATTCTGACAAAACATTTGTTGGTTTGTGGAGGGCATGATGACTTGAATTATGTCAAAACATTATTTCATTTTATGGAGTAGGTGGTGATGGTATGGACAACTTATATATTTGGTTTGTGATATTGTAATGCAAAATGCTTATGCATGTATTATGGACAACTTTTATGTTTGGTTTAAGATATTGTCCACGCAAACTGCTTATATATGAATTTTGTATGATTGAAATTCAAATGATGTAAACAACGGCTAGAACAAATGTAACTCACGTTACAGGACATTGTAACTAAAGCCAAAAAAGAATGAAACTCATGTAACATAGTAGTCAATGTGTTTCACAATAGGGAATGTGCATTGATTTGATACCAGTGATATAACTTGTGTAAAAGAACAGTAAAGAATTTGCAAATTTTGTAAAATCAAAATGAAATTAATTCACTTACTAAAACTTTATTGATAAACCAATTCAAGTGTAACACTGAAAGACTAATGTAAACAAAGGGTATATGAAATGTAAACAATATCACTGATTAATGTAAAACGAGCATACAAAGATGTAAAAATGCAAAACTCCACAGCCAGTGTTCAAGCAGATTACATTCATACTAATTAAATATTACTAAATTTGCATTTCATTCCCAACATTTGGATGCAAAAAGTATGGAGTGAAAACTTGTGGAGATCCAAACATAGGCATCAAAGAAGTCATTCCATGCACTGGATGAGCAAGATAACCATGTGGCACCATGCAATTAACAGTCTCCTGTTCACAAAAAAAAAATTGTCATAAAAAAGTAAAATAATATATAATATTTAACAAATATATAAATATACCTGTACAACTGATTGGGCAACAAGTTTTGAATTAGATGAAACTTGTTGGGATTTGGACCTGCGAGATTTGACTATTTTGCATTGTTTTTCAACAATGCTTTTCTTTCGTGTATTTCTTTGACCTTTAGGAACAGAACGTGGAGGATCCAATATGGTCCTCGATTCAGAAGCAGATTCATCTCCAGCAGTGCGGCGTTTCTGAATATCTAAGAAGTTTTTAATAGAATCATAACCTTGTTCACATACTTGCCTAGCTTCAGGAATACTAGCACTTGAAGCCAATATTGTATTGAATTTCCTAGTCATTTGCACTCTCCACACAGAATCTTCCAATATTTTCCCAAACAGAGTATCAGGTGCTTCAATATGAGAAAGACTCATATTTGGCAAAATAGCACCCTTCGTCCACCTAGACATTATATAATCTCGAGGAATACATTTCACACAATGAATGTTATATATACGCAAAATGTGTCTACAAAGAATGCCAACTTCTGAAAACATCTTACAAGTGCATGTCACCGTGTTGTCATTTGCATTAAAAGTAACGCTGTGTCTAATCAAATCTACACCGTCCAACCAAACATGATACACGCAATCATGACAATTCTGTGTTACTAATTTAAAAAAATGTGACATACCCTTCAAATATTGTTCTTGGAACAGTTTGAAGATCTCAAGGGTATACACATCTCTAGCATGAGTTAACAAACTATCTTGCAGCAGTACCATCTCAACAGTGCCTTCTGAACATCTGAAATCTTGACCATTTTCCTCTGACCTCCATTCCTCAACAACATCACCAAACATTTTGTAAAAGTCACACAATGTTGCAGTTTTTGAGAGTCTTCTAGATATGGATCTATTTGTAGATTCACTTCTTTGGGAGGATAGAATGCCACCAGAGAAATAATCCTTTGAAAATGCAGGACACCACTTTTCTTTATGACTGTAGAGCCTTTTCAACCATGTATTGTCACTGCATTCATACACTTTGTTCAACCTGAAACCAATTTTTAAAATAAAAACAATGTTACATATAAAATCAACGCAGGTTACACAAAAACAATACATAAGTTACACAAAAGAAAACATATGTTACAACACATAAATAACTTACTCAGTCCAGTAGAAATCAAACTCGGCAACAGTGTCACATCGTTTAACAACATAATCAAATAAAGGAACAAAGTTCAGCTTCTTGCGTAGAAACATGATGTGTTTCTTGGAATTTTCATCTATATGCCAAGTGCAAAGTCTGTGTCTTGTGTTAGGAAAAACAGATTTGATAGCTGCTGCCATGGAAAATGACTGGTCTGGCATGAAAGTGATGGGGTGTTTACCACCCATAGATTTGAGGAATGTTTGAAATAACCAAACAAAAGATTCCACCTTCTCATTCAACATAAAACCACAACCAAACATTATGTTTTTACAATGATGATTCATACCAACGAAAGGACCACAGATCATGTCATACTTGTTAGTCCGATAAGTTGTATCATGAATAACTACATCTCCAAACCTATCATAATCTGATTTCATATGCCCATCTCTCCAAAAAAAACAACTCAGGATACCATCATCCAAATCAAAATCAAAGAAAAAATCAGATTCCACTTCAGCCCTTTTCTTCAATATACCTATCAAAGTGTTTGAATCAGTGCCATCAAACATTTTACTCCTTTCATATTCCAAAACATTATAAGCATCACGTTTGGTGAAACCAAGAGAACTAACACCTCCAGATTGCTTTTGAAGCATTCTGTGAATATCGGAAACCTTTGTCCCACTCTCCTTCATCAACATAATAAACTCAAGATATTCACGATCAACACCTCTATGTGATTTCAGCAAATGTCTTTGACCAATGGCACAAAAAGCATGATTGTGATGAATAATATGCTTCGAAACAGTCCAGTCACCATCAACACCAATAGAAAATTGTAACTTCGCTTTACAATCAGAACGATAATCTAGCTTCGTATAAGATTTGTTTTCAGTACCCTTTTGTAGTTTCTTTCCTTCTTTCCAACAACAATAAGACTTCATACTCAAACTTACATTTCCACTCCTAAATCTCTGTTTGTATCTACGAATACCAAATCCATTTTCAAAAGCATGATCGTTGTAAAGATTATAAGCATCCTGTTCACATTTGACACTAAATCCAACAAGTGATTTATTCTCTGTTGCCTGATCAACAGTTTCCAATGCATCTGACAATTTTAAAATCGTACATATCAAAACAAACAACTGCTAAATAAGTAGTTACACACAATTTCACAAAAGCTTACATACGATTAAACAGATGTTACATGTTGTTCAAAAAGCAGTTACATAGGATTGAACTAAACTTAACAGAACAAAATTGTTACATGTTGTTCAAAAAGCAGTTACATGTTACATATGCTCATGTTACATCTGCTCATGTTACATGTTGTTCAAAAAGCAGTTACATAGGATTGAACTAAACTTAACAGAACAAAATTGTATCAAATGACAGAAATATTACCTCTGCTGAGAAGAAATAACAATTTAGAAGCACGTGAACAAGTATCTTCTTCACTAGAACCTAAAACAACAAAAAATCAACTAATATGAATACAACAATCCATATTTCAACGCCAAATAATAAAAAAGAGAACTGAAATAGAATATCATACTGCACACACAAACAAACGAAATGCATACATCTCAAAACATTAAATAATTACCAATCCATTCAACAGCAACCGATTGATCAAATTCCAAGTTATTATCACCGGTTGAATGAATGTCGATATCGTGTATATTGGACGGCAAAGGATCGCGAAATTCAGTTGAAGAATTCAGAAGAACAGAATCATTGACCGAAAATTCCATTGAACAGAGATGAGAAAAATCGCAGGAGAGTTTGTTAAACAGGGGAGAAGAGTTCGTTGAGCTGCGGAGAAGAGAAGAGTTTGTGAACCTAATTATTACTAAACTAAACGACGCTGTTTGGGATCGGCACACCATGCGCAAGGTGGGCCGATCCCACGGTATAATTTGCGATTAAAAATGGTTAATGGGATTTGTCTATAATCCTAAGGACTAATTACACAGTTCAAAACTTCAAATAGAAACTTTTGTTAAAAAACTAAGGGGCAATATGGTCTAAATGAGGTTACGTTTAGCAATTATGGGGGTGCGCCTAGCAACCCCCAAATGAAATTACGTTTGGTATTTCCCTTGAGTAAATTAGTGGCCCACTGGTCCGCACTCCGCAACCAAGGATGTTTTTATTTAGGGCAGGGGTAATTCTAAATACACCCTCCTTAGACCCAAATAAAAGACACGGATGGATAAGTTCATATTCTATCCTTATTGCCCTCGTTTGGTTTTCAGCGGTTTGATACCAAATCGCTGCTAAATGCAGCGTTTGCAAGTATAAAACAATTGGCGGTTTGCTGAAAACGCTATTAACCAAACGAGTCCATTGTGTGATAGAGTTGGGATTTGACACCAATTTAGCGTCTTCTATATCCGGGTGGCTTTGATCCAAATTTAATGTATTACAACTAATCATACATTTATACTCTAAATCAAAATGACATATTCTCAGTGAGAAAATATGTGCCTTACCGTTAAGTGAACTTGCATTATATTTGTCTAGATATCTGAATGCTAAAAACACTAAAAAACTTTTATTTTATTCAACCCCTAAATTTGTTATCAGATAGCAACACATGTATGACTCATCACAATACATGACATTTTGATGTATCTTTTGAACTATATGGAGACAATGTGCATAAGTGCATAACCTACATATCAAGAAGGTTCACACAATAAATCCAAAGTATATGACATTTTAGTTTGATCATTTTTCATTATGGCCTATAAAAAGTTACAGAATTACATAATGAATTGAATATTTTCAATTAGTCTTTTATTGTTGTTTTCAAATGGTTTGTGTCCTTCCTAAAAAATGGTTTGTGTCCGCTTCATTCGAAACGCGCATATTTGAATATTATTAAATTTGCGTACTCCAATTCTATAATAATTGCAAAGTCATCAATCACATCTTAACTTGTATTTATTGTATAAATATAATGAACTTTTATCGTATATGTGATTTCAGAACCATGAACATATATTTATTTTAAAATAGAATTAACGGTGAGAGTAAAAAGTTTGGTATATTTAGTGTCCGCTTGGTGATCAACCCCTGTTTTACTTATGAATTTATCTCATTAGTTTAAATGATTATGATGTCCTCAATGATTGATAGTGATACCAGAATATCATAAGTGGTGTGTATTATTGTAGAGAAGTATTATTATAGATAATATGATGTGTTATAAGAGTTATTCTTAAAAACTTTCTTAATTAGATAAATAAAATATTTTTTGAATACGGAGTATATTTTTTCATAATTTAAAATATGTATATATCCAATCATTCATTCATGCCAAAATTCAATTTGTAGTGTAATTTACAAGACGAAACTCATTATAATAATGCTTTGGGATCACATTTTTAGGGTAAAATCCTTAGGACATGTGTACTTCACCGTTTATTATACTGTTAGGCAAGTAATACGTGTGAAGTAAACAAGTTGGGCGGGTAACTTTACGTTTAATAAGAGGGTGTGCCGTTTATATGTCTGCTTAATAAACTTCCGTTGTTCCGCACCCCCCATGTTAACCTAATTATCTCTTCCATACTTTTTTTGCAGACA
This sequence comes from Cuscuta epithymum, assembly GCA_945859915.1. Taxonomy (NCBI): domain Eukaryota; kingdom Viridiplantae; phylum Streptophyta; class Magnoliopsida; order Solanales; family Convolvulaceae; genus Cuscuta; species Cuscuta epithymum. Next base: position 833,334 of record CAMAPF010000944.1, on the reverse strand, counting down.
CCTTGTCATTCTTCTTCCTCCGGCCAAAGCAACACCATCGTCCATCGCAGGTATCGTTCATCACAGAAAATAGAAATCAATTTTGAACCCATCCAAAAAATCTGCTCTCCATTAAGGAAGAACACAGATTCGTGTTTTTTCAAAACCCACTAAAAACAAATTAATGATGAATTAGAAAGTAGAGTTAATGATTTTGAAAATTATTTATTCTTTGCTCCTGAACTCCTTAATCGCGGCTTTGCAATAAAAATTGACAGAGAATTCCTTCAAGGATGAAAAAGCTAAGGGCGACGGCAGCTTCTGGGTTACAGAGTATTAGTTAAGTTGAAGGTTATTTTTGACCTAATAATATATATCTTAATCCTCTTGTAAACGTATATTTGTGTTACTGAACAAAATATTATATTGAAGTAAACACGTGTTTATTAAACACTTCTTATAAATAATGGCTTACTAACACAATGTCTAATAGGCACCACTTATTACACTTTGAAGTAAACATGTCCTTAGTGATATGACTACTTCAGTGATATGGCAGACTGGCCAATGTATTACTCCCTCCGTCCCTAATAACTTTGCCAAGTTTGACCGGCACGGGGATTAATAAAGTAAAAACTGTGTGGTTGAGGTTTGTGCAGAGGAGAGAGAATTAACTGGAACCACAAATTCTTTACTTAAATGGGAAAGTGGCAAAGTTAATGGGACATCCAAAAAAGGAAAGTTGGCAAAGTTATAAGGGACGGAGGGAGTACGTAGTACTCCCTCTGTATTTAAATGTTTGTTACATTTTTTATTTGGGATGTATTTAAAAGTTTATTATATTTCCTTTCTGTTTTTCTTTAAAAGTGTTCAATTACTCTTACTTTTCTACGGAGTACTTTTTATCTTATATTTCTTACTTTTTCACTTTCTCTCCTACTTTTTCTACACTATTCATCACCCCTACTATTTCTCCCTTAAATATTGTGCTGAAACCTAATGTAGTGATATTTTAAATAGGGGAAAATAATTAAAATACTCCAAACTTTGAAGGAGTGTGAGATAAGCACCCCAAACTTTCATATGTAATTTAAATACCCCAAATTTTATATGAAAAGTTATTTTAACACCATGATCATGTATTATTTCTTTCAAAATATAAATGTATAGTGTTAAAGGCATAATTTAAAATATCAAATTGAAAACATTAGAATTATATATAGTGGGGGTAATACTATTTATTTTACAATAAAAGTTTAGAATGTTAATTGTAGAATGCTAAAAATTATCAAATTATGAAATAAACACCAAAAATTAATATTTTTGAAAGAAATAATACATGACCAAAGTGCTAAATTAACTTTTTATATAAAGTTTGGGGTATTTAAATTACATATGTAAGTTTGGAGTGCTTATCTCACACTCCATCAAAGTTTGGGGTATTTTAATTATTTTTCCCTTTTAAATACTGAGGAAATAATATTCTAGAAGTAAAAGATTAACATCTAAAAGGAAAAGATTTTTCTAATATCAATTCGACATTTTAATTTGTTTCTGACCTCTTATGGCAGTTTATTTTTCAAAAGTCAATGAAAATTGTTTTAAAAAACCACAAAAAAACTAGGTATTTCTAAAATCTTTATTTTATTTGGGGCTTTCCAATTATTTGTATATTCTACTTTTTTTTTATGAATTCTACATTGTAGTTTTGTACTTCGTATTATGTATGTTTTCATTATTTTACGGTAATTGTTTGTTTTTTAAAGGAACAACCGCTTGTATTAATATCATTAGAATTTTAATTTGGATCGTTATATCAAATTCAAAGAGACCAACATTGACAATAATTATTCTTAACTAACTATCACTATCAACCCTACGACTAGACATAGAAACGATCATCCATGAAAGAGCAATATGAATCGCTAACCACCAATTACGGGTGTGACACAACAATCACTGATCATATAGATCCTTCTCACAAAATAATAGCTAGCAAAATTGTCAATCATTATTGTAGACCTAAAACTAAAGAGATCAACAAGACAACAAAAAGCAGAGCAACGTAAAAAAAAACATAACGTGAAAATATATAAGACCATAAGAAATAAAATAACTAATAAATGCTCCAAACTCCTCTCTGCCAATTTTCTGGAAATATCATCTTCCAAACACTAGCACCTCGATCGCTCCAAGGAGGCGGTTCAGGGAGGCAGACTGTCGATCTGTCTTCTCCCTTGTTTAGCCCTTCACCGCTTCTTGTCTTCTCGTCGCCCGCGCTGCCTCCTAATATAGTTTCCATGTACCTGCCATTCCGCCAATCGATTTTTTTATGTAACGGTTCCTAGTAGCGAAAAGTTCACACCTGATGTACTGGAATCCATGGCCTCCACCAAAAGCAGCTCATCCTCTTCTTCCATCACCATCCTGCCATAGGCTTGAGCCAACACCTCAATCTCCCTTTACTCGTGGTTAGCATCCACCATTGCCGACTTGCAAAAACATTCGCTTGGCGGTGCTAGCAAACTACCTTCTGCGTCTCACATCAAACTTTTTGACCGTAAATACCCTTTGAGTGCAACCCCTGCACTCGTGATACAGGCTACTAGCAGGGCCGGTCCTGGTATAGGGGCAGCCTGGGCTGCTGCCCAGGGCCCACCAGGAAAAAGGGGCCCATAGATTTTATAGTAGTTATTATATATATAAATTAATAATACTAAATATCTAAATTAATTAATAGTACTCCGTATAGTCGTATACGGTAAGATATCAATCTCTATTTCGTAGTTCTAGATTGAGCCAAGGCCCACATGCGAGAGGAAGACTTTCGAACTCCCTCACAAAAATCGAAAACTAAACATTAATACCAATCCTAACCAATTTTGGATTTAGTTCCCAAACGTTGGATACTCAATCTTTCCGCCTCCCTGATACAAATCATATGAATCTCTTCGGTCTCTTATAATCAACTACACGCTTTGCTTAATTGATTCAACCGTCAGCCTTCGTTATTCTTTGCTCTCAAATCTTAAATACTCAATTCTCAAATTCTTAATTTTTGCCTTTTCCTCTAATCCTCTCTAGACCTCTCAAAGGATTCAACCATCACACGAGGACGAGCATTGTCGCACGGTGCTCACAGGCATTTACTAATTATGTAAATTGACTACATTAATTTATAATTTTAATTATTTAGTATATTACTTTATGGGTTTACTTGTAGTACTAAGCCAATGGCGGATAGCTTCTGTCTTTTTCATATTTTAGCATCCTTTTCTCTCTAAGTTTACTTGTATCTAGTATATTACTTAGAAAATGGTTTTTAATTAAGGATATAAAGTTGAAATTTATTTATATCTTTTAATCTTTCCATACAATTGGCTGATTGCTATTTTGCATTTTCGCTTTTTAATCACGAGCTTTTTGTAGGGAATCATATATTGCAAGCGTTCACCGGCACTAACATCTATAGGGCCTATTTTTTGTCTTTTGCTCCGGGCCCATAATTAGTCAGTACCGGCGCTGGCTACTAGCAAGAAGCTGTCGGACAAAGCTACTCGCTGCAAAGAGAAAAGATTATTACAGCGGCTCACCAAATTTACGGCCACAGTAATTAAACAATTCTCTAGAAATATCTCTCTATTTCTACATAAATAGGAAATGTCATTTTTATTACTTATTGTACCTATGAATTAAAATTTTATATCTGAAAAAACTATTCCGTACATTTTAAGTTGTTGAAGAATGTGGTGCATATGCTAAATTACTCTTTACTCTCATCATTAAATTAGTCTATAAGACATGTATTATATGCCGTATTTTTAAATTATGAAACGTTTAAAACACGTTCGTATCTTTATGCATTTCACGAACGTATGAAACATATATTTAGCCGTATTTTATATAATTGTATCGTATTATACACGAACGTACGTATTATTGTATTATTCACGAACCGTATATTACTAACAAAGGTATTTAACCCCTCAAAAAGACCACATTTACATCATTTGGACAATTGAGAGGTGACATTTGCAATCTCAGAAATACATGTCTGAGATTTTAATTTCGCGGATAACTGAGAGACCATATATGCGATTTTCCCATAATAATAATAAATCTTTGAAATTTATTTTTCCATTACTATGAATTATTTATAATTTTTAATATAGATTCTAGTAAGATATAGAATATATTTATTGTTTAGGGATTAAGGTGTAAGATTTAGAATATACGGAGTATGACTTGGGCAATTTTTTTTAAATAAAATCAAAATGTCAAATAGAAAAAAGTAAAAAGCTAAATGCTAGGTGATAGAAAAAATGTTATTGGGTAAGTCTCTATGTAAAATTTATCAAGTCATTTTAAATAATAGACTAATACTACCTCCGTTCTCTTGTAATTGTAACATTGGAGTTTTTGCACTATTCACATATTCTACTTTGACTATATTTTATTAATTAATGTATTATAAATTAAATTTTTTTAAAATTATTGTTAAATTCTTCTTATTCTAAATTTTCAAAATATGAATTTTTAATTTTTTTTTTTACTAAAAAGGAATAGAGGATATCAATGGTCAAACTTGTGCATCGGCAAACGTGAAATGTTGACTGTTGTAATTAAAAGAGAACGGAGGAATTAGGTTGCACGTTTGTAATGCATGCCTAATACGTTACAGACTAAAAGAAAATTTCATTTGTTGGAACGTATTGTTTTGTTGATGACAAACGACTAGTGTTACTTTTGGTTGTAAGTGACTACATGAAAAGAGTTTAAGTCGTGCTCTGGAACAAGCCGTAGAACTGGTCCGAGAACTGCACCGTAAATCCAAGATTGATTAATCCGGCTTGCTTAAAATATCTTTTCTCTCCATTTAATTTCGGATCTATCTTGCTAAATTAAAGAGAACCTTTTAAGCAAGAAAATAATCAATGATCATACAAAGAAAGGATTTTTTCTTTAAAGGAAAGTTATTTAAATCAAAGGCATTAATTAAGAGATATTTCTACAAAGCAAGTTTCCAAAATAATTGTTGTTATTCAAAATTCAAAAAGGATTTTCGTGCATATCTTCTGTAACACCCCGATTTTTATGAGCTAGTGATATTAATCATAACTAATATCTATTTTAGTCGGTTAAATAAGTTTCTTCTTAGAATAATGTGATATATTATGTAACATGTTTTGTTTGTTGGCAGGTAACGTTGACCGGTAAGCTCATAATAATTTTAATTGAAGAAATAAATACTATTTTAGATTTTATCATTTCATAAGTAAAAGGGAGATTTTTATTATTAGTCTCAGAAACATATTTTCTTTTAAAGATAATTAGAGGCCCGAATCAGTTAACTTGGCCCAGATAAATGTGTTTAAGGCTGAAATCCCTAGAAAAAAAAATATATATATATACTTTACGTTTATTCATAAGCGCTAAACCCTATCAGCAGCTCTACCTTTAAAGCTATGTCCTCCATTCTAAATTTTCCTCACCTCCAACTTTTCAATTTTCCTTTTTGCCAAAGCTTAACCTGAGATTTTGTTTAAGCATCTTTTAATCGGTAAGTCCGGTTCTCTATATTCATCATTCATTTTGTTTATGGTTGAATAGCAGGGTTGGTCGCAGTTAAAGATTAAGTTTCATAGTAATTCCTAATTGATATAAATTTGGGTTTCAATTCTCAGATCAGATTTATTTAGGAAACCTCTGGTTTGCAGCTCTTTATCATAGATTTTCTTACGTATTAAGTTCTTATTGAAACCTCGTGCTTTTAAATCTATAAATTTAGGAGTGCAGAAGAAATTCCGATTGTCAATCCAATTGTTCGTATTTTATTAGTCACTTTGATTTCAGATGGTTAGATAGGTGATAAATTCTTTTCTTATGTCTTGTTAATAGAATTTTATATGCCCAACTTGAGTGAGTTTCATATTGATCAGTTTAGATTTGTTCATAGCATGAAGTTTTGTCTTAATTGATGGGCAATGGCTTTCTGACGCAAGGAAATATTCATTTAGAGAACACCTATTAACTCAAGGTTTTATGTTCCAGAAAAGTAAGATTAGAGCAGCAATTCAGTCTGAGATTTGTACTTTTCTCTATCTGTTCTTGCGCTTAATTCCCAGCCAACAGCTTCATTCCTTTGAAAGTTTTAATTCTACGAATAGTAAAATTCTATCACTAAAGGTTTTAGCTTCAAAATGTTAAAGCAAAACTCCAGGAGAAATTCATATTTTCTCCTACGTGTAGTTCCAAACCAGAGGACTTATTATTTAGGATAAAGATTAAAATAGGGAAATTTCTAATTTGCAATTTATTCATTTAATTAAAGATTTAAAAGAAGAGCTTACTGGAAGACGTTATCAAGGTGCCACACTTATCTCAGTATTTTGAGTTCAGCTGTTGACAGGTAAGTTCACTACCACCTGTACATGTTTGTTCAACCAAATGCAAGAAAGAAGTCTGGTTGATTTTTAATAGATAATTTTAGACTATTTGCTATTATGTGAACTATGTGAATTATGTGATGAGTTATGTTATTTGCTAGATTAAGTTATGTTTATTATCTGGCATAGTCAAGATTTGTCAGTACTTTTGTTTCAAAATTAATGATGTTTTTAGTCAAACGTCACCATAAAAAGAACTAATACTTAAAGTGAAAGATCAGGTGATATGTACTCGGGAACAAGTTCCCTCAGTTTATCAGTTATCAGCTTATCAGTTTCAGAGAGTCCGATATGTTTAGTGGGTCGCTCCCCTGAGCTGTCGGATTGGCGCCTTTGAGTACATATCACGGGCCCACAGTTAAAATTAGCCACAAAGAGTTTTACAGAAAGTTTATGAGATCTCTTTCAGAAAGTTTTACAGAAAGTTGTGTTGAGATCTCTTTCAGAAAGTTTTACAGAGATGTTTTGAGAAAGAAATTTTGAGATCTCTCCAGCAGTTTTGAGAAAAAATATTTTAGAAAATATTTTCCTTTGAGATCTCTCTCAGAATGTATTTGAGAAGTTATGTGTTAGTTAATTGTTCAGTGCATGCTTATAGCCTAAATTTATCTATTGATAAATTGGCATAGACTTCTAGATATTTTTGTGGAGCCATAGTGACTTACTAAGCATAAAGCTTATCAGTTTTCTTTCTTCGCATGTACAGATACTAAAGCTAAGGGTAAGGCCAAGGCCTAGGAAGATGATGAGGGAGTGGAACGCGTGCCGAAATGAGTTAACGGGAACGACCTTGGCAGTATCTAGCTAGTTATTATTGTATTTAAGTATAGTTGTTAAAATAAAGTGATTATTATTACTTTATTTTATTTTAAGGATTTGAAGTTTGAATAAATTCCTGGATCCAGGTGGTTGTCACATTTGCTGGTGATAACTATATTTTATTAAGTTTTTAGTTGGAGTTGTTTTAGTTACTTTTGAGATGTTATCAGGGTTATTTTCTTAAATAGACGGCCATTATATTGCAATTATTTTTAAAAGTAATAAGTTAGTGTAACGTATCCTTTAACCCTGAGAGGGGCGTTACAAATTTGGTATCAGAGCCCAGGTTGTCCCGTAACTTCATTTGTCACCGTACACGTGCTCGTCATCTTCCAAGTAAGTATTTAAAGTTAATTTTAGAGTTCTGTACATGAATAAGAGTATTTCGTTAGATGGAGGGTTAAAGTAAGAATGCCTTTATGGTTTAGATGTATAGTGTATATTTATATTAGCAAGTGAGTTGTTCTCATTTGCTTTAAGAAAAATGAGGAGCTAAAGGTTGTTCTTAGACTGTCAGTGATGAAGACGAAAACCAGAATGAGTATGGTAACAATGACATGGAGGGATAAGGTGAGTGTTGTTGGTATTAGTTAGATAGAAAAGTCAAGTGAGAGTAATACGTTCTCAACTCGTAAAACCTTTGTTATTACGAGTTATTCAGGTTAGGTTTTATTCGAGTGCATATGTTGTTGTGTTAGGTCTTCTACTTCATTTAGGAAGTACTTGGGGTTGTTATCTAAATACACCATCGTTCTAGTCATACACCTTCATAATTAAGTATCTGCAGCCTTCCATTTTTAGCATCTGTTGATCTTTCAGAGCAAATATTCCTCATATATAGAGATTACTCATGATTAAAATCCGAGTTGATTTGAAAAAAAAAAATGTCATATAGTCTTTATTTTCTCATGATTAAGTAAATGAATTATGTCACAAGCAGTGCTATTCCAGCTGTCTTTTTATATAGCTTGTAGTTTAGTCATGATCTAAAAAATTTTTTTAGAAAGATAATAACGAGTTCGTCTGATATTTTTTTAAAGCATCACATGTAATTGAGTTTATATGAGATCACGAAATTCCGTAAGCATACAAAATCAGTTTGTTGTATTATTTATTTATTAAAATAAAATTATTTTATAAACCGCTCATGCTATTTACTTTATCTTATTATATTTTTGTGAGAAAAATAAAATTAAAGGAGTTATAATTTTTTTTAGCTTAATTTTTGTATGTGAAAGGTTGCAGCTTCACTGTAGATTTCGAAAACTCTTTAATACTGGATTCAAATGTTTTATCGACAATATCATAAGCTGCATAATTTTTCTAGAGTGTTGAGCATCGGTATTTCATGTTTGGAATCTTGAGTTGCTGGGAGGGCCCCTCATCAATTTGATGGTTCCAATAGGAGATACCGATGGTCGGACATCGCTTTAATATGATAAATGGTCAGATTATATGTCATCTTTTAGTTGTAAGAAATGCTTATTTTAAAATAAGTATTAGAGTGTGTTGATTAATCATTAAATGCGTTTGGTGATTAATGATTAATCAAATGACAATTATTTTAGTAAAAGTCGAATAAGTAGTTTTTTTAAGTTATTTATTAGTATAGTATTTAGCTATTTCCTCAAAAGTATGTTTCAGAAGAAATTTAGAGTTTTAAAATGTCCCAAAGAAATTTTCGAGTACTCTCAGCCCTTGGCACTGAGATTTAAACAGAGTTGTACATTCTTTTTACCAAGGTTGCCCTTATATGATTTTTACCATTTGGTTACCAAAATATATGGAGTGCCATCACTTAAATTTTCTTACTATGATCGGCCAATAAAGTCTATATATGTGATTCAAAGGTTTTAATAGTATCTGGTTCTTAGAAGTTAGATTAGTAGAGTTGTGTGGAAGGATTAGATCGAACCAGTCTCTGATAAATCATGAGTCTTAGAACCTGTTGCACATTGCACACTACGATATAGGGATGTGTGATGTGTGTTTTCATATAGTATGATTTAGAGTATGAAGGTTTCAATGTAATAAAGAATATGGTAGTATAGTACTATCAAGCTCTTGTATAACCATTATGTATGAGTATTGGTAAAGGGTGTATCCCAATGAGCTTGTGGCGAACTAGTATGCTTTATGAGTAATAGAATTGTTGGTGGGAGTAAAGAGTATAAAGTTGGCACCACAAACTATTCTTTTGTTACAAGTCATCAGCAACTAAAAGGCTTGAACCCCAATAGTCGAGTAAGTTGTACTATGTGATTTTGATTGATTAAATTACTCCAGTCAAATTAAGAATATATGAAACCAGTAAGAAGATTTTTCTAATGTCCTTTGGTCAGTTTATTAGATTCTTTGAATAGTTTATCGTTTCCATTTGAAATCTAAAGAGAAAAATTAAAAGAGTTTTGTAAAGTAATTAAAAGCAAGTGTTAAGTTGCTTATTGGGGGGAATCATTATTTTAAAAAAAAATCTAATAAGTAAGGCATGGGCAAGTCCTAATGCAGTATATTAATTTCAGATTCAAAAATGTTTTACTAAGCAAGTATTGAGTTAGCTGTATTTTGACTGCTAATTATTATTCACTCCTATGAGAAATCAGTTATTACTTTTTGGCTACGTTATTATTTTAGAAAGCTATGAAAATTTTATCACTATGAGAGGGCAATTTTTTTTCCAAAAGCAAATAGTTAGGAGTTAGAGGTTCGGAAAGAACTATGTTACTCAAAGTTAGTCAAAAAAAAAAAAAAAATGTCACTTGCATACCAACAGTCCACAGAAAGTTCACGTATTATTACTTTCCTTAATTTGTCTATAGCTGAATAAGGAAGCAAAGAGATGGAATTTTTGAGTCATTATTGCAAAATGAAAGAATGCCTATTGTCAAGTATTCTATGTCAGACATTTAGGTGTTTGACAATTTTTATTTTGTTAAACAGAACATTTATGATGCCTTTTGTTAAGAAACATGAAAATTTGAAACGACAAACAATTCCTTTTGATGTTGACTTTTAATGTTGACCTACTTACCGATTTTCTAATGAGAGCCCAAGAAGATTTTTCCTCTAGATATTAAGACTCTTAGTTTCAATTAATAAATTGTTTTCAAGGATTGAAAGAGACTGGTGCTCATCTTATTTGGAATAGTTGTTCTTTTCAAGCTCAAATTTTAAGATAATATGAAAGGTCTAGTTTAAAATTTGATTCAACTTTCCTGACTACTTCGGATACTAATCAATGAAGTTATGGTTTTAGTTCCAGAGGTACAGAACCATAAGAAATATTTTCTTTTGATGAAAAGACGTTTTGAGATGCTTGGGTGGTTAAAAAAAAAAGTTTAGTAGTTTAATCTATTCTAGAATGTAAAAAGAATTTCTTTTGTTATGTTAGGTAAAACAAATTATAGTGATCTATTAAAAGAAAGAATATTTCCTCTTATGCTTTAGAAAAGATTTTCATGAGGAGAGCCACCTTGAAGAAAGAAAAGAACAAGAAAATAGTACAAAGTGTGATATAGGAAAAGAATGATGTTTCCTGAAATTTTAAATGAAACGCTAGACTTGAGTACTTTATCACGCATAATAGAAGAAGATGTCTTAAGGATGCAACAGTAAATATATAATACCATGTTAGTTTCATTAAGAATATTTTTATATATAAAAAAGAAGTTTTAGACTTACATATGAGTCTCATAAGTCATAGCACTTCTACCATGAACAATTTGTGAGATAGCTAGTAAATAAAGCGATCTGTTGGATGGAATTGATAAAATGGCGAATGAGAAAAAACTCCATCCTCCCCCACAACTTAAACAAATTGTTAAGAGGAAAATCTTAAAACTCAGAGAAGAAAACACTTTTTTTTTCAGGTATTGTAATGCCAGAATTTAAGCAATGAAGGATGAATTTTAGTAAGAGTTCTATTATTATATTAAAAAAAAAAAAAAAAAACCCAAGTTTGACTTATGTAAGCATACCAGCAGAAAGTGATTTTGAATTTCATTTTTAGTAGTATGTGGGGTAGGTTTTTATGATAAGGTAAAAATTTACTATTGCCTTCCCTTTCATTTTAATAAGCAAACAAGGCAAAGTAGGTAGTATATATATGCTATGTTGTGAGGTTATGATTTTGGTGCTGTGGTGTTTGCAAAAAAAAAAAAAAAAAAAAAAACATTAGAGTATTAAACGAGTTTTTTTTTTATTACGGTAAATTATCAAGAAATTGTTGAGATCCTTGTGTAGTCTTAAGTAGTAGTGTGTCTCCTCAATAAGACAAACACGATCAGATTGGTAATTTGAAGAAAGGCCATATTGATTTCGGAGCATTAAAGACATATGCTCAAGTAAAGTAAACTTGTAAAAGATACAGAGTATTAAGCTATTATTATAGTTGCACTAAAACCATGTGAGAAGTCGGAAAAGAAATATTATGAGACGTCGTTATCCCAAGTTGTTCCAAGTTTCGAGGACGAAACTTTTATAAGGTGGGAGGGGTTGTAACACCCCGATTTTTATGAGCTAGTGATATTAATCATAACTAATATCTATTTTAGTCGGTTAAATAAGTTTCTTCTTAGAATAATGTGATATATTATGTAACATGTTTTGTTTGTTGGCAGGTAACGTTGACCGGTAAGCTCATAATAATTTTAATTGAAGAAATAAATACTATTTTAGATTTTATCATTTCATAAGTAAAAGGGAGATTTTTATTATTAGTCTCAGAAACATATTTTCTTTTAAAGATAATTAGAGGCCCGAATCAGTTAACTTGGCCCAGATAAATGTGTTTAAGGCTGAAATCCCTAGAAAAAAAAATATATATATATACTTTACGTTTATTCATAAGCGCTAAACCCTATCAGCAGCTCTACCTTTAAAGCTATGTCCTCCATTCTAAATTTTCCTCACCTCCAACTTTTCAATTTTCCTTTTTGCCAAAGCTTAACCTGAGATTTTGTTTAAGCATCTTTTAATCGGTAAGTCCGGTTCTCTATATTCATCATTCATTTTGTTTATGGTTGAATAGCAGGGTTGGTCGCAGTTAAAGATTAAGTTTCATAGTAATTCCTAATTGATATAAATTTGGGTTTCAATTCTCAGATCAGATTTATTTAGGAAACCTCTGGTTTGCAGCTCTTTATCATAGATTTTCTTACGTATTAAGTTCTTATTGAAACCTCGTGCTTTTAAATCTATAAATTTAGGAGTGCAGAAGAAATTCCGATTGTCAATCCAATTGTTCGTATTTTATTAGTCACTTTGATTTCAGATGGTTAGATAGGTGATAAATTCTTTTCTTATGTCTTGTTAATAGAATTTTATATGCCCAACTTGAGTGAGTTTCATATTGATCAGTTTAGATTTGTTCATAGCATGAAGTTTTGTCTTAATTGATGGGCAATGGCTTTCTGACGCAAGGAAATATTCATTTAGAGAACACCTATTAACTCAAGGTTTTATGTTCCAGAAAAGTAAGATTAGAGCAGCAATTCAGTCTGAGATTTGTACTTTTCTCTATCTGTTCTTGCGCTTAATTCCCAGCCAACAGCTTCATTCCTTTGAAAGTTTTAATTCTACGAATAGTAAAATTCTATCACTAAAGGTTTTAGCTTCAAAATGTTAAAGCAAAACTCCAGGAGAAATTCATATTTTCTCCTACGTGTAGTTCCAAACCAGAGGACTTATTATTTAGGATAAAGATTAAAATAGGGAAATTTCTAATTTGCAATTTATTCATTTAATTAAAGATTTAAAAGAAGAGCTTACTGGAAGACGTTATCAAGGTGCCACACTTATCTCAGTATTTTGAGTTCAGCTGTTGACAGGTAAGTTCACTACCACCTGTACATGTTTGTTCAACCAAATGCAAGAAAGAAGTCTGGTTGATTTTTAATAGATAATTTTAGACTATTTGCTATTATGTGAACTATGTGAATTATGTGATGAGTTATGTTATTTGCTAGATTAAGTTATGTTTATTATCTGGCATAGTCAAGATTTGTCAGTACTTTTGTTTCAAAATTAATGATGTTTTTAGTCAAACGTCACCATAAAAAGAACTAATACTTAAAGTGAAAGATCAGGTGATATGTACTCGGGAACAAGTTCCCTCAGTTTATCAGTTATCAGCTTATCAGTTTCAGAGAGTCCGATATGTTTAGTGGGTCGCTCCCCTGAGCTGTCGGATTGGCGCCTTTGAGTACATATCACGGGCCCACAGTTAAAATTAGCCACAAAGAGTTTTACAGAAAGTTTATGAGATCTCTTTCAGAAAGTTTTACAGAAAGTTGTGTTGAGATCTCTTTCAGAAAGTTTTACAGAGATGTTTTGAGAAAGAAATTTTGAGATCTCTCCAGCAGTTTTGAGAAAAAATATTTTAGAAAATATTTTCCTTTGAGATCTCTCTCAGAATGTATTTGAGAAGTTATGTGTTAGTTAATTGTTCAGTGCATGCTTATAGCCTAAATTTATCTATTGATAAATTGGCATAGACTTCTAGATATTTTTGTGGAGCCATAGTGACTTACTAAGCATAAAGCTTATCAGTTTTCTTTCTTCGCATGTACAGATACTAAAGCTAAGGGTAAGGCCAAGGCCTAGGAAGATGATGAGGGAGTGGAACGCGTGCCGAAATGAGTTAACGGGAACGACCTTGGCAGTATCTAGCTAGTTATTATTGTATTTAAGTATAGTTGTTAAAATAAAGTGATTATTATTACTTTATTTTATTTTAAGGATTTGAAGTTTGAATAAATTCCTGGATCCAGGTGGTTGTCACATTTGCTGGTGATAACTATATTTTATTAAGTTTTTAGTTGGAGTTGTTTTAGTTACTTTTGAGATGTTATCAGGGTTATTTTCTTAAATAGACGGCCATTATATTGCAATTATTTTTAAAAGTAATAAGTTAGTGTAACGTATCCTTTAACCCTGAGAGGGGCGTTACATCTTCTCACAAGGAATGTTTCCTTAAGAAAAATGATTTCCTTCAATCAAATAAAAAGAATATCTTTTAATACCTATAAGGAAATATTTTTGAATGATTTCCATGCAAGAGGACCGAAATATATATGGAGATCCGAGCTATTAAAGATAGTACATCAAGTCCTGATCTTGCCCATCTAAGAAGACCGATCTCAAAGGAAAGAATCTGTTGAGTATGTAGTTTTATTAATGACTAACTATGCAGGTGGAACTGCGGACGGAACCGCTCTCAGTTCCATACGGAACGGAAGACAAAATTATTCTTAATTGTATTCTGTGTGAACGGTTGATTTACATGGTGTATGATTTAATTAATATGTGCTTTCCTTATATGAGTGCTTATACTTTGTCAAGAATATTATTTTAAGCAAAAATATATTTTCATGCATGATTTATTATTATAGCTTATTATTTTATGGAAAGAATCCTTAATTGATTAGCTAGTTGATTGTGCATACCTATTTAACAAATATTCTCCTGCATATTATTTGAAATATGATCCGTTGCATGCTTGCATAGTTTAAGTGAATAAATAACTTCCCTTGATATGTATTGATATATATCTTTGTGGAATTATTACTAAATGGTTGATCACATAATATGCTCTATACCTTTTTGACTTGCTCATGGTATGCACGTATCCTCCTGCTCCCATATATATGGTTGACCAAGGACCATCATAATTAAGAGCTAGAAGATCCTTAAATAAAAGGAAAGCATTTTGAATAATTTCAAGGCAAGTTCCTCAACCATTCAAGGAAAGAAGTGTCTCAACGGATCCATTCCTAGTAGACTATATAATCGAGATCAAGAAGAAGAAGCAGGGTGTGCTTGACCGAGAAAATATCAAGAGAGATACTCGAGAGAAATACAAAGTTCAAGGCACCTGAAACTGCTCCCGGAGTTCTAGACAGAGTTCTTATTCTCTTCCTATATTGTAATTGGGTTATTGAGGATTAGCTAAGTGTAGCTTCCTCGGGTTGGGTAACGTGTGTTGTGAGAGCTTTATTGTAAAGCTGAGAGGCTCTCTACCCGCAAGGTAGAGAAGCGTAACTCTTCCTAGAGAGGATAGAGTTGGGGTGGCTCAAGGGTAGACTAGGAGAGTTTCCCTTGTAATCATTCAAAGGCTTTTTAGTGAAGTTGTTAAAATTCCTCCGAGGGAGGTCGAGGTTTTTTAATCCCTTTGAGCCAAGGGATTTTTCCTCGTTAAATCCTTGTGCACTTTACTATTTCGCAATACCCTTCACCCCGCACTAGAACTGGGCGAAAAACTGCCACGGTTCCACACACACAATTCACCCCCCCTCTTGTGTTGCTAACCGTTTTCATCAATACCGCACATAGTAATCAAATTGAGACTAAAAACTTGTCACATTGCGTCATACAAACACGCTCTTAGTTATAAGTATATCAAATACTACGTACTCCCTCCGTCCCTCAATACTTTGCCAAGTTTGACCGGCACGGGGATTAATAAAGTAAAAACTGTGTGGTTGAGGTTTGTGCAGAGGAGAGAGAATTAACTGGAACCACAAATTCTTTACTTAAAAGGGAAAGTGGCAAAGTTAGTGGGACATCCAAAAAAGGAAAGTTGGCAAAGTTATAAGGGACGGAGGGAGTATAAAATAGAGAGAGCTGAAATGATGTGCTGATAATCTAATATCATAGCAAAGCACTCGAGTACTTGCGAAGAAGGCAAAGTTGGATAGGGACTGAAGCATAGAAACTTCCTCTTCAAAATGCACTTACAATAAAGACCTCTAATCTTAACGTCAGGTTGATGGTAGGGCAAGGTTGAGCATTTGGCAATGTGGTAACTCGTTTGGAAAATTCCTACGGTACACGCCATTTATACATGTTTTTTATACACGCTACCCCTCATTTGTTCGTATACACACATAATTCATTTAAAAGTGTAAAAACATAATTTTTGTTTAATAATTGTTTGTGTATGACCGTGTAAAAGAGCGTACGCACGGTTGAACTAGTTTTACAATCACTTTGAAAGTTATATCAGAGAATGTCTAGTGTAAACATTGGCTTTTGCTAGTGTTTACAAAATTAGGAGATTAGTTTCCCCAATAAATTTAAAGTACATTTATTTAATAAAATGCATAAAGCTCAAACAAAAGAACACATTGAAGAGCTCAAGTAATGTAGTATGGTAAAGATGTTGCCCAATAGTGTAAGCAGTCAATGTAAATATTCTAAGTGTTTAATGCATAAAAAGTATTCAATTAAAAATTGTGCTTTTTTAATTACGTAATGAGTCACAGTGGTGGCAATTCGGCTCTCAGAGAGCACACGTTTTTTTTAAGCCAAAGCAGTTAACTATTACTAGTATTAATTAAATCATGATGGAGAGCATTCAAAATACATAAAGGCGGATTATTAATCCATAAGCTACGATCAGACATAGAAACAGCTGCCCCGGCTAACCGGTGTGCAACTCGATTCGCAGACCTCTTAACATGACTAAAAGATATATGGGGGACTTGATTTTTCATAGCAATAATATCCCCCACTAAAAGATCAAACTAGAGTTTCCTTCCCCAGAATGAATACTCGAGATGACTTGCCAATCATCAGACTCAAATTCAACGTCGTTCCACCCTTTTGAAAGAACCCAGCTAAGTGCCTCCCTTACACTTAAAGCCTCCTGCAACTTCCCAAACAGTCCCGTGCGACCCACCCTAGACCACAGCCAAAAGACAACGAACTTACGGTATTTGCGCACTGAACTTTATCACATTTAAATTTTTTGGGTTCTTTTTTTGGATATACTTTCACGCATATTATAGTAGTATTTCCGCACTTTATAACATATGAAAATTTTTGGGTTATTTTTTGGGATGTACTTTCACGCATATCTGTTCGGTTAAACGCAAACATACTATTTTGGATTCTTTCTCAGCCAAGTGTATAAGATACTACGTATCAAATATGCAAAAATTTGGTTTCGAAAAAAGATAACCTTCTTAAAAGCTTGGGGCATCCGAGTGAAGAAAACAGGCAATCATCTAAAAACACAATGTTATAGCAACGACCATAAGTACAAAAATCGTGTACATGTCCAAAAGTGATTATGAACATTGAACAACGTGCATAAAAAGGTGTGTCTTGAATGGTAAACTGAGAATCCTTACCAGCTTACCTATATAATGTAAAGCGCTTGTACGTTAATAATGCATGTATATCACATGGAACTAATAGTAATTAATTATGATATCTTTTAACAGTGACAAAAGGTGTGGAGGATTTGACAAGAGGTGAAAATTTATCAACTGGCGGCTGCTGCTTCTTGATTTGTGACTGAGGAGTTACTGGGAGTAAATTCTCCAGTGCACACAAAGGGAGGTGGTGAGTGCGCTGCTGCCGTATTCCCTCCTGCGGGCGCAGGCAAGCCAGGTGGCCGTTTACTTGGCTGTTACAAGCAGGAAGTTTGGTCGTTGCTATTCTCACTTCCTCTTCTCTAGGAACTGGAGCACCTGTTGGGTCCTGCACCCGAAAAGAAATATGCTTTTGGCGTAAAGACTCCAATATAAATGAAGTGTCTTTGTTTCATTGGCATTAGAAATGATCTCCTAAATTTATATTCATAACAAACATTGGAATTTATTTAAGGGAAAATTACATTAACACTACAAATAGATAGCATATTTGTTCAAATAGTGAATGAGTCACATTAAAAGAATGTGACAGACAACAAACGCTGCCACTGTATTTTTTTAATTCCTGATGGGGGCCAGACACGGTTTTTTCATGAAAATGTGACTCATTCACTACTTAAAAGAAGTAAAGTTAACTACGGAGTATTTATTTTACTGTGCCCTTTTTTCAAATGCTGCCACTGTATTTTTTTAATTCCTGATGGGGCCCCATCGACTTCTTTTAACAACAACAACATCCAAGACTTCTTTTAACACAAGACAATAAATTATTTCCTGCATGTAGTTCATGCTGTACTCCTATTTCTAGAAGTTCCTTGTTTGTATTTCGAGCCCTTCACAGTTTAAAGGTAATCGTTGAGTAAAAAAATACGTAGTATAATTTAAGGTTAGTGATTAACGTTACCCCTAGAGCAAGGAAAGTGAAAGGCTGGCAAGCAGCGCCAAGATGGACCTCAATCAGCTTACGCAAATCAGCAAGAGTTGATTCTTTTGCAACCTTGATTGTGGTAATAAGCTTCCCTGGATTTTCCTTTGATGCCTCCCACTTAACATACACTTCCACCAAATCACCACCACCAACACAGTCTTCATTTGATGGATTGAAATTCTCCTTCAAATCCTTTTCTGGAACAGAAGGCGGATTATTACCAGACCTTTTTGAATTGTCTTGAATGGTTTTTGCTGGAGTACGGAAAACAGAAACATTTTCCTGTTTCTTAGATTGCTGCTGTCTATAGTTCCCACAGAGAGTGAATATATTCTGAATTCTTTTTTGCCTGACTTCTTCACTCTCACCAGTGAATAAATTAGGTGCAGATTCTTCAGACTTCTCCCCTAAAAGATCACTCAAATACTTGCAAGAAAGATCTGGGGGTTCCACCAATGTGTTGTTGGAGCAGGTTGTCTTTTCCTCAACAACCTCTTTCTGCACTTCTTCATCTGACTGATGACTTCTGTCATCTTCTTCCGCTTCCTCCTCAAATACCGTTTTCAAACAAACTTTATTGGTGAAATAGCCTGGAACTGCATTTGTTGTTCTTACTGTTTCCATATCAATGGACTTGTCCAAGTCCATGGACTTGACCATTCCAGCAGCATCATCAGAGTAAAGCTCGGCTAGTCGTCTGGTAAAGCCTTTTTCTTCTAAATCAGTGTTTCCATCTTTTGAAGAACAGAGTTGAGATTCAATCTCTTCGAGACGTCTTCTCAACAAATCAACCTCCTCTTGCTGCCGAAATATCCTTTCTTCCATCTTCCTTCTTTCGATTTCGACAAACTCATTTGCCATGTTCTGGCATTCTTGTATTTTCTTTTCAAGCTCCATCTTTAGCCTCTGTGTTCTCTCTCTCACCTTATTGTTGATTATTGCCTCCTCACTTTTCTCCAAGCCCTTCTCTTTTGATGCCATTAATTTCGCCCTTAAGGCAGCAACTTCTTCTTCTTTCTTCATTAGTTGTTTCTGAGCTTCTTTACACTCTTTCTCCCGGAGCTTGTTCTCCATTTGTAACCTGCTAATGAACTGGTCCATTGCTGCAATTCTTGATTTCAGAATAACTGCAGGCGAGGAGTCTTCTGTGTCTTTTTCCTTGACCGGTGTATGTGGACCTCGAACTATACATTTTGCTTTGGCACCATACTCTAGAGTGAAGATGGTCTTGTGTAGCTCCTTTGGATCCGGGCTGGCACAAAGTATCATTAGAATCTTGGACTTGTCGTCTTCAAAAGAATCCTGCAGGAATGGAACTTACCACTTTTAGGACCAAAACCTAAGAGGGTTTGGGAAATGCCAGGGAGGAAAGTAAGGAAAATCAGACTTGAACAGAACTTTTAAAAGTTTCGCATAAAATTGAAATGTACACAAGTAATATATGTAGTAAGTAATATGAGATTGAACAAATACCTAAATCGATTTATGGAGTTTTAACCAATTTCTTTCCTCAAAATTTCTTTCCTTCCAAATATCTGATTTATGTTCCCACCCATTTTCTAGGTTACAAACGGCTTTTAGAGCAGAAAATTCTATACCTGCAGGAGCATGGTCAACTTGCTATCTCTGAATGGAACATGAGAATCCCCATTTGCAATGGATTCAACAACCCTTTTGAGAGCAATGTTTCCTTGATTAATTTTTGCTGTCTGCATTTTCAAAGATAGAACAATACGGTTCACATAAAACAAATATATCTGGCCTCAAGTAAGTATGGTGTACATATATATTAAGACCTCTATAGAAGGAATGCAATTAGGGATTCAATCACTCATTATAATGATAAATCATCAAGAGGATCCATGCACGCACACACATCAGTTTTTCTTAAATGAAAGGTTCTATCAGTAAATCATGATTAAGTCAGATCAAAAACAACATTCAAGACTTACTCCCCTATGAGTTTGGGGTTGATAAGATAGATATTACTAATAAATTAATAATTGTTTTTTATTACGGACTTTTCTTTTATCTTGTTTGTATTCCTCTATGAGAATATCCCTTTAGAATAATGAATACCAATGCAGTAAAATCCCCTTTATTTCATAATAAGCAACAGCATATTTTGCTTTAATTTTCTGAAGAAATTCTTTTATTTGTTTCAAAAGTCATCCCAAATTAGGATGCACGTCCAATAATCTCATCAAGAATGTTCTGTGGGGCTTTCATTTCAGCTAACAAATTAAGACTTTATAATTCTTTCACCTTACTTTGATATAAGCTGAAACCTCGTCTTTAAAAAGGCATAAACTATTGAAACATATAATAAGCTCATCCGCATCGGCAATAGCAAAAGACACAATAAGACAATATTTGCTCATGAAGATACAGAAAAGCATGAGTACCTGCATCTTTGCTTCCAGACCATTTTGGCCAGCCTGTTCTATGTTTTCAGAACCTGCCATGTCAACAAGCATAAGCCTCCCTCCAACAGTTGGGACATCGAGAATAATCTATTAATAAAGAAACAGAAGAAAGTTATGTCTAAAAAGTCAACAGAATGCTCAACAGAGTTCCTAACAGATTGAGTCATCAAAAGAGTACCAGACAGTGGCTTCGGGAGCTTCTCTCATTACAAAGTGTGCTCTTCACGATCCTCCTTTTTTCTACATTATGTATCTCCTTTGATATCTTTTCTGCTTCATTCCCAGAAATAGAATTTGCATTTTTCACCTTCTTTCCGAACACTTCTAACCTCACCTGTTAATGCAATACCACCATTGATGTTTACCCTTCTAATCCAGAGAACACAAAACTAGCATTATCTGTCACCTAATTACATCAACTATCAATCACCAACAACATGTATGCTTAAACACATACAGAGCTTAACAGGAAAAAATAAATCAATTAACCCCCCCCCCCCCCCAAGTCTTCCATAAAACAATAGATATAGCTAAACAAAACTTTGACAAACTTCTAATAAAATATGCATCAGCCAATCACATTGATCAATGTTTGAATTAGTATGCGAAACAAATTGATTGTAACATTCACTGATCCCTGTTAACTACAGCAGACTTAGCTCTTTGAAGCACAAGACAAGATTGCATCTTTCTCATTCTGGTTTTAAGCCAAATATTACGGTGATTTCCAGTTTTTACAAATCCTTTAAACTTATGTAGCAAGGAAAATCTTAGTAAAGAGTATGTCTTTTCGGAAACTCTACATAAACTCTTCCTAAACTCTCCAAAAAGTTGTTTTTCTATAAAAATATGAGGCTTCCATTTCCCCATGGTTCCCATGTGCAACACGGCTTTTCAGGAACCTCAGAAGATATAATTAGTATTAACACGTGTTCTTCAGTTGCGCATGCATATGGTGAAAAACAAAACTTCTTACAAGCAAATTCATAAAAACAGATAAATAAACAAATAAATATATGGCTTTGAGCATTCGGCATCTTACAACATAAATAAACATGTGGAAATCCATACGACAAGTAGTTTGCTACCTTGGATGCACTGCCTTTAGACCAACCAAAAGCAAACCCTCCACCAGTAGTAGTTGAGGAGAGCAGATCATAAATCTCCTCATTGTATATCTCCAATACAGTGACCTGAACAAAAGTACCCCCTCCAGCTCTCTCCTCACTCACTTCATCCCCACCTCCCAATATATCCTTCAACGACCTGTAGACAATCCCGGGCTGCCTCGAACAACCAAACATTGTGTGGCTCTTTCCTGATCCTGTAGGCCCATACATCATAATAGTGCATTTCTCGCCACATTTTACACCTTTGATCCTGGACTGAATGAACTTCTTATAAAACTGATCCAAGTCCTCTTCCTCAGATAAAGACACCCCATCGAGGCGAAAATCTCTGTACCCAATTTCAGTCTTCACTCTCAAAGACTGCTGATCCGGGTTGAGATGCAAGGCGGAAAAGGGTCTGTCTTTCCTATCTGGGTAGTCTCGGATCCGACCGACGACTTCAACTGGGTGTTCCGGTGGTTCGGCCTCTTTCCCGGCATGGTTGGGGTTCGGGGATGGCCTGGCTGTGTTGAAGATAAGGCGGTGTTTCGACTGGGGACAGTGGGGAGTTCTTGGATTCCCAAAATGGATCGGGGTTGCTTTCGAAGATGGAGTCCGCCCCATTCACGCCCCCTCAATGTTTCTCTTGCCTGCGATTTCACGAAGAATTCAAGGTTTTCTTGCGAGTTAAAGAAGATATGGAGAGAATTGAGAAACTCTGAAAGAAGAGACAGAGAGGGAGAGATTTTTTTTTTTTTTTTGAGAATAACGAGAGAGAGATTTGGTAAGTGAATTTTGAAAAGTGCAAATATATATACTCATTATTTATACGGAGTATATTAACTAATTTCCGTAAACATAATCTTGTCATTTATTTATTATTATATGTACACACAAAAGTAAGCGCAAGCAGCATTATTTTCTTTCGAAAAATGGGCATTTTTATTCCACGATTACTTAATTAGTAACAGGAATGATGCGAGGGCATAAGAGGATATTAGAGATTTAAAAGATTCGAATTGAAAATAGCCGTTGCAGTACTTAGGCTGACGATCTAACTTCTCATTACCAGATGCTTCTCTCCATGGCCTACTAGCCGTTGCCACTTGCCAAGCCCACTAGCTGATTCGTCCATAGAAAGGCTTGGGCTTGTGCACGCACAAGAAAATATTACAAACCTGATGTATTCGTCTGGAATACTTTTGGGCAGGTTAGCTAGGTTCATTGGAATAGGATTCACCAAAATTGGGGGCTCCAATTTTTTTAATAATAGTATTAGGGGGACAATTCATGTTCACCCGTCCTAAAGGGAACCGCCATCCCGGCCGAGGTCGTTTGAGGCGTTATTGTTGGAATTTTTTGATTAAATTTTGTAAGCATGTTCTTCATCGAGCCTAGCTTATGTTCACTAAATTTCAACCAAAAATTCAACCCGGAAGGCAGTCAGATGTGTAATTTAAAAATACTGAGTTGTTTACATATATATAAAGCACAATGTCCTTAAATAATTTATTTAGTTGTTTACCCGGTTGAATTTTGAGCTGAAATTTGTTGGGGTACAAACTAGACTTGATGAAGAACATTCTTCAGAAGATTTCATCGAAAAAATCCACTAGGAAGGATCCCAAATGACGTCGGCCGAACGGAAGTTCCTCTCAGGCCGGCTGGACAGGAACACTACTCATAGTATTAGTATGTAGTTATGTTATATATATCGAGTACAAGGACTTGATTGATGATTTTGCTTCAAATATGTCAAGGCTGACAGATTTATTCAAGAGATAGCATTATAAATATATGTAATTATTTTAAATTATGTCTTTTTTCTACTTGAACATAATTAATTTTGTGGATTTTTGTGAGTTTGATATTATATGTGATTTTATTTTTATTCATGCACGGGGCCTCAATTTTGCATTTGGAACTGGAGCCTCCAAATTCATTAGACGACCCTGCTCACTTCGCACCCATAACTCTAAAAAGCTCCAATGCACCTCTTGAACACGACAAAAAAGTTCGAATATTATTTTTTGCAAGTAAATGCCTGGTCACCACCATGTCACCAGTTAGATGTCAACTGTGCATCCCAGGTGGCAATTCAAGAGGTCAAACAGGCCCCTGAAACCGACAGAATTGTTCAATTTGATCGCTCAACCGTTAAAAAGTGTAATAACTACAAAAAAACAAAAAAATAAAAAATATAAATATAAAATAAGATACAAGTCGAAAGTATAAAATATAGACATCCAATTAAATAATATAATGAGGATATATTTATATTCGCGGTAAAAGCATATAAAATAAACCAAAATCAATTCATTAAAACTATTTTCATATCTTAAATCTATTTTTAAAAAATAAACAAACATGTTTTTACAACCTAAAATTAAATTTGTATTTTGTGTATTATATGTAATAATTGGTAATATAAAACATATTTTATGTTTTCTATTTTACAATTTATATTATGTTTATATTTTAGATTTGTATTTTCAGTTGATATTTTTTAATTATTTTTAATCTGTTAGATGTATATATTTTACATATTTTAGATTTATATGAAAAGATTACACACGCACGCACACGCATATATGTATATATATTTTGTATTACTTCATTCTAGAATTATATAATATACTTCATACTAATTATATACACCATAAAAAAAAAATACTATATAAAAAGTATTATGAAAATAGCTATTACATTTTTATATTATGTATTTAAAATTAATTTATTTTCATTATATTTATATATATTTAATTTACCGCAGAATATAAATAGTTTCTTATTATTTTATAAATAGATGCCTATATTTCATATTAAGAACATGTATATTATTTTATATTTTATTTTCTATTTTTTAATAGCAATTTTGACACTTTTTAACTGTTGAAGGGATAAACTGAACAACTTTGTCAGATTCAGGGGCCTATTTGACCCCCTTAAATTGCCACGTGGGGTGCACGGTTGGCATTTGACTTTTTAATTCACATTACCTTTCAAGAAAAATGTTAATGGCAGTTGTCAATCATCATCACTATGTGGCTGTCGATTGGGAAAAAGATGGTTGCCTACTAAGCTACGATTAATTGTGGTGACCGACTCTCAAAACGACTGCCTCTTTGCGACTCGTGACTCACACGAATTGGGTTGAAGTGTTGGACCCAGGCTTGGGTTGAGTCCCCGCCATTTGACTATGTGGCTACGCTCATGATGACAATGGGTGCTAGGGCTAAACAATAGCTATTTATACACAAATAATTCATATATATGTGCTCAGCTCATAGACGTTAGTTTTCATGACAAACGTGCAAGTCATGTTGGGCTTGCAAATCAAGCTTTGTGTGTGGAGTGTATGTTTGCATAGATAATAAATTTCTTTAATTTGCACGGACAATAACTTTATGTGGCTTAATTATAGATTTTTCAAATAGATTTTTATTGCACACACATTCGTTATGCTGCTCAAAGGAAATAGTTGAGTGTGTGGTCATTTTTAATTGTCTGTGTGAGCAATTATGATCGTCTGTTTGAATAGAAGATGTAATTGTCCTTAGGCGCAAACCAGTGGTGTAGTTGTGTGTGTGACCGTTTTACATGTATTTTGAAAAAGCAAAAGATAATAAGAAATGATTGAAAGAGAGAAAGAGAGCTGGAGTTTAAAAGAAAAGAATTGTCGGGTTAATGGCCCGTCCGTTGGCCGGCCCATTACCCCTTAGCAAGCGAAGCACCAGAGCCCAATCAGCGTGGTCCATCAAAGTACTAGGAGGACGAGCGTCAGATGCCCTGAGGACGCTCGGCCTCAGTTAACTTGTCCTAACAAGGGTCACCTGGCGAGCTAGAACCTTCAGCCAAACGCACGAATAGGCCGTACAAATTCTGGTCCTTGCACATGTCAGAACCCAGGACCTAAGACTGGGAAGACGCTCGTCCACAGCCTTGGTGGGAGACCAAGATATTGGCGGGGGACGCATTTAATGCAGTAGATTTGGTGGTTGAGAAGCTAGCCATCCACAGTCCTCCACGTCAGCAACACTACCTACACCTTGGTAGTATAAATAGTACTACCTCCGTCCCACTAACATTGGGACGGAAGAAGGTGACACGATTATTAAGAAAAGTGAGTTTATGTGGTTGATATTGAATTGATAAAGTAAAAATAAAGTAAGAATGATTTAGAGTCACACAAATTTTACCAAATATGGTATGAGACAATTTTAGGCCTTCTTTATCTAGCTCTTCTTTATTGAGTTAGACGGACGGCCTCGAGGCTTGTAGTTGAAGTGTGTATACGAACCTTTATTATCATTTAATAAACTTCAACAAGAATGATGATGAAATTAAAAACGAAGATGGTGAAGGGAAGAAGGGAGGCGTGAAAGAAAATTGGGTAGAGAATGGATAGAGAGAAGGGAAAGATGAGAACCTCTATGTAACATATAGAGCATGTTTGGCACATATAATTCTCTGACTTCTAGCTTTTGCACTGTTTAAAAAGTCTCTAAAAGTTTCTAGGTTTTTGTTTGGCATGACAATTTTTAAGAGTTTTTCGGAAATTAAAAGATCTTTTTTAAGATGCTACAGGGAGTAGCATCTGGGAAAAGCCCGTGACTTTTAGTATTAATTAGTGCTAACAGCTTGTTCACCAAACCGAACTAAATCAAAGAGTCAGCTTTTTACCAAACAGCTAACACCTTTTCTTTTTAAGATCTTTTCAGTCACTAAAAGCTAACAGTTACTAAAAAGCTTACAAAAGTATCTTTTCAGCCAGTTGTGCCAAACATACCCATAATGTTATCTTTTTCTAATATTGTCATTTTAATCTAAAATAAAATGTTTCATTTGTTCTTCTTTGCAAACAATGTTCATTTTATTAAAAAGTGAAATACCAATGGTGATTGTGAATTACTCCGTATTTTATACAATCAAACGTTTGAATAAAGTAAATTTCTATTATGAAATAATCACAATGTACCAATTATAAACTCTTATTTGTTAACTAATGAGTATCATCATCAAATAATATATATACGTATATTTTAGTCTATACGAAGTATTAGTTTTCCAACATATTTTATTGATCGCTCGTCATATTTTTTAAGATGCACTTCACTTATTGGGTTTTTCTAAAAATTATGAATACTATACTGCATTAAATTCCATTCACTTTTTACTTCCTAACTTTATCTTTTTACAATCACCATTTCACCTTCACCAAAATCAAATAGTTGATTCGTATTTTAAAGTTTGATACACTTTCTTATTTAAGATGTATTTATAAGTTTACTACATTTTTTCTTTTTGGTATTTTTTTCCTTTAAAAAATACTCAATTACATTTAATTTTTCTACCTTTTACTTTCTTTTTCCTACTTTTCTCTCTTATCTCCTACTTTTTCTACGTCATTCATTACCCACATTATTTTCTCCTTAAGTATTGTATCAATGTCTAATTAATGTGATCTTTTAAATACGAAGAGCAACTTATATTGTGTTTTCCCAAAATAATGTTTTTTATCATCAAATCCAATGAAAATATTAAATCAAAATAACGTTCGTCACATGACTGATAATACAATCAAGGAAGAAGAAGTAAATAAAGAGATAAAAAGTCTTATGTCTGTCATCCGCTCTCGAACCAGACTTAGAATACATCAACTCTGTTGAAGCAATAATATTCGTTGATCCTGTAATAGGTTTAACTGAGCCTATGACTAGCAAACCAGACTTCTCAACACCTGATTTAAAATCTAGAATCTTTCTGTTATGAAATAAGAACACATCCCAACAACATGTAATTTGAAAGAAAAACATAAACAGAATAAAACCGAATTAAAATAGAGTTCACTCATCTTCTTCCAAACTCTGGCCTTGTTTGCACTCCATGGTGGCGGCTCAGGAGGGGGACGCGCCTGCCGCTCACCCGCCTCAATAGTCATGCTTTTGTATTGAATGACGATATCCTCTTTTGACATCCCTTGCTGCTGAATCGAAACCATACTCCGGCTTGAAACCATACGTAAGCAAATTGCAACTTCAGCTTCTTCAAAAACCGTGATAGGACTACAAACGAGCTCGAAACACTGCTCCTTCCAAGCCAGGAAAAACAGAAAGAAAGGAACATTGGCGCCATGATCAAATTGATCACCGCCGGACAATCCAAGCTAAGTGTTGCCTTGCGGCAACCCTAGAGAGAGAAAAAGATATCGGCGATGATCCTAAATCCCAAGCAAACGGCGGCCGCTCAAATTAGAAGCCTACTGCCGCACAATCTGATGAAAGAGGAGAAGTGACGATCCGCACATCTCAGAACGGTTGCATCATCATCATAAGCCGATAAATCCAAAATAATGTTAAATATTTACGAAATTGGGATTGGATTAAAAGTATTTTCCATAATATTGATGGAGCAAAACTGGCTTTAAGAGAAGCGTCACTTAAAATGATGGCTTAGTCAAAAGATAAAACATCATTAGTAGCGAGAGAAAAGCATCTTTGGTCCCACCAAAAGTATAAACTCATGTTTTCAAAAGTACTACAACTTTTTTATTTGTACTCCGATTGTTACAAAAATATATCAAAATTCATAATTTTTTATTATATTTCATACGACACCAAAATTGCATGTATAAAAATAAAAATAATTTAACACTTTAAAAACTTTTGTTTTTAAAGTGTTGTCGTAGCTTTTTATTTAGAATTTTTCCTAAAATATTACTAATAAAAAAGCTATGGAATAATTCTAGGTTTTTTTACAATTGTTTGATTGACAATCTGGTTCGGCGGTTTTGGTCTTCCTTGCGCACAATTCGAGGTTTTGTTTTGGTGTATTAGATGGATTTACTTCAAAGGAAGAGTAGTATTGTTCATAGAATTCAAGCTCGAAGTTGTCCCATGTGATGACTCCATTGTATTTCCCCTTGACCCCATCCCACCATGCATGTTGGGAGCTTGATTAATTGGAATTGTAGAGAGTTGGGCGATCTTGCAACTGTCAAGATTTTGAGTGAGGTAACCAAAGAGTGGAAGCTGGCGGTAACCAAAGAGTGGAAGCTGGTGGCAATATTCCGGATGAAAACTAAGGCGGGTAGGCGGTGAGTAGAGGAGATTATGGAAAGGTTGGATTTTTTTTAGACAAGATACGCGGTGGAGAGCCAAGGGTTCATTGGGGTCTGACATGACCTTATTCTGAAGAGATGATCTCCAAGTACATGCGAAGTATTCAAACCAACTTTTTAGATGGGATACCTGAGCGCGGCAGAAGAATTGAAGGGAGGCATGGTCTCGTTGTCACTGTCATTGGTTAGTCGGAACAATCTGTCATGGCTTGTTATTAGGTATTTTAAAGACAGTATGTTAGCTAGTGACAAACGGGGGGGGGGGGGGGGGGCACCTCAGCCATGGTAGCAGGTGCGCAAATTTGAAAAGGTGGAGGCCATACTTTGATACATTGTTCAACGGGAATACAGTGCAAGCCTGCAAGGTAATAATGATCTTGATATACCAAATTGTATGATAAATCGGGATTTTTAAGAAGGTTCCAAATGTCAGAAGTTAAAGAGTGTTTGAGAGACTAGGGAGGAAGAAAGCAGTGGGTCCAAATGTCATACAATCGAGGCCTAGGGAACTTTGGGAGAGAGATGCATCAAGTGGCTAACATGTTTATTCAACATGATATGGAGAAACAACATAATGTCGTGAGTTGGCGGAAGAGAACCCTTATTACCCTATTTCAAAATAAAGGTGATGTACAAGAATGTGTCAACTATCGAGGGATTAAGCATATACACCATTAAACTTTGAGAGTGAGTGGTTGAGCACAAACTCCGAAAAGTGTTAAAATTTTGGAACATCGGTTTGGTTTAATGCCTGAATGCTCAACAATTAAGGTTATTCACCTTCTTAGACAAGTTGTAGAGAAATATAGAGACACTAAAAAGGATTTACATTTAGTGTTCATTGACTTAGAAAAAACATATGATAAGGTAGCTCGAGAAGTCCTTTGGTGGGCCTTGACTATAAAAGGCATATCACGTAAGTATATCATTATCATCATGGATATGTATGAGGCTTGTACTACAAGTCTTCGTACTAGTGTGAGGTGGACTGCATGGTTCCTTATTACTCTCAGAGTGCACCAAGGATCGGCTCTAAGGCCTTTCTCACTTGATATAGTCATGTATAAACTTACAAAGTCAATTCAAGAAGATATACTGTGTTACATGATGTTTGTTGACAATATTGTATTGATTGATGAGACACAATCGAGGGTTAAACCAAAGTTGGAAGTATGGTGACAAACTTTGGAGACCAAGAGTTTTAGACTGAGTCGAAGTAAGACTGAGTATATGGAGTGCAAGTTTTGTGGAGATAGAAATAGTAGTAATAGTGTGATTACCCTTGATGGAAAAGAGATGTCGGTGTGTGATATGTTCCGTTATTTTGGCTCTATAATTCAGAAGGATGGTGAATTATATGGAGATGTATCACATTAAATCAGAGCAGGGTGGATGAAGTGGAAGAGTGCATTTGGATTTCTATGTGATCGAGGTATGCCGACTAGATATAAGGGTAAATTTTATTGGGCATCAATTAAGCATTCACTAATGTATGGCGTAGAGTGTTGGACGGTGAAACAATGTCACATTCAAAAGATGAGTGTAGCAGGGATGCGTTTGTTACGTTGGATGTGTAGACATACCAGAAAAGGTTGTTTGAGGAATTAGATAGTCACGCAAAGGGTGGGAGTAGCACCTGTAGAAGATAAGATGCATGAGTCTCAATTGCGGTGGTTTGGTCATTTGCGTAGAAGACCGAGTAATGCACATGTTAGACAAGTTGAGAGTTGGGAAGAACATGCGGGTATGAAGGGGACAAGGAAACCTAAACATACTTGAATCAGAGGAATCAGAATTGATATGCTTCTTCTTGGGTTGGATGAGAATATGAAATTGGACAGATCAAAGTGGAGGGCACATATACGAGTGGACGAATGATCAATTATCTTCCCTTTCTCTTTCTTTCTTTTATATTTTATTTTATTTATCATTTTATGTTCTTATGTTATTTTCATCTTTTATTTTTCTTATGTTCTTTATCTCTTTTCTCTTTTATCTATCTTATATCCTCATGTTATTTATATCTTATCCATTTTAACTTATGATGTGTGTTTTCTCGCACTAAAAATATGTAATGATAAAGGGTAAAAGTACGAGTATCGACTCTATAGGGACGGAAAAATGGAACCAGGAAATAATAAAATTCAGTGATTAAAACTAAATTTAAGAAAATGCGATGTGCGAAATTGGATTGGTTGGAATATTTTAATGCAACTAAACGATTAAAATCAAAGGGTTCTTTCTAATTAATGACAATAGAGAACATGGATTAATTCCAGGGTAATCAGATTTCTGGCAGATCAGACTTAATCACATGAAAATTATCTTAGAATAAATTAGATCTCTCTTAATTTATTCTATGCGCAATTATAATCCTAAATGCAGTTCTAGGTGACCAGAGATATCAATTATATCATTCAAGCACAAATTAAATAGACTTCATGTAATTAATCTATCATGAAAATAGTCATACAATATGATTAACCTCTTCATCAATCTCAAATCCCTAATTAAAATTACTCACAATTCATAATTGAATCAACAATAGAATTGAGACGAAAAGAATTAATTGTCATTAACTAAAAAGTTGGAACTTACAAATAATCCCAGGGTCTTGAAGAACAAAGCGGAAAAATACGTAAAAACTCGTCCCTAGGCCTCTCTCTAAGTTTCATAACCAAAAATATGGGTTTACAGACTGTTTAAATTGAAAATGGAGCAATTCTGGCAAAAAAAGGACTTCTGGAGCGCACGCACGACACCTACGCACGGCGTGCGCGAACTCGAGTAGGGTCTCCGTGATTTTTTTTCTCTTTCACACACGACGTCGTGCGTATTTCGGGTGCTCGGCGTGCGCACTTGCTCTCTCAATTTGACTATGCTTCCTTCATTAAGGTTGTAGACTTGTAGCTTATGAAGTCTTCTATCTACCACAAGTTGCAAAACTGTTATTGGATCATCCAATTGAAAGATATGAATAAAATGGTTCAAGGCCGCATCTTAAAATCTCAACATCGATTATCTGTCTTCCTCGTCTGTTTTCACCTTGCCTCTCTCAGATTCGCGTCATGGTGTTTTCATATGATTTGTAGCTCTTGAAGTTATCATTTATATGGAACTTTAATCGTGTACTTTTGATCTTTCTACAAAAAGATATGCTTGAACAATTGACATAACATCATCCTGATCGCCATATTCAAGCTCTTTTTGTTTTCTTTTGATCCCGTAGCCAATCCTAGAGCTTTTTTGTCTTCAAAATGTCGTCTTTAACACCTCATTAACCTCCAATGCTCCTAATCAACTCTCAAAATGCGTCTCAACTCTCTCAATTACTTCTCAAACGCTGGCGACGAACTTAATTCTCTGATTTTGACTCTAAAAATACCAAACATACACCAAAACCAGATAAATTATGAGCCTTGTGACACATTTAATTAAGCTAGGAAAATTGACCAAAAACCAATATCAACACGTATCAAATGTGTGTTGAAATATGGACTTACATATCAAATTCCTCCACACTTAAGCTTTTGTTTGTCCTCAAGCAAACTGAACTTCGTGACTTACAATAATCACCACACGACATTAAAACCATGAACATGCACACGTAGTTAAAGAGATACTCACAGAAAAGACAGGCTAAATCAAGAAAATTATTCCCTAAACTACCTCTTTGTACTATGGCTAACATTACTGACAAAATTAATCACAAAAACCTTGAAGTTATGGCAACACACACACTTTCAGAAGGACTTGTGAAAGTAATGGTGAATGGTGCAAAGTCTCTTTCTTTGAGAGTTTGAAACAACCTGACAACGACTCAATGTAATATGTGGTTTGCAATTATGGTAACTTTGAATGTATTTATATTTGTATTTGTATAGTTCTAACGGTGAATATCTTTATGTGACACAAATTTGACAGTAATTTGTAGGAATTTTTAAAAACTTAAGAAACCAAAAAATGTTAAGGTTTGATTCAATTCCATATTGCTTTTAAAAACAATTTAAAAGAACAGGATGAAAAGTTGAACCAACTCGATTCCCCGACCTATTTGAATCATCTAAACTTTACTCCGATTAACTGGCAAAACATTTTGAAAACCCAAAACATTCATCTCCCGCCCTCAATCATCAATGCTTTAATTTTGTCTGTCACACCTTTTTCTTTTCCAAAGGTTACTGAACATAAAATATCTAATCAAATCGAAGTTTTTGAGAGAGAGAAGCCGTAGGAGGCAGATGTCGACGCCCTCGCTCCGACGGCTAAAAGAGCGCGGTGGCGCTGGAAGCAAGTTCGCAGTTCCGTCCACCTCCTCGGCGGGGACAAGACACTCCAAAGCTCTTACGCCACTTGCCGAAAAATCTGGTGTCTGTGGTTATGACGCGTCCGGAGAGAGGATCGGGAGATCAACCGGGAAAGAGAATCCAAGGCCCAGTTCTCGGGTCCGGTCCGCAACGGCATCCTCGATGCAGCAGCAGAAGCCAACGCTTCGAGCCATGCCTCGAATTGAAAAGTCGTCTGCAACTTCAGTAGAAGGTAGGGAATCTCGTGTAGAGCCACGGGCGCGGTGGTCTACTTCGTCAGTTCCGAGAGGTAGGAGTTCTAGCCCATCTGAATTCAGAAAGACTTTATCGGATTCACGAAATTTCCCTAGGGTTTCTAAAGTGTCAGGGGAGCAACGGATAACTACTGCTAGCGGAAAATCCGAAATCCAGCGAAGCAGTGAACATCTTCAGAAATATGATGGGAAATCTGAAATAAAGGAAAAATTTGCTTCAAAAGGCTCCAAGTACTATGATAACAAGGATAAAGATGTTAATTTGAGCTCAGATTTGAAAAGGCCGAACTTTATGGCTCAACAAATGCAGCCTTATTTGGACTCTGATTTGAAGAATCGGGTTTTGGATGATGGAAAGGTGAAATCTTGTGAGGAAAAGAGCATGAATAGTCTTGAATTAGGTTCCAAAGATTTAAGATTGCTGACCAAGTCAAGCAGTTTGAGAGAGAAGTGTGTCAAAGAAGAAGGGAAGGGTGGTATGGGTGTTAGCAACTACCCAAGTAAACTGCATGAAAAGCTTGCATTTTTGGAAGGAAAAGTTATAAGGATTGCTTCAGATATTAAGAGGACTAAGGAGATGCTTGATACAAATAACCCTGATGCTTCAAAGTTGATACTGTCTGATATTCAGGAGAAGATTTGCGGAATAGAAAAGGCAATGTGTAAAGTTGAACAAGATGGGACAATTGGGGTTTCAAAAAGTCAAACTGATGATAGGAAGGTTGAAGAGTTGGTGATGATCGATGTGAAAAATGAGGTCGAGAGGAAAAGATTTAGCAACGGATTGAACTCTAAGGAGCTAGAAGCTAGATTGTTTCCTCACCATAAGCTGCTTAGAGATAGAGCATCTGTGAGTGCATCAGGGTCTATATCCAAGGGTCAGCAAATAAAAGATGCTGACTTCTTTACTAATGATTCGATCAGGAAAGAGAAATCCTGTCCAGTTGATCAAAATCCCATAGCAATTGAGTTCTTGCCTTCTCTGAATATGAATCAAAGTTCCAAAGCTGCTACTCAATCTGAGAATGTCAATTCTCAGACGACAGATGCTCAAGATGCGGATGATGTCGTTAATTCATCAGTACAAGGCTCTTCCTTGAAAGTTTTAAATAAGAGGGATAATCTTGATGATATGTTAACAAGCGACGAAAAACTCGATGAAATTGACGATCATGATAAAATGCCGTCGGTTAATATAGAGGACGACACTGAGGATAATTGTATGTATCAGTTAAATGAGATTGGTCATAAAACCTCAACTGGTGGATGGTTTGTCTCTGAGGGAGAATCTGTACTTCTTGCACATAATGATGGTTCATGTTCCTTCTATGATATTGTGCATTGTGAGGTATGTCATCTATTTTCATCTTTTATACATTATATGTATATGATGCAATTGTCTTTATGCTTGAAAATAGGTGCTCTGCCAGTGACATTTTCTCATATACTTCATGACCGTGATGTATAATCTTATAATATCTAGCCAGTGAGTTCAGAATCAGATGTACCACTTAGTTAATTAAAGCCACATGCATATGCTAAAAAGTTATAGAGTTCAAGTTATTATTATTTATTACTCCTTCCGTCCCACTATAATTGTCCCATTTTTTCCTTTTCTGTCCATCTCATACCATACTTGGTAATATTTGTGTGGCTCTAATTCATTCTTATTTTATTCATACTTCATCAATTCATCAACCACATAACTCTATTTTTCTTAAAAACCGCACCACTCTCCTTTGTCGCAATCTTAGGGGGATGGAGGTAGTACTTTTTACTCCGATGTCATATGTCAATTCATGTTTGCTAACCCCAAACTCATTTGGGATTATTAAGGCTTGGATGTTTTTATTGTTGTATCTTTTAAACAATCATCCATTTATATTTCTTATTTTTATGATGAAATTCAGGTTATATATTTTAACATTTTATATAGACTAAGCACACACAAATGCATAAACTTATGAAAATGTGATATCTGTTGTTCATATTTGGTCTCTGGATAAGGTTAATCCATATACTTTCCTATTTGGTCCGTCCCAAAATTGCTCCTCATTTCTTGTAGGAAAGTATTATGTGGTTCATAGCATTTCTTCTTTTAAATAAATCTCAACCGTGCACTTTTTATTTTCTTAATCTCCGTGTTCGGTGAAATTGGGGGTTTGTATAGGGACTATGGGGGTAATAAAATACTCCCTTTGTTCCAAAATAAACTTATCACTTTATTTAGGTCGTGTGAAGATAAACTTTTTATTTCCATTCGAGGAAAGTGTTGTGTGGGTTGGTATTGTTTCTCCCTTTTCCAAATAAATTCAGCCACATTATTCTACTTTCTTAGTTCCCAACTAAAAAGAAAAGGGAAATTGATCATGGGGCTGTGGGACTATTAAATACTGCTTCCGTCCCTTATAACTTTTCCATCTTTCCTTTTTTTAGTGGTCCGAACAATTTTCCGCTTTCCCTTTTAAGTAATTTGTTTGTGGTTCCTATTATTTTCTCTTTTCTGCTCAAACATCAATCACACAGTTTTGTACTTTATTATTTCACGTGCCACCCAATCTTTTCAAAGTTATAAGGGACAAAGAGAGTATAATTAAATGATTTTTAAACTTCCCAGTCGGTGCATGAAAGTATGTAACTGATTTGAATAAATAGTAATCAATGGCTTCTGATCTTCCTAGGGGAAAGCTGAGTATAAACCTCCAGTCGGAGTCATGCCAAACATGTGGCATGATTGTTGGGTCGTACGTGCCCCAGGTGCAGATGGTTGTTCAGCAAAATATATAGTAGCAGCATCTGCTGGATATTCTGTAAATTCAGGTTTTTGCTCTTGGGACTTTTATAGTAGAGATGTGAGAGCTTTTCATATTGAGAATGGCTCTTCCTCCATCACCACCACATGTGCAAGAACCGCCCTTGCTCCCATATCCAATAACACTACGTACAGAAGAAATTCTTTATCCTCTGTTATGGCTTCTGAAAACCCACAGTGGTGGTATAAACCCTGTGGTCCACTCATCATATCGGCAGCTAGTGGTCAAAAGATGGTCAGGATATATGACATTCGTGATGGAGAACATGTTATGGAATGGGGGTTATCAAAACCTTTGTTGGCAATGGATTATTCAAGTCCATTGCAATGGAGGAGCAGAGGGAAAGTAGTCACGACAGAGATGGAAGGTATTTCTTTTTGGGACGTGAATTCACCTAGTCCTCAAGCATTGTTATCTGTATCGTCTTCTGGGCGTAAGATATCAGCACTTTATGTGAGTAACACAGATGCTGAATTAGGCGGTGGAGTTCGACAAAGGTAAACACTACATATATGCCCTTTAGAGTTTAGACAAGTGGTCTGTGCTGTTATTTACATCTTTATGTTCCTTGCTTAACGAGTTAATGCTTAAGTGCCTAAGTTAATGCTTAAGTGCCTAAGGGAATGTTTGCGTTTGCTTGGACTTATAAATTTTTTTAAAGTGATTTTAAAGAAAGTGTTTATTAGTAAAAGTTGATAGTGTTTTGGAATGGAAGTACTTAAAGTGAAACGTTAAAGTTGAAGTGTTCGATAAAAAATGATTTTTAATGTAAAAGTTTGTTAAACTACAAATATACCCTTAATAATCTCTCTATACCTACGGCAGTTCATAGGTCTCCGACGCCTTGATCGCTGCAATTTTGCTGCCTCATGATGGAAAGCATAAGCATTTTAGAGAAAACAATTTGGAATCCTCAATATTCTATTCCATTGAGTTCTTTCTTCATTTTGAAAACTCCAATCTGATAGAAAAGGAGCGTAGATAGAAAGGAAGAAGAAAATCTCTTATTGATAATACTGGATTGTACATGTATATATACTACAGCTGTTATAACAACTCTAACAAACTTATTAACAGCTCTAACAATACAGTGTAACAGCTGGAGGTATATTCTTATTACAATAGATGTACATATTATAATATTCCTAACATTCCCCCCTCAAACTTAGGGTGAATGATCTGAAAATTCAACCACACTAAGTTTGGTCCTCAAGTCAAGGAAAGATGATGCAGACAGAGGCTTTGTCAGAACATCAGCAATTTGATGAGGAGCTGGGATATGAAGAACTTCAATCTGCTTAGACTGGACTTTCTCTCTCACAAAGAAAAGATCAATTTCCATGTGCTTGATTCTAGAGTGTAAAACAGGATTGTGAGCAAGTTGCACAGTGCTGAGGTTGTCACAGTAAACCTTTGGAGTAGAAAATGGTATTCGAAGCTCTTTGAGTAAGAATTGAACCCACAAAAGTTCAGCAGTTGTGTCTGCTAGACTCCTGTATTCAGCTTCTGCTGAAGATCTGGCCACCCTTTGTTGCTTCTTTGACCACCATGAGACTATGTTAGATCCAAAAAAGATGCATGATCCAAATGTGGACCTTCTATCAACAGGATCAGATGCCCAATCAGCATCACAGAAAGCTGAAATAGGTAGAGGCATGGTGTTTAGAGGAAGAGGTTTAATGATGATGCCATGTGTGATAGTCCCTGATAGGTATCTGAGGATGTGTTTAACTGCCTTCCAGTGATCTTGTAGAGGTGCTGCCATGAACTGGCAGACCTTGTTAACAGCATAGCTGATTTCTGGTCTTGTTAGAGTTGCATATTGCAGTGTGTCAACAATAGATCTGTAAGTGGAAGGGTCTGGTAGACCTTATCCAGTCCTATTCCCATCAAACCTGCCCATAAATATCACGGTTCCTACACCAAATTCTGCCATCCTAACCATTTTACAACCACACTCATCTACTTCTGAGCTGGTACCATCTCAGCATCATGATTCTCAACCAGTTAACTCTCAAAGTCATGTTTCATCCACATCATCCTCTATACCTACAAATAACACTTCAGTTCATTCCAATACACCCTCTACCCCTACCAATAATTCTTCAAATCACTTTAATCCATCCTCTGCTCCTTCCATATCTGCCATACCTTCTCAACAACACAGCATTTCTTCATCTACTTCCACCTCTTCATCTTCCACACCTAATCAGTTGACTAACACTCATCCCATGCAAACTAGAGCCAAATCAGGAATCATCAAACCAAGACTTAATCCTACCTTACTGTTAGCACATATCGAGCCCAAGTCAGTAAAGCAAACTCTCTCATCTCCTCAATGGTTCTCTGCAATGCAAGATGAATACAATGCTCTGATACCATGATAGAAAAGGAGCGTAGATAGAAAGGAAGAAGAAAATCTCTTATTGATAATACTGGATTGTACATGTATATATACTACAGCTGTTATAACAACTCTAACAAACTTATTAACAGCTCTAACAATACAGTGTAACAGCTGGAGGTATATTCTTATTACAATAGATGTACGTATTATAATATTCCTAACACAATCCACTACACCTAATCTATAATACTCTTCCATATTCTTTCAAATTGAAATCCGATTCATGGGTTTCCTAAAGAAGAGTCTTGAACGGCAGCGCAAGCCAAGTTACAGAACAGATCGGAGAACTCGCAACTCGCCGGCGACTATCTCGTGACCCTAGCTTTGAAGTCGCCCCCCATCCCCCATTCTCCCCTTCTACAATCGCCGCCGCCATCTCCCCAACCATCGCCGCCGCCCATCCCTACTATAATCGTCACCACCCATCTCTACTGTATGTGTGTGCGGCCAGGTTGTTTAGGACTGGTGAAGCAAGTATGAAAGGAATATGACCGGAGGAGGAGAGAGGTTATACGAGGAGAATGAAGGGTATTATGGGTTGAGGGGAAAAAATTATCACTATAATTGTCCTTACCGTTTAAGTTATGTACAAAAAAAACGAGAAGCAGATAGAAGCACCTCTGCACCAGCTTACAACTTTTAGCTTTAAAGTGCTTCATTTAAGTAGAAGCAGGTAATTGAACACTTTTTTCAGCTTTTTTTAAGCAAAAAGCTGAAAAGCATTTTTTTTAAGTTCTCTAAAGCACTCTCTAACGGTGGCGTTCTGACGGCGGATCCTGTCCAGACTGCTGGAGAGGATCTTTTCTATATATATATATATACATATATATATATAGAGGAATGTTCATGTCAGGCCGGCCTGACGGGCTGCCCCGTCCGGCCGAGCCCGTTTGGGCACCTTCCCGGTGGAATTTTTTGATGAAATTTTTTGAGCATGTTCCTCGTCAAGTCTAGTTTGTCCATACCAAATTTCAGCTCAAAATTCGATCGGGAAGGTCGTCAAATGATTTTTGCAAGTTAACTGGTCTACATATTCCGGACCAGTTAACTTGCAAAAATCATTTGACGATCTTCCCGATCGAATTTTGAGCTGAAATTTGGTATGAACAAACTAGACTTGATGAGGAACATGCTCAAAAAATTTCATCAAAAAATTCCACCGGGAAGGTGCCCAAACAAGCTCGGCCGGACGGGGCAGCCCGTCAGGCCGGCCTGACATGAAGTTTTCTCTCTCTCTCTCTCTCTCTATATATATATATATATATATATATATATATATATATATATATATGTATGTATATGTATATACAAACACGAAATATACAACTTACTTGATTAAAATACTAGATTTAGAAACTAATTAAGGCTTTTCTGGCTTTTAATTAAAAATAAAGCCCAAATTATCCTAATACTCTTACGGACTAGCCATCATCGTGTAACTCAAGTCCTAGAGCCAAGTCAGACAAGTCGCAGGAAGCAGGCGAACTCCAGGAAGAAGAAGAACTGGCCTGTCTTGCCCTCTCTCGTCCGTCCAGCCTAATTATTTTTTCTGCGCCCTGCGGACTTGATGTTCGACTTGCAAAAAGAAGGTGACAACTTGTCGCCAACATCATGCTCGGACGACGCCAACCACGCCTTCTCTTCTTCCGGCAAGGCGAGGGAGTCGGCAACTAGGTGACGCTGTGACAAGTATGATATGAAGTCACATTGCTTCTTTTTACATGATCAATATGAAGTTTTTATTTTTCAGGTGATTGAATTTTTCTGTATTATTAACCGCCTTGTTTAACCTCAATTGTAATACAATTAGTTAGGTCCAAGACTTTTCATTTTTATTGTAGCATTTTTTAAGTTTCAATTTAATGCAGAGTGAGTTCATCGGAAGTAGAAGGAAATGATGGATTTTTTTGCACTGCTGATGCCATCAATGTTCTAGATTTCCGGCATCCTTCTGGCATAGGCCAAAAGATACCCAAAATTGGCATGAATGGACGGTCAGCATTCTCTCGAGGAGATTCCATATATCTTGGCTGCACAACTCTGAAATCAGCAGTTAAACGGCAGCAATGTTCTCGGATCCAGCAGTTCTCATTGCGAAAGCCAGGCGTGATTAGCACATATGCATTGCCAGAATCATCTGCTGCTCATTCTCATCACACTGCATTAACCCAAGTTTGGGGGAACTCAAACGTTGTCATGGGAGTTTCTGGGCTCGGACTCTTTGTTTTTGATTCATTGAAAGGCGACAGTCTCCAGTCTTCAGGTCAGGGTCAAACAAATGACACATCTCTGCTAGAAACAATTGGTCCCAATGACATGTTTTCTCCTTCTTTTGATTACTTGGAATCTCGGGTTCTCTTGATATCCAGAGATCGACCGGCTCTTTGGAGGTATAGATTTTAGGAACTGTATTGGGTTCAATATCAGGTGATTAACCTATTTTTAGTGTTGGCATTTCTTGTTGCCTCTATAAACAAGGTGTTTCTGCTAATCTCTATTAAGTTATTAAGGTTTAGCTCTCAGGAAATGGCTATCAATGTTAGTGTGAATGTGTGATGTACAAGAAGTTTAATCTTTTACAGTGTGTTATCAAGACAGGGTTTCATCAATTGAAGTTTGAGCTTGCTATTTTTTGGTCATGGAAATATTTAGATTTCAGTCCCAAACATGTTCGTCAATAGTCAATTTTCCACAAAATTCTTATCTCTAAACGAACTCTTCAAAAGGGTTTATTTCAAATTTGAGATCAGATTAATCTTGACGACATATTAGTTTATATGAGTCTCGATTCAACTTGATGACCCATACTCGATTGATTTGAAATAAAACGGTGTAGACATACACAAACTATATGCTACTCTCTCCGTCCCTTTAACTTTGTCTCGTTTTACCTTTTTCTTCTGTCTCATTTAGATTTTAGTTTGTCTCATACTATATTAGGTAATATTTTAGTGGCTACAGTTCATTTTTACTTTATTCACTCTATCAATTCAATATCAACTGCATAATTCAACTTTTTATTAAAAATCACACCACACCTAGGGATGGACCCGGGCCGGGCCGGTTCCGGTTCCGGGCCGGGCCCGGGCGGGCTTTTTTTCGGCTTACATGGGCCCGGAACCGGCCCGGGTTGATACCGGGTCCGGGCCTAACCGGGCCGGGCCGGGCCGGGCCCGGTTCAATGTTTTTTTTTTTTTTTTTTTTTGACTTTCTTGTTATCTCCCTACCCCCCCCCCCCTCACCCCCACGCCCCAAACCTCCCTAAAACACCCAGCCCTACCCTAGGAAAAGAAAAAAAATTGAAAAAAACCAAAAAAAAAAAAAAATGAACCGGGCCCGGCCCGAACCGCCCGGGCCGGTTCAACAAAAACAGGGCCCGGAACCGGCCCGCCCGACCCGCCAAAACGGGCTAAAAGCCCGGAACCGGCCAACCGGGCCCGGTCCGGTTCGGGCCCGCACAGTAGCGGGCCGGTCCGGTTCCGGGCCGGTTCGGCCCGGCCCAGTCCATCCCTAACCACACCTCTTTGTCCCAAACTTAGGGGGCGGAGGTAGTACTACGTATACAAGTAAAATTATGTTTGAATAAGATCTATAGTCCTATTTTGGTCCTGTTTCATTTAGTCTTGTTTGAGGAATTCTCTCATAATATGTATACAACGGTGTGTTATTTTTAATTTGTGATGCTTAAATTGTCAATTTAAGAATGTTAATTACTACTCCCTCCGTCTCGGGGAGAAGTTCCCAATTTCCTTATTTTGATGTCCCAAAAGAAACTTCTCATTTCCCTAAATGGAAAGTTATCCTACATTAAAACAGTGCCAAACAGTGCAAAACAGTGCCAAACAGTGTCGAAACAGTGCAAAACAGTAAAATTTACCCCTCAGTAACTTTATTTCCTAAAAATGTGTGAAAGTCAACCCGGGAACTTCTCCCCGGGACGGAGAGAGTATGTATTTAAAACAGAAACGAAAACCTCAAAATGAGACGTACGAAGCAGACAAGTGTGAACCCTTATCTCGGACAAAAGAGTACTATTTGGAGAATTTGTTTAAGTTAAGTTATGTTATTTAAGTATTTTCATTTTCTCAAAAACATAAGATGTACTCCGTAATTGATATTTAGGCATTTTTTTTCCTGCCCCAAATTCCCAAAATAAAATTCCAATTTTTCCTTTTAAGGTGTCCCAAATTGAAAATGTCATTTCCATTTAGACAAAATATTCACAAAATTGTAATTTTAAAATTCCTAGTGTATTTTAAATCTGCAATTTTATCATCCGAGACATTATTTCTCTTTTTTATTCCTTCACCCCTCATGATTCCGCCCACCATTTGTGATATTTACCAGTCTCATTCTTTTTCAACTCTTGACTTCTCCATCTTATTCGTTGTGTTCTCTAGGGGTGGACTCGGGCCGGGCGGCCCGACCCGGGGCCCGGTGGGTCCAGCGGTTCGGTTTGGCCCTGCCCGGGTGATGGGCGGTCCGGGCTCGGGCCCTGCTTTAGGCGAACCGGTCCGGGCCGGATTTTAATTTTAATTTTTTTTTGAATTTTTTTTAAGTTTTGGGTTGGATTAGGTATTTTGGGCCATTTGAGGTGGTTTGGAGTGGTTTGGGGTTGAGGGGGAGGGGTAGGGGGTTAAATAGGAGAACCAAAAAAAACAGGACCGGTTTGGCCCGGCCCGGCCCGGCCCGGTTTGGCCCGGAACCGGCCACCGGCGGTTCGGGCTCGGGCCCCAATTTTCTGGCCCGAGGCCCGAACCGGGCCCGAACCAGCCCGAGTCCAGCCATAGTGTTCTCCCCCCTATCAAAAGAGGGCTGAGGAGTAGTCCTAGACTCGGGCCGGGTGGCCTGACCCGGAACCGGCCCGGGACCGGTACTGTGCTAAACCGGCCCGGCGACTGGTCCGGGTAGGCCTGGACCGGGGGTTCCCGGTGCGGGCTCGGGTCACCCAAAAGCCGAACCGGCCCGGCCGGTTCGGGCCTGGTTCCGGGCTTTTTAATTTTTTTTTTTCCCAATTTTTTTTAACTTTTTGGGTTGGGCTGGGTATTTTGGACCATTTGGGGTGGTTTGGGGGGGTTGGGGGTGGGGGGGGGGGGGGTTAATTAGGAAAAGGAAAAAAATTGACCCGAGACCTGGACAGGACCCGATGGCTACCCGGGCCCACCTATTCAGAACCGGCGGCCCGCCCAGGCCTAGGCTTGACCCGGACCCGACCCGGACCGAATCCAGCCATACTGAGGAGCTTCTCTTGTGATACTAATACCAACATCCACACGGCCGAACTAATTAATCTCTAAAAATGTATAATGAGAAGATCTTCAATACAAAATGGTGAACATAAGTGACATCACGAGAGATAGATAACATAAAAATTAATGAGTAGACATGCCCGCCCCATTACCCGCCCCGTACCCGCCTGGTTTATTTTTGGCTATATTTTTATTATATTTTTATCTATTATTATCCCACAATTACTAAAAGATAAGATTTTTCTATTTACATTTTGTGTGTATGAATAATAGATGTACTAACTAATGAAAGTTCATAACAAATCTTAATAGTCTTGTTTGATTATTATCATGTTTTTGTGATTAATATTAAGTATTTTTAGGTTCAAATTAACTTAGGTTGTCTTTCTTCTATTCTTATAAATATACAAAACTTTAAAGTGGCATATGAAACATTTTTTGTCTATGCCGGACATCTGTTCATTTCTACCTCCACGATATTA
The DNA here is from genome assembly GCA_945859915.1 of Cuscuta epithymum. Taxonomy (NCBI): domain Eukaryota; kingdom Viridiplantae; phylum Streptophyta; class Magnoliopsida; order Solanales; family Convolvulaceae; genus Cuscuta; species Cuscuta epithymum. Next base: position 788,838 of record CAMAPF010000944.1, on the reverse strand, counting down.
ACATTGAGACGTGAAAAGATGATGTGATTATTAAGAAAAGTGAATTTATGTGGTTGTTATTAAATTAAAAAAGAGAGCTAAAGAAAGAATGATTTAGAACCACAAAAATTTTACCAAATTTGGCATTAAACGATCTTAGTGGGACGGATCAAAACAAAGATGAGAATATATTACTGGGAAGGAGTATAAAATTAGATTTTTCTGACTGATATTTTATATATGTGCCTAATTTTAGAGAGAGAAATTATTGATGGAGAGAACTTATAAAAAAAACTCTTTATCTGGTCTGAAAGTTACAATCCTAATTTCTAATAATGTCAAAGTTACAAAAATTAATGGAGTTAGTTCAATTGTAATAGTAATGGCCAAATTTACAAAAACTCACACAATTAGTTGGCATGCATTTACAAAATTAGTTGGCACAATTTAGATCTTACAAGACTAATATTACATAGAGCTGTCAAATGACTCAAACCGTCAAACAGGCCAACTCGACCCAACCCAAACAAGCCAGTAACAGGTTTTGCTTTATGTGAGTTTGGTCGGGCCAACCCGTATAATGACGGATTAGAATTTCTACAACCATACCCCAACTCACCTAACTCACGGGTTAAACGAGTCAGCCCCCAGGTGAATGGAAAAAAATACCAATACTAATCGTCCGATACTTGTTAACTTTAATTAAAAAATATTAAATACGCAGTACTAGTTATATCGAAATTTGAAAGCTATATGGGTACATGTAATAAAAAGACTCATCGTATAAAAATAGAGATTTGCTTAAATCTTTTGAGTAATTATTTGTAAATCATGACTATTGCATGTTAAATATTACTCCGCATATCGAGCTTTACATAGAGTATATGTTTCAACAATTTATTGAATATTTATTATAGAAATAATTATTTTGCAATGGTTGTAATTTTTAATTGTAATATAATAATGTTGGTAGTGAAAGGACAATATTGAAAATAGTAAAAGTCAAAACTATACGTTTGTATATTGGCTCGCGGGCCAACCCACAACTCATGTGAGCCAACTCACTTAAGCCCCCAACCCGTGTGGATTGACCCACGAAACCCACGAGACCACGAGTTAAATGAGCCAGAAAATCACAACCCTAACTCACCAATAAATGCGTTTAAACACGCCAACCCATGGTTTCAACCCATATTGATGGCACAAATAATCCTACTCCTCTCCATTTCCATTCTCCGTTTTTTTCACTCCATCTCTCAAAATACTTTTGACAAGTGGGGACTATTTAATTGAAGTCGCATTTCTGAAGTACCAAAGCCCAATATGCATCTGCAAAAATAACAAATTCAGACACCAGTTTGAGATTTTGGTTTAGCCTGGACTTTCTACAGATGTTGATTCAAACCAAAACTAAACCCAGACAATTATATCTGCTTAGTGAGTAAAATTACAGTAGTAACACCTTAAAAAACTATTTTCAGTAGCTTTCCCGGTGCATGTTACATTTACTGCTAATCTACATGTAAAACTTCTTCCGGTATAGATCATGAGCAACATACTCAACAGTCACAATCCGATCATCAAAGATTCGGCCATGTAAACAATGTGCAGCCATGCAAGAAGCTTCTGCTCTTCTATACTCTATCAGAACACAACCAGGCTCAAATATATTTTCGGGATTAGTTTCATTTCCCTTTGCTTCATTTTCAGGAGCCTCTAACTTTACATGATATTCGTTTAACTCTAACTCTTCCTCAACAACTAACTTACTGTCGTCCACTTCAAGCTTCTCTGCTGAACTCACAGTATCAACAGATCCATTAATAATTTCTTGGGACTTTGGGGAACTGACACAGTCATTCCCAGAAACTACCATGGGACATTCAGAAACAGAGATTCCCATTTCAACCGGATCATCTGCAAGTTTATCCTCAGAAGGACTGTCAACAAGTACAGCCTTACTTTCAGTAAGGGCATCATTGTGCATAACCTCAACAGGTTCTATTATGGGGGTGCGTTCATTATCCTTTATGACATTAATAGATTTCACCGTACCGAACCTGTGGAATCAGATAAATTATATTTTCAGAAATAGGGAACCAATTTACAGGACGGGAGGTGATGGAAGAAGAATAAAGATGATTTTTGAATTATGGACCTTGCACACTCCAGCCTTATATCATCCATCATTTCTTCAAGTTCCTGATCTGACAATCCCTTGTGATCGAACTGTGGATAAGAAAGTATGTAGAAACCAATACTAACCAAGTCATCAAAAAGCAGGCTAATGTTCACAGGTAAAATAAATAGAAATACGGTCAGTCATATAGACATACCATATTTTTCAGTTTCAGCACTTCTGTGGGGCTTTCTAAAAGAGGCTTAGCATGGTCAGGAATTCCATAGTAAGGAAGATTCTCAACATTTTCCTGAAGTGTATAGATCTTGTTGGTTAATCAAAGACTGACACCATGGAGTGGGTGTACATTAAGAGAAAAGGAAGGACCGCGATTTCTTTTTTAAATGAGAATTGTTGAAACACAGTACCACGAGCGAAGCATCTGGAATAGCTTGAACTACAGTTAGCACTTTGCCGCCTAATTTCATTCCATTAAGACCAGCACAAGCTTTAGCAGTAACTGAATGGTCAATATACTGGAACAAGCAGAAATATATGTTTTTTGATGAGAGTAACAAATTGTTTGACAACACAAAACCATAAAAACACATTAAGAAAGTGCTCCTTTAAGCTACCAGCCACCAGGTGAAGATAATGAAGACATTGATAAATTCTACACTTCAATTTGCAAACTGCAACTATTTCCTGGTTTATTTATTACCCTACACTTTACACCAAATACCCATCATTTTTTTGAACACTTACATGCACTCCCCTTTAAGCTCATACTTATCAAACAACACAAAGTTTTGCTTCTTCCCTACAGAAAATATGCCCCAATCCTTCCTAATTGTCTGTACTTCTATCCCGGTTCTTGATCCGTTAACCTGACATGAATCTCATCCAAATCATAATAAGCATTTTATGCCGTTTTCTTTCATTGAAATCATATCCTATGCCCAAGTAAAAATTTAGGGGTTATGCCTTACATTAAACATTATGTCATTATCACACTATGATGCATGAATTTTTCTGTAGAGTGATTTTGTCCTTCAACCTTGTGCTGTCCTTTAAGCAAATAAAGAGTGTCTAATGCATATTGGGCTTGTTTGGCAATCAGCGGTTAGCGGATAATGTTAGCAAGTTCTAAACAACGGATTGAGTCAGCGGGTTTGACTGGCGGGTTTGACCGGCGGATTAGTTTGACGGGTTACAGAAAGATGTTTGGTAACTTAGCTATTTGCTTTCAGCGGTTAATAGATAAAAAGAGCAAAGACATTAGAAAAACAGTCCAATAAGTAACGAATTACATAGAATTTTATATTAAATATGTTAAAACTTTAATAAATAAAAATAAAACAATTGATTATATAATATGTTAGGGTAATAGGAAGCAAGCACATAACAAAACAAAACGAAGCAAAGCAATGAAAAGAAAAACAAACAAAACAAAACAAAAAAACTGCCCAACACACCTCATCCAGTTGAAATAACCCAAAAATTGCAATGAAGTATCATTAAATTGCAATCTGATCCAAATTCATCGCACTGCTGATAACACTTTACTTACTTTACTTGCAGTGTGGTGGATTATGTTTTAGTGTAAAAATCCCACCAGGGTCACCTCACCACCAAAACAAAGGGGACCATAAGGGAATGCGAAATTATATCCAACTCATGCGATAAAACAAATAGTGAGTACAAATCCGCACCAGACAATAATTATGTCAGGATTGAGAAAATGTAAATAAATCATTTAAGCAATTTAATAACAGATATATTATGGATAATAAATTAATAATCATAATACCTCAAGAAAAGCACAGGGTTCATTAAGACCAGCATTCAGCTCAAAGTGGTAGGCTTTCAAATGTCCAAAGGATTTAGCGATCTCCATAAGCTGGAATAGCAGAATAAAATTTATGCTCTCCCAGCATAATGAAAATGAAAAATGAAATTACAAATACTATTTGAAATAAACCTTTTACAAACATCAAGATTAATATTTTCTTACCATATCAGATGAAATAACATCTGAGATTCCACCAACAAAAATCTACAATTTGACGGGAACATGGTTAAAACATAAAACAATCTACCAAATTGAAAAACAGAATACATTTGAGATAATACGTAGAATCATCAAAAACTTTAAGAGTATCATGCACATGACTTATGACTTAATGTCAAAGAAAGACGTGCCCGTTTCGCTTACAGTTGATTGGAGCTAACCTCCTAAGAGCACTAAGTCGGCCCAAACAGGTTAACAGTTGTTTTAACAGTTTCCTCTTTACAAATAGAGTAGATAAGAGGCAATTCATATCTTTGTTATGATGCTCCAATTTCAGGTAAAATAAATCATGGGAATTTGTTATTGTTTACAGTCAAATAAATATTTGGATATCCGCAAATTACATGTGATTTAATAAACAGAGGTTCTATGGTACAAAGAAAGCATACCTTATAAGGTGAGTTGATTACAGTACCACTTGTCCTATCAACTGCAGCCTGTGAAATCTCACCAACACCAGTCTGCATGAAAATAGCAACAGTCTGAAAACCTGCTACATGAATAGTAACCACAACAAACCTCAGAACTTGCATATTAGTAAAACAAAGTGAATAATTCCACATGTAAGAGGCTCAAATCCCATAAGCACAGATAAGACAGGCTGACATCAAAAAGTGATCACACAATATATTTAGCATGTCTTAATGTATATTTTGATTTTTTTTTGAATTAGAAAAATAAATCAGATACTTCAACCAACAGTTAAATCAATGTGTACATGCTCTTGAGGACACAAGAAGAAAATGTTAAATTAACTTAGCCATCTCCTCTTGGTCATTACGTTTTATGAATAGCCTAGATATTTTTTACCCTCCAGAAAAAGGACCTAAAAATTACTGCTGTGAGCAAATGTAGAAGCAGCTGAGATGACTAATGAAGCAAACTGCAATTATAAGTCCATTAATTGCCATAAATCTTACTCCCACTTCAATGAAATCTTTAGGACGTCTAATTTTAAGAATGGAACCACTGATTGATCTCCCGTCAAAGGAAAGTGCGGCAGAGGCATCTTCAGGTGTCAAAAATTCTAGAAGACCTTGGGCCTTCTCCTTGTGTATCTGTAGCAAATAATAGGATAAATCAAATGCGTTGATGGTACTAGAACATATGAACATTAAATATATTACCCCCCATCCCATTGCTAAGTTTGTATTAGGTATGAAATAAGAAAAGTAAAAATGTGTGGTTGAGAGCCGTGCACTGGAGAGAAAAATAAACAGAACCACAAATTATTTACTTTACACGGAATGTGGCCCCCAGACTCTTTTGGGACCAAGGATTGGATGTTGTTGTAAAGGGAATGTGGCAAAGTTTTTGGGACAAGCAAAGCAGAAAGTTGGCAAATCCAATGGGACGTAGGGAATGGGAGTATGAAAAAAGAAACAACATACCATACAGCTAATACAGGGCTTTGTCCCTTGAATACGGTTGGCGCCTGAAGACAGCAGAAACTTATTGATGCATTCCATAACATCTTTATCAGACACTGAATTTGGCAAGTTTTCAACATAGAGTGTTCTCAAAGGTCGTGTTGCTTGTGTTAACTGGACTGACTCAACAGCATGCACCGATGGAGAGTAACTATTTTGGAAAAACATGGCAGGTTTTGTTGCAAACAGACTAGCAGTAGTCACACCAAATGAACCAAGTTTGTTCAATGATACAGACTGTGCAGATGAAAAAACACTACACACTACTGGTGCAGGAAAATTTCTCTCTGTTGTTGCAGGTGGGCGGTCCCAGCCAGCAATTCTTTTCTCTGGTGAGCGTTTAGTTGGGGACGGAGTTTTGGCAGCAGCTTCAGATTTCCTCTTTCTTGGTGAATAGCCACCAAGCCCACTTGTCACCCCTGCATGCCTCTTCGAATGACTAGTTTCACCATTGTTGGATATCTTATTCCTATCAGACTCAATGTTTGATCGTCCAAATTTATCTTTTGAAGAGTGCGAGTTGGATTCCCCCATATCTCTCATGTCATGTGATGAATGCTTGTGGGCCTTTGGAGATAGTGAGCGGGACTTTCTGTGATTGTCTTTACCATGATCTGTGCTCCTTGACCGTCTTCTTTTATTCCTTAACTCTCCATAATGAGCTCGCTTTGAATCCTTCCTTTCTGGAAAAAAAGAAGCCCCTACTTTTGTTGATTCATGCTTTTTGTGTGCACTTCTGTCTTTAGCCCTCTTAGCATCTTCATTTTGGTGTTTTCTTGAGCTTTCCTTTTCACAACTTTCTTTCTTTTTATCTTTATGGCCACTTCTATGATTTCTTGAATGTCTCTTCTCAGATTCATCCACAGAAGCATTGTTTGGGAATTCATCACTTTTTCTCTTCCTGTACACCTTTCGGCTGTGAGTGTTGTCCTTATCATGATGGGCTTCATTTCTTTCCTTCTCATGTGTTTTACCACTTCTACCAGCCAACTTCCTGGCCTCATCATTTGCATTTCTGTTACCGCGTCTTTTTTCAGAATCATCAAGAGACTTGTCATCTTTTTTCCTCCCTCCATGAGGAGCATTATCAATTTTGTATCTGCCCATGTTCTTAGTGCTGGTATCAATGCTAACTGCATCTTGTTTGGTTTCTGACTCTCTACTTGATTTCTTCTTGCATCTAAGGAGTTTACTTTCCTCATCATTACCTTCCTTCTTTCTTGAGTTTAACAACTGAGAGTCCTTAAAATTATGCCTCACATTACTAGGTAAGGAAGCATCATAGCTTCTGTCAGATGCCAAACAATCAAAAGTCCTTTTCACAGAGTTTTGTCCATCAAATGGAACTGCAGCACAAGCAATACTATCCTTAATTTCTTCAATGCCACTCTTGTTCTTCCGTCTAAGCATAATTTCATCAAAAGAGAAAGGTCTTGTCCGGGCTGAAGTTCCCTCGTTGCAATTGCTCTGGAATAATGTATTATTGTATGCACTCATCTCCTTTTCCTGATTGAATCGCCCCATAACTCTCTCAGTATAACAAACCAGAATTAAAAGTTTCCAAATATCTCAAAATGGTAATGCTTATAAAATTAAACAGTTCCAAGGGAACTCCATCAGGTAATGATGGTAGAATTTACAATTCCAATGAAGCTCTTATATCCAGAACAAATAGCTGCATCCAAAACAAATAAGTTTATTGTTGCCATTGTCATCTTAACAAGTAACATCAAAATGTGCATTGATTTTTAAGGAATGGTTAACTCACATGAATAGAGTTTACAGCAATAAACATGGCAAACCAGCATTCTATTTACCAATGCATGATATGGAGTAAATGTCCACTGGACCACTGCAGTAGAAGATAAGCCTAAGTGCGAGGAAAATCTAAAAATGACCACCAAGTTTGAAGATCGATCTATAAAAAGATAATAACGATTCTAAATTCAGGGCATATTACAGTTTTCTTAAATCAGACGTCCCAAAAACTTTCAGCTTACAAAAACCTAAGCGATTTTCAACCTTTTCTTACCGTTTAAAGTGAATAATCGCTAAAAACAAGATAATTTAGTACTTTTCAGACATTTTCCCCCCATCACTTTAGTAGGTCATTTCTCTCCCGCGTATCCTTCACGAAACTATTTCAAATTCCTCCGAAATATATGAAATGGTTTCATTGCCACCACTTAAACTTCAACGCTGCTCGAGCCTAGTACCCCAAAATCTCTCTCCAATAACAATGAACAAGAAATCAATTATCGAATAAACTCGATGAAAAATACCAGAAGAAATAGATGCATATCCTTGAATCTTTTTCGTGAGCCGCAATTTGCACCGCCATTCAGAGGTCCAGAAAGAAAGACAAGGTAAAGGAGGAAGAAGGCGATAGTAAAGAGCTAGCTCAAACGAATTAGGGCTTCTATTTAACTTTTCCATTTTTTTTGACATAGGGTGTAATCAGTTGCTCCATCTTTTTTTTTGAAAACTGTAGAATAGGTCCTCTAACTAAAAAAAACACTCATTTGAGCCCCTCAACTTTACAAAAACAATCAGATTTAAAATTTAGTCAAGTCATATCAGGTTAACCGGGCATATTTGCTTATGTGGCTATTTCCAATTGTTTTTTTCTTTTTTCCTTCTCTCTTCCTTTGTTTTTCTTCGGCCACATCCCCTCTCTTCTTCTTCTTTTGCTTCTCCCCAGCCCGGTACCTCTGTATGAACCTTTTCTTTCTTTCTTTCTTTCTTAGATTTTTGTAACTCTCTCCTTTCTCCCCACCATCTTCCCACCTGTACTGCTCCCACCTTTTAGTTTTCTTCTACCCTTTTCATTCTTCTTCTTGAAGAGTTGAAGTTATATAGGAACTCCAGCGTAGACTTGAAGATGGAAGCTTGGGCAGAGGAGGTTTTCACCTTCCATCTTCCACGTCATTGGTTCCAGTCTTTGTAGACAACGAAAAAAATTAGCTCGATTAGGCGGCTAACGACGGCGAGGACGCACTAAAAATTCCGGCGCACTTCTTCTACACCTCCGGCGATGATGGTGCTAAACAGAAAAGCTTGGGTTTCCAGGGTTTTACACCTCCGAAAAGGATGGCGTTTTGGCTAAGGAGCTCTAAATTTCGTTGAACTTTTCTACACCTCTTGGCCAATGACATTCCGACGTCCGTGTTCTATACCTCCGGCGCCATCGACCTTGTGTCTGGCCGACGTATTTTCAAACTCACAGAAGGAAGGAATGTGAGAAAAGAAAAGACGAAAATAAAACAAAGGGGAAAAAGAACGGAAGAAGAAGACGGAGGGGGAAGAAGAACTGCGTTAGAATTGGAAGTTGCAGGAGGAGGAAAGAGGGAGAAGAAAACGAAAGAGGAAAGGGAGAAAAAAGAAAAGAAAAAGTTTAGAAATAAAAACAGGTGGATCGCCACAGACATATGACCGGGTAACTTGTTTATCACCTGCGAAAGTTTAAATTTGACTATTTTTCTGAAGTTGAGGGGCTCAATTGAGTGTTTTTTTTAGTTGGAGGGCTTGATTGACTTTTATGATATACTACGAGAGCCTATTTGACAATTATCCCTTTTTTTAGACTTAGAATACAACAACAACAACAACAACAACAACAACAACAACAACAACAACAACAAAAATATAACAACAAACCATTAATGCTAAAAGATTTGGGGTCGACTAACATAAACCGATGACATTGATGTCAAAAAGAGAAGACAAACAAGCAAAAAAGGAGATAAAATGAATAAGATAAAAATAAATAAATATTACTACCTTCGTCCCGCTAAGATTGTCTCGTTTTACCATATCGGTCTGTCCCACTAAGATTGTCTCATACTCCCTCCGTCCCTTAAAACTTTGCCATTTTTCCTTTTTGGGACATCCCAAAAAACTTTGCCACTTTCGCTTTTAATCAATTAGTTTGTGGTTTCTGTTATTTCTCTCTCCTCTACACAAACCTCAACCACACAGTTTTTACTTTATTATTCTCCGTACCGGTCAATTTAGGCAAAGTTTTAAGGGACGGAGGTAGTACCAAATTTGGCAAAGTTGTGTGGCTCTAAATCATTCTTACTTTATTCTTACTTTATCAATTCAATATCAACCACACAAACTACTTTTTATTCATTTACGATTCACTCCCTCTTGTCCCATTGTTACCGGGACGGAGGGAGTACCTTCGTACCACTATGTTTGGGACAAAGGGGTGTGGCACAACGTTTAAGAAAAATGGAATTGTGTGGTTGATATTGAATTGATAAAGTGTGAATAAAGTAAGAATTGTTATAACAGATGCAAGAAAGAACAAATAAAAAGGAGAAAATCAACACACATATTTAACGTGGTTCACTAACAATTTGTTAGCTACATGCACATGCAGAGGGGATAACCGTTTCATTCAGATATGAGGAGAGAGTACAGGTTTTCAATCTGTTAATTTTCTGAATCTTGAGCTCTCCTACTTATAGGACTTAAGTGACTCTTCTGAAAAGATAGTCACTTGACTCTTCAGAGAAGCAAGTGTCAAGTGTCTCTTTACAAAATCAAAAGTTAAAAAACTAGACCCCAAAAATGACCAGATTCAAGGCATGATCTAACAAAACTCCACCTTGACTTGAATCTCCTTCAGATGTACCAGTTGCACCTTAGATGTCAGATGTACTCATAATCTCCTTGCCTCAGATTTGCTCTTAAGAGCACATAATGCCCCCGTAAGGGCCATCAACAACTTGAGATATTGAGCAAGTCCAAACAATGTTTGAACTTGTTTGAGGAACCGGTTTGGTAAACATATCAGCATGATTGTCAGACGTGCCAATCTTTTTCACCTTGATCCTCTTCTCATTTCGCAGGAAGTGGTACCTCACATCAATATGCTTAGTCCTTTCATGATGGACCTGATCCTTAATTAGATATGCATATTGCACCCAAATTGTCACAGTATACTATAGCTTGATCATCATGTAGGCCAAGATCAACAACTAATCCTTTCAACCATATTCCTTCCTTTGTAGCTTCAGTCAATGCCATATACTCTGCTTTAGTAGAAGACAAAGTCATCGTAGGTTGCAAAGTTGCCTTCCAACTAACAACTGAACCACAAAAAGTGAATACATAACCAGTCATTGATATTCTACTATCCAGATCACTTCCATATATGAGACCAACATCATATGTTCCTCTCAGATAGCGAAAAAATCGCTTCAGAGCTAGCCAGTGTTACCTGCCAGGATTAATCATAAACCTGCTAACTACACTAACTGCATGTGCCAGATCGGGTCTAGTGCATATCATAGCATACATCAAGCTACCAACTACACCGGTGTAAGGAACCTTAGCCATATACTCCTTCTCACCATCAAATTGCACAACAAATGATAAAGATAAATAGGCATTTAATTTGAGGTACTTGGAGTACTTAAGGGCTTTGCAATAGACATGCCAAACCTTGACAAAATCTTCTGAATGTATCTCTTCTGTGATATGAAAAGCTTCTTCTAACCTCGATCCCTATAAATCTCCATCCCCGGAATTTTTTTAGATGCACCCAAATCTTTCATCTCAAACTCTGCACTGAGAAGACCCTTCAACTTCTGTATATCTGCCTTGTTCCTTGCAGTTATGAGCATATCATCTACGTAGAGGACTAGATAGATGAAAGAACCATCCTCCATCTTGTTGAGATAAACACAACAATCATACAAACTCCTATTGTAGCCAAGCCCAACTATGTAACCGTCGAACCTCTTGTACCACTGCCTAGGTGACTGCTTAAGTCCATACAAGGACTTCTTGAGCTTGCAAACCCAATCTTCTTTCCTTAGAACCTGGAAACCATATGGCTGAGTCATATAAATCTCTTCCCGATGTGCAATTATTGCTAGTAGCACCCTGATGGAAGTGTGTCTGATCACTGATGAGAATATCTCATTGTAGTTTATCCCTTCTCTCTGTGTGAACCCTCTTGCAACTACTCTATCTATGTATTTAATGCCCTCGGTAGGTGAGATTCCTTCATTTTTCTTGAAGACCCATTTGCAAGTAACAATTTCCTCTCTGATAGCCGTTCAACTAGTTTCCATGTGCTATTTTTGTGTAGTGATTCCATCTCATCACCCATTGCTGCAAGCCATTGGGTTGACCCACTACCTGAAACAACTTCTTTGTAGGTGGATGGCTCATCAAAGTCCACCTCCTCAGCAACCTCAACTGCATATGCCACTACATATCCCACCACATAATCATTATGCCACTCCGGAGGTCTAATTTTTCTTCTTGGATGATCATTTGCAATATCGTGCTTATGAACTTCTGGTGGTATAGGAATTGGTGATGCAGTTTCTGGCATATCAAACTATGTAGGTCCAGTATCAGGGAAACAACAGTTTCATGTGAATGTTCCTCATCAACTTGTTGTTGTATTTCTACCTCCACCTGTTTATCAACACCCACACTATCTTGCACAGTAGTAGACTTTACAACGGGGTTAAGCATAAAAGTTTCATCAAAGATGACACTTCTACTCAGTATTACACTCTTTTCAGAAGGTGACCAGATTCTATAACCTTTAACCCCATCCCCATAGCCTACAAATACTTCCTTTTTAGCTCTTGGTTCCAACTTGCCTTCACTTATATGATAATAAGCAATGGACCCAAAAGCTTTCAGATTTAAGCAATGTTCTAAAAGGCGCTAGGCGCTAGTCGGGCGCAAACCCAGTGCCTAGCGCCTAGGCGGCTAGGCGGGCGCCTAGGCGGGGACTAGTCGGAGACACAGAAATTGCATTTTTATCTATATTTTTTCATAAATATGATAAGTAATATTGTATTTTTGTGTGTATAAAATACATATATACATATACATTAACAAACATGAATGATATAATTATCACATTTAATCATACAAAGTATATGATAACTAATCACTTAACTTTATTATGTTATAAATATAAATAATGATAAAATTTAGGTATATATACAAACATATATGGTTTTATCTTTATTTATAACTTCATTTCTTTATATTCATGGCTAAAGTTAAAGTATGTATATCGTTTAGAAAATTAAAATTAAAAAGTGAAGTAATTTTCGACAAATTAGACGCCCTAGGCGGTCGATTAGGCGCTCTAGGCGGGCAACTAGGCGCCATAGGCGGGCGACTAATTCACCTAGACGGCAAACCAATTAGTCGGAGCGCCTAGACGAAAATCGGGGCGCCCGACCACCGCCTAGCGCCTAGGCGGGGACTAGTCGGGCGCCTAGAATGATTTTTAGAACAGAGGATTTAAGTAATCAAATGACTTACCAGACCACATTTCACCACATTTAATAAGGTATTTTGCAGTCTATACCTGTATGAGGTGCACAATTTATCAAATAGCTAGCAAGTTGTGCTCACAACTTCTGCCCAAAATCTTCTAGGCAACCCAGCACTGAAGAGCATGCACCGAGCCCTCTTCAACAAGGTTTGGTTCATGCGTTCTGCCACACCATTTTGCTGTGGTGTGGTCGTGACTGTATGATGTCTAGCAATACCCTCAGACTTGCAGAAATCATTAAAGTCCGTCGAACAGAACTCTAAACCATTATCAGTACGAAGCATTTTTATCTTCGTACCAGCTTGATTCTCCACTAATGTCTTCCACGCCTTGAAATTCTGGAAAGCTTCACTTTTATGCTTCATGACAATTTGCCCATGACATCCTCGAATAATCATCAATCATAGACAAGAAGTATCTGCAGGCACTCAAGGACTCAACTCGTGAAGGACCCCAACAATCAGAATGGATGTAATCAAGTGTGCCTTTGGTTCTATGAATTGCCTTTCAAAATTTCCTTCTATGAAGTTTCTAGAAGACACATGGCTCACACAAACCAACACCGGTGACCTTATGTCCATCAAGAAGACCACGCTTCGACAGAATCTGCATCCCCCTTTCGCTCATATGCCCAAGCCTAATGTGCCATAACTTTGTCATATCAGACTTGCGATCTTCTGAGGATGCAACAGTAGCAATACTAGTGACAGTAGAACCTTGTAAAATGTACAAGGTACTATGCTTGGCTCCCTTCTGAATCACAGATGAACCTTTATTGATGCACAGTTCTCCACCTTCTCCCTTGAAACTGAAACCCTTACTGTCCAACACACTAAGCGATATCAAGTTCTTGGTCATGTGAGGAACATGCCTGACTTGGTTCAAAGTTACCACTTTACCAGTATGTGTTCTTATTCAGATGGAGCCAATCCCAACAACCTTGCAGATAGCATTGTTTGCCATCAGAACATTACCATCTACTTGTGCATATGTTGAGAACCACTTCCTCTTCGGACATATGTGATATGATGCTCCAAAATCAAGGACCCACACATCAAAATGATGTGATTGTTCATTAACTGCCAGATCCAGATCTTGTTTTGAATTTGAATCATCATGTGCAACAGCGACAATAGGTTGTAGTCTAACCTGATTATTCTACAGCTTCTTCTTAGGACAATCGGATTTCCAATGTCCCTTCTCTTTGCAGTAATTACAAATATCATTTGCTTTAGGACCCTTTGAAAACTGTTTGTTCATATTGAACTTCTTCTTCCATGAATTTCCTGATCCCTTACTGCTCGATACACTCAATCCAGCACCCTGAATATCTATAACACTACCAGCTGCCTTATGGTGCAACTCTCTAGTATGCAATGAAGCTTTAACATCTTCCAGGCTAACATTATCTTTAGCCAAAATGAAAGACTGGACAAAGTTTTCATATGAAGGTGGCAAAGAAACTAACAGGATTAAAGCAGCATCCTCATCTTCTACTTTAACATCAATATCACGTAATTCCAATATAATTGTGTTTAAATGATCTAGATGTTCTCTCAGAGACAAACCTTCTTACATACGGAGACTGAACAAACGTTGCTTCGATAACAACTTATTGGTTAAGGATTTTGTCACGTATATAGCTTCAAGCTTTAACCACAGACCTGCAGCAGATTCTTCAGTTGCTACTGTGATACCTTGAAAATTTGAAATAAAAATAAATAAATAAATCAGATAAGTTATATCTGATAAATCAAATGAAAGTAAGATCAAAATATTTTTTTATACTTGGTGTATAAAAATATACGCACACTACATGCAATAGAATTAAACACTTATGTAGCATCGAAAAAAAATGGAAATAAATCAGATAAAATATAGGTGACATAATAAGTAAATAAATAAATAAATAAATAAAAATAGTAAGAATATTATAAATTACTAATAATAGCATCAAATTAATAAATGAAAATATCATATCATAAAACAATGACACATGCTAAGATCATCTACCAAATAATGTATATACATTATGTACATATATTTATATGTAAAACTCAAAATACATTTAAGTAATTAAAAATAATAATAATAAAATAAAAATAAAATGAAACATCAGTATAATTGGGAATCAAATCAGGGATCAATACACATGCCATGTTCATCAACTACCAACCTATCATTATGTATAGACATTATTATTATTATTATTATTATTATTATTATTATTATTATTATTATTCATACAATTATCAAATAAATAAAATAAACCATAAGGACCATCTAGACCTATAAATACACCCTCTTAGCCATCCTAAACACTGCAAATCGGAGAGATAGAAGCTATATATACATATACATATATATACATAATCTCGCCGGAAAATTTATGCCTATAATATTTTACGTATCAAACTTCGTAAAAACGATAGAGGAGGGTCGTGAGAGGTCTAGGAATACTTCCCAATAAATTCCAGACCGATTCGTAGTCACCGGAGTATCCTAGAGGTCGCCGGAGTTGCAAGCCGTGGAAACGGGTCTTCAGAAAAGACACGATTTTGCCGTAGATAGGGGTGGCGGAGCTTCTCCTCGACGTGAGGATCATTTTGCAACTTGAATCATCGAAATCCGTTACCTGTAAGTAAAGTTATCGCTCGCCGAAGTTTTCGGGATTCCGGTCGCCGGAATCGCGACCTGGAGAAGCTGGGAAGGAGACAACTCAGTCTTCTTGGGCCGGGTCGCAAATTTGGGCCGGTTCGGCCCATTTTCAATAAAAATTAAAAATAAAATAGTAAATGAAATAAATAAAATCTGTAAAAATATAAATTAAATACCTGGTTTAAAAATACATATTCGGACCAAGAATAATTGAAAAATAATATTTGTAGCTATTTTTAATTGATTTAATTGTAATTGGGCCAATTTGTACATATTTAGTAAATAATTAACTAAATAACGAAATAAATTATGAAATAAATATTGGAGCAAGCTAGATTAAATATATGACTAACTAGGACATTTGGGACCATTTATAATTAATAAAAATTATGATTAGCATATTTAATTGTAATTAAACCGGTTAATAGATATATGAAATTAAGTGAATAAATAAGGGAAATAATTCTAAAATAAATATCTGGACAACCTAGGTCAAATATAGACCCAAAATGTAGTTATGGAATGTAATAAATTTATAAAGTCGATTTTTAAGCCATTTAATTTGATTAGGCCATATAAAACTAGTTAAGTAATTAAATAAGAAAATTTTGATATTAATGGTGAAATAAATAAATCACTAAGATTGAAAATAATGTTCTGGACTAAAAATGATGTTTGTAATAAAATAAGGAAAAGAAAATAAAGTTGGGTTATCTAGTATAAATGAATGACTATATTTGGACTCAATAAATAAATTATTGAATTAGTGGACTAATTAAATTAGTGTGATTAAATTAATAATTATTATCCTTGATTATTAGTGATTTGGACTCCATATATATTATTAAACTATTTTAACTCATAAAAAAAAATTAGTTGATTAATATAAACCAATTAATTAAGTAATGTGTACTTAGTGATTTAGTTAATTGACTTCATTGGAGTAGTTTAACTAAATGAATTAGTTTAATGGACAAATTGGTTAAATTATGGATGTGGTAATATTTTTGGACTTTATATAGAAAATTAAAACGAGATTAGAAGCTTATTATTGGCCTTAATTGAATTAGATTAATGTATTTAGCTATATTGCTATAATTAAACTTATTTATTGAATTTAGTTAGTTCAATTAAATTAGTAAATAAAATAAATAAAACTGGATGATTGGATTAATTAATTTAATTGGGTTAGTTAGTATAAATAAACCATTGAACTAATTAAAGTGGTTATTGAGATTAAACTATCATTAATTACTATTATTTTGAAATATTGTTTACATGAAATTACTATTAGAAGATTTATAAAAAAAAAAAAAATTATGTACATTATGTAAACTGAATTTTTGGACTAAAAATACTTATTTAATTCGAAATGATGATATCATTATATAGTTAAACTAATTGGACCAGTTAACTATTTAACCAAATAAAATTAAAGAAAAATCGAGTTGGATTATTATAATTAAAGAAAATAATAAGAATGGGCTGGAAATAAAAATTTAGTAAGATTTATTAATTTAATTTAATATTCATATTTAAAGAAGGAATTATGAAGTTAAAGTAATTAAAGGTTGGATATATAAGAAATAACGAAATAATAGAATAGTTATTGATTTAGAATTTTGATCAACATTAGAAGAAGAATTCAAGTGAAGATCAAGCTAGAGATTTTATTAAGGAGATTATCGCAATTTAAGGTAAGTACTATGTCAACCAAATTTCATGCTTTTCCCATATAAATATATTTGTGACTAGTTATTTGAGATCTTTTGAGTATATGATAGTTAATGAGATTTTACGTATCAATTGTGATTGTGAATTATATATATATTTGAGATTTGAGTATTTTATATTGGGTGATATTTTGAGCATTTGAATTTACATATGAATTGTTATTTGATTGAGATCGATTTGAGATTTGAGCTACTTATGAAGTATCCTAAATTTTGAACTATTTATGGTATATTTGAGTATGATGAGTTGGAGTTAATAATTTTATTGTGAATAATTTTGTGGAATTCGGATTTTATATCCATTTTGATTGAGGCTATGATACTTGAACTTTGAGGTTGAATTATGATTTTGTAAGTACCCGGAGAAATGTGGATTTGGTGAGTGGTAATGACTATAAGTCTAATTCCACCAGGGATCTCCCAAAAGCGGAGCATCCCAGCTTAATTGTAGTAGTCGGTAGAAAAATCCCGACTACTCGGACTTTTTACTACCCGGAGAGCTTGGAATCTCTTTTAGGGGGTGTGCACACTTAAGGTAGGAGTTCGGCTTCCATTGGATTTGATTGAGTTTGGATGATTGGATTATATTTGGATTTAATTGGACTTGGATTCCATTGGTATTGAGGTGATTTGGATTATTTGGTTGGACTTGATTGAGGTGAATGGAATTACATTATATTGGATTATTTGAGTGAATTATATTTGTTTGGATTGGGTTGAATTTGATGTGGTTGAGATTATTAATTTATTCGTAGATTTCCAAAGTAATACTTTTGGATTTGGTTTGATATGATTACGTTGAATATTGATTATGAGTATTTGGAAGTATTTTGAGGTAGATATATTTGGAGTTTTACATATAATTTATGTTTTGGAATATTTACAAGAATTTTGGTGGTTTATGTACATTGACATTTTAGAATTATTATGATTTGGAAATTTGTATCTATATTTGGAATATTATTATTTTACATGTGATTTTGTGATGAGAATTTGTATAAAGTGTTTCAAAAGGTTTCCTCCCAAATGTTTTCACAAAATGATATATATGTATCAAACATGATTATTTTACAGGGTTGGGTGGGCCTTACTTAGCATTTCCAGCTAATTTTTGTTTCTTTGTGTTTTTCTTTCTGTACTTTATTTGTGCAGGAATTGAGGATCATATTGAAGTTGATTTCGAGAGCTTCCGCTAGAACACATAGACTAAAGTGAATAAGTAATTTATTTTAGTCTTAATTTTAAAGAATTGTAGTTGAACAGTTAAATATGGAAAATTTTAATTTGTTGGTGGTGGATAGCCTGTGCACTCGGTTATGTGAGAACCGAGTGTGGCGGTAACGCCCCAGTTCCCCTTTGAATTTTCCGCTGCATAATTCTGATAAATCATTATTTAAATGTATTTTTGGGTGGGAAATTTGGGGGTGTTACAGCTACCTCGGTGATGACATCGTCGACCAAGCATAGTAAGATTGTCGAGTGAGCTTTCTCCTCCAAACTTGCCAAATCGACATCATAGATGTCACCTTCTTTGACAAAGGAGCCCACGGCCCCTGCTGTTTCAACAGGGCACACATCTTTATCTCCCATAAACTAAAATTGTTCCCCTGTAAACTTTTCGATTTTAACATTCATAGTAGACATCTTTCTTTCAGAAACACCCGTCTCAAGAGCCTGAGCTCTGATACCAGTCTGTTATAACAAATGCAAGAAAGAACAAATAAAAAAGAGAAAATCAACACACAGATTTAACGTGGTTCACTAACAATGTAACACCCCCAAATTTCCCACCCAAAAAATACATTTAAATAATGATTTATCAGAATTATGCAGCGGAAAATTCAAAGGGAAACTGGGGCGTTACCGCCACACTCGGTTCTCACATAACCGAGTGCACAGGCTATCCACCACCAACAAATTAACATTTTCCATAATTAACTGTTCAACTACAATTCTTTAAAATTAAGACTAAAATAAATTACTCAAATCACTTTAGTCTATGTGTTCTAGCGGAAGCTCTCGAAATCAACTTCAACATGATCCTCAATTCCTGCACAAATAAAATACAGAAAGAAAAATACAAAGAAACAAAAATTAGCTGGAAATGCTAAGTAAGGCCCACCCAACCCTGTAAAATAATCATGTTTGATACATATATATCATTTTGTGAAAACATTTGGGAGGAAACCTCATGAAACATTTTATACAAACTTCTCATCACAAATTACATGTAAAATAATAATATTCCAAATATAGGAACATATTTCCAAATCATAATAATTCGAAAAGGTCAACATACATAAACCACCAAAATCCTCGTAATTATATTCCAAAACATAAATCATATGTAAAACCCAAATATTCGTCTCAAAATACTTCCAAATACTCATAATCAATATTTAACATAACCATATCAAATCCAATTAAAAAGTATTACTTTGAAATCTACAAATAATTTAATAATCTCAACCACATCAAATTCAATCCAATCCAAACAAATATAACTCATTCAAATAATCCAATAGTATGTATATCAATTTATCTCAATCAAGTCCAACCAAATAATCCAAATCATCTCAAGTCCAATGGAATCCAAGTCCAATTAAATCCAATGTAATCCAATCATCTAAACTCAACCAAATCCGATGGAAGCCGAACTCCTACCTTAAGTGTGCACACCCCCTGAAAGAGATTCCAAGCTCTCCGGGTAGTAAAAAGTCCGAGTAGTCGGGATTTTTCTACCGACTACTACAATTAAGCTGGGATACTCCGCTTTTGGGAGATCCCTAGTGGAATTAGACTTATAGTCATTACCACTCACCAAATCCACATTTCTCCGGGTACTCACAAAATCGTAATTCAACCTCAAAGTTCAAGTATTATAACCTCAATCAAAATGGATATGAAATCCGAATTCCACAAAATTATTCACAATAAAATTATTAACTCCAACTCATCATACTCAAATATACCATAAATAGTCCAAAATATAGGATACTACGTACTTCATAAATAGCTCAAATCTCAAATTTCAATCCAATAACAATTCATTTGTAAATTCAAATGCTCAAAATATCACCCAATATAAAATACTCAAATCTCAAATATATATAATTCACAATCACAATTGATACGTAAAATCTCATTAATTATCATATACTCAAATGATCTCAAATAACTAGTCACAAATAAATTTATATGGGAAAAGCATGAAATTTGGTTGACATAGTACTTACCTCGAATCGCGATAAATTCTAACTGAAGCTTTAACCTCGATCTTCACCAAATTCTCCTTCTAAGAATATTAAAATTCTATAGTTAAAAACTATTTTAGTCCGATCTCTTAAATCCCAATCATTCTGTCGACTTTTATTATTTGTGAATCGATATTCTAAGATGTATCTGATTAGTGTTTTTAACACAAAAGTTTATTTAATTTCATGTCGTTTGAAAATACACTCCAATTAATCCACCTAGCGAATTTATAATTAGGTAGATCAGACCATTACCTTATTTTTCGGTCAGATTAAGATTTCTAATTCTAGCCATTTTCCTTAAATTCTTAATCAACTATACGGCTCAACACTTTAGTCACCCCAGTTCAGTTTATATGAAATATAAATGGCTCAGTAGTAATAAAAGAAGACAGAGCTGTGGAGCGTAACGTACTTCGTCGAAATGAAGCCGACGGGCGCAGGTGGTCCGGTGATTAAGCAGTTCCCGAAGGATGGATGTCCAGCGGCGATATGGCGAAGGGGAACTTCCAGAAGTCCCTTCTCTCCGGCGTGAAAGACCCTCAGGCCCGGGAGCTTTGCAACCTGGCGACTCTGTCTCTCCGGCGTTAATGGTGTCCGATGATTAAAGTTCGTCCAGTCCGGCGAGACACCTTTCTATAGCGACGGTGAAACTGCTCCGTGACAGATTATATGCCTGGTCAATGCGAGCGATCAGCTGCAGCTCTCCCTCCCTTGTTGCAAGAACACAGCAGTCGGCGAATTAGTGACCCGGCGTAGAGGTCTGGCAGCAAGATCAGAACTTCCTCAGCGGTTCACAGAGACCTAGCGACATAGTCCGGTGACTCCCATCGGTGGCCTTCGTTCGCCGGCGCCCACAACGGAGGTTCGGCCGTTCAATTCTACAACGGTACGCTATGGAGTATTTTGTTTGTTTGGCAGAGTTGAGATGGCGATATATGCTTCTTGGCTCTAGAGTTTCATGAGCTTCCAAATCTTATCACATGTATTATAACCTTATGTCAGAGTACGTTTGTTTTGATGTCTGATGTATTATATTGTTCGTCTATATTATATGTATTAGAATTCCATAGTACGAAGTATTATATTTACATTCGGTGCATGTATGATTAGGAGGGCAACACAGTTGCATGTAGAGGACAAGGACATGTGAATATGTGATGCATGAACACGTATGGTGTATGTGGCATATGACATTCACATGGGAGTGTTAATAAGAAGGTAGGTCACCTATGAGCTGAGTGTTCTCGTACCGTGAGAGTAACTGAGTAAGTATGATAATGTACATATATTATTATGGTTAGGTTCAAAAGTCAACTTTGCTATTTCTATACCAATTTTTATTAACTGATATCTTTAATTAAAATTGTTAAAAATGTCACTTTTATTATTTATACCATACATATTATTATCACTTGTAACGAAAATGTCATTTTTTGCTATTTAAGTCAAAGTCCAGTCTGGTCAATATATTTATTATAAAAATGTCACTTTTATTATTAAAACAATTTTATCTGATTAAAATGTCACCGATGTTAACATTTTATCTGATTCACTTAACTATTAAAATGTCACTTTCGTAACATTTTATCTGACTGATATAATTTATATATATATTTTAAATTTTCGGGGTGTCACATTCTACCCTCCTTAAAAGAATGCTTCGTCCCCGAAGCATTTGTTAAGAAAATTATTCACAGATACAATTAACAGTTATCATGTGTTAGTTTATATTAAATCCTTTTTATTAAATTTTAGGAGTGTCACATTTCTACCCTCCTTAAAAGAATGCTTCGTCCCCGAAGCATTTAACTTATTCAAGAAAATAATTTATTCGTCAAAGATCAAACGATACATAATTCTCAAACATTTTTACTAATTATGAAAATTAGGAATTGATATGTTTTCGCCTACTATTCTGAGGTTCTTTCATTGCGTTTTGGATGACGATTGAGTCCACGAGTTGGAGGGATTCCCTTCTTCCTTGAATGACACTCGAACACCCTATGCCCTAGCTTGTCACAATGAAAACATTGTACGAGCGTTCCATCACAGTATTTCCCAGGGTGATCTTTTCTACACTTCGAGCAGTAGAAGTGCATCTCTTCAGTTGAGTTCTTCTTCTTACGCTTCTGGCCTTGGCCTTGGTTGTTGATCTTGTTCCCGTTTCGGGTCTCCCCTGCATTATCTAGCTTGTGCCGTTTGCCTCCCTGTCTATTTTCTTCTTCGGTGCCCTTCCTTTCTCTCTTGAGTGTTTTCTTCTGGAGTTGTTGCACTCGATAGTGCTTGCCAGCTTTGTTGTAGGCATCGTTCAACGTTTGGCATTCTGAAACGCAAAGAGCTTTTTGTGTCTCGAAGTTCAGACCGCGTATAAACTTATTTGTTTTCTCGATTTCATTGGGAACTAGCGTGGGAGCAAATCGTGCGAGATTCAAGAATTCAGTGTGATACTCTTGGACAGTCATACCCACTTGCTTCAGGTGTAAGAATTCTTCATACTTCTCAGCTCTCACGTGCTCTGGGTAGAATCTTTTTCGCATTGCCTCCTTGAACGTCTCCCAAGAAAAGTCAGGTTGTTGACGCAACGTTGGGGCAGTCGTGACCCACCAATTGTCTGCTTCTTGACGTAGATAGTACGCAGCCGTATTAATTCGTTGATCTGCAGGGCAGTTTATAGCATCGAAGAGTTTGTCGAAAGTGCGAATCCAATCCTCAAGGATGAGAGGATCTTCTTGGCCTAAATAACACGGGGGATTGCGCTTCGCAACAAGTTTTTCTACATCATTGCGGTTTTTGAGACGTTGTTGGTGTTGGTTCTGAACTAACACACTCCCGATAGTCTGGATGAGTTGAACCATATTTTGAGCCAACTCCGCATTCGTCGGTGCGGCGACATTGTCTTCTACTTTGTTTCTTGTTGACTTCATTGTCTACTTGAAAGAATAATGTTTAGGACATGAAGTATATCAAACGATATTCACAATTATACTACCTTACCTAATAACTCACTTTTCACATAATTCGGTAAGTTTCTCTAAAAGTCCAAACTCATTCTCAACTCAGTCAATAATGATATATCTCATATAAGTATAACTCAAACAATTCAAAGAACCACAAACTCCACCAAAACAGAAATTCAAAATCTCACAACCTCACCCGTATCCTACACTTATTCTTTCTTATTTAATAAGATTTATTATTCCTAAGTTTTTTTTTGAAGAGCTATTCGAAAACCAAAATTTTTTTTATATATATAAAGAGAACGTTTTAGAAAACTTCTTGGAAAAATTTCATATCTTTTAGAAAATATAGCTCTAAAAACAATTTTTAGGAAATCGTAAAAAAATGTTATAAAATCTTTTGAAAACCATATTCACTTAAGAAAAAAAAATGTTTGAAAATTCCCAGTTTAAAAACCACCCGGCTCTGATACCAACTTGTAACACCCCCAAATTTCCCACCCAAAAAATACATTTAAATAATGATTTATCAGAATTATGCAGCGGAAAATTCAAAGGGAAACTGGGGCGTTACCGCCACACTCGGTTCTCACATAACCGAGTGCACAGGCTATCCACCACCAACAAATTAACATTTTCCATAATTAACTGTTCAACTACAATTCTTTAAAATTAAGACTAAAATAAATTACTCAAATCACTTTAGTCTATGTGTTCTAGCGGAAGCTCTCGAAATCAACTTCAACATGATCCTCAATTCCTGCACAAATAAAATACAGAAAGAAAAATACAAAGAAACAAAAATTAGCTGGAAATGCTAAGTAAGGCCCACCCAACCCTGTAAAATAATCATGTTTGATACATATATATCATTTTGTGAAAACATTTGGGAGGAAACCTCATGAAACATTTTATACAAACTTCTCATCACAAATTACATGTAAAATAATAATATTCCAAATATAGGAACATATTTCCAAATCATAATAATTCGAAAAGGTCAACATACATAAACCACCAAAATCCTCGTAATTATATTCCAAAACATAAATCATATGTAAAACCCAAATATTCGTCTCAAAATACTTCCAAATACTCATAATCAATATTTAACATAACCATATCAAATCCAATTAAAAAGTATTACTTTGAAATCTACAAATAATTTAATAATCTCAACCACATCAAATTCAATCCAATCCAAACAAATATAACTCATTCAAATAATCCAATAGTATGTATATCAATTTATCTCAATCAAGTCCAACCAAATAATCCAAATCATCTCAAGTCCAATGGAATCAGAGTCCAATTAAATCCAATGTAATCCAATCATCTAAACTCAACCAAATCCGATGGAAGCCGAACTCCTACCTTAAGTGTGCACACCCCCTGAAAGAGATTCCAAGCTCTCCGGGTAGTAAAAAGTCCGAGTAGTCGGGATTTTTCTACCGACTACTACAATTAAGCTGGGATACTCCGCTTTTGGGAGATCCCTGGTGGAATTAGACTTATAGTCATTACCACTCACCAAATCCACATTTCTCCGGGTACTCACAAAATCGTAATTCAACCTCAAAGTTCAAGTATTATAACCTCAATCAAAATGGATATGAAATCCGAATTCCACAAAATTATTCACAATAAAATTATTAACTCCAACTCATCATACTCAAATATACCATAAATAGTCCAAAATATAGGATACTACGTACTTCATAAATAGCTCAAATCTCAAATTTCAATCCAATAACAATTCATTTGTAAATTCAAATGCTCAAAATATCACCCAATATAAAATACTCAAATCTCAAATATATATAATTCACAATCACAATTGATACGTAAAATCTCATTAATTATCATATACTCAAATGATCTCAAATAACTAGTCACAAATAAATTTATATGGGAAAAGCATGAAATTTGGTTGACATAGTACTTACCTCGAATCGCGATAAATTCTAACTGAAGCTTTAACCTCGATCTTCACCAAATTCTCCTTCTAAGAATATTAAAATTCTATAGTTAAAAACTATTTTAGTCCGATCTCTTAAATCCCAATCATTCTGTCGACTTTTATTATTTGTGAATCGATATTCTAAGATGTATCTGATTAGTGTTTTTAACACAAAAGTTTATTTAATTTCATGTCGTTTGAAAATACACTCCAATTAATCCACCTAGCGAATTTATAATTAGGTAGATCAGACCATTACCTTATTTTTCGGTCAGATTAAGATTTCTAATTCTAGCCATTTTCCTTAAATTCTTAATCAACTATACGGCTCAACACTTTAGTCACCCCAGTTCAGTTTATATGAAATATAAATGGCTTAGTAGTAATAAAAGAAGACAGAGCTGTGGAGCGTAACGTACTTCGTCGAAATGAAGCCGACGGGCGCAGGTGGTCCGGTGATTAAGCAGTTCCCGAAGGATGGATGTCCAGCGGCGATATGGCGAAGGGGAACTTCCAGAAGTCCCTTCTCTCCGGCGTGAAAGACCCTCAGGCCCGGGAGCTTTGCAACCTGGCGACT
This sequence comes from Cuscuta epithymum, assembly GCA_945859915.1. Taxonomy (NCBI): domain Eukaryota; kingdom Viridiplantae; phylum Streptophyta; class Magnoliopsida; order Solanales; family Convolvulaceae; genus Cuscuta; species Cuscuta epithymum. The sequence goes on along the minus strand of CAMAPF010000944.1, from coordinate 762,773 downwards.
CTGTCTCTCCGGCGTTAATGGTGTCCGATGATTAAAGTTCGTCCAGTCCGGCGAGACACCTTTCTATAGCGACGGTGAAACTGCTCCGTGACAGATTATATGCCTGGTCAATGCGAGCGATCAGCTGCAGCTCTCCCTCCCTTGTTGCAAGAACACAGCAGTCGGCGAATTAGTGACCCGGCGTAGAGGTCTGGCAGCAAGATCAGAACTTCCTCAGCGGTTCACAGAGACCTAGCGACATAGTCCGGTGACTCCCATCGGTGGCCTTCGTTCGCCGGCGCCCACAACGGAGGTTCGGCCGTTCAATTCTACAACGGTACGCTATGGAGTATTTTGTTTGTTTGGCAGAGTTGAGATGGCGATATATGCTTCTTGGCTCTAGAGTTTCATGAGCTTCCAAATCTTATCACATGTATTATAACCTTATGTCAGAGTACGTTTGTTTTGATGTCTGATGTATTATATTGTTCGTCTATATTATATGTATTAGAATTCCATAGTACGAAGTATTATATTTACATTCGGTGCATGTATGATTAGGAGGGCAACACAGTTGCATGTAGAGGACAAGGACATGTGAATATGTGATGCATGAACACGTATGGTGTATGTGGCATATGACATTCACATGGGAGTGTTAATAAGAAGGTAGGTCACCTATGAGCTGAGTGTTCTCGTACCGTGAGAGTAACTGAGTAAGTATGATAATGTACATATATTATTATGGTTAGGTTCAAAAGTCAACTTTGCTATTTCTATACCAATTTTTATTAACTGATATCTTTAATTAAAATTGTTAAAAATGTCACTTTTATTATTTATACCATACATATTATTATCACTTGTAACGAAAATGTCATTTTTTGCTATTTAAGTCAAAGTCCAGTCTGGTCAATATATTTATTATAAAAATGTCACTTTTATTATTAAAACAATTTTATCTGATTAAAATGTCACCGATGTTAACATTTTATCTGATTCACTTAACTATTAAAATGTCACTTTCGTAACATTTTATCTGACTGATATAATTTATATATATATTTTAAATTTTCGGGGTGTCACATTCTACCCTCCTTAAAAGAATGCTTCGTCCCCGAAGCATTTGTTAAGAAAATTATTCACAGATACAATTAACAGTTATCATGTGTTAGTTTATATTAAATCCTTTTTATTAAATTTTAGGAGTGTCACATTTCTACCCTCCTTAAAAGAATGCTTCGTCCCCGAAGCATTTAACTTATTCAAGAAAATAATTTATTCGTCAAAGATCAAACGATACATAATTCTCAAACATTTTTACTAATTATGAAAATTAGGAATTGATATGTTTTCGCCTACTATTCTGAGGTTCTTTCATTGCGTTTTGGATGACGATTGAGTCCACGAGTTGGAGGGATTCCCTTCTTCCTTGAATGACACTCGAACACCCTATGCCCTAGCTTGTCACAATGAAAACATTGTACGAGCGTTCCATCACAGTATTTCCCAGGGTGATCTTTTCTACACTTCGAGCAGTAGAAGTGCATCTCTTCAGTTGAGTTCTTCTTCTTACGCTTCTGGCCTTGGCCTTGGTTGTTGATCTTGTTCCCGTTTCGGGTCTCCCCTGCATTATCTAGCTTGTGCCGTTTGCCTCCCTGTCTATTTTCTTCTTCGGTGCCCTTCCTTTCTCTCTTGAGTGTTTTCTTCTGGAGTTGTTGCACTCGATAGTGCTTGCCAGCTTTGTTGTAGGCATCGTTCAACGTTTGGCATTCTGAAACGCAAAGAGCTTTTTACTATTACAGAATCGTCACATAAGGTCACATGTACAATACGGTGCCATATAAATATTCTACTTATAGAAAGCAATCAAATGAGTCCTAACGACCCCATTGACAACCTTCTTATCCCGATTTTAGCTTACATGACGTTATTAACTACCTGTATTTAAGCCAATTATGACTAAATATTCAACGTCAGCCTTATAATCTATTTTGAAAAGATAGCCATGCATATGCTAAAATCGACATTACATTGCTTTTTATAAGTAGACGCATCTATATGACACTTTATTGAGTTCATGACCTTATGTGATGATTTCATAATAGTAGAAGACCTTATTTGACCATTTTCTCATTATTTTATAAATTCAACTTTTATCAAATTTGAGTTTTTTCTTTGCGACTTTAAATTTTAAATATGTAAATCTCATTTATTAAAAACATCTAATTAAAGACAACGGTTAGTTAACTTTATGGTCAGTCAGATATCGTAAATTGTGTGGGAACCTTTTTACGGGATGTAGAGAGTACTTCGTATGTAATTGTTAATACATAAGAAGAAATAAATTGTAAAAATTAAATGTATATATGTCCATGAAATTGTTAATGGAAACTACAAATTACTATAAATTTCTTGAGTTTTTTCCTGTAATAATGCTAATTAAATAAATAATTCCCAAAATACTACTAGTTTAAAAATAATTCCAAAAATACTGTTGGGTTAATCGTGGTTAAGGAATGCCGTCACTTGCGGCGGTTTTACAAAAAAATGCAACTCACGCAACTAAGTAATGCCAAAGTCAACAAGTAATAGGTCCCACCCAAATTAAAAAACCCCTCTTTTCTTTGAAGTGATGTAAGTTTTTTATTTGTACTCTGATTGTTACAAAAAATATACCAAAATTCATAACTTTTTATTATCTTTCATATCACACCAATATTGAATATATAAAATCAAAAAATAATTTAACACTTTAAAAATTAGTATGTTAAAGTGTTATATATTTTTTATTTGTATTCTAATTATTACAAAAAATATATCAAAATTTTCTTATTATTTATTATTTTTTATAGGAAAGCAATGTTTCATATAGAAAAATAAAAAGAAAATATATTAATCTGTGTAGTTTAGGATCATTTTTTACCATGCACTCCGAATTTTTATATATTCAATATTGGTGTCATATGAAATAAAAAAGTATAAATTCTCGTGCAAAGAATAAATAAATAAATGTGATGGAGTTTGTGTAATTTTATTTTAATCTGTCACTCTTGATTAATTGTGTGCATGATAAAAAACGATTCTAAACTACACAAATTAATAGATTTTCTTTTTATTTTTCTACATGAAACATTGCACTTTAAAAATAATATTTTTTTTGTAATACTCGGAATACAAATAAAAAATATATAACACTTTAAAAACAAATATGAGGTAATTTTTAGTGTTAAATTATTTTTTGATTTTATATATTCAATATTGGTGTCATATGAAAGTTAATTCAAAGTTATGAATTTTGGTATATTTTTTGTAACAATCAGAATAGAGATAAAAAAGTTATATCACTTCAAAAAAGAGAGAGGACCCATTACTTGTTGACTTTGGCATTATTTAGTTGCGTGAGGTGCATTTTTTATATATAAAGCCGTCACTTCAAGTAGCGGCTCTCGTACTGCAAGAGAAGAGTCGTCACTTCAAGTGTCGACTTTCCTTAACCATGATTTTTTTAAATAAACCTTAACCATGGTTAATGTAGCAGTATTTTGGAAATTATTTTTAACACAACAGTACTTTGGAAAATTATTTATTTAATTAGCATTATTCAAGGAAACATATCAAATTTCTTTGTATACGTCATTCATAGCAAAATTGGTTGGTCGTTGATTTTCGTCACAAATCACAAACTTCAACTCTATTAGAGTTGTTACTCTCGATACCACCACATACAACTACGCATCCATAAAAATTGGCCGATAGAAGAAGATGTCAATCTTTTACCATGGTTGCTCAGCAGCTCAGGAGTCTTATTAATGGTCATTGCATAGCTAACATTTAACAAAAAACGTGCTCGCTGAAAAGAAAACAGGAGTTTAACGTCTCGTGATGTTAGATAAGTTTATCAATAATAAATTTTTCGCCGGCATTTTCTGCATGTATCATTTGAGCCTTGATAATATGAGTAGGTTTCATAAGCATCAATGGCACTTCCACTTTCACCTTTACCTCATGATTCAACGAATCGAAACTGATGGAGTATATTCCCATATATCACAGGGGCGCCTACATTTACGAATAAAGATCCCCATAAAATGTTAAGTCATTACCCCGCTAAGGCCGAGACCGGTTCCGAAACCAGTTCTCAAATCATCAAGATAAGTCCAAAACTGCGACCGAGGTCGAGTCTGCGTCTGCTGAGCTCAGTTCCCAGATCGATTCCCACATCATCGAATAAGCCCAACACTACATGTGAGGCCGAGCTCACCATCCACCAAGGTCAACACCAAAGTCTGCACCACATCCGAGCTTGAGGTCAACTAGTGTTTTATCAAGTCAATGAACCAAAGGAAACATTATTGGCAAGCTGAGGCCACATTATTGGCAGATGTACCTATTGTCTTACCGATCAAGCTTTATATGTGTCCTTGTATTATTAGACTAACATATATTTTGCTTGTTGACGAAGTATTTACTTTTACGCTATAAATAAGAAAATTGTTCGGACTAAAAATGTTTGTGTATTCTACAATAGGACTATATTATGTTTTTATTCCCTAAACAGAAATAATTATTGTCATATTTTGGCAGTACCAGACTATAAACATTACAATATTTTTCAAACTTGACAGTAATTACTCATATTTAGGAATTAAAAACATGACAGTCCTATTTTGAAATTTTCAAACGTTATTACTTCTATCTCGGGATATCCCCTATAAATATCACCTTCTAACTTGTGGAAAAGGAGGTCATCCTTGCGCACCAGCTTACTTTGACTCTTCCAAATTTTCTACTCAATCTACAGTTAGCACTTTTCAGTCTCTCCTCTCGATTTATGCTACCCCGGGTCGGCGAAGCCATCAGAAATATTTAATGTTATTAAGATATTCAGAAGAATGTATCTTCTGTACAAGGTCATAATTGAATTAATTACCAATATGTAGGATTAAACTTTAAAATTGGTTGATAAAAAGTGTCGACTTTTCAAAAAAAAAAATGGGACGGAGGTAGTAATATTAATACCTTTTCATTATAAATAGCCAAAATCTCCAAAGCTTATACCCCAAATCACTAAAATTAAAGGATAAACTATATAATACGCAGTATAAGTTATAGAATATATTGATATAGACTAAAGAAAATAGAAAGAATTTATAACTGCTAAAATGAAAAAAAAAATTAGAAAATTTATATTTTGAGATAGCATCAAATATTAAGATATATTTTCATGAAAAATAGCTAGAATAAAGCTCTAAATCGTAAAAACTTTAATCACAATTTACTTTTTGAAAACAAAAATATAAAATTGAATAAAGTAAAGTAATAAAAAATCATAAGTTTCTATCAAAATTGGGAAAACAAAAGTTACAAAAAGGAAAAAAAAACTAAACATTAGTGAAAAAAATCAAGAAATGACTAAAAATATTTTATTTAACTTCAGTACATTTGTAGAATTTTCGTAATTATTTTTACATGTTTAAAAATATTTAGTTTGGAAATTTATAAAAACACTCTCTATCTTTCGAAAACTGAGAGTTGATAGTTGGAATTAATAAAAAAATCGACTCTAATTGTTTTCGACTATAATTTCCTATTTTTTCATTTTAGCATTTATAAATTCTTTCTATTTTCTTTAGTCGATATCAATATATTCTATAACTTATACTGCATATTATATAGTTTATCACTTTCGTGATTTGGGGTATTAGCATTGGAGGTTTTGGCTATTTATAATGAAAAGGTATTAATATTACTACCTCCGTCCCATTTTTTTTTGAAAAGTCGACATTTTTTGTCAACCAATTTTAAAGTTTAATCATCCGTACTGGTAATTAATTCAATTTTTTTATCATCGAAAACTAACCTTTGTTCATATCATAAGTTTCAGGATCTTTACATCAATCAAAGAAAAAACAAATCTGATACCAACTAGACTCCAACAACTACGACTGTAAACCCTATGATCAGACTTAGAAACGTTCACCTCAGCAACACGAATCGCTAACCATGTAACGGGCTTGACACAACCATCCATGTTCCCATAGATCCAAACATACTCAATGACATACCGGACTAAATTCCCAAACAAATTGACAAATCTAAACACATAGACGACAACAAGAAACCAAATAACAAAATAATGAAAATTTATTGAAAAACTTTCACGGACTCTAGCCTCTCGCACAACCCATGACGATGGTTCAGGAGGAGGCCGTATCCTTGGTACCACTCTAATTGATCCTCCATTGTCAATCGTCATCTGGCCTGCTCGAAATCCATGTAACTCTCCTCATCCCGCGCTCGTAGCAAATCCACCGCTAGTGTTGGTGATTTTAGTGTCACCGGCCGTTTTGTGTAATTGGAAATGACATGAGTGTCAATGGGAATTAGAACTATGATCTAATACAAGTTAGTAGGTGTGGAGTGCACACTTGTATATAAGAACTAGTTTAGTTCCAAAGTGTCTACGTTAGTGGAACTCGAGGTAGAACTCGAGGTATAACTTTCAGTAGACCAGCTCTGTGGTTCTAGACCGAGTTCTAGAACGGTTAGGCAGTTTCCAGCAGTTTCCCAAAAACTGCTGCGGTTATTCTTAATCGTGTTACTACTGCCTAGGACGATGAATATGGATAGATACCACCATATTTCGTACAGAGGAGGTAGAGGAAAAATATCCAACATATCTTCATCACTTTGGCACTCAAATTAAAGATAACAATCCATATACTCACTAGTTTGGCTCTAGTTCTTGTGCCTAAGTTCTAGAGTGTCCTTAAGAATTATCCTAGATTGAATTTCTTGTAACCCAGGCATAGGGGAGAAATATCAATTCGGAAAGTGAACTTACACGATCCTTAAGATATCCAAGTACTCGAATTATCACCCCCTACGTGATTTACCCCAACAATCGAATTGATATTTCCTTTTGTGATAATCATGAGTACCGTGGAAGAGATGACGTCCAAGTTCAACAAATTGGACAAGTTTCAAGGGAACGATTTCCGTAGATGGCAGAAGAAGATGCACTTTCTTCTCACCCCGTTGAAGGTTGTGTACGTGTTGAGCACTCCAATGCCGGAAGTGATGGAGGACGAAACCTTGGAACAAACTAAGAGGCGCAACAAGTGGGAGAACGATGACTACATATGTAGAGGCCACATCCTTAACGGTATGTCCGATGCGTTATTTGATATTTACCAAAATGTTGAGAGTGCTAAGGAATTGTGGAATTCTCTTGAGTCAAAATACATCGCCGAGGATGCTTCTAGTAAGAAGTTCTTGGTGAGTGATTTTAATAATTATAAAATGGTTGACTCAAGGCCGGTTATGGAACAATACAATGAACTCCTTCGTGTTCTTGGTCAATTTAAACTCCACAAGATAGGTGTTGATGAGTCCTATGCCGTGTCGAGAATAATTGACAAACTTCCACCTTCTTGGAAGGATTTTAAACGTTCTTTAAAACATCAAGATGAGGAACTGTCCTTGGTTCAACTTGGGAGTCACTTGCGCATTGAGGAGAATCTTCGTGTGCAAGAGAATGACCAAATTATGGGTGAAGTTGAATCTAGAATGGCTCATGTTCACTTGGTTGAGGATAATAAACCTAACCCGAAAGATAAGGGGAAAGGCAAAAAGCGCAAGTATGAAGACCATGACAAACCCAACAAGAAACCGAAAGGTTTGGTTTGTTGGAGGTGTCAAAAGGTTGGACATGTCAAGCGTGATTGCCGTGTGAAACCGAACAAGAATGGCGCTGGAACGAGTGACAGTGGACAAGAACGGTCTAAGGACCTGGTTCCACGGAAAGGAGGTCAGTTCCTGATTAACTTTGATAATTCTGTCCAGAATTATGTATCACTCATTCCAGAATCTTTTTATGTACAGGATGATGACTGTGCATGGTGGATTGACTCGGGGGCTACGAGCCATGTGTGTAAGGATAAAGGATGGTTTGAAGACCTAGAACCAGTGGAGGTCGGTTCCTTCTTATGCATGGGAGACGAGTCAATGGTGCCTATCTTGGGAAGGGGTGTAGTTGTTTTAGAATTTACTTCTGGAAAAACAATTACGTTGTTTGATGTTTTGTATGTACCGAAGGTTCGAAAGAATCTTGTTTCGGGAAGTATGTTGAATAATTTAGGGTTCAAACAAGTGATTGAATCCGATAAATATATTCTGTCCAAGGGTGGTGTGTTTGTTGGTTTTGGATATTTATCAAATCGCATGTTTCGTTTGAATGTTGTGAATAAATTTATTTCTAGTGATAATTCTGTTTTTGTGGCATCTTCCATGAATGATTGTATGATTTGGCATGCTAGATTAGCTCACGTTAATTTTAGGAAAATGCATGAAATGTCTAAAGATGGTTTAATTCCGGCTTTTGATATTAATGATGATAAGTGTAGGACTTGCATGCTTACTAAGATCACAAAACAACCGTTTCCTAATGTTGAAAGGAATTCGGCTATTTTGGATCTTGTACATAATGATCTATGTGACTTTCACTCAACTCCTTCCCTTGGCAATAAAAAGTATGTTGTTACTTTTATTGATGATTCGACTCGGTTTTGTTATGTGTATTTATTACACACCAAGGATGAAGCTTTATAGAAATTTAAAGTGTATAAAACCGAGGTTGAATTGCAATTGAGTAATCCAATTAAATGTCTTAGGACTGATCGGGAGGAGAATATATGGATCCCCATTATTTTCAATTTGTTGGAATCATTCATGAGACCACGGCTCCGTATACACCACAACAAAATGGTGTGGCCGAACGGAAAAATCGAGTGTTAAAGGAAATGGTTAATTCCATGCTTTCCTACTCGGGTTTGAGTGAAGGGTTTTGGGGAGAGGCCATGCTCACGGCCTGCTATGTTCTAAATAGGGTTCCAAATAAAAGGAACAAGACAACCCCATATGAGCTTTGGTACAAGAAAGCGCCGAATTTGAAATATTTTCGGGTTTGGGGTTGTAGGGCGATTGTAAAATTGCCCCAGCCCAAAAGGAAAACTTTGGGGGAAATGGAAATTGATTGCATATTCATAGGGTATGCTGAACATTCCAAGGCTTATAGGTTTTATGTAATAGAACCTAATGATGCGGTAGCGGTTAACACCGTGATTGAGTCTCGGGATGTGATCTTTGATGAGATGAGATTTTCATCAATTCAAAGACCAAAGGACCTAGTTCCAGGCACTAGTGAGGTGAAAGTTTCAGAATGTTTGGATGGTGTTTTGAATCCCGAAGCACCACAAATAAGGAAAAGCAAACGAGGCCGCATCGTGAAAGACTTTGGTCCCGATTTTCACTTGTATTTAGTGGAAGGTTCAATGGATGAAACGGGGGTACAATATTCATATTGTTACCAAGTTGAGGATGACCCAAAGACCTTTAAAGAGGCAATGGAATCCCGAGATGTTGCCTTTTGGAAGGAGGCAATTGATGATGAAATGTCATCAATTATGGAGAACAACACTTGGGTGTTGTCGGATTTGCCACCGGGTTCTAAACCCTTAGGTTGCAAATGGATCTTCAAAAAGAAGATGAAAGTGGATGGAACTGTTGACAGGTTCAAGGCTCGGTTGGTCATTCAAGGTTTTAGACAAAAACCCGGAATTGACTATTTTGACACGTATGCGCCGGTTGCACGAATTACAACCATTAGGTTGTTAATTGCTTTGGCGGCTATACACAATCTGATTATACATCAGATGGATGTCAAGACGGCATTTTTAAATGGTGATCTTGATGAGGAAGTTTACATGAAACAACCGGAAGGTTTTGTTATGACGGGAAATGAGCATAAGGTTTGTAAACTTGTCAAATCATTGTATGGGCTGAAAAAAGCACCCAAACAATGGCATCAAAAGTTTGATGAAGTTATTTTGTCCAATGGTTTTAGTTTAAACCAATCGGACAAGTGTGTCTATAGCCGATTTGATGCCTTAGGGGCGGGTGTGATCATATGTCTCTATGTTGATGACATGCTGATTTTTGGAACTGACCAAAATCAGGTTGATGAAACCAAAAGGTTGTTATCATCAAGGTTTTCCATGAAGGACATGGGGGAGGCAGATGTGATCCTTGGTATAAGGATTAAACGGGTAAACAAAGGGATTGCTTTGACTCAAGCTCACTATGTTGAGAATATTCTCAAAAGGTTTAATTATAATGATTGTTCACCCGTTGGTACTCCCATGGATCCTAGTGTGAGGTTGATGCCTAATAAAGGAAAGGCAATATCAAAACTTGAGTACTCTCAAGCTATTGGTAGTTTAATGTATGCCATGACAAGCACTTGGCCGGATGTTGCTTTTGCCGTGGGTAGGTTGAGCCAGTTTACTAGTAATCCTAGTACTCAACATTGGCAAGCAATGAAGAGAGTATTCAAGTATTTGAAGGGAACCATGAATTATGGTTTGTTTTACTTTGAGTATCCTTCGGTATTAGAAGGATATTCGGATGCAAATTGGATATCCAATGTGGAGGATCACTCTTCTACAAGTGGTTGGGTATTTTTGCTTGGGGGAGGTGCCATATCTTGGGCATCCAAGAAGCAAACTTGTATTACAAGTTCAATGATGGAATCTGAGTTTGTTGCGTTGGCTACCGCCGGTAAAGAGGCGGAGTGGTTAAGAAATCTAATTTTTGAGATTCCATTGTGGAGGAAGCCGATTGCACCTATTTCTATCCATTGTGATAGTGCTGCCACTTTGGCTAAAGCATATAGTCATGTTTATAATGGCAAGTCTAGACACTTGGGTGTTAAACATAGTATGATTAGGGAACTAATCATGAATGGTGTAATTTCGGTGGAATTTGTAAGATCGCAACATAACTTGGCGGACCACTTGACCAAAAGTTTGGCCCGGGACTTAGTGCACAAGTCTGTTATAGGGATGAGTTTAAAGTCCATTTAATCATTAATGGTGAGACACCCAATTCCCCTCTAATACAACATTAGAGGCTGAATTCAATGCGGAAAGCTCACACTTAATGGATTGGAACACACAATGAAAATCATCCCAAGGTGTGTGTTCGGACCTGTAGTAGGGAGGCTGAATTTATTTCTTAATAATTCCTTTGATAAAGTGTAAGCAGGTACACGAGTAAAGGAATTACCTATATGATCGTGAAGTGTAGCCGCACTTCAAAAAGCTTGGGACTTGGCTTTTATACGATCATGAATGGGATTAGGACACACGGCTTTATAATTGTGTCAAGTTTGTATTCTAGTTGAGTATTGAAACTTGTATGTATTTTATCTTGAGGTATGCAAATGGGTTGAAGGGTTCAATCCGTAGGACACCCCGATTCTCGAATATTTTGAATGTGTAAAATACTAAGATGGAAATTCAATCGTATCGACATTTCCATTTATGTGCAAGTTTTGGTTTGTAAGCTTTGTTATGTCATTTCATGGGTTACACTAAAATGGGGGAGGATTGTTGGTGATTTTAGTGTCACCGGCCGTTTTGTGTAATTGGAAATGACATGAGTGCCAATGGGAATTAGAACTATGATCTAATACAAGTTAGTAGGTGTGGAGTGCACACTTGTATATAAGAACTAGTTTAGTTCCAAAGTGTCTACGTTAGTGGAACTCGAGGTAGAACTTGAGGTATAACTTTCAGTAGACCAGCTCTGTGGTTCTAGACCGAGTTCTAGAACGGTTAGGCAGTTTCCAGCAGTTTCCCAAAAACTGCTGCGGTTATTCTTAATCGTGTTACTACTGCCTAGGACGATGAATATGGATATATACCACCATATTTCGTACAGAGGAGGTAGAGGAAAAAAAATATCCAACATATCTTCATCACTTTGGCACTCAAATTAAAGATAACAATCCATATACTCACTAGTTTGGCTCTAGTTCTTGTGCCTAAGTTCTAGAATGTCCTTAAGGATTATCCTATATTGAATTTCTTGTAACCCAGGCATAGGGGAGAAATATCAATTCGTAAAGTGAACTTACACGATCCTTAAGATATCCAAGTACTCGAATTATCACCCCCTACGTGATTTACCCCAACAGCTAGCGGTCATCTTCATCGTTGTGATGCCCTTGTTACCCTGCTCATTAAGCAATCGATCGCCGAACTTTGGCTTCGATGTCATCAAGCTTGGCAAGGATTCTTGTCAATGTGCCTCAAATCTAATCCCAACGCTGGACATAGGTGAAGGGGATTCACCGGCCGGAAGAACCAAACCTTAGATCTGCTAAGGAAAAACCAATAGTTGATGAGGAACATGCTAAAAAAAATTCATCAAAAAATTCCACCGGGAAGTGCCCCAAATGGCGATATTCGGACGACGTTCGGACCAGGCCTGCTGGACAGGATCGTTTCTCTCTCTCTCTATACATATATATACTATCTTCATTTCTATATATACATAATTTCAACGTGTTGATTTTCACACTAATCACATGTCCTACTTTGACTATATGTTATTTATTAATGTATTACACATTAATGTATTTATTAATGTTTTTGAAAAATATTGCTCAACTCGTTTCAATTTAAATTTCCAGAAATCTCATTTTTTCGTTTTTTACCTATAGCGAAATATATATTAGTAATCAAAGTGGCGTGTTATGTGTATTAGGAAATACTAATCCCATATTTTTATGTAGACATCTATAGTTCGGACTACCCAAGAATAATCAATAGTTGGAATTATTAATAACGGATCTATAATAGTTGGGATTATTATTTTTCAGTTTTTCCTATAAAAAGACTGAAAAATTCTACTTTATTTTCCAATTTTTCCTATATTAATATGTGATTATACTTTATTTTGGTACATCGGAAAAGAATTTGTAATTATACTTTAACATTGGTAGGGACTAAGGTGTTGAATTATACGTAGTATGTTTTACAAACTTTATATATAAACACATTTTGCATCTATAAACACGTTTGCACGGAATCAATGCACTTTTTTATAACCGGAATCAATTACTTGTATAGGAATTTGTGCACTCTAGGATCAAATAAATCTATGCGCTTACGGTGACATAAGTATGGAATGAGATTGAATATTGATGGATAATCGATATCAATACGGTATGAACAAGAGAGATTGAACAAGAATGGAGAAGAAATAATGAAAGTGTATAGAATGAATGAATATTTGTTATGAGTTACAAGCCTCCTATAAGAAGTATATATAGGGAAAATCCGGGTCTGGGCCTCTAATACGGGCCTGACAGACCCGATTACATAAATGTGTTGATAGTATAAAAAGCTAATCTAGAACATCTGAATAATAATATACAATGATATGAATCCGCTAAACGTGTGTGGGCCGTTGTTCAGGCCCAGTAGTCGGCAGACCGGGGGGTCGGAGTCCATATACTCCATCAGGAGTCCCCCACTCCCTGAGTCGAGAGTATTCGAGACGAAAGGGAGTAGTTCAAACTGTAGTTGCAACGTTCTTCTGTCTTTGGTTTCTTCCTCTTTGGCCGGGGGACCACCACCCTCGTCAATGATGGGGAGGTGCCTCGTTAAAAACCTTTACTAGAAAAAAAACCAGTGGAAAAAAATCCTAATAAAGGGGAAAAAAGTACACCTAGCGCCCCCAACATGAAACAAGGAAGGTAGGCCCCCTCCGGCATAATCACTTTTGTCTAGCTCAAACCGTCTTCATCTGACTCATCTTTCGTTCCTGCACATGTGTGATATTTTCTCCTCATCTAGGAACTCTGACCCCTCAGTCCCCCAGTCCCCACTCTTTGAGGCGAGTGGAGACGAGGTGAAAATGAGTAAAGTCATCTTTGTACCAACACATTTAACATACATATAAATTTTTTCCTTGGGATTTATGTTCCCGATCGGGAATTCGTCACTTGAAACAAGTGGAGATGTGAATTGTTAATGTAATGATAAAATACTTAGTAGAATGGATGTGCGAGCCATTCGTAAGTAACGGTCGCCACTCGAGGAATGACTAAGACCGGTCTTCGTGCCCGACTTGGTCGGGGCTTTGTGCCTTGTCGTGGTCAGGGCTTTAAATCCTAGTGATGGGTCTCAAGCCACACTCTACTAGGCATTTGATCATAAGCGCGTGATAGTGTGACATTTAACCGACAAAAAGGTGATTTAAATAAATATAAATAATATAAAAATTAAAGAGTACTTATCTTTTTATTATCCACGTTTGGATTGAATGATCCACGGCTCTTGAGTCTTGAATAAGCATGTTCAAAATAAAAACGTCCTGATAATGTTGGCCCATAAGGTTTGAGTACGTCTGAGCCAATTCCCTAGTGATTCTGTGATGTGTGTTTTCTCGCACTTGAAAAAATTGTAGAATAGTGGTGTAAGTACGAGTATCGTCTCCACAGGGACGGACAAAAGGGAATTAAGAATTAACTAAATTCAGCGATTAAAAATAAATAAATAAAAATGCGTCGTGCGAGATTGGTTGGTTGAATAAAAATTAAACTAATGCGAATGAACGATTAAAATAAAAGTGGTTTCTTCTCAATTAACGACGAAGGGAACAAGGATTGATTCCGGGGTTACCAGATTTCTGGCAGATCAGGCCTAATTACATGAAATTAATTCAATTGAGCCTAGCTAATCATTACTAAGTTCTTACCGCTCTCGCGGCGTAGAGTACAATAATTTAGGGGACCAGGCTGATCTCTCATTCGACAAGATCCTAAATTATTGCCAAGACGAGCGAGCTTACGGCCCCTTAATCGCTACTAATCTCTTAGCAAACAATTAAGTGTGTGTGAATGTGTCCTAGAATAAACTAGATCTCTCTTAATTTATTCTACAAGCAATTGTAATTCTAGCCGCGGTTTCAGGTTACAAAAGATATCAGTTAAATTATTCAAACACAAATTAAATGGCATTCATGCAATTAAACCAACAAAAATCTAGCCATCAATCATGATTAACCCTTTCATCAACCCCAAATCCCTAATTAAACTACTCACAATTCATAATTGAAGAATCAACAGAATTGAGATGAATAGAAATAATTGTCATTAATTAAAAAGATGAACTTACAAATAATCCCAGGGTCTTGGAAGAAAATAGCGTAAAAACGGTGTTAAATTCGTCCCTAGGCCTCTCCGTAATGTTCGTAACTATCAAAAAGGGTTAGGGAGGCCTTATTTATAGAAAAAGGGGGGAAAATATGAATTTGGGTCGATTTGGGATTCAATTTCGCGTAACCCGGGTTTACGCACGGCGTGCGTACCCCCCACGCACGTCTGTGCGTTGCTGGCAGTGTCTCCCTTGCTTTCTCGCCTCAGACGCACGGTCGTGCGTTCCCCTACGCACGGCGTGCGTAAAACTTCCGAATTTGACAAAACTTCCTTCATGAAAGTTGTAGATAATGAAGTCCTCTATCCACCCCAATTTGCCGAATGTGATTTGAATCATCCAATCAAGAGATATGATCAAAACGGTGGAAGGTGTCTTTCTGAAATCGCAACAGAGATCATCTGACTTCATCGTCTGTTTTCACCTTCTTCCTCTCAGATTCTTGAAAAAGTGTCTTCATATGATTTGTAGCCCTTGAAGTTGGCTTTCTTATGCACTTTGAATCGTGTTCTTTGGATGCTTATACAAAGCGATATGCTTGAACGATTGACCAAAGGTCATCCTGAATGCCGTTTTCAAGCTTCATTCATCTTCTTTTTGATCCCATAGCCAATCCTAGAACTCTTTTGTCATTAAATCTTCATCGTAAACCTACCGGTGACCTCCATAGCTCTCAAATCAACACTCATATGCATCTCGAATCATCCCGATTGCTCCTCAAGTGCCGATGTTGAACTCTAAAATCCTGATTTTGACTCCAAATGACACAAAACTCGAACCAACGCCTGTTAAACATAACTTGAGCTAAAATTGAGACTTGTAACACCTTAAAGCTAGGAAAACCATCAAAAGCCGATCCCAACACGCATCAAATGCGTGTCTAAATTCGGACTTATCATTCTGCCATTGGCAAATGACAGCCTTTCTTTGGCAAAAAAAGGAGAGACTTGGCAAATATGAGCTGGAAGCAAAACACGTACTACACTTTTAAGCCACAAGTTTGAAAGATTGACTGGGTCAACTGATAGTATGCCTATCAAACCACCTCCCCGCCGGCTCGTCCACTGTCTGCGCAGCTCACCAGTACCAAAAGGAAGTCACGCTTTGCAGTCATACCAGGGAGGCGACGACTGAGGACGGCAATGTTGTCCACCATAGTTTTCGAAGGAGAAATAAATCTGCACAAATCCGATCTTGAGTCTGCATCTTACGAACTCGAAGCTGCCATTGATGGTGAAATTCATTAAATCATCAATCAGCAGATCCCTCACGTCAATGGGAAGGAGCTACAGGCGACTGATGACATGGAGGAACGACCGGCGACCGGTCAGGTGGAGCTACGGTGGCAGAAGGGATGGCACCGGTCTTGGCGGCACATGATGGCTCAACAACAAAGGGAATTAAAGAGACAACTTGCCTAGTCGTGCTCCTGAATTTCAGATCGGAGTTGCTGGCAAACTTTTGAACAGATTTCACAAAGGGATGGACAAGTGAAGTCTCTAGGGACGATGACACCTCCTGAGAATGGCGTGGCGAAGTCCATCTGGTGCGGCGAGCTTCGGCAGATGGTGTACGGCGGCGGGACGGCGGCGACATCTCCGACTCAGGTATGGGAAATCTCAGATCTGAAATTCCAAATTTCTTCCTTTTCTTTGGATTTTCAAGACTATTTTCGATGGATTGTTTGGGAGGGTTTTTTTGGATCCGATTGTTTGGATTTTCCAGACTGCTTCTTGCAGCTTGAACTGCACTTAGCCGCTGTTAACGAGTGAGTAGCGGTGGGGTTGCGATTCAGGCGAGCTACTTTTGTGACTGGCTCGAAGGAAAGGCAGCGTTCTAACTCAGGCGAGCAGCTCCATGGATCCGAACAGGTATCGCGGCTTGGTACCTTCTCTGTTGGGTCGGTGCTGCCTGGAGCTGAAGCCGGGGGAGATGGAGCAGCCAACTGCGACCAGCAACGCCAAAGCGCAGTAGGACGAAGTTCTGGCAGATTGGAAAAATCCTGATCTGAAATTCCAAATTTTCTTTTCTAGAATAGCTTTGGGTAGATTTTTTTTGTGTGTTTTGGATGAATTTTTTGGATAATTCGGGAGGGTTTCTTACTTGATTGTGTTCAACCTCTCAACGTGAGCACCATTTGATGGAT
Source organism: Cuscuta epithymum (assembly GCA_945859915.1). Lineage (NCBI taxonomy): Eukaryota > Viridiplantae > Streptophyta > Magnoliopsida > Solanales > Convolvulaceae > Cuscuta > Cuscuta epithymum. The sequence goes on along the minus strand of CAMAPF010000944.1, from coordinate 745,580 downwards.
AATCGATACGCATACTGTATGAACAAGAGAGATTGAACAAGAATGGAGAAGAAATAATGAAAGTGTATAGAATGAATGAATATTTGTTATGAGTTACAAGCCTCCTATAAGGAATATATATAGGGAAAATCCGGGTCTGGGCCTCTAATACGGGCCTGACAGACCCGGTTACATAAATGTGCTGATAGTATAAAAAGCTAATCTAGAACATCTGAATAATAATGTACAATAATATGAATCCGCTAAACGTGTGTGGGCCGCTGTCCCGGCCCAGTAGTCGGCAGACCGGGGGGGTCGGAGTCCATATACTCCATCAAATATATATGGAATGTAAAATTCTGACATTATTATTGATGAAAAGTATTGAATGTGTGATGAAAGGCTGTTTTGTGCTTAATTAGTGGCAAATATAGAATTCATCAATTGTACTTGATAGCAATTAGATAATTGGTGAATTGTACTCTATAACAATTATTAATAAAGTTGTACTTTATTAGTAAGTAGATAGGAAGTGAAATGTGATACTAATTTACTCCAAGGGGAATATGTCCTAATAATTTTAATTTCGTGTATTAATAAAAAAGAAACAAAACATAGAAGCAATATGAAAAAATATGTAAAAGAAATGAAAGATGCTAAAGATTATAGACCTACTACTACTACTACTATTTTGTTATTTAGTGCTGTAATTCATGATAGATATGCATAGCCTGTGCCAATCAATTTTGTTACTTATTGCTATAAATGTATGATATATGACTATATGAGTCAATATAACCCCCTTTTGATTATTATTTTTTAATTTATAAGTTAATATAATCTAACAATACCTAAATTGTGAAGTGTCTATAATTTCAGTTTTTCAATGCCTTAGCTCTAATCTTCTTTTTAGTAATTTTCTTAAAATAACACAAGTTTGTTATTCTAAATCTTTGGATTTTATTACAAATTTGTCTTGAATTGAAATGTGATTTTTATATTCGATCTTATTTATCAAACAAAGTATTTTAATTAAAGCATTACTTTTATTATTATATACGTACTCCATCAATGACATTGGACTTTGTCAACTATCGCTTTTAATTGTTGCAAACAACTTTTCCACTTTTCTAATAAAGTAATTAATTACTGGTTCTGGTTCTACTCATTTCTCTCTCATTTGAACAAATCTTAACCACACAATTTTCACTTTTCTTATTTCTCACCTAAGTTCACCGGAGGTAATATTACATTTTTGTCATTTTTGTGTGAATAGTTATGATTTGAAAAGTCAAACATTCAGATGTAAAAATAAAGAAATTTTGAGTTTAAGATTGTTGTTATTATTTTAGACCAATTAAAAAAACAATTGAAAGATGCAAACAAAATACTCGGTATTTTAATAATAAGACTTTGGCACTTTGATCAATCTATTTTTTTTGGAAGAAGGGGCTTAAATTGATATCACAACATTCAAATAGGGACTAAAACGACAAAAGGACCATAGGCAACCGGCAGTCCTCGAACTAGACTTAGAGTCAATCACCTTAAAAAAAAAACAATATAACTCGTTGATCCTATAATTAGCATAAATGAGCCAATAACGATTAAAGCAGACCTCTCATCACCCAATCCTAATGCTAGAGTCTTACAACAATAAAAGTAACCAACGAAAAAATAAACAATCCTATCATGAAAAATAAATCGCAAACAAACAGTACAATTAAAAAGCTGCTTCCAAACCTTAGACTCGCATGCACTCCATGGCGGCGGTTCGGGGGGGGGGGGGGGGGGGGGGGGGGGGGGCGATCCAACAGTACTGTAACTTCACCTTGCCTCTTTTTCATCATGATTTCTATCAAACCTCCTCTATCACCACCTAACATGAATGACCTCGACTCCAGATCTGTTCCAGTCACTAGCCCCATACTTCGTCCATGACCTTTGACCGCCTGAGACGAAGCATCTGTCTCCTGTCCCTGCACAACCTTCTGCCGCTGGAGACCAAAGAGCAAGCATCTTTCGTCCCATGACCTTTGACCTCTGGCTATTTGAGGTTAAGAAAGAGCCTAACGACATTATATATAAGGCTAGGCTTGTAGCTAAGGGATTTACTTAAAAGGAAAATGTTGATTATGCTGAAATCTTTGCTCATGTAGTTAAAGTTACTACGATTAGAAAGATGCTTGCTCTTGTTGCTCATAATGATTGCGAAATGAAGCAAATATATGTTACCACTGCTTTCTTGCATGGTGATTTAGATAAGAAAACCTATATGTCCCAGCCTGAATGTTTTGTGGATCCCATGAAGAGCGGTCATGTGTGTGAAACAAATTTTAAGTATTTACTTAAAATTGATCGCAAATAATATTATATGAGAATATTGGGTACAATCTCTAAATATGAATCCTCTGATTCTTCACTTGCAATTTGAAGTAATATAATTAAAGAATTTAATTCAAAATTAAATCTCTAATCCTTCAAATATTCGAACGTTCTTCGAATCTTTGAATCTTCGTTCTTGAGATCTTCGAATCTTCGAATCTTCGTTCTTGAGATCTTCGAATCTTCGTTCTTCGGATCTTCAAATCTTCTTGAATAAAGAATTCAGATTGAAGGGCCTCCGGTTTTCAAGTGGCTTGATCTTCAACAAAAGGGCCGTTTTATGGCTTAATCTTCTGTTTAAGGGCCTCCCGGGATATATGGCTTGATCTTCAATTGAATTTTGATTCAATCTTCATATGAATATCTTCAAATCTTCAAAGATTCGTTCTTCATATCTTCGAATCTTCAAAGCTTCGTTCTTCAGATCTTCAAATCTTCAAGCTTCGTTCTTCAGATCTTCGAACGTTCTTCAACTTTTGGACTTATTTTATCAAGAATAGATGAAATCACAAAGGATTATTCATATATTCTTGAGAAAAATCGTGGCTTGATCTCTTCCTCTTCTTCGGAATTGTTCAGAGCCTCTCGGGAGTTCTTCAGAGCTTTGCTACAGCGTTTCTTCGTCTGGAAGTTCTCCTCCTTTTCTCTCAACTGAGACCCCTATTTATAGGTGTGGAGGGAGTGAAAATATGGCTTAGGGTTGCTGAAATTCGTCCATACCCCATGGGCCTCAATTAAAATGGGCTTCGGGCTTTATTTCCTTGCATTTTAATAGCTAGAAAAATCAGCATTTATGCAATGTATCTGGACAGCCTTTTTAACAAGATTCGTAGCCATTTCTCATGCATTTGGATAGATTTCTTGACTGGATTCATTGCTCTCTTCATTAATTGGATCATGGCTCTTACATATTGACCCAATATTTGATAGCGGGCTTAAAATTAGTAGGACTTGTCCATTCTCTTAAAGATTTAATTTATAATTAAATTAATTGGATATTTTAAATGATCCAGATTAATTTAATCATTTAAAATTTATTAGAATGGACTCATACTAATATTGTTAATAAGGCCCAACAACCATCACGAGCAGCTCCATAGAATCTGACGATGACCCACTATCACTTCAATATCGTCAAGAATAGCTCGGTAGCATTTGCAATGAGCTCAAAAATAATTATAATTGGCCTAACATTTTTTAATGTCCACAAATTGCCCCCTCGAGACTTGCTTCGATGTACGGAAACATAAGAAAGAGCGAGTCTCGAAAGAAATATAGAGGTATGTTTGCCGAATTGACTTTTCAAATCCAAATGACATACTTAGCCCATGATACGATGATGGGGCTTGGTAGATATCCCAAAGCAATTAGAGCACCTCGAGCTAAATATTGTAAACAATCGGCGTAACATGGAATCCCAATGGGTAATTATCATCGTACAAGGCCAGGACTCTAATCAGTCCTATTAGGACTTTCTTTCTTCTATTTTTACGATCCGAACTTGTCGTATTACTCTGTATAAATATAGACCCAGCCTATTCTCTTTCGCACCTTCGATCTTATTCCCAGCAGTTTGCAAAAAATTATCAAAGTTCCTGACGGCATAAAGTTAAAGCACTAGGAAGCAATAGGTAAATTCCCTTTTCCCTTTTTTTCTTTATGAAGTTGTCTTCTTTTTATCGTATTGCAGGGATATGAAGATTTCACAAAAAAAATTTGCTGGTAACCTTAACAAAACCACCCCTGCTGAAAGTAGCGCCGGTTGCTTAGAGAGAGATGATTTTTTCACGCTGATTTCCGGCGAGGAGAGATCCAATTCGTAGGATGCTGAGCTTGGGGTTGAACTCCGATGGTGAGCAGCAGACCGATGGTATGCTTGGACACTGAACTCGCTGATTTCTTCTGTTTGTTGCCGGACCAGTATATCAAGCAGGTTGGCCGCCGTCCTTGTTCCTGTTCATCTTTGGACCAGTATTAGCAGCGAGATTACTCCGGAGCTGTAGCCGTATGCCTTTGTTCTGGCCACTGGTGCAAATTGGAAGAACAGATTTTGATTTCAGGAAGGATTTTTATTTCTTTCTTTTGCTGAGTTCGCGGCTGTGCCTGAAGACATGATGGGGCGGGCGAGAGATGATTCCTATCGAGAAGAGGACTGCGGCCAGAATCTTCCAAAGTTGTGGCGACCTGCTTTTGTTCTGACCGCCGATGTAGAGAAGAAGATGAAGCCAGTGCTTGAGATAAAGCTGGGTCGCTGATCGAGTTCCGAGTTTTGAGGATGGACAGAGTAGAATCACTTCAAAGTTGCTGCTGTTGGTCTTTCCAATTTCTTCTGCCATCTGGACGTTCGTCGGAGGTTGAAGTGGATATTGATTTCCGAAAAGGATGCTTGGCAGATTTCTGGTTTTTTTCTTGTTGACCATAATTTTGTTAGTGATGCGGACAAGAGATGATGGTGCTAAGCTTGATCGATTGCTAGTCATTGGTGCCGCTTAGCCCTTTGTTGGGATGGTGCCGATTTGAAGAATTGGGCTGATTCCCGATTGTTGGTGCTGCTTAGCCCTTTGTTGGGATGGCACCAACTTAAGGAATTAAGTCGATTGTCGGTGCTGCTTAGCCCTTTGTCGGGATGGCACCGATTTGAAGAATTAGGTCGATTCCCGATTATCGGTGCTGCTTAGCCCTTTGTTGGGATGGCATCGATTTAAGGAATTAGGCCGATTGCCGATTGTCGGTGCTGCTTAGCCCTTTGTTGGGATGATGCCGATTTGAAGAATTAGGCCGATTCCCGATTGTCGGTGCTGCTTAGCCCTTTGTTGGGATAGCACCGATTTAAGGAATTAGGCCGGTTGCCGGTGCTGCTTAGCCCTTTGTTGGGATGGCGCCGATTTGAAGAATTAGGCCGATTCCCGATTGTCGGTGCTGCTTAGCCCTTTGTTGGGATAGCACCGATTTAAGGAATTAGGCCGGTTGCCGGTGCTGCTTAGCCCTTTGTTGGGATGGCGCCGATTTGAAGAATTAGGCCGATTCCCGATTGTCGGTGCTGCTTAGCCCTTTGTTGGGATGGCATCGATTTAAGGAATTAGGCCGATTCCTGATTGTTGGTGCCGCTTAACCCTTTGTTGGGATGACGCCGATTTGAAGAATCAAGCCGATTTCCGATTGTCGGTGCTGCTTAGCCCTTTGTTGGGATGGCACCGATTTGAAGAATTAGGCTGATTGCCGATCGCCGGTGCTGCTTAGCCCTTTGTTGGGATGGCACCGGTTTGAAGAATTAAGCCGATTTCTAACCGTCAATGCTGCTTAAATGTCGCCGCCACTTTCGACCTTAGTTCATTTTGAGGGAGCTTGACAAATTATTGACCGGTGTTACCGATTTCTTCGTTCGTCTGGTCTGAATGTGACGTCCGCTGTCTAGGCCTGAGACAAATTATTACCACCGAGCTGCCTCTTTTATTATCATTATTATCATTATTATTATTACCTTAGTTTTTTTTTTTAAGTGATAATAATAATACTAATAATAATAATAATAATGACACTTTTTTTTTTTGCAGTCCAAAATGGTATACTTTAGAGACGTAATGCGTGGAGGCAAAAAGTATCTCTCTGTATCAAAGAAGAAGAATGGCGAAGAAATCCTTCTGGAGATTTTTAGGCCATTTGCTCGCGAGTTTTGGGGTGCGACTGTTGTGTCTTACCGGGTTGCAGACTGGACTCCTGAGTGCGAATATCAAGATCAAACAATGCGGACTTTAGTGTCTGGTTTCCTTCATAAGCCATCTTCCGAGATTCTCCCTTCTTTGGGTAGACGAATCCTTGATGCAAATGCCCCTTTAATAAAGACCTTATTATTTGGTGGCGAATTTAGGTTCATCACAGGCTACTGGGAATGGGCCGAGGACATTTTAAGCTTGAGTAAAAGTGTTTTGGAGAATGGGCTTATATATGATGTTGTTTATGCTTCCTTGTTCACATATGATCGGTGTACGAATGCTATGCAAGCCTTTTGTGAAGCGTGGTGCCCTATGGTGAATACATTACTTACGTCGATCGGAGAACTGACGATCACACTTTGGGACTTACATGTTATTGGGGGATTACCAATCATTGGAGATGCATATGATGAGTCTATTCCGAGCACCTTTGATTTGTTGAATGCAGATGCTGACCGCCCTTCTCAACTTTGCAAATACTTATTTGATGCATATCATCATCTTTTTCCAACGGTGGGAGACAAACGTGCTCTGCGTGTCCATATGTGGGTCAAATTTTGGTTTAAGAAGGCTTCTAAGTACGTTATGCCTCCGCAGAGAACAGAAAAGAAGAGATCATCCCGTGCTAAGGCAACCTATAATCCTAGCGGAGCAATTCCAAAGTTTAGCGGGTGGTCGAATTCTATGAAGGTACCGTTCCATGCACTCAAGGTTCCTGCTGAATATGAAGAAGAGATATACTTAACGGCATTCCTATCATGTTGGCTTTGTTCCTTTGTATTGCCCCATGAAGGTCCAAGGGTTATTCGCCCAGAAACTTTTAAAGTTGCGGGAGGAAAATATGTCTTGTTGTTCCAGTTCTTGCCAGTATTTATCATGGACTTAATCAAATTTCAAATGCCCCATTCCCTGACAAAGTTAGAACGTGTTTTCCTGTTCATTATGTCTACGGATGGTTGGCCACATACTTTGACACTCATTTCAAGAATGATATTCAGTCCGCGACCCCATTGATGATCTCTTACTCAGGGGAAGGTGGAGCAAGGTCCCTTGAGAAAACGAGGGCGCGTAGGAGGATTTTCCAGGGAGATGTATCTGCGTGGATATGTTCTACACATCGAAGGATCAAGGACCATGCTTTCTTTGATGACGAGAATTCTTCCGAGACTGACTTAGCATTCTTCAGATGTCTTCGTTCTAATTTTCTCGTATTACGCTACCAAGACCGTTGCATTGCTGAGCTTTACACTCCTCATCGCTTTAGTCGACAGTTTGGGTACTTCCAAGCTTATGCACCTGGTTGGCCTGAGAGGCGTGATCGTCGTGTTTCTCTTTCTTCTGGATTTCAGCTTTGGCAACAGTTTGCGCATGGTATGTCACGGGCTAAAGCGGTGTTTCCGACCCCTCCAACTATCCCAGCGAAATTTTATTCCTTGCAGTATAAAGAATGGTGGGGTCAAGTCCATGGAAGTTTTCTGGAAAATCATGTGAGTGACTTGATCAGGATTTACGATCTTGCTATTGGCGATGTGGTTACCCCTTCGGATCCCGTGACTCCAGTCTCCAAGAAAAAGAAAAAAGTACCCGATACTGAAGCTAAGTCCTCGCCTCAGAAAAAGGCCAAGCTTGCAGCACCTAGGGCTGAGGTTTTGATCAAGGATGTTGAGAAAGAAACACCTCTTGCCAAGGCAAGTGAGAATCAAGTTCTTGAGAAGCAAAGTAATGAAGATAGGAATTGGAAGCATCTTCAGAGAAAACCTCATCCTGGGCCACTGAGGGTTAGTCTCATTATTTAACAATTTAACTTAATCTCAAGTTTGGACTTATAGTTTCTTCCTTCTTTTGCAGATTCATCCAATCCTTGATGACGCTAGTTCTTCAAATCATGTTTCTTCATCTAGCTCAAGTGAAGGAGAAACTGACGATCATGACACCGTTGCGGGGTTGATGGCAGAAATTGCCCCAAGTAATTGCAAAGAAGTTCCAACCAACGAGATACCAAAGTCCCCTCATGTGAAACCGGCTGTATCCGTTTTTCAAGCAGAGAACTACTTCTTTCCTTTGTATAAGCGGTTCCTCATTGACACTTGGTGTGGTATTCAGGAGAAGTTAGGAAAGGCTACAACAGAGAACGTCTCTTCTTTTCGGGAAAGTGTGGAGAGTTGTGTTATCTTGATGGAGAAGGAAGGCATTGACCTTTCCATGTTGAAGACAAGGGTGAAGCATTTCTTTGAAAGGGCGCAAGCATTTGATCAGAAGTGTTCTGCTATTGCTGATAGGGTCCCCACGGAGAGGCAATCTCGGGAATTAGATATGTTGCAAGCTTTTTGTGCAGATATTGAAGCTAAGAGATCTCAAAATCAGGTCGCATTACTTGATGACGAGAAATCTCTTAATGAAATCAAAAAGAAGATAGCCTTATTGGAAGCTGAAGCTAAGGAAGTAGAAGCTTTGATTTTACAGCATCATGCAGAAGCTAGCGACTTAGATGCAGCTCTTACAAAAGCCAAGGAGGAATCTTCACAGATTTTGAAGACTATCAAAGCATCAGACGAAGATCAGCTTTCTTTAAGTACCCAGAAGAAGGAGCTAGAGGCTTTGAAGGATGACTTAGTCAGCTTTAAATTGTTTTTAGGCTGAGTTTGTTTTTACTTGTTTATAGATTAGCTTTTTAGTCAGCTAGCACTTTCCTTCTTTTCTTTCCATCAAACTATATATGGATATATATTTGATTGCTTTCTTGCTCCTCATGAGTTGATATCGTCTTACTTTTTTTTTTCTTACCAAGATCAAACTTCATTGGGGTTTGTGTTGTTATAACTGAACTCAAAAATGAAATTTTTGAGCTGCCTACGTACTCCTATGAAGGAGATCAAGTCAAACGTAGTTCATAGGTACCATTTGAATTGGTAATCTAAAAAAAAGGTGGGGTGCCGTACACAGTTTTAACTCATGCGGGCCAGGAGCTTGCCGTACACATTTTTAACTCTCGTGGGCCAAGAGTATCTATGATTATGCTCACCCATAGACAAAGTGAGATGTTTTAGCAGTTTAGCCACTTACAACATCATTGGTGGTTTAAGTCATTCAACATTTCCTATGGCCATATCCACACCCCGAAAATCAAGGGTAGTAAAGCTTTAGGAATCTCCCATTGATCGGGCCAATTTTCGAGCCATTTGCGTCGACCAACTTGTAGGCGCCGCCTGAATATACTTCTTGAACAACATAAGGACCATCCCATTTAGGTGAGAACTTGTGTCCAGTTTTCCTTGTAATAATGATAGGTCTTCGCACAGCTAGAACTTTATCACCAACTTGGAAAGAACGAATTCTAACTCTCTTATTGAATGATCTTGACAAACGTGCTTGATAACATTCTAGGTTCTGCTGAGCTTCTAACCTCTTTCCATCAAGTGCCTCGAGTTCTGTCAAACGCAACTTTACATTTTCCTCATCAGTAAGCCCTTCTTGAATAGCCAATCTTAAAGATGGTATTTGGCGTTCAAGGGGAAGGACTGCTTCAGTACCATACACCAAAGAATATGGAGTACTTTGGGTAGGTGTGCGATAGGTCGTTCTATATGCCCACAGTGCTTCTTCCATTCTTTCGTGCCAATCTTTCTTTGACCTTGACACTACTTTCTTTAACAGGTTGCACAGAGTCTTATTGAAAGCTTCAGCGAGGCCGTTGGCAGCAGCATAGTACATAGAGGACTTCCGTTGCTTGAAGTCGAACAACTTGCATATCTTATCCATCAACTTGTTGTCAAAAGGCTTCCCATTGTCCGTTAAGATATATCGAGGAATACCAAAGCGATAAATGATATGGACTCGGATGAAATCAGCAACATTTTCCTTCTTCACTTCTTTCAGTGCAACTGCTTCAGCCCATTTTGAGAAGTAATCAGTAGCGGCTAGTATGTATGAATGCCCTCCTGACGAGCTAGGCGTAATTGGTCCAACTACATCAAGTCCCCAAGCGTCAAATGGCCATGATGCTACCGTCGGATGCAATGGTTCTGGTGCTTGATGGATAAAATTTGCGTGATATTGACATGCTTGACATCGCCGAGCATAATCCATGCAATCCTTCACCATAGTCGGCCAGTAATATCCCATTCTCTTGATGTGAAAGTGCAATTTAGGACCGGACTGATGAGCTCCACATACTCCGGAATGCGCCTCTTCCATTGCTTGTAAGACTTCATCTCCACCCAAACATCTAAGGAATACACCATCGAAAGATCTTCGATAAAGTGTCTCCTTATAGTAGATGAAACGTGGTGAACGCCTCTTTAAGTCTACTTTCTTGCGGGGATTTTCAGGTAACTTCCCATCTGTAAGATAATCAATGAGTGGTTGTCTCCAATCTTCATTTTCAATATCATAAACCGATGTAGTTGGCATCTCGATTATCTCTTCGGTTGCACCATCTTCTCCGATGAAAGGAGGAATTACCCAGTTTTGACATACCCGTACTTGAGTTTCATCGTCAAGATGTGCCATGTTTGATGCTAACCCTGCTAGTGCATCAGCTTGCTTGTTTTCTTTTCTCGGTACGTGTTCAATTGTAACTTCACCAAGCCATCCAATGAGTGCCCTCGCATATTTGTTGTAAGGATGTAGTTCAGGTTTCCTCACTTCATAGATTCCAAGCACTTGATTGATGATCAGTTTTGAATCGCCATAGATATTAACCCGCGTTTGTTTCATGTCTACAGCTATTTCAAGTCCGAGGATGAGGGCTTGATATTCTGCGACGTTATTTGAGCAATGTTCCATGAGTGTGAATGCATATGACAGAACTTGACCTTCGGGTGTGACAAAGACAACACCAGCTCCGGCTCCTTCTCTATGTGCAGCCCCATCAAAATACATCTTCCATGGAGGCAAAACTTCAATTATAAGCACATCTTCATCGGGTAGATCATCAGAAAGTTCCCATTCAGCAGGGATAGGGTGATCAGCTAGGAAATCTGCTAAAGCTTGTCCTTTTACAGACTTTTGTGAGACATAGACGATCTCAAACTGTTGAAATATCAAGTACCACCTAGCAAGACGATCAGATAAAACCACTTTGGACATCACATATTTCAGTGGATTCGCCCTAGAGACGAGATTTATGGTGTGAGCTTCGAAGTAATGTTTAAGCTTCTTGATTGCGAATATGAGAGCCAAACACAACTTCTCAATGGGCAGGTACTTCAATTCGTGTGGGGTCATCATTCTGCTTAAATAATAAAGGGCATTCTCCTTTCCTTTATCATTTTCTTGAGCTAAAAGAGCTCCTACAGATCTTTCTTGAGCTGCAATGTAAAGTATCAAAGGGCGACCGGCAACGGGTGCATTTAGAACCGGTGGTTTCATCAAATAAGCCTTGATATTATCAAATGCATTCTGACATGATTGGTCCCATATGAAAGGCACACCTTTCTTCATAATTCGACTAAACGGCTGACATCTTCCCGATAAGTTCGAGATGAACCTTCGTATATAAGCCAATTTTCCTTGCAAACTCTTCAACTCATGAATGTTCCGAGGCTCAGGCATATTCACAATAGCGTCAATCTTGGCTTGTTCGATCTCAATGCCTTTGTGACGAACAATAAATCCCAAGAACTTCCCAGCTGAAACTCCAAAAGCACACTTCAGAGGGTTCATTTTGAGACCAAATTTTCTCAAGCGATCAAATACTATTCTTAAGTGAAATAGATGCTCATTTCGGGCCTTTGACTTCACTACGAGATCATCAACATAGCACTCCACGATTTTGTGGAGAATATCATCAAATATTGCTTGCATAGCTCGTTGGTAAGTAGCTCCAGCATTCCTAAGTCCGAACGGCATGACCGTGTAGCAATAGATTCCCTTAGGGGTTCGGAACGCAGTCAATTCTTCATCCGCGGGAGCCATACGGATTTGATTATAACCGGAAAAACCATCCATAAATGACATAATTTCATGTCCAGTCACAGCATCTATCATCAATTCAATGATAGGCAATGGGAAGTCATCCTTTGGGCAAGCAAGGTTCAGATCCCGGAAATCAACACATATTCGGATCTGTCCATTTTTCTTTTTGACAGGGACAATGTTGGCTATCCAAGTAGGATATTTTACTTCTCGGATGAACCCAGCATCAATAAGTTTATCTACCTCTGCCTCGATTAATGGGATTAAATCTGGGCGGAAGCGCCTTTGAGCCTGCTTTACTGGTCGACATCCTTTCTTTATCGCTAAGTGATGAACAGCGACCTTTGGGTCTAACCCCGGCATTTCTTTGTATGTCCATGCAAAGACGTCCTTGTACTCTCGAAGTAAGGCCAAGTGTTCTTGTTTTTCTTCACTTGAGAGAAGAGCACTGATATAAATGGGGCGAAGATCTTCTTCGGTGCCAAGGTTTACTTCTTGTAATTCATCCAAGGCAGTTCGCACTCCGTCTTCAAATTCAGGAGGAGCTTCATCAGCATCTTCACCTTCGGCCGGAATTTCATCTTCAAAAGTAACATGGTAAGATGAGGCAATGTATTCCTTGTCATCGGCTAGTTCATCAGATATCAACTCATTATTTTCAAGCATTTGAGTATGAACTATGGTTTTGAGTTGTGCTTTGAGGGTTTCTCCACATGAGACTTTCACATCAGTTTCTCGTCTCATTCTTGACGGAATCATGCTTCTGCATTCATTCGAAGCTTGTGCTTTTGCATATTGGTTGAAAGACCTCTTACATGAGCGAATTTCCCCCCAACCTTTCATGTATTGGTTTCCGCGCAAAATTTTGCCCACTACATGGATCTTCAACGTTCTTCACGTTCATCGGGATCATTCCAAGCCTTTCTTCTAAAGTCTTCTTCATTATCTTCTTTGGCTTTGGCCCCATTCTGTCAAATATGGCGGGCCTTGATCTTGCCCCCCCAATCCGATCAAAGACAGAATACTTCGGTTTAGAAGTCACTTCATCTTCTTCACCAGCACTGATATGATGCGTTGCGGCTCTATTTATGAGGATCCTTATGGGTTTCGGCTGAACATAACCCAATCCTGTGTGCCCTCGAAGATTGATCTGCTTCGGTTTCCCTTCACCACCAGCTTCTGGAATGAGTTTTCCCAAAATCTGTTCATCGGGATTATACCCAGCCTTGGCTAGAAGTTTGTACGCGTTTGGGTCAAATCCTTCATTTGTGCGTGCCTTAGGGAGCTGAAATGTCTTAACATCATTCTCGTGTTTCACTTCATCCTTAGATGTGTTTCGAGGGAGCCTTGATATTTCAATCTTTGCAAGAGGGAATACAAGCCCTTCTACGCCTTCAACGAGCTTCCCTTTCAACTTTGGTTCAGCCAAGGGGCGATACTCTTCTTCTTCTCTTCTTGCATCGTCATCTTTAAAAACTTTGGCCTTTAGATAAAACTTTGCGTCTGCAAAGTATGTCTCGGCTTCTGTGAATGGAGTTTCATCAGCTACTACCTTCTTTACAACGCCATTTTCCTCATACATGAAGCATTGATGCCACGTTGAAGGAATTACACCATTCTCATGGATCCATGGGCGGCCCAGAAGGAGATTGTATGAAGCCTTTGCATCAATGACATGGCATAAAGTGCTTGCCTTCAGCCCGCCGATGGTCAAGTCAAGACGTATCATTCCAATCGCCCTTTGCCCCCCTTGATTGAAGCCTTGAATCATCAAGCGGCTTTGAGATAGTTCATCCATTGATATATCAAGGTCTTTCATAGCTCGGACCGTCAAAATGTTAACGGCAGACCCTTGATCTATCATAATTCTTCTGAACCTTCGTCCACGAGTGTATCCTTTAACAAAAAGCGGACGATTATGGGGAGTAGCACCCAACATAAGATCTTTGTCTTTAAAGACAATGTTAGTGGCATATGCAGTAGATTTTTGTGCTTCGACCACTTCTTGCTTAGTCGAAACTGGATTTGAACATCTACTTGAACTCTCAATTTCTTTCTCATGGGTGCTAAGGCAAGAACTCGAAATTTGAGTAACCTTGTTCTTGAAATTCTTCGGCATATAATCGTTGAGAGTAATCACCTTCCGTGTAACCTTGGAACGAGAACGATCATTCCTTTGTTTCTTCTTCTTCTTCAATTCATTCATCGGTTGTTGTCTGATCCATTTCTTTACCACCTTCCTCAGCTGTGGCTTTGGTTTGTAGTCGTTCTTTTGTTTCTTTTGAGTCACCAAGATCCATGGTCTTCCCTCGTCATCAACATCCTCGAGTGTCATTCTTTTAGTGAGAGGAGGACATTCTTTCATCCTCTTGATAGTAAAAGGGAGCTTACACTTGTGAGAATCTGGGTCGTCATTGACCATTAGCGGAGCAAACCTACCGAAGGTAATGGTAATTTGGTTTGCGCTTGCTGCAGAATCGGCAAGTTCAATCTTTCCTTCGCGGGCTAAAGCCATAATCTTGTCTTTGAACACCCAACACTTCTCTATCGGGTGACTCAACACTCTATGGTACTTGCAGTAGTTGGGATCATTGACCTTTGTGGCTTCTTCAGGTCGTTTTGACTGAGGTAAATCAACAAGTTTCAACCTCATCAGTTCATCAAACATTGGAGAAACATCAGACTCCAAGAAAGGATATTGTTTCTCCATCATCTCTCGCAAAGTCGGCTTGACACGCCCCGAGGTTTCAGGTTCAACTTTAGCAACTTGTTTTGTCTTCTCGGTATTTTGATTGAAGACTTTGACTGGTGAAGTCTTCACAACCATTGCTTCTTTCTTTTCAAATTTAGAAAAGGACTTGCCCCCTTTCTTGGTATCTTGCTTTTCAGCGGCATGGTTCATGGGATAGATGCCCATAGCTTGCCTTCCATTACTTGCAATATTCAACTCCATGTTACGAGCTTTGCTTGCTAATTCATCGAAAGTAGCTGGATTCACTCCCTTGAGAATATAACATAACTCCCAGTGCATACCTTCAATGCACATATCAATTGCGGAGTTTGTAGAGATCCGATCTTTGCAATTGAGGGCAAGATCTCTCCAGCGCTCGATGTAGGTTATCACAGGCTCATCTTTCCACTGGCGAGTAGTTGTTAACTCAAGCAAGCTCACCACCCTCCTTGTGCTGTAGAAACGGTTTAAGAACTCACGTTCCATATCTTGCCAGCTATCAATGGAACCAGGCTCCAGGTCAGTATACCAGTCAAAAGCGTTTGCTTTCAGGGAACGTACGAACTGTTTGACAAGATGATCTCCGCTTGTTCCCGCGTTATTGCAGGTTTCCACGAAATGGGCAACATGTTGCCTTGGGTTTCCCTTCCCATCAAACTGGATGAACTTCGGCGGCTGGTAACCAATGGGCATCTTTAGATCCTCGATCCTTTGAGAATATGGCTTAACATAGGAGTAAGTAGATTTGTTTCCTTCTATCTTCCCCTTTATGGTTCCCATAATGAAGTCTTTAAGTTGATCAATCGGGATCATGCCCCCGGAGGTTGAGATATCCTTGCCCGAATCCTCTTGATGAGGATCATTCTCTTCATTTACTTCAGGGTCCTTCTCATGATTATGACTTGACTCGCCTTTCAAACTCTCTACTTTGTTGTTTAGCTCATTCAACTTTTGGTCTTGATTCTGCATGAACGTACTCATCCCTTCGATGACCCTAGTTAGATGAGCGATTTGTTCTTCCATCGTCATGGCGCTCGTGGTCATAGTGGGCATCACAGTGTAGACATTCGACCACTGCAGAGTAGTTCTTCGTAGAGGACTTGAAGGGGGAGTAAAGTCTGATCCAGATGATGAGCTCTCACCACCGCTTGTCCACTTTGGGGAAGTAACTTCACGTATGGGTGAAGAAAACTTTCGGGCCATCTCTTGCGCAATTCGAGATCCATCCATTGCATCGGGAGTAGTTCCCGAAGATGACTGCGCAGCAAGGATTCTTGATCGGCTCCTAGTGATAGGGCCTTGCATGTTTTGATTTGAGCTTGACGATGCTCGAGAATTCAAAGTGAACACGGGCTTGCTTGACGCCATTGTTTCGTTTTCCTTGATCAAAAGTGAAGAGATGAGAGGTAGAGTTGTCCCACCAGGCGTGCCAAAAATTTGTGAAACAAATTTTAAGTATTTACTTAAAATTGATCGCAAATAATATTATATGAGAATATTGGGTACAATCTCTAAATATGAATCCTCTGATTCTTCACTTGCAATTTGAAGTAATATAATTAAAGAATTTAATTCAAAATTAAATCTCTAATCCTTCAAATATTCGAACGTTCTTCGAATCTTTGAATCTTCGTTCTTGAGATCTTCGAATCTTCGAATCTTCGTTCTTGAGATCTTCGAATCTTCGTTCTTCGGATCTTCAAATCTTCTTGAATAAAGAATTCAGATTGAAGGGCCTCCGGTTTTCAAGTGGCTTGATCTTCAACAAAAGGGCCGTTTTATGGCTTAATCTTCTGTTTAAGGGCCTCCCGGGATATATGGCTTGATCTTCAATTGAATTTTGATTCAATCTTCATATGAATATCTTCAAATCTTCAAAGATTCGTTCTTCATATCTTCGAATCTTCAAAGCTTCGTTCTTCAGATCTTCAAATCTTCAAGCTTCGTTCTTCAGATCTTCGAACGTTCTTCAACTTTTGGACTTATTTTATCAAGAATAGATGAAATCACAAAGGATTATTCATATATTCTTGAGAAAAATCGTGGCTTGATCTCTTCCTCTTCTTCGGAATTGTTCAGAGCCTCTCGGGAGTTCTTCAGAGCTTTGCTACAGCGTTTCTTCGTCTGGAAGTTCTCCTCCTTTTCTCTCAACTGAGACCCCTATTTATAGGTGTGGAGGGAGTGAAAATATGGCTTAGGGTTGCTGAAATTCGTCCATACCCCATGGGCCTCAATTAAAATGGGCTTCGGGCTTTATTTCCTTGCATTTTAATAGCTAGAAAAATCAGCATTTATGCAATGTATCTGGACAGCCTTTTTAACAAGATTCGTAGCCATTTCTCATGCATTTGGATAGATTTCTTGACTGGATTCATTGCTCTCTTCATTAATTGGATCATGGCTCTTACATATTGACCCAATATTTGATAGCGGGCTTAAAATTAGTAGGACTTGTCCATTCTCTTAAAGATTTAATTTATAATTAAATTAATTGGATATTTTAAATGATCCAGATTAATTTAATCATTTAAAATTTATTAGAATGGACTCATACTAATATTGTTAATAAGGCCCAACAACCATCACGAGCAGCTCCATAGAATCTGACGATGACCCACTATCACTTCAATATCGTCAAGAATAGCTCGGTAGCATTTGCAATGAGCTCAAAAATAATTATAATTGGCCTAACATTATAATTTGCAATGAGCTGCTTAGCCCTTTTGCGATTCCCCATACACTCGTGGACGAAGGTTCAGAAGAATTATGATAGATCAAGGGTCTGCCGTTAACATTTTGACGGTCCGAGCTATGAAAGACCTTGATATATCAATGGATGAACTATCTCAAAGCCGCTTGATGATTCAAGGCTTCAATCAAGGGGGGCAAAGGGCGATTGGAATGATACGTCTTGACTTGACCATCGGCGGGCTGAAGGCAAGCACTTTATGCCATGTCATTGATGCAAAGGCTTCATACAATCTCCTTCTGGGCCGCCCATGGATCCATGAGAATGGTGTAATTCCTTCAACGTGGCATCAATGCTTCATGTATGAGGAAAATGGCGTTGTAAAGAAGGTAGTAGCTGATGAAACTCCATTCACAGAAGCCGAGACATACTTTGCAGACGCAAAGTTTTATCTAAAGGCCAAAGTTTTTAAAGATGACGATGCAAGAAGAGAAGAAGAAGAGTATCGCCCCTTGGCTGAACCAAAGTTGAAAGGGAAGCTCGTTGAAGGCGTAGAAGGGCTTGTATTCCCTCTTGCAAAGATTGAAATATCAAGGCTCCCTCGAAACACATCTAAGGATGAAGTGAAACACGAGAATGATGTTAAGACATTTCAGCTCCCTAAGGCACGCACAAATGAAGGATTTGACCCAAACGCGTACAAACTTCTAGCCAAGGCTGGGTATAATCCCGATGAACAGATTTTGGGAAAACTCATTCCAGAAGCTGGTGGTGAAGGGAAACCGAAGCAGATCAATCTTCGAGGGCACACAGGATTGGGTTATGTTCAGCCGAAACCCATAAGGATCCTCATAAATAGAGCCGCAACGCATCATATCAGTGCTGGTGAAGAAGATGAAGTGACTTCTAAACCGAAGTATTCTGTCTTTGATCGGATTGGGGGGGGCAAGATCAAGGCCCGCCATATTTGACAGAATGGGGCCAAAGCCAAAGAAGATAATGAAGAAGACTTTAGAAGAAAGGCTTGGAATGATCCCGATGAACGTGAAGAACGTTGAAGATCCATGTAGTGGGCAAAATTTTGCGCGGAAACCAATACATGAAAGGTTGGGGGAAATTCGCTCATGTAAGAGGTCTTTCAACCAATATGCAAAAGCACAAGCTTCGAATGAATGCAGAAGCATGATTCCGTCAAGAATGAGACGAGAAACTGATGTGAAAGTCTCATGTGGAGAAACCCTCAAAGCACAACTCAAAACCATAGTTCATACTCAAATGCTTGAAAATAATGAGTTGATATCTGATGAACTAGCCGATGACAAGGAATACATTGCCTCATCTTACCATGTTACTTTTGAAGATGAAATTCCGGCCGAAGGTGAAGATGCTGATGAAGCTCCTCCTGAATTTGAAGACGGAGTGCGAACTGCCTTGGATGAATTACAAGAAGTAAACCTTGGCACCGAAGAAGATCTTCGCCCCATTTATATCAGTGCTCTTCTCTCAAGTGAAGAAAAACAAGAACACTTGGCCTTACTTCGAGAGTACAAGGACGTCTTTGCATGGACATACAAAGAAATGCCGGGGTTAGACCCAAAGGTCGCTGTTCATCACTTAGCGATAAAGAAAGGATGTCGACCAGTAAAGCAGGCTCAAAGGCGCTTCCGCCCAGATTTAATCCCATTAATCGAGGCAGAGGTAGATAAACTTATTGATGCTGGGTTCATCCGAGAAGTAAAATATCCTACTTGGATAGCCAACATTGTCCCTGTCAAAAAGAAAAATGGACAGATCCGAATATGTGTTGATTTCCGGGATCTGAACCTTGCTTGCCCAAAGGATGACTTCCCATTGCCTATCATTGAATTGATGATAGATGCTGTGACTGGACATGAAATTATGTCATTTATGGATGGTTTTTCCGGTTATAATCAAATCCGTATGGCTCCCGCGGATGAAGAATTGACTGCGTTCCGAACCCCTAAGGGAATCTATTGCTACACGGTCATGCCGTTCGGACTTAGGAATGCTGGAGCTACTTACCAACGAGCTATGCAAGCAATATTTGATGATATTCTCCACAAAATCGTGGAGTGCTATGTTGATGATCTCGTAGTGAAGTCAAAGGCCCGAAATGAGCATCTATTTCACTTAAGAATAGTATTTGATCGCTTGAGAAAATTTGGTCTCAAAATGAACCCTCTGAAGTGTGCTTTTGGAGTTTCAGCTGGGAAGTTCTTGGGATTTATTGTTCGTCACAAAGGCATTGAGATCGAACAAGCCAAGATTGACGCTATTGTGAATATGCCTGAGCCTCGGAACATTCATGAGTTGAAGAGTTTGCAAGGAAAATTGGCTTATATACGAAGGTTCATCTCGAACTTATCGGGAAGATGTCAGCCGTTTAGTCGAATTATGAAGAAAGGTGTGCCTTTCATATGGGACCAATCATGTCAGAATGCATTTGATAATATCAAGGCTTATTTGATGAAACCACCGGTTCTAAATGCACCCGTTGCCGGTCGCCCTTTGATACTTTACATTGCAGCTCAAGAAAGATCTGTAGGAGCTCTTTTAGCTCAAGAAAATGATAAAGGAAAGGAGAATGCCCTTTATTATTTAAGCAGAATGATGACCCCACACGAATTGAAGTACCTGCCCATTGAGAAGTTGTGTTTGGCTCTCATATTCGCAATCAAGAAGCTTAAACATTACTTCGAAGCTCACACCATAAATCTCGTCTCTAGGGCGAATCCACTGAAATATGTGATGTCCAAAGTGGTTTTATCTGATCGTCTTGCTAGGTGGTACTTGATATTTCAACAGTTTGAGATCGTCTATGTCTCACAAAAGTCTGTAAAAGGACAAGCTTTAGCAGATTTCCTAGCTGATCACCCTATCCCTGCTGAATGGGAACTTTCTGATGATCTACCCGATGAAGATGTGCTTATAATTGAAGTTTTGCCTCCATGGAAGATGTATTTTGATGGGGCTGCACATAGAGAAGGAGCCGGAGCTGGTGTTGTCTTTGTCACACCCGAAGGTCAAGTTCTGTCATATGCATTCACACTCATGGAACATTGCTCAAATAACGTCGCAGAATATCAAGCCCTCATCCTCGGACTTGAAATAGCTGTAGACATGAAACAAACGCGGGTTAATATCTATGGCGATTCAAAACTGATCATCAATCAAGTGCTTGGAATCTATGAAGTGAGGAAACCTGAACTACATCCTTACAACAAATATGCGAGGGCACTCATTGGATGGCTTGGTGAAGTTACAATTGAACACGTACCGAGAAAAGAAAACAAGCAAGCTGATGCACTAGCAGGGTTAGCATCAAACATGGCACATCTTGACGATGAAACTCAAGTACGGGTATGTCAAAACTGGGTAATTCCTCCTTTCATCGGAGAAGATGGTGCAACCGAAGAGATAATCGAGATGCCAACTACATCGGTTTATGATATTGAAAATGAAGATTGGAGACAACCACTCATTGATTATCTTACAGATGGGAAGTTACCTGAAAATCCCCGCAAGAAAGTAGACTTAAAGAGGCGTTCACCACGTTTCATCTACTATAAGGAGACACTTTATCGAAGATCTTTCGATGGTGTATTCCTTAGATGTTTGGGTGGAGATGAAGTCTTACAAGCAATGGAAGAGGCGCATTCCGGAGTATGTGGAGCTCATCAGTCCGGTCCTAAATTGCACTTTCACATCAAGAGAATGGGATATTACTGGCCGACTATGGTGAAGGATTGCATGGATTATGCTCGGCGATGTCAAGCATGTCAATATCACGCAAATTTTATCCATCAAGCACCAGAACCATTGCATCCGACGGTAGCATCATGGCCATTTGACGCTTGGGGACTTGATGTAGTTGGACCAATTACGCCTAGCTCGTCAGGAGGGCATTCATACATACTAGCCGCTACTGATTACTTCTCAAAATGGGCTGAAGCAGTTGCACTGAAAGAAGTGAAGAAGGAAAATGTTGCTGATTTCATCCGAGTCCATATCATTTATCGCTTTGGTATTCCTCGATATATCTTAACGGACAATGGGAAGCCTTTTGACAACAAGTTGATGGATAAGATATGCAAGTTGTTCGACTTCAAGCAACGGAAGTCCTCTATGTACTATGCTGCTGCCAACGGCCTCGCTGAAGCTTTCAATAAGACTCTGTGCAACCTGTTAAAGAAAGTAGTGTCAAGGTCAAAGAAAGATTGGCACGAAAGAATGGAAGAAGCACTGTGGGCATATAGAACGACCTATCGCACACCTACCCAAAGTACTCCATATTCTTTGGTGTATGGTACTGAAGCAGTCCTTCCCCTTGAACGCCAAATACCATCTTTAAGATTGGCTATTCAAGAAGGGCTTACTGATGAGGAAAATGTAAAGTTGCGTTTGACAGAACTCGAGGCACTTGATGGAAAGAGGTTAGAAGCTCAGCAGAACCTAGAATGTTATCAAGCACGTTTGTCAAGATCATTCAATAAGAGAGTTAGAATTCGTTCTTTCCAAGTTGGTGATAAAGTTCTAGCTGTGCGAAGACCTATCATTATTACAAGGAAAACTGGACACAAGTTCTCACCTAAATGGGATGGTCCTTATGTTGTTCAAGAAGTATATTCAGGCGGCGCCTACAAGTTGGTCGACGCAAATGGCTCGAAAATTGGCCCGATCAATGGGAGATTCCTAAAGCTTTACTACCCTTGATTTTCGGGGTGTGGATATGGCCATAGGAAATGTTGAATGACTTAAACCACCAATGATGTTGTAAGTGGCTAAACTGCTAAAACATCTCACTTTGTCTATGGGTGAGCATAATCATAGATACTCTTGGCCCACGAGAGTTAAAAATGTGTACGGCAAGCTCCTGGCCCGCATGAGTTAAAACTGTGTACGGCACCCCACCTTTTTTTTAGATTACCAATTCAAATGGTACCTATGAACTACGTTTGACTTGATCTCCTTCATAGGAGTACGTAGGCAGCTCAAAAATTTCATTTTTGAGTTCAGTTATAACAACACAAACCCCAATGAAGTTTGATCTTGGTAAGAAAAAAAAAAGTAAGACGATATCAACTCATGAGGAGCAAGAAAGCAATCAAATATATATCCATATATAGTTTGATGGAAAGAAAAGAAGGAAAGTGCTAGCTGACTAAAAAGCTAATCTATAAACAAGTAAAAACAAACTCAGCCTAAAAACAATTTAAAGCTGACTAAGTCATCCTTCAAAGCCTCTAGCTCCTTCTTCTGGGTACTTAAAGAAAGCTGATCTTCGTCTGATGCTTTGATAGTCTTCAAAATCTGTGAAGATTCCTCCTTGGCTTTTGTAAGAGCTGCATCTAAGTCGCTAGCTTCTGCATGATGCTGTAAAATCAAAGCTTCTACTTCCTTAGCTTCAGCTTCCAATAAGGCTATCTTCTTTTTGATTTCATTAAGAGATTTCTCGTCATCAAGTAATGCGACCTGATTTTGAGATCTCTTAGCTTCAATATCTGCACAAAAAGCTTGCAACATATCTAATTCCCGAGATTGCCTCTCCGTGGGGACCCTATCAGCAATAGCAGAACACTTCTGATCAAATGCTTGCGCCCTTTCAAAGAAATGCTTCACCCTTGTCTTCAACATGGAAAGGTCAATGCCTTCCTTCTCCATCAAGATAACACAACTCTCCACACTTTCCCGAAAAGAAGAGACGTTCTCTGTTGTAGCCTTTCCTAACTTCTCCTGAATACCACACCAAGTGTCAATGAGGAACCGCTTATACAAAGGAAAGAAGTAGTTCTCTGCTTGAAAAACGGATACAGCCGGTTTCACATGAGGGGACTTTGGTATCTCGTTGGTTGGAACTTCTTTGCAATTACTTGGGGCAATTTCTGCCATCAACCCCGCAACGGTGTCATGATCGTCAGTTTCTCCTTCACTTGAGCTAGATGAAGAAACATGATTTGAAGAACTAGCGTCATCAAGGATTGGATGAATCTGCAAAA
Source organism: Cuscuta epithymum (assembly GCA_945859915.1). Lineage (NCBI taxonomy): Eukaryota > Viridiplantae > Streptophyta > Magnoliopsida > Solanales > Convolvulaceae > Cuscuta > Cuscuta epithymum. The sequence goes on along the minus strand of CAMAPF010000944.1, from coordinate 722,150 downwards.
GAAGGAAGAAACTATAAGTCCAAACTTGAGATTAAGTTAAATTGTTAAATAATGAGACTAACCCTCAGTGGCCCAGGATGAGGTTTTCTCTGAAGATGCTTCCAATTCCTATCTTCATTACTTTGCTTCTCAAGAACTTGATTCTCACTTGCCTTGGCAAGAGGTGTTTCTTTCTCAACATCCTTGATCAAAACCTCAGCCCTAGGTGCTGCAAGCTTGGCCTTTTTCTGAGGCGAGGACTTAGCTTCAGTATCGGGTACTTTTTTCTTTTTCTTGGAGACTGGAGTCACGGGATCCGAAGGGGTAACCACATCGCCAATAGCAAGATCGTAAATCCTGATCAAGTCACTCACATGATTTTCCAGAAAACTTCCATGGACTTGACCCCACCATTCTTTATACTGCAAGGAATAAAATTTCGCTGGGATAGTTGGAGGGGTCGGAAACACCGCTTTAGCCCGTGACATACCATGCGCAAACTGTTGCCAAAGCTGAAATCCAGAAGAAAGAGAAACACGACGATCACGCCTCTCAGGCCAACCAGGTGCATAAGCTTGGAAGTACCCAAACTGTCGACTAAAGCGATGAGGAGTGTAAAGCTCAGCAATGCAACGGTCTTGGTAGCGTAATACGAGAAAATTAGAACGAAGACATCTGAAGAATGCTAAGTCAGTCTCGGAAGAATTCTCGTCATCAAAGAAAGCATGGTCCTTGATCCTTCGATGTGTAGAACATATCCACGCAGATACATCTCCCTGGAAAATCCTCCTACGCGCCCTCGTTTTCTCAAGGGACCTTGCTCCACCTTCCCCTGAGTAAGAGATCATCAATGGGGTCGCGGACTGAATATCATTCTTGAAATGAGTGTCAAAGTATGTGGCCAACCATCCGTAGACATAATGAACAGGAAAACACGTTCTAACTTTGTCAGGGAATGGGGCATTTGAAATTTGATTAAGTCCATGATAAATACTGGCAAGAACTGGAACAACAAGACATATTTTCCTCCCGCAAGCCATCATGCAAGCAACTTTAAAAGTTTCTGGGCGAATAACCCTTGGACCTTCATGGGGCAATACAAAGGAACAAAGCCAACATGATAGGAATGCCGCTAAGTATATCTCTTCTTCATATTCAGCAGGAACCTTGAGTGCATGGAACGGTACCTTCATAGAATTCGACCACCCGCTAAACTTTGGAATTGCTCCGCTAGGATTATAGGTTGCCTTAGCACGGGATGATCTCTTCTTTTCTGTTCTCTGCGGAGGCATAACGTACTTAGAAGCCTTCTTAAACCAAAATTTGACCCACATATGGACACGCAGAGCACGTTTGTCTCCCACCGTTGGAAAAAGATGATGATATGCATCAAATAAGTATTTGCAAAGTTGAGAAGGGCGGTCAGCATCTGCATTCAACAAATCAAAGGTGCTCGGAATAGACTCATCATATGCATCTCCAATGATTGGTAATCCCCCAATAACATGTAAGTCCCAAAGTGTGATCGTCAGTTCTCCGATCGACGTAAGTAATGTATTCACCATAGGGCACCACGCTTCACAAAAGGCTTGCATAGCATTCGTACACCGATCATATGTGAACAAGGAAGCATAAACAGCATCATATATAAGCCCATTCTCCAAAACACTTTTACTCAAGCTTAAAATGTCCTCGGCCCATTCCCAATAGCCTGTGATGAACCTAAATTCGCCACCAAATAATAAGGTCTTTATTAAAGGGGCATTTGCATCAAGGATTCGTCTACCCAAAGAAGGGAGAATCTCGGAAGATGGCTTATGAAGGAAACCAGACACTAAAGTCCGCATTGTTTGATCTTGATATTCGCACTCAGGAGTCCAGTCTGCAACCCGGTAAGACACAACAGTCGCACCCCAAAACTCGCGAGCAAATGGCCTAAAAATCTCCAGAAGGATTTCTTCGCCATTCTTCTTCTTTGATACAGAGAGATACTTTTTGCCTCCACGCATTACGTCTCTAAAGTATACCATTTTGGACTGCAAAAAAAAAAAAGTGTCATTATTATTATTATTAGTATTATTATTATCACTTAAAAAAAAAACTAAGGTAATAATAATAATGATAATAATGATAATAAAAGAGGCAGCTCGGTGGTAATAATTTGTCTCAGGCCTAGACAGCGGACGTCACATTCAGACCAGACGAACGAAGAAATCGGTAACACCGGTCAATAATTTGTCAAGCTCCCTCAAAATGAACTAAGGTCGAAAGTGGCGGCGACATTTAAGCAGCATTGACGGTTAGAAATCGGCTTAATTCTTCAAACCGGTGCCATCCCAACAAAGGGCTAAGCAGCACCGGCGATCGGCAATCAGCCTAATTCTTCAAATCGGTGCCATCCCAACAAAGGGCTAAGCAGCACCGACAATCGGAAATCGGCTTGATTCTTCAAATCGGCGTCATCCCAACAAAGGGTTAAGCGGCACCAACAATCAGGAATCGGCCTAATTCCTTAAATCGATGCCATCCCAACAAAGGGCTAAGCAGCACCGACAATCGGGAATCGGCCTAATTCTTCAAATCGGCGCCATCCCAACAAAGGGCTAAGCAGCACCGGCAACCGGCCTAATTCCTTAAATCGGTGCTATCCCAACAAAGGGCTAAGCAGCACCGACAATCGGGAATCGGCCTAATTCTTCAAATCGGCGCCATCCCAACAAAGGGCTAAGCAGCACCGGCAACCGGCCTAATTCCTTAAATCGGTGCTATCCCAACAAAGGGCTAAGCAGCACCGACAATCGGGAATCGGCCTAATTCTTCAAATCGGCATCATCCCAACAAAGGGCTAAGCAGCACCGACAATCGGCAATCGGCCTAATTCCTTAAATCGATGCCATCCCAACAAAGGGCTAAGCAGCACCGATAATCGGGAATCGACCTAATTCTTCAAATCGGTGCCATCCCGACAAAGGGCTAAGCAGCACCGACAATCGACTTAATTCCTTAAGTTGGTGCCATCCCAACAAAGGGCTAAGCAGCACCAACAATCGGGAATCAGCCCAATTCTTCAAATCGGCACCATCCCAACAAAGGGCTAAGCGGCACCAATGACTAGCAATCGATCAAGCTTAGCACCATCATCTCTTGTCCGCATCACTAACAAAATTATGGTCAACAAGAAAAAAACCAGAAATCTGCCAAGCATCCTTTTCGGAAATCAATATCCACTTCAACCTCCGACGAACGTCCAGATGGCAGAAGAAATTGGAAAGACCAACAGCAGCAACTTTGAAGTGATTCTACTTTGTCCATCCTCAAAACTCGGAACTCGATCAGCGACCCAGCTTTATCTCAAGCACTGGCTTCATCTTCTTCTCTACATCGGCGGTCAGAACAAAAGCAGGTCGCCACAACTTTGGAAGATTCTGGCCGCAGTCCTCTTCTCGATAGGAATCATCTCTCGCCCGCCCCATCATGTCTTCAGGCACAGCTGCGAACTCAGCAAAAGAAAGAAATAAAAATCCTTCCTGAAATCAAAATCTGTTCTTCCAATTTGCACCAGTGGCCAGAACAAAGGCATACGGCTACAGCTCCGGAGTAATCTCGCTGCTAATACTGGTCCAAAGATGAACAGGAACAAGGACGGCGGCCAACCTGCTTGATATACTGGTCCGGCAACAAACAGAAGAAATCAGCGAGTTCAGTGTCCAAGCATACCATCGGTCTGCTGCTCACCATCGGAGTTCAACCCCAAGCTCAGCATCCTACGAATTGGATCTCTCATCGCCGGAAATCAGCGTGAAAAAATCATCTCTCTCTAAGCAACCGGCGCTACTTTCAGCAGGGGTGGTTTTGTTAAGGTTACCAGCAAATTTTTTTTGTGAAATCTTCATATCCCTGCAATACGATAAAAAGAAGACAACTTCATAAAGAAAAAAAGGGAAAAGGGAATTTACCTATTGCTTCCTAGTGCTTTAACTTTATGCCGTCAGGAACTTTGATAATTTTTTGCAAACTGCTGGGAATAAGATCGAAGGTGCGAAAGAGAATAGGCTGGGTCTATATTTATACAGAGTAATACGACAAGTTCGGATCGTAAAAATAGAAGAAAGAAAGTCCTAATAGGACTGATTAGAGTCCTGGCCTTGTACGATGATAATTACCCATTGGGATTCCATGTTACGCCGATTGTTTACAATATTTAGCTCGAGGTGCTCTAATTGCTTTGGGATATCTACCAAGCCCCATCATCGTATCATGGGCTAAGTATGTCATTTGGATTTGAAAAGTCAATTCGGCAAACATACCTCTATATTTCTTTCGAGACTCGCTCTTTCTTATGTTTCCGTACATCGAAGCAAGTCTCGAGGGGGCAATTTGTGGACATTAAAAAATGTTAGGCCAATTATAATTATTTTTGAGCTCATTGCAAATGCTACCGAGCTATTCTTGACGATATTGAAGTGATAGTGGGTCATCGTCAGATTCTATGGAGCTGCTCGTGATGGTTGTTGGGCCTTATTAACAATATTAGTATGAGTCCATTCTAATAAATTTTAAATGATTAAATTAATCTGGATCATTTAAAATATCCAATTAATTTAATTATAAATTAAATCTTTAAGAGAATGGACAAGTCCTACTAATTTTAAGCCCGCTATCAAATATTGGGTCAATATGTAAGAGCCATGATCCAATTAATGAAGAGAGCAATGAATCCAGTCAAGAAATCTATCCAAATGCATGAGAAATGGCTACGAATCTTGTTAAAAAGGCTGTCCAGATACATTGCATAAATGCTGATTTTTCTAGCTATTAAAATGCAAGGAAATAAAGCCCGAAGCCCATTTTAATTGAGGCCCATGGGGTATGGACGAATTTCAGCAACCCTAAGCCATATTTTCACTCCCTCCACACCTATAAATAGGGGTCTCAGTTGAGAGAAAAGGAGGAGAACTTCCAGACGAAGAAACGCTGTAGCAAAGCTCTGAAGAACTCCCGAGAGGCTCTGAACAATTCCGAAGAAGAGGAAGAGATCAAGCCACGATTTTTCTCAAGAATATATGAATAATCCTTTGTGATTTCATCTATTCTTGATAAAATAAGTCCAAAAGTTGAAGAACGTTCGAAGATCTGAAGAACGAAGCTTGAAGATTTGAAGATCTGAAGAACGAAGCTTTGAAGATTCGAAGATATGAAGAACGAATCTTTGAAGATTTGAAGATATTCATATGAAGATTGAATCAAAATTCAATTGAAGATCAAGCCATATATCCCGGGAGGCCCTTAAACAGAAGATTAAGCCATAAAACGGCCCTTTTGTTGAAGATGAAGCCACTTGAAAACCGGAGGCCCTTCAATCTGAATTCTTTATTCAAGAAGATTTGAAGATCCGAAGAACGAAGATTCGAAGATCTCAAGAACGAAGATTCGAAGATTCGAAGATCTCAAGAACGAAGATTCAAAGATTCGAAGAACGTTCGAATATTTGAAGGATTAGAGATTTAATTTTGAATTAAATTCTTTAATTATATTACTTCAAATTGCAAGTGAAGAATCAGAGGATTCATATTTAGAGATTGTACCCAATATTCTCATATAATATTATTTGCGATCAATTTTAAGTAAATACTTAAAATTTGTTTCACACTGGGCGTGCCAAAAATTTGTGAAACAAATTTTAAGTATTTACTTAAAATTGATCGCAAATAATATTATATGAGAATATTGGGTACAATCTCTAAATATGAATCCTCTGATTCTTCACTTGCAATTTGAAGTAATATAATTAAAGAATTTAATTCAAAATTAAATCTCTAATCCTTCAAATATTCGAACGTTCTTCGAATCTTTGAATCTTCGTTCTTGAGATCTTCGAATCTTCGAATCTTCGTTCTTGAGATCTTCGAATCTTCGTACTTCGGATCTTCAAATCTTCTTGAATAAAGAATTCAGATTGAAGGGCCTCCGGTTTTCAAGTGGCTTCATCTTCAACAAAAGGGCCGTTTTATGGCTTAATCTTCTGTTTAAGGGCCTCCCGGGATATATGGCTTGATCTTCAATTGAATTTTGATTCAATCTTCATATGAATATCTTCAAATCTTCAAAGATTCGTTCTTCATATCTTCGAATCTTCAAAGCTTCGTTCTTCAGATCTTCAAATCTTCAAGCTTCGTTCTTCAGATCTTCGAACGTTCTTCAACTTTTGGACTTATTTTATCAAGAATAGATGAAATCACAAAGGATTATTCATATATTCTTGAGAAAAATCGTGGCTTGATCTCTTCCTCTTCTTCGGAATTGTTCAGAGCCTCTCGGGAGTTCTTCAGAGCTTTGCTACAGCGTTTCTTCGTCTGGAAGTTCTCCTCCTTTTCTCTCAACTGAGACCCCTATTTATAGGTGTGGAGGGAGTGAAAATATGGCTTAGGGTTGCTGAAATTCGTCCATACCCCATGGGCCTCAATTAAAATGGGCTTCGGGCTTTATTTCCTTGCATTTTAATAGCTAGAAAAATCAGCATTTATGCAATGTATCTGGACAGCCTTTTTAACAAGATTCGTAGCCATTTCTCATGCATTTGGATAGATTTCTTGACTGGATTCATTGCTCTCTTCATTAATTGGATCATGGCTCTTACATATTGACCCAATATTTGATAGCGGGCTTAAAATTAGTAGGACTTGTCCATTCTCTTAAAGATTTAATTTATAATTAAATTAATTGGATATTTTAAATGATCCAGATTAATTTAATCATTTAAAATTTATTAGAATGGACTCATACTAATATTGTTAATAAGGCCCAACAACCATCACGAGCAGCTCCATAGAATCTGACGATGACCCACTATCACTTCAATATCGTCAAGAATAGCTCGGTAGCATTTGCAATGAGCTCAAAAATAATTATAATTGGCCTAACATTTTTTAATGTCCACAATGTGTGTTTTCTTAGGAAGGCCTTGTACGGCCTGAAGCAGTCCCCTAGGCAGTGGAATATCAAGTTTGACCAGTGCATGTCATCTTTGAAATTCCACAAATCTGGTTGTGACCATTGCTTATACTTTGAAATTCCACAAGTCTGATTGTGCCTGTATTTTTATTGTTATATGTGGATGATATGTTGATTATTAGTCCTTCAGTGACGCCATTAAATGTGTGCAAAAACGTCTCAGCGAGAATTTTGCAATGAAAGACCTAGGTGATGCCAAGAGGATCCTAGTCGGATTGATTGTTAGCACTCAATCAGATTTCATTCATTGAAAAGATTTTGAGCAAATATAACATGCATTCTGCTACTCCCGTCTTTATCCCTATGGCATCTCACTTTGTGTTAAGTAAGGATCAGTCTCCCAAGACTGCTCCTAAAATTGCTAAAATGAAATATGTGCCTTATTCCAATGCTATTGGGTCCGTGATGTATCTCATGGTGAGTACTAAACCCGACATTGCCTATGTTGTTAGTTGCTTGAGTAGGTATATGTCTAACCCCGGTTTAGACCATTGGAATGCTCTTCAGTGGTTGCTTAGGTACTTGAAATCTATTGTTAATCATGGGTTGGTTTTCACTAGGCGTTCTGAGAAAGGATGACACCCCATCCCTGAGGGCCCCCAGCACCGACCGGACAGCTAACAAGGAGGATGTAAATTGAGTTTTGATCTCACTCTAATGGAAAGAGAGTATGGCTTCATCCCAAGACATTGCTTGGAGTTGAACCCAGGACCTCTCCCTTGTGGCACTCCGTTCCTACCAGATGAGCTACGCCCCCCGGTATGTGGGGCGTTCTGAGGGTGTTAAGTTGAGTGGATATGTGGACTCTAATTTTGCTAACGATAGAGACAACAGGAGATCCACTACCTCTTATGTGTTTACTCTTTGTAGGTCTCTTGCATTAGTTGGAAGTCTCAACTTCAACCCATTGTTGCCCTTTCCACTACGAAGTCTGAGTATGTGGCCGCTACCGAAGCGTTTAAGGAAGCCATTTGGCTTAAGCGTCTCCTAACAAAGGTTGGTGATCTTAAGCAGACATTTGTGTGTTTTCTGATAGTCAATCCGCTATGGAACTGTGCAAAACCCTGTTTTTCATGATAGAACTAAGCATACTGATGTTAAATTTCATTTTATATGTGGTATTGTTAGTGCAGGTCATATCAAGTTGATAATTCCATCTAAGTTTAATCATGCTGACACGGGGACTAAATGTCTCTTTGTCGAAAAACTGTTGTCGTGCAATTGTGCAAACACACGTTAAACATTGATTGCGGATAAGTTGTCTGGTGATCTTACCCCTTTTGCCTGAATGTGTCTCTGTGAACATTCAAACAATCCGACGATGATGAGTCTCAAATATGTTTTAGAGTTTTTTGACTCTACACCACTAGGGTCCCATAAGGTGGAGAATGTGTTGGTATTGGCCTGGTTTCCATAAGCCCAATTTACTTGTTGTTGCACCCGGCCCATGTCTTAATCAGATTTTCGATTCGCTCAAGCCTATCTCTTCTGTGTGCATTCTTCCGCTTCCCTGGTTCATTCCTAGCCAATCTTTCCTTGTACGAGCTCTACGAAATCTCTCTCTATGGTAATTACCATCTTTATGAATATGAGCCTCGCCTATTTAATCACCTCCCTTCTGCCGATGGAGTTTGCTGGCCGAACCCTTGCTCCTCCCCCTAATTCGCACCTATAGCTCCTCAGTGGGTGCTCGGACTGAATTGGCCGGAAAACCTTGTTGGTTGTTGCCCACAACCTTCCCTTATGATCCTAGTGGTAGTTTTTCATCCTTTGTGGGTGTAAATTGATGAGACCTGAGCTGGATTGAGACATAACAAAACCGATCTCAACACGCATTGAATGCATGTTGAAATATGGACTTATCAATGGTTTTTGGACTTTTGGTATTCCAGACTTGTCTAGGTATTTTGGTTTCAGCTTGTTGATTTTTCAGCAGGCATGTTTTGACTGTTGAAATCAGTGGACTGGTAAGTCAGTTCTTTGTTGAGCCAGCTGATTTTTTCGTTGATTTCTTTTCTCTTCCTTCTTTCTTCAAATGAGTTCCTAGTGTCTTGAAACTTGTTTCTGGTTTCAAGTTTTCCTCCTCCTGAACTAGAAGCAAGTATTTTATCAGTGAACATTATACGGAGTAATTGGCAAACCAGTATTCTATTTACCAATATATTGTGTCTCAACATAATTGGTTATAATTAGTAATTCTATCACATAATGTCATAATTTATAGGTCCCTTGCCTTTGAAACCATAAAATATAAGCAAGTACATAATAACTATATACAATGAAAATAGGTTCACTTTTACTTCTTTTTTTCAGGAAAGCACGCAGGCAATTTTATTAGCAACGAAAAGAAGTACAACAGAAACCAGTTTACTTGTCTAGTTGACTGGCTTAATTCCCTACTCTTCTTTTGGTTGTGGTTTTGACATCATGTTCTCAGATTTCTAAAAACATGCAAAGAAAAAAAAAAAGGTCAGTCAGGAGATAAAACTAATACGTAGTATCTAGCATCAATATGTCGAATGAAATTGTTTAAAAAGAATTATTTTCTCAAACTGCATTCAATGTGCTCTCACTGTCAGAAGATGGATATAAGTACACAATAATAAGACAAACTGAATGAATTTAGAGTATGTAGAAATCATTTGATAAGCTTATAATTAAATGCAAATGTACTTAAACTTCAATCAGTATGAAGAAGAATATATTAAACGCATTTACTAAAACTTGCATTGTATGAAAATATTTCTTGCAAAAAACTATGCTGCTTTTAAATTGTTTCTATCTATCTGACGTGCAACCTTGTGGTCAACCCATTAAAATCGACAAAAATGACCAATGTTCGAGCTCACAATATCACAAAGAGCACTCTTTTTTAGTAGGGTGGTTAACGAAATAAGCTTTTTTTGAAGTGCTTGTGCTCAATCTTGGACTTAACAAACCGAGCTTAGCGAGCTTCCAACTCAAATACGAACCGGTTTTGAAGTTCAAATTTTTATTTGAACCGAGCTCGAACAGAATAGTGTCCCGTTCAAGCATGCCACACACCTATAAATTATAAGGGCAAATTATATATAGGTTAAAGGCTAAAAGACCTTAGTATAATTTATCAACTCTAAATTTAACTATTAAATCTGGGCACTTGTTGAGTAAATCAAGAATGAGCCCATTTAGTGAGCATAAACTGAGTTCCTATTTTTATACTTATCGAGGTTATGTAGCACTCAAATCGAACATCGGACCAGTTGAACCCGAGTCTCATTTATAAAGCTCGTCGTGCTTCTAGCCCAAACACGAACACCACTATCATAAAATCGAGCCGAACTCGATTTTGGAGTAATATTTCTACTAATTAATTAGCACATAGCGAAAACAAAGAAGTAACTAATGATAAGCCTCAATCCAAAAGTAACATGTGTTGAAATTTGCACAAGAAAAATCTATTGATGTAAAACAGCTAGTTTGGACATCATTGCCATCAATTGTGGTTTAACATATAACCAAGAACTCAAATTTAGAGAAACTGTTTACCTTTCATTTCGGTTTACTATGGGGGTGTTGTCAAACAGCAGTTGGTCGTTGTTTATAGCCGATTATATCAACGGATTCACACTGGCTGATACTTTAGTTGTTTTGACCGGTCGCTATCATTAGCGGATTGAAGTCAAATGTTTGGTAAGTTAGTTGTTTACGAGTAGTTTTTAAGACGTAAAATGTTCATTAAGGATATGAGTAGAAAAGTATATGTACTCCCACTATTCTTTTTAAGATGTAAATGTTCATTAAGGATATGAGTAGAAAAGTATATATATACACCCATTACTCCGTACATTTTAACTTGGGTTTTTACATTTTTATTTGTTTTTTCTATAATCAAACATGTATGAAGAAACAACTAAAAAGTTGGTCAAAACAGCTACTCCGTAATTAATATAAACAGCTAACTTAACTTAATAGTGAATTGTCAAATAAAGCCAAAAAGAGTGAGAGGGAGATAACAGAACCGCGAAAATAGGCAGAGACAGGTAATAAATGAATAATCGTTTTGCATGTCTGTGAGCCATTTTGGCAACCAACATGAAACTAACCTGCTCACTGTATGGTAAGTATTTCCCATCAAAAGTCACAACAACACGATCATTTCCATCTACACCTTTTAATTTATCAACTGAGCAGTAGAAGTCTATAGCTGACATGCTGAAAATTAAAATAAAATATGATAAACGACCAAAAATGAACACTTTATTATACTAAAATTTAAAACGCCAGAACTAGAAACTTACATGCCATCTCCAAATTCCTCATTAATGATTTCTTTAATGCTCTCTCCAAAATGCATGACAGCTTCATTCAGTCTGTTAAAACAGAAATACAAATTTATAGAGTGCTTACTAAGAAAAATGAAGTAGTGCAGCTAGAAAGTTCAATAATGATATTCTTCCTTTTCTTCAAATAGAGGGAAAGCAATACTGAGATGCAATCCGAACACAAAACTTTTACCGCTTCAATAACACTAATGTGCAATAACTCAAAGGAGGCTATGTGGGCTGGAATGGAACCAATGGGTGCTGGCAGTGGCAATCATTATCTCATGTTGGGATGTGCGTACTGGATATGAAGCAGTACTTGACAATAAAGCTTGTTGATAAAACGAAGAGACATCTTTAATTTAAGATTTTTATTACTGTAATTATGAGTCTTTAGAGTTTCAGGTTGTAATTAATAGCTGTTGTCTTTTCAGTTCATAATCATTTATGTTTAGTATTCAGACAGTCACCTAGGGTACTGAATAGACTCTCTCAGGCTCCTATCTGTATAAATAGCTTATGTACTTCTTGTAAATGATTCATTGAAGAAGAAGAATATACAGAAAACTTCATGGTATCAGAGCACGATCTCGTACCAGCCTCTTTACTCTTAATCATCTTTCCAACAGTCTACTAGGGTGTCTCTACCCGCCTATCTGTTTATCCTCGGGTGCGAATCTCTTCACCAACGGTTCTATCATGTCTAAGGAAACTGAATCAACCTCAAGTAACCTCGACCACTCAACCATCGTTTCAGCTGCTACTGCAGCCGCGTTTGCTCTTCGAAATCAGAAATTTGATCTCCCTTCTATCCCGCCATCTTACCGTCTCAATGGCAGGAACTATCTTGGATGGTCAAAGCTGGTTTATACTCTCTTGCGTGGCAAAGATCTTGAAGACTATCTCACTGTCTCTACCCCAGAAGAAAGAGATATTGATGCTGCTATTTGGGAGAAAACTAATGCCAACATACGGGTCTGGTTATGGGACTCTATGGATCCCAACATTAGCAGTACATGTTTATACATGGACTCGGCTAAAGAAATCTGGGATTTCATACAGCAGTCCTACTCCGTTGCTAAAGATGGCGCTTTTGTCTATGACTTATGGCTCCAAACAACGAACCTTAAGCAAGATTCACAATCTGTCACAAAGGATATAAGTGCTATAATCCTACAACCAGAAAGACATACACCAGTGCAGATGTGACCCACGATCTGTTAAGTGTATCTTTCTAGGTTATTCTCCAACTCAGAAAGGATATAAGTGCTATAATCCTACAACCAGAAAGACATACACCAGTGCAGATGTGACCTTTCACGAAGACACACCTTTTCACACTCCTACTTCTCTCTCTGTTTCCCAAGATACTCCACATCCTTCACCTCTTCCCACATCTCCTCCAGCACATACAATCTCCTACTCTCCTAAGCCTTTATCACCAGACATCCCATTATTACCACTGCCACATGATCATCCATCACCTTCTATAGATGAGTCAGCAACCTCACCTACTTCCCAACAGTCTTCAACATTACCTGAACCTCAATCAAATCCATCACCAGAATATCCCATTCCTACACCTACTAAATCCACCACTCATGACCCACCTTCTCCTCTACCAGTGACAAAAGTGTACTCAAGAAAAAATAGGTTCACTCCGTTGTTGACGCATGACCAATCGGCTGACCCAGGTAATGTCTCTTCTTCTCCTCCACCATCTCCGCCAATTGCTTTACGCAAGGGTGTACGTCAATGTACCAAAACACCTCTATACCCTCTTGCTAATTTTGTTACCATTGATAATTTCTCTCCTTCACATGCCTTGTTTGTTCAGAGACTTAATGAAATTCCCATACCCAACTCTGTTTCTGAGGCATTAGGAAAGAAAGAATGGAGGGATGCTATGCAAGAGGAAATTAGAGCTCTTGAAAAGAACCATACTTGGGATATTGTGACTAAACCTCCTGGGAGGCATGTTGTTGGTTGCAGGTGGATCTTTACTGTCAAATACAATGCTGATGGATCTCTTGAGCGGTACAAAGCTCGTCTTGTGGCTAAAGGATACACTCAGACGTATGGGATTGACTATCAAGAGACCTTTGCTCCTGTAGCTAAGCTCAATACTGTTCGTATCCTACTGTCATTAGCATCTCACTTTGATTGGCCTTTACTGCAATTTGATGTCAAGAATGCTTTTCTCCACGGTGACTTGCATGACGAGATCTACATGCACATTCCCCCAGGCTTTAATAAAACATCAATAAGTGCCTCTACACATGTATGCCGACTTAAAAAAGCCCTTTATGGTCTCAAGCAATCCCCCCGTGCTTGGTTTGACCGATTCACACAGGTTGTTCTTGCTGCCGGGTATAGTCAAAGCCAAGGGGATCATACTCTTTTTTACAAACACTCTCAACCAAATGGAATCACTATTCTTTTAGTATATGTGGATGACATCATTGTGACCGGTAGTGATCCAGTTGAGAAACAACGTCTTGAGGGGCAGCTGAAATCCCAATTCGAGATGAAGTCTCTTGGCCCTCTAAAATACTTTCTTGGAATTGAAGTTGCTCGCTCATCTGAAGGCATCTTTATCAGCCAACAAAAGTACATTACAGATTTGCTAAATGAGACTGGTAAGAGTGCTTGTCGACCCGTTACTGCACCTATGGATCCTAATCATAAGCTTGGACTTGCTACTGATGAACCCAAGGTTGATTCATCAATGTATCAGCGTTTGTGTGGCAAACTTATCTATCTCTCTCATACCAGACCTGACATTGCCTATGCGGTTAGTGTCCTCAGTCAGTTCATGCATGATCCAAGGAAACCGCATCTCGAAGCAGCCTATAGGGTTCTACACTACTTAAAAGGAAGTCCTGGACAAGGAATAGTATTCAGGAAGGGTGGGCAATTATCAGTCCAAGCCTTCACTGATGCAGATTATGGTGGCTCTCTCGTTGACCGCCGGTCAACTACTGGTTTCTGTGTTTTCCTGGCAGGAAATCTTGTGACATGGAGAAGCAAAAAACAGAATGTTGTGGCACGATCATCTGCTGAATCTGAGCTAAGAGCCCTTGCCCATGGCTTGTGTGAACTTCTATGGATCAGAATTATTCTCTCAGATTTACGAATCAGGTGGAAGGGACCAATGGAATTGAGGTGTGATAATAAATCAGCAATCAGCATAGCTCATAATCTAGTCCAACATGATCGGACCAAGCATATTGAGATTGATCGGCACTTCATCAAAGAAAAGGTTGAAGGAGGTCTGATTGAACTAAGCTATACTCCCTCAGAGGATCAAGTTGCAGATGTGTTTACCAAACCTTTGCACAGTCCCAGGTTTCAGAGTCTTATTGTCAAGCTAGGCATGATGGATATCTACAAACCTAGCTTGAGCGGGAGTGTTGATAAAACGAAGAGACATCTTTAATTTAAGATTTTTATTACTGTAATTATGAGTCTTTAGAGTTTCAGGTTGTAATTAATAGCTGTTGTCTTTTCAGTTCATTATCATTTATGTTTAGTATTCAGACAGTCACCTAGGGTACTGAATAGACTCTCTCAGGCTCCTATCTGTATAAATAGCTTATGTACTTCTTGTAAATGATTCATTGAAGAAGAAGAATATACAGAAAACTTCAAAGCTCATTCTGGCAACCCAACTTTTTGGAGAGTTGGCTGGGGGGCGCAGATTTTTTTTTTGGCGCGCTTTGCTATGTCACGTTTCCTTTGGGTCATAGGATTGCATCCTTATTTTATATGTCGATTCTCAGTTTGTATTATGTCACACTTAGATAAAAAGGGCAACCCGGTGCACATTGGTGTCCCCACAAGGAGAGGGTCCGGGGAAGGCCCCCCACAAGGGTGTTGTACTGTTGTATAAGGAGCAATGTTTCCCTTATCACTTGGACAAGTGGCCGCTCCAAAGACTTGAACTCGTGACCTCTCGGTCATATGGGAACACCGTAACCGGTGCTCCAAGGCTCCCCTTAGAGTACTGAATCAAACGAACTAGGTAAAGAGACTTGCACTTTCCTATCTTGTTTTATTTTTATTTCGTAACACTTTACTCCTTTGTTTATTGTGCAATATATTAAATATTTAATCATTTTTTATATAACTGAGTGCCACAAAACCTGAAACGAGAAAATGTGATAAAAAATACATGAAGCGTGTGAAATAAATTTTTTTAAAAATACAAGATGCAGAATGTGAGCAAAACAGGTCTTAAAACATAAGGCAATGTTTATATTGTTTCCGGATATGCACATATTTATTCATATAAACTTTTCTGCATAACCAAAGAAAAATAGTGTACATGTCCAAATAATAAAATTATCGTACATAGTCGAACATAAAATGCAATATATTGCAAGGAAGACAACCCAC
Organism: Cuscuta epithymum; assembly: GCA_945859915.1. Classification (NCBI taxonomy): domain Eukaryota; kingdom Viridiplantae; phylum Streptophyta; class Magnoliopsida; order Solanales; family Convolvulaceae; genus Cuscuta; species Cuscuta epithymum. The sequence goes on along the minus strand of CAMAPF010000944.1, from coordinate 706,458 downwards.
AAAAAAATAACAAGTAGCACAAAAACCACAAGTTGCTAACAAGAAATCCCATCAAGAGGGGAAAAAGAATGTTTTTGAAATGCAAATTTATTAGGGAAACAACACAGAAATGGAAATGTAAGTTTCCAAGTTTCCTAAAACAGCAAAACATGAGTCATGCCGGAGTTTCTGTGCTTCTTAGACGTGCAGTCATAATAAGATTTTGAAGTTGGCCAACTAAAAATGTGGGGAAAGAACTGATATGTCCAGCAAGGCATATAGGTTTGATGTTGAATTTATAGGACCCAGTAGACCCACGTAATTTTATTTCGGCTTTTAGTTAATACTTTGAGTTTATTAAAATGTTCTCATACGGGCTCTTTAGAAAGTTAGGACTGCAATACAATGGGCAAGTGGCTACTTTAGCATTTTTCTTCTTGTGAAGTAAGATTAGTTTAGACTTACACTATAGTAATAGCAGGACTTGAGATTCAATCTTAAACTAAGCCTCAAAAAGAGGGGTAATCCAAATGTAATATATGAGCTTGTATCTGCAGGTGTGGATGACTTGAGAGTTAAGACCATGTGCATATATTTTTCAACACCAAGAGTCTAAAAACAGCTATCATCATCAGTATTGCTTTTTAGCTATAAAATGCCCATACAAATTGTCAAACTTAACAATTCCAAAAACACAAAGTTAGCACAAATGAAAGCGCAATAAACCCAAGGAATTGAGAGGAAAAGGGTGACCTGTAAACACAGGGATCTTGAATTAGAGTGGGGTCATAGGATCTCATGGGAGGGAGCATCATTTGTTGAAGGTGGTCAACGGTCAGCAAAGGCAGCGCCGCCTGGAGCTTGGAGGCAGTCTCGGGCTTGAGCTGGGCCTGACATTTCAAGAGCTGAGCTACATAAACGTTGGTCAAGCCAGTCTCCGCTGCAATCTGATTGTACGTCTTGCCGCAACTCTGCTTAACGGCCTGCAGCGAAGCCACCAAACTCACTTTACTGCTATGTTTATCCATAACGTACGACACAGAGGCTCCTTTGCGGCAATCCCACTTAAGAAAAACTTCAAAACTGCCCGATGGAAAGAGCTAAAATTCTCATTTAAAAATGTACTCCCTCCGTCCCCAATTAAATGTCCCATTTTACCATATTGGGATGTCCCTATTTAAATGTCCCATACCTCATTTGGTAAAGTTTGTGTGACTCAAAATCATTCTTACTTTATTCTTACTTTATTCCTACTTTATCAATTAATATCAACCACACAAACCCACTTTTCTTAAAACTCGTGTCACCCTCTTCCGGGACTTTTAAAAGGGGACGGAGGGAGTATATGTTTATTTAAATAATACTCCCCTCCATTCTCCATTAGTTATCTCTACAGGATTTGACACAAGTTTTAAGAGGAAAATAATATGAGTAGTGTTAAGGTGCAAATAATTGTTGTGCATGTTTTTCATAAAGTATAGTTTATCCATATCAAATTTTAGCTCAAAATTCAATCGGGAAGGCGGTCAAACGATTTATGAAAGATAACTGCGCTAAATAAATAAATAAATAAATAAATCCTAAAAGATTAATTGAAGGTTAATTGAACATCTTTCTTAACTTATTGTCCTATTATTTTTCTATGAATATCAAAATTAGAACATGAACATATCAATAGATCGGCGGCTAATAAAAGAGGACTTTTTTTGGGGGGAAAGGACTTTTTAAAAGTAAAAAGAATGAGAATATTAAAAAATCACATTCCATTAAAAAATCAACATATTGAAATATAATCTTTATAATATGTAAGTGACTCAAAAAATATATATATACTTGAACTTGGTTATTATTGTGGACTTCCAATTCTGAACATACAGAAGAGATAGACTTGCGAAAGAGTTTCAGATGATTCCTAATCTAGCACGTGGAATAATAAACCTCCACAGCATAAGTTCTTGCAATTGAAAAAATATACGAGTACTTGGCATGAACAAAAAACACTCAAAATGCTAATAATCTAATGATAGAAAGTAAATTAAAATGGAATTATGTAATCAAGTAATCAAGATGTGGAAGAGGAGGAAATAAAATTGTTATTGGGTGAAATTACACGTTTGTGGAAGATATGAGAAAATTTTCTCTCTCACATATAGTGCTTTAGGTATAAGATAAGCTGACTAATAGTTGAGAAAGATAATTTTCTTTCATATGTAGTGTTTTTAAGTACTTCCTCCGTTCTTAAATAATCGCAACACTTTCCTTTTTGGGCAGTTCTAAATTAACTGCAACCTTTCCATTTTGGGTAAGAGGTAACATGGAAAGTGACTTTAATACCCTCAACTTACTTACCCCCACTCGGCCACTCCCAGTTCTCTTACTCCGTATTTACTAATCCAGATAGATATACTCATTACATATCTATCTTCTTCCTCTTCAGCTTTCGGTAAAAAAAACTTCTTCTTCAGTTTTATATAGAGTGATATTAGGTATCAGATAAGCCGTCTAACAATTGAGCGGGAGATCTTTCTCTCTCATATGAAATGTTTTTAGATATTAGAAAATAAGTGTTCTAGCAATTGAACGGAAGAATATACCCTCTCATGTGTAGTTTTTTAAGTATAAGGGCATCCCCATCCATTAGATTATTTAAGGTTTAATTGGATGATGTGGAAGATTATTTGAAAGATTATCATTGTGAGTGAGAGATTATTTAAAAAGAAAATCTGGTATCAAGATTTGGATCTCGAGTTATTTTAGATTGTAGTTAAATTGCATTTAATGCATGGTCTAGAAAAACTAATTATTTGATTATCATGGTTGATGAAAAGTTTTAAGATTTGAGATTATTTTTTTTCAATAAGTGTGATGTGGCAATGATGTATAATAGAAAAACCATTTTCACCAAAAAAAAATAGAAAAACCATTTATTTTTAGATCATGAATGGAGATGCTCTAGGATAAGTCGGCTAACAAGTGAGGAGAAATACTCTCTCTCTCATATGTAAGGGTTTTAGGTATAAAATGATAAGCTTGCTAATAATCGAGGAGAACTTTTCTCTCATATGTAGTTCTCTTTAAGTATAAGATAGTCTAGCTAGCAATTGATCGGGAATTTTTTTTCTTTCACATGTACTGCTTTTAGGTATAACATAAGTCGGCTAACAAATGGACAAAATAATTTTTTTCTCATATGTAGTGTTTTTAGATATAACAACATAATTTTGCTAATAATTGATTGGGAAAAGTTTCTCTCACATATATATGTAGTCTTTTATGTACTAAATGATAAATTTGGTAACATTTGAGCAAAGAAATGCTCATATAAGTAGTTTTTTAAGTATAAGATAAGCCGCCTAACAATGCAGTAGAATTTTGTCTCTCATACATAGTGTTTTTAGGGATAAGTTAATCCGGCTGTTGAAAATTTTCTAAGACTAGCTAACAATTGAGCGGGAATTTTCTCTCTCCCGTATGTAGTACTGCTTTTAGATACTCCCTTCGTCCCTAATAAATTTGCCAAGTTTGACCGGCACGGGGATTAATAAAGTAAAAACTGTGTGGTTGAGGTTTGTGCAGATGGAGAATTAATTGGAACCACAAATTCTTTACTTAAAATGGAAAGTGGCAAAGTTAACGGGACACCCAAAAAAGGTAAGTTGGCAAAGTTATAAGGGACGGAGAGAGTATAACATAAGTCGGCTAACAATTTAACGTGATACTTTTCTCTCTCATATGCGATGTTTCTAGATATAACAAGATAAGTTTTCTAATCATTACGCGGGAAAATTTTGTCTCTTATATGTAGTCTCTTATGTATTAGAATATAAACATGTTAACAATTGAGCTGTGAAATTATCATATAAGTAGTTCTTTTAAATAAAGATAAGGCGGCTAACAATTAAGCAATAGAGTTTGGTCTCTCATATGTAGTGTTTTTAGGTATAATTTAATCCGACTAACATTTGAGTGGAAAATTTTCTCTCATATATAATTCTTTTTTGTATAAGACTAGCTAGCAATTGAGCGGTTTTTTTTTTTTGCTCCAATATACGTGTTTTTAGGTATAACATAAGCCGACTAACAATTGAACGAAAGAATTTTTTCTCTCATATGTAGTGACTTTATATATAACAAGATAAGTTTGCTAATAATTGAGCGGAAAATTCATCTCTTATATGTAGTCTTTTATGTATTAGAAGATAAAGTTGCTAACAATTAAGCGGGAAAATTCTCATATAAGTAGTTCTTTTAAGTATAAGACAAGTCGGCTAACAATTAAGCAGTATAGTTTTGTCTCTCATACATAATGCTTTTATAAGTTAATCCAGCAAACAATTGAGTGAAAAAAATCTATCATATGTAGTTCTTTTTGTATAAGATACGCTGCTCACTAAGAATCGAACAATATAATTTTCTTTCTCATATGCTAGCACTAATTTAACTAATGAGTTGCAAGTTATTATTTAGCTGATACATAGTATTCGTTGATTTCAATATTTATTGTATTCGTTTTTTTAGAATAGTATTTAATTTTAAAATTAATTTTATCATGAAAATTAATAAGTACAAACTCCAATGAGTGATGCTAATTAATTTTTTCTAATATACTCTTCATTGAATATTTATTGTATGGGCTTATGCTTTATATTATTAGCTTATTGTATTCTTATCTTTCGAAAATTTAGAATCCTACAAAGTTATTTTATTTTAATATTTAATTATATAATAAGTAAAAATATATGCACCGACCGTTTTTCCCCGTGCGTATGCACGGGGACTATACTAGTTTTAAGAGGAAAATAATATGAGTAGTGTTAAGGTGCAAATAATTTTTGTGCATGTTCTTCATAAAGTATAGTTTATCCATATCAAATTTCAGCTCAAAATTCAACCGGGAAGGCGGTCAAACGATTTATGAAAGATAACTGCGCTAAAATATACATACAAAACACAGTTATCTTTCAAAACTCATTTGAATGTCTTCCCGATTGCATTTGGAGCTGAAATTTGGTATGGATAAACTAGACTTGATGAAGAATATGCATAAAAAAATTCAGAAAACAATACCACCGGGAACTGCCCCAAAAAGCGGCGGCCGGGCGGCGCTCTGGTCAGGAATGACCTGACATGAATATTTGTGTGTGTGTGTAGGGTGCGGTTCCAGTGAGAACGATGCTTAACGTGACAACGTGAGAACACTCACATTTAAATCAATGTGGTGCACAATGGGACTATTCCGTTGCACATTTTCAATTTGCTCAAGTTAAGCCTATATTATATATACACGGTGGCATTTTGATAAATATTGTAAAATTGTGAAAAAGTGCAATATACAAGCTTCATTGTGCAATGTGTTGGTATAAATGTGATGTTCTCACGTTAAGAAATGTTCTCATTTGATATTTATTTTATATATATATATATATATATATATATATATATATATATATATATATATTAGCGGTTAGTGGATAGCGGATTATGTACATATCTTAAACAAATATATGCATGCATGTATGCATGTATGTATGTATGTATGTATGTATGTATGTATGTATGTATGTATGTATGTATGTATGTATGTATGTATGTATGTATGTATGTATGTATGTATGTATGTATGTATGTATGTATGTATGTATGTATGTATGTGTTGGTCTTATGGGAGATCAGCACCACCCTTTGATTCAGGGCTTAACCGCCCAACCTGTTGGCACCAAAAAGTGGTGCAGCCCCTCATGTCCATCCACCGCTCAGTAGTGGGGCTCTGCACTGCCGTAGTGAACTGTGGGGGGTGCCCCACAGGAATCTATCTTGACTTGGGGACTACAGAGTAATGGGTTAAATAGAGGGTGTCCACTTCCTTATCACCAATTGGTTTTAAGAAAGATATGGCTGCTATTTAACCATAGAACTCTGGAGTTAAGCGAGCCCGGGGTAAGAAAGCCCAGGGATGGGTGACCCACTGGGAAGTTTGTCGACAAGGGGTGAATCGATCCAACAAGTGGTATCAGAGCGAGGTCACAGGTGAATCTCTCGGCTGGTGCTGGGGGGGTGATTGTTGGTCTTATGGGAGATCAGCACCACCCTTTGATTCAGGGCTTAACCGCCCAACCTGTTGGCACCAAAAAGTGGTGCAGCCCCTCATGTCCATCCACCGCTCAGTAGTGGGGCTCTGCACTGCCGTAGTGAACTGTGGGGGGTGCCCCACAGGAATCTATCTTGACTTGGGGACTACAGAGTAATGGGTTAAATAGAGGGTGTCCACTTCCTTATCACCAATTGGTTTTAAGAAAGATATGGCTGCTATTTAACCATAGAACTCTGGAGTTAAGCGAGCCCGGGGTAAGAAAGCCCAGGGATGGGTGACCCACTGGGAAGTTTGTCGACAAGGGGTGAATCGATCCAACAGTATGTATGTATGTATGTATGTATGTATGTATGTATGTATGTATGTATGTATGTATGTATGTATGCATGTATGTGTGTATGTGTGTATGTATGTATGTATGTATGTATCTAGGTATGCATGCATGTGTGTGTGTCTGTGTGCACGCGCGCGCATGCATGCATGCATGTATGTGTGGATAGATAGATAGTAAATTATCCATGATAAACATTATCCGCACACAACTTATGAATAGATAATAAATTATATTTTAAGTTCTGACATGATAAACAGGGTTAAAGGAAAGCGGGCGGCGAGTAAAAAGTTTAACACCACCACAATTAGAAATAGGCAATTTGGTACCATTGACAACTTGCACAGAATGAGAGCCGGTGTAAGGAAACTTACAAGAGATAATACCTTCATGAGGAGTCATGTGAACGGAAACATCTGAATCAGGGTACCACACAACAACGTTTGTCTCGCCCAAGGGAAGAGCCGTCAGAGCTAGAGTAGATGCGCCAACAAAATGAGGACACGAAAGAGCGAAGTGACCTGGGGAGAAACATATCTGACAAACAACTGAAGGTTGAGGACTTTGATAATTATTATCCACAGACGAAAAATCTGCACTGACATTATTAATATCACAAACAGATAAATTATTCAAGTATGAATAACCAGGCGAAACATTACTCAAAGCAAAACCTGGATTCCCAGCCTGAAGATTTCCATGTGGTGCGCCATTAGCCTGTTGGCCATGCTGCCAGGAGTGCCGCAGAAAAGGGAGCAGGTGCGGTTGCTATCCTCCGTATGTCTGCTGCCAACCGTAGGCCTGCTGTGGCGGTCAACCATAGCCACGTCTTCTGCCACAGTGCCCACAACCTTGACCCCCACGGTAACCACGCCCACCTCGGTGCCAACCTCCCTGACCGTGTGCTGCACCCCCTCGATTAGGGGCAACGACAAAAGCTTGATGAGACGGGGAGGGATTTTGAGAGCGTAGATACAAATGACGTTGTTCTGAGCAATCATAATAGGACACACTTTTTCAACTGTGAGATCTCCTCGAATATAATTAACAATTGTGATTAAAGATTCACACTCATGACCCAAACCAAGGACAATATATTCAATTAAGCCACAATTTGCTAAACGGGGAGTTGATAGAGTTGAGGCATTAACAAGTAATTTAATCTCTAAAAGATATTGATCAATGATCTGAGATTCTTTCTTCTTAATATGAGACAAAAGGGGCTTAAGTTCCATGGACCGAGCACGACATGCAAACATGAAACAGGTCTCAAGGCATTCCCAAATATGAGCAGAAAAACTTAAGATCATAAACTTCCATTAAAATTTCACGCGATAAGGTTGCAAATAACCATGAACGCACAGTTTGAACGATCTTAATCCAATGATGGAAGGTGGCGGAGCCAAAATTGAGCCATCTAAAATCCCAAGGAGACTATGGGAAACTAGAAAAGACTCAAATTGAGTCCGTCATGAGAGACAGTCCCAATGACGTGGAAAACGTCATTAACGAGCCAGGGAAGCCAAATAAGAAGAGTGGGAAAACCCCGGAAGCTGCGAAAAATGAGGTTGCAGGGGAGCCGTGCTAGGCTGGCCAGTGAGAGTAGAGATGAAAAAAATTGGTGGGGAGACAATTGTTGATCCAAGACAGAAAAGACGCCGGTCGAAGGAGATGCTTGGACTGCTGCAGAGGAGAAAGCAACGGAAACTTCAACGTGAAGGGCTCCGACATGTTGAACATTCAGTAGGATGATAGAGATTGCGGTAGAGAGACTCCATTCGTCGGACGAGGTCGATTAATTGTCGGTGAGGAAAAACCAGCGGACTGTTCTTGAGAGACGAACTGGTCCTGAGTAATAATTGGTGCTGTGGTGGAGTTGCTGAGGGCAGAAGGAGACATCGATGCAATAAGAGGCTGCACCATGGTGCTGATAGGGGTGGACTGGTTCCGGGCCTTACCCAAAACCTTCCAAGCCCGACCGGGCCCAGGCCTGAACCGGAACTGGACCGGGCCCAATCCATCCCTAGGTGTTGATGGGCGCCGATGTGGATAGAGTAGCGATCGAAGAGGAAGCATCGGCGGAGGATTGCACCATGGGAAGAAAAACGACGAGTCTAAAATCTAGGGAAACCTAGGGCTGTTGATACCATGTGCACTAATAATTATGGAATAATGGTTCACCCTAATAGGTTGTCCTGGTTGTTGAACATGTTGTTTTGTTGATGACTAACCATGCAGGAACAATAGATAGACCTGGTCCTTAAAATATATGTGGCTAACCCATGCAGAGATCAGAACTAGAACTTCTCCTGGTTCTATTTGAGGCTTTATTTAAATGATTATTTGAATTCTATGTTAGGCAACGTTATTCGAACTTGACCTGCATGACATTATTACCTTTTGGGATTTAGTAGTATCCGTAGCATAATTTGATATCACTAATGGAAAGAATTTTCAAATGATCCACTCCAAAGAAGGAAGGAAATTATTATGAAAGCTTCCATTTACCAAAAGTTGACCAAAAGCTTCCTTTGGTAAATTTGTTCCGTATTTGGTGATAATCTTTTTGTATGACCGTTGCTTTTCTTCCTTATATGATAATTCGTATATAATGAACAAATCCACTCTTGATTGAGACCGAGTTGGAAAGATCCATTGGAAGAACTATCAAGGAAAGTGCATTAAATAATCAAGCAACCAACTAAGGAAAGAGGAGCCAACGGTTGTCTCAAGAGGAGCTATATATTCTGAACTAAAGGTGATTCGCAGTAGTGCTGAACGGAGAAAAATATTTAGCAGAATCATTCAAGAAAAGAATCAAGTCCTTGGCGCCTGAAACTGCCCGCTCGGAGTTCTAGATAGAGTTTTTCCTTTCCCTTTCATATTGTACTTGGAATATTGAGGCTTAATTGGCTAGAGTAGCTGCCTCGGGTTAAGTGTGTGTGAGAGCTTTGTGATAAAGCTGAGAGGCTCTCTACCCGCAAGGTAGAGATGCATAACTCTTCCTAGAGAGGATAGAGTTGGGGAGGCTCAAGGGTAGATTAGGAGAATCACTCTTGTAACTCTTTCAAAGGCTTGTTTAGTGAAGTTGTTTAAAATTCCTCCGAGGGAGGTCGAGGTTTTTCAATCCCTTTGAGCCAAGGGATTTTTCCTCGTTAAATTCTTGTGCACTTTACTATTTCGCAATTCCCTTTATCCCACACTAGAACTCGGAAAAAACTGCCACGGTTCCACACACACACAATTCACCCCCCCTCTTGTGTTGCTAACCGTTTTCATCAATTGGTATCAGAGCCGGTCTTCACCACATAGAGGCTAATACCTTGGGAAGAGATCCGGCAAAATGAATACGGTTGACCGATTGGAAGAAGGGTACTCGACTCAACGACCACCATTGTTCAATGGCAAATACTATCAATTTTGGAAGAGTCGGATGGAAAACTTTATCAAGGCCGATAACTACCAGGTTTGGAATGTAATTGAAAGTGGTGATAATGTCATCACAAAGAGAAACGCCGAAGGTAATGTTGTTCCTAAACCTAAAGTTGAATATACTTCTGAAGATTATGAGAAACTCGAGCATAATGCCCAAGCCCTTAAATATCTAATTTGCGGTCTTGGTCCTGCCGAACACAATCGGGTTCTAGGATGCAAGACTGCAAAACAAATGTGGGATTTGCTCGAGGTCACTCATGAGGGAACCTCACGTGTAAAAAAATCTAAGATTGACATATTCATGCGTAATTACGAATTATTCGTAATGAAGCCAAAAGAGTCAATTAAGGATATGATTACACGCTTTACTAACATTATCAATGAGCTTTCAGCCCTTGGAAGAGAAATTACCGTGGAAGATCAAGTGAGAAAGATTTTGAGAAGCCTGCCCCAAGCGTGGAAGCCTAAGACCACGGCTATTGAAGAAGCAAAGGATCTATCCACCATGACGCTTGAAGACTTGACTGGATCACTCTTGACATATGAACTAGGTCTTCAAGAAGAACAAGATGCCGAGAGTGCTAGACGAGAAAGAGGAATAGCTCTAAAGGCTCGAGAAGAAGAAGAGGAATCCGAGAATGAATCGGATGATGAGATGAGCATGTTTGCAAAACAATTTGGGAGGATGTACCGAAAGTTCAAGAACAATCGTATCAAACAAGGTAAAAAGAACACTCAATCTTTTAATAACCAAGGTTGTTTTGTTTGTGGTTCCTTTGAGCACAGGGCTAAAGACTGTTCACAAAAGAAAAATGACCGGAACTGCGACAAGAACAAGCCCAGTTCCAACCGGAGGTTCAGCGAAGACAAAGGGTTCAAGAGAGATCTCAAAAAGGCCATGATGGCAGCATGGGGAGATTCTTCTGATGATGAAGAAGAGGAAAATGATAAGAACACCAATCATGCGGGTCTATGTCTTATGGCACTCTCCGACGAGGAATCCGACCAAGAAAGCTTTGAGGTAAACTTTGAAAATTTTCTATCAAGGTTTGACTCTCTATCCAAAACCAAAACTCGGAAGATTTTCAAAAGATTGACTATTGAGCTTAATGAAAGCCTTTCCGAAAACGATCATCTTAAATCACGTGTCACTGAGCTTGAGTCTAAACTCGAGGAAGCCACAAGAGCCAAAATAAGGCTTGAAACAAAAGTGGGAGAGTTAATAGATGAAAGGCTTAAGTACAGTGAAGTGGTTCTAGAACAAGATCAAATTATTTGCTCTCTTAAGCTCGATAGTATGAACAAACAAGTTGATCATGATGAAAAGCTTCTCTCAAAAATACCGAGTGTTGGTTGTTTAATTGATCATCTTCATCGTCTTGTTGCCGAGTGCACTGATTTTAAAAATAGACCGGAATATCAATCCTATAGTGCAACGAACAAAACTAGGTCTAGACATCATTCTGGAACTGGTCCTTCTCAGCACAATAAGAAAGTAAACGAGACTGCAGGTCTCGGATATGTTCCAAAGGATATTCGAGCTAATCAAAAATCAAATTTTCAGAACCAACCCTTTAAGGATAATAGAACCCGAGGACAACCCAGTTCTAGACCATATCAACAGCCACCTAGAACTGGACCAAACTGGTTCGATAGACTGGTTCAGAGGCACAAAAACGGTTATGGACAAACGCCTAACCGAACTTTTCATAAAAGAACAAGAGGCTTTTATGGTAAATGGAAACCTAAATACGTTGATACTTATGACAACCGGGTTTGCATGCATTGTGGCAAAATCGGTCATCTACGGTATCAATGTCACTCTCGGAAAAAGACTTTAGAAAGATGCTATGATCATGTTAGATATTCCTCAAACAATTACAAAATGGAACCCAAGCAAGTCTGGGTTCCACGCGCTAACCCTTAATCCTGGAACAGCGCCGAGTGAGGGGGAACAATCACTGGTTCCTTGACAGTGGTTGTTCTAAGCACATGACGGGAAACAAATCTTTATTCCTCTCACTACGGCCATTTAGCGGTGGAAAGGTGACATTTGGAGACAACGGCAAAGGAGAGATCATAGCCGTGGGCAAAGTTGGAAAGTCACATAGCCATGCTATTGATAATGTATTTTTAGTCAAGGGTTTGAAATTTAATTTACTAAGTATTTCTCAATTTTGCGATCGAGGTAATAGTGTTGTTTTTTATCATAACGTTTGTCGCATTGTTAATAACGAATCACAACAAGTTATACTTGAAGGCAAGAGGCTCGAAAATACATATAAAGTAGATCTTGATTCATTGCCTAATATTAGTATGACTTGTTTGAGCGTTATTGATAACGATCCTTTGCTATGGCATAAAAGGCTTGGACACGCTAGTTTTTCATTAATAAATAAACTTAAAAATAATGATTTAGTTATTGGACTACCGAATATGAAATTTTCACTTGACCATGTTTGCTCGGCTTGTGCCACCGGAAAACAATCTCGATCATCTTTTAAAACAAAGAATTTGGTGAGCACAAGCAAGCCCATAGAACTAATACACATGGATTTGTGTGGTCCAATGTCAGTCCGTAGCCGAGGAAACAAAGAATATGTTCTGGTTATTGTTGATGACTTTTCAAGATTTACATGGACTATCTTTCTTGCTAGCAAGAAAGATACTTTTAATGAGTTTGCTATTTTTGTAAGGAAAATTGAGCATCAAACAGGTCTACGACTAATCAAGATCCGATCGGATCATGGAACTGAGTTTGACAACTCACTCTTCGATGCATTCTGCAAGGAACGAGGGATAGACCACAACTTCTCTGCCCCTAGAACCCCACAACAGAACGGAGTGGTAGAACGGAAGAATAGAACTCTAGAGGACATGACTAGAACTATGCTTATTTCCAGCGGTCTAGCTAGGAGTTTTTGGGCCGAGGCTCTAAACACAGCATGCTACATCATTAATCGAGCCATGATACGTCCAATCCTAGGGAAAACACCCTACGAACTGCTCAAGGGGAGGAAGCCCAACATAAGTCATCTAAGAACTTTTGGGTGCAAATGTTTCGTCCACAACAATGGGAAAGACAACATCGGCAAATTTGATGCTAGAAGTGACGAGGCAATCTTTCTCGGATATTCCCCACATAGCAAGGCCTACAAAGTTCTAAACAAACGCACACAATGTGTGGAGGAAAGCATTCATGTAATCTTTGATGAAGCACTTGCCCCAAAATCAATCCAAGCCGATGATGGTGAGCTAGGGATCACTCGCAAGAAATCACAATCTCAAGGAGATGAAGGAACTGACAATCAAACTGGTGAACCACCTCTAACAAATGAAAATGAACAATCTGGAACTGAAGAAGAACCTGGACAGAACACTGACACTGGACCTGTAGAACCAGTAGAACCAGTTTCAGATACTCTCAACAACCTTGTGGACCAACCCAACGCTCCTAGGGGTTGGAAGCTTCATAGATCACATCCGCTGGATAACCTCCTCACCGATCTAAATCAGGGAGTAACAACCAGATCTAAACTTAAAAACTTTTGTGTTTTCTCTTCTTATTTATCTCTTATAGAACCGGAGAACCATGAAGTGGCTCTCTCCGACACTGACTGGGTTCTAGCTATGCAGGAAGAACTAAATCAGTTTGAAAGAAATAAGGTGTGGCATCTAGAACCGAGACCCAAGAACAAGACCGTGATAGGTCTCAAGTGGGTATTCAAGAACAAGCTCGATGAACATGGTCAAATCACAAGGAACAAAGCTAGGCTTGTTGTCAAAGGTTATAACCAACAAGAAGGAATAGACTTCAACGAAACATTTGCACCGGTGGCAAGACTAGAAGCAATTCGAATGCTCATAGCATTTGCGGCTCATATGGGTTTCACCCTCCACCAAATGGATGTCAAGACGGCCTTCTTGAATGGATATCTAAAGGAAGAGGTATATGTAGAACAACCACCGGGCTTTGAAAATCAAGATTTTCCTAATCATGTTTTCAAATTAGATAAAGCACTTTATGGCCTCAAACAAGCACCTCGTGCTTGGTATGAACGCCTATCTAAATTTCTTTTGGAAAATGGTTTTGAAAGAGGAAAAATAGATAAAACTCTTTTTCTAAAAATAAAAGATCAAGCCCTATTGGTTGTTCAAGTTTATGTTGATGATATTATTTTTGGTGCTACTAACGATTACCTCTGTGAAGAATTTTCTTCTCTTATGAGTTCCGAATTTGAGATGAGTATGATGGGGGAACTTAATTTCTTCCTTGGCCTACAAATCAAGCAATCAAGCAAAAGAACTCAAATATCTCAACAAAAGTACCTCAAGGAACTCCTAAAGAAGTACGGAATGAGTGAAGGCAAAACCATGACTACACCTATGGGAACAAATGATAGGCTGGATGCGGATGAACAAGGAAAGAGCATAGACCAAAAGATGTATCGAGGAATAATTGGGTCCCTACTGTACCTCACTGCCAGTAGACCTGACATTGTTTTCAGCGTAGGTCTATGTGCTCGGTTCCAGGCTAATCCCAAAGAATCTCACCTCAAGGCTGTGAAAAGGATCCTCAAATATCTCAAAGGAACTGCTGATTTATGCTTATGGTATCCTCGTAATGATGATTTTAACCTTATTGCATACTCAGACTCTGATTTTGCAGGTGATTTGTTAAATAGAAAAAGTACGTCTGGAACAGCTCACTTCCTAGGTCCCTGTCTAGTTTCTTGGAGCTCAAAGAAACAAAATTCAGTTGCTCTTTCAACAGCCGAAGCTGAGTATGTAGCAGCCGCATCTTGTTGCTCTCAATCATTGTGGATCATGCAACAAGTAAGCGATTACGGGGTTGATTTAAAGTGCACGCCAATCCTATGCGATAATACAAGTGCAATTAGCATATCAAAGGACCCGGTCATGCATTCTCGGACAAAACATATTCATATACGACATCACTTTCTGAGAGATTGTGTGGAAAAGGGACTAGTCAGGCTCGAGTATTGCAACACCGACAAGCAAATTGCCGACATTTTTACAAAGCCCCTGGGAAGAGAAAGGTTTGAAATAATTAGACTGGAACTCGGTCTAATTAATTCTTAACTTATTCGTTCTACTTCTTATTTCCTAATTTCAGTTACTAATCTCTTTTTCTGATCGCGGAGAGGGCATGTAGGACCTTCCGAACTCTTCTAAGGGGGAACAATTAAATGTCTTGATTTGGGAAATATTTTGATTCCTTTTGTTGAATGACAAAAGGGGGAAATAATCAGGAAAGGCACCTATGGTTTGTCATCAACAAAAAGGGGGAATTTGTTGAACATGTTGTTTTGTTGATGACTAACCATGCAGGAACAATAGATAGACCTGGTCCTTAAAATATATGTGGCTAACCCATGCAGAGATCAGAACTAGAACTTCTCCTGGTTCTATTTGAGGCTTTATTTAAATGATTATTTGAATTCTATGTTAGGCAACGTTATTCGAACTTGACCTGCATGACATTATTACCTTTTGGGATTTAGTAGTATCCGTAGCATAATTTGATATCACTAATGGAAAGAATTTTCAAATGATCCACTCCAAAGAAGGAAGGAAATTATTATGAAAGCTTCCATTTACCAAAAGTTGACCAAAAGCTTCCTTTGGTAAATTTGTTCCGTATTTGGTGATAATCTTTTTGTATGACCGTTGCTTTTCTTCCTTATATGATAATTCGTATATAATGAACAAATCCACTCTTGATTGAGACCGAGTTGGAAAGATCCATTGGAAGAACTATCAAGGAAAGTGCATTAAATAATCAAGCAACCAACTAAGGAAAGAGGAGCCAACGGTTGTCTCAAGAGGAGCTATATATTCTGAACTAAAGGTGATTCGCAGTAGTGCTGAACGGAGAAAAATATTTAGCAGAATCATTCAAGAAAAGAATCAAGTCCTTGGCGCCTGAAACTGCCCGCTCGGAGTTCTAGATAGAGTTTTTCCTTTCCCTTTCATATTGTACTTGGAATATTGAGGCTTAATTGGCTAGAGTAGCTGCCTCGGGTTAAGTGTGTGTGAGAGCTTTGTGATAAAGCTGAGAGGCTCTCTACCCGCAAGGTAGAGATGCATAACTCTTCCTAGAGAGGATAGAGTTGGGGAGGCTCAAGGGTAGATTAGGAGAATCACTCTTGTAACTCTTTCAAAGGCTTGTTTAGTGAAGTTGTTTAAAATTCCTCCGAGGGAGGTCGAGGTTTTTCAATCCCTTTGAGCCAAGGGATTTTTCCTCGTTAAATTCTTGTGCACTTTACTATTTCGCAATTCCCTTTATCCCACACTAGAACTCGGAAAAAACTGCCACGGTTCCACACACACACAATTCACCCCCCCTCTTGTGTTGCTAACCGTTTTCATCACTGGTGTTATATTTATAACAAACACGGAATAGTCAAATAACAAATATGTCCCAATATTATATTATTAATACTGTCCGCCATAATTAACACTACATAACCAATTATAATGAAAGCAGTGCCCATAAAATGACATGATTAATCAAAAGGAATGCTAAACTATTTTTACACTCATTACATGAGGATGAGACCAGTTGTGTGACTTTGAATAACAAAACTGTTGCTGAGCTTCATGGCTATTATCTCCTAAAACGAGGAGACGAGTTGTGAGGTAAAGAGAGATTGGATGTTGATGAAATGATGATGACGTATAGGTGTTGCTGCTTGTGAACGAAAAAGAAAATTGTGCCCGTGTGATGTGAATTTCAATTTGAATGTATTGGTATAGTTCGGGTGTTGGACGCTGATGAGAGCTATGGAGGACAGTCAATTTGACAAAGAAAACCAAATTGTATTTCATTGAGGAAAGGGATATAACTGGTCTATTGATTATTTTATATATTACTACCTCCGTCCCTGATTGTTCTTCCAAATTAAAGCGGCACGGTGATTAAGAAAGTGAGAATTGTGTGATGGAGAGTTGTGCAGAGGAGAGAGAAATGATGTGAACCACAAATTCTTTGCCAAAAAGGGAAAGTGAAGTTCTTTTTTGGGACGGATGAAAAGGGAAAGTTGGAAGTAAATTTAGGGACGGAGGGAGTATATACTCCTTTCGTTTCACAAAACTTGACCAAAGTTAACTTGCACACAGATTAATAAAGTAAAAACTGTGTGGTTGAAATTAGAGGAGAGAGAAACAACTTTAATCACATTTTCTTACTATAAATAGAAATGACAAAGTCTTTTGGGACGACCAAAAAAGACAACTTAATTAAGTTTTATGGTTGGGAAAGAGAGTTGGAGTATAGTGATTATGTTTAGTGAAATGAGGACTATCAATAAAATTACTCATTTTAAAAAATGTGATAATTTTGAAAGTTTTGTGTAGATGGACAACTCGAGCCGTTTTTTTATTTTGGCTAAATGGTCAAATAGGTCCTTGAACTAACTTAAAGTGTTCAATTAGCCCCTTATATGGGAGGTTCTGCCCGGCCGTCGCCAATTGGGGCCGTTTCCAGTGGAATTTTTTAATAAAATTTTTGAGCATCTTGTTCATTAAGTCTAGTTTACGCATACAAAATTTCAGCTAAAAATTCAACCAGGAAGGCAGCCAAATGATTTTTTGAAGATAACTGTGCAGTTAAACAACGCAGTACATTTCGGAAAATCATTTCACTGCCTTCCCGATTTAATTTTTAGCTAAAATTTGATATGGGTAAACTAGACTTAATGAAGAAGATGCTAAAAAAATTTCAGCAAACAATTCCACCGGGAACCTTCCCAATTGGCGATGGCCGGGTTGAACCTCCTATATAAGGGGCTAATTGAACACTTTAAGTTAGTTCAAGGACCTATTTGATCCTTTAGCCTAGGGGTGGGCAATTCGGTTTACGGTTCGGTTTTCTTCGGTTTCGATTCGGTTTCGGTTTATTCGGGTTGAGAGAATTTGTACCAAATTAAAACCATTTTGTGTTTCGATTTGGTTTCGGTTCGGTTTGAAGTTCGGTTTACCAAAGTAAAAAATATTATGTTTAATTTAGTTTGATTTGATTCGTTTGCTAATTATGTTTATTATTTTATTTGATCAAGTTCTATATTTTAGAATTAGAAAATGAAAGTAGTAGTTCATCTCATCTTTTTTAATTTATTGATTTTTTAAATAAAATGTAAAAAGAAATAAAAGATAGAAGAATAAATAATAAAATATTATAAATTAAAACTTCTAACATATTTTTTATCACTACAAAAAATTCACTTCATACAAAAAATAAGATAGTTGATTAGCATTTATAATATCACATAAAATATTCAAAAAACCCTAAAAGAGTCAGTAGTACAAATGTTGTAATATTCGCAATTTTATTCAAATGAATCATGTAAAAAAATAAATGCAATTTGCTATTGTTATCGCCAAACATAATAAATACAAATATGTCGTATTAGCTAACTTTGTCAAAATGAATGTATGAAATGTGTAAAAGTTATAAGGATACGAGTATATGCTTAAATATGTATTTCCATGTCTAAATTATTTGTTTATATCTTAAAAATGAAGAGTGGATAGGGGCGGCCCTGGGGGGGGGGGGGCAGGTGGGGCGGTGGCCCTAGGCCCAAAAAATGAAAAAAAAATTAGGCCCAGAATTATTTCTTTATACTACCTCCGTCCCACTAAGTTTGAGACAAGAGAAGGTGACACGGTTATTAATAAAAGTGGGTTTATGTGGTTGATATTGAATTGATAAAGTAAGAATAAAGTAGGAATGATTTAGAACCACACAAACTTTACCAAATAAGGTATGAGACAATCTTAGTGGGACGGACCGAAATGGTAAAATGAGACAATCATAGCAGGACGGAGGGAGTAATATGTTTGAGTAGGCTGATTTTCAGCCCAAAAGTTTTAATTTTGTGCAGCCCAAAAGCCCAAAAAACACGGAGTAACTAAACTAACGACGTAACGCGCTAAGTTCCATCCCGTAAACTGAGTTCCGTTACTTCCGTAACCCTTCACCCCCACAGCCGTAAACTCACGCAGGCATGCAGTTCACTCTTCGAGGCTTCGACATCCGTGTCCAGGATTCCAAGTCTCTAACTCTCCAAGCCTTCAACAGGTCTAGTCATTAGGTGCACCTTCTGACCTGAGTTCCGACCTTCTGCTTCGGCTGTTTGGCCATAAGCCATTACCAATGTTTTACACTTTGCAAAATTATAGTTTTTAACATTTTCTTTATTGATTATGTGATCAATTTTTAACAATTAACATTTTCTTTTATTAATTTATTTGAATAATACAAACATGTGATTATGTGACCAGTTTATTAATTGATAAATTGATTGAATTCATAGTTGTTTAATGTTTATAAATGATTATGAATAGTTGATTTTTAATTAGTTTAATTAATACATGTTAATAACTTAATTGTTGATTATTACCTATTGATTGTTGGTGTTATAATTTATTCATTTGTTAGGTAAAAATTTTCAATTATAATTAAACTATAAACTTAATTAATTTCAAAGTTTAATAAAAATGAGGGAATAAGGATGGGAGAAAAAAAATGAAGAAGAGAAGTTAGATAGTGAGCAACCAAAAAATGAATTGGATAGATCAAATGTATCAACTTCAATTGTTGGTCCTTTGATTTTGGATATTTATGACCCTGGTGATTGGAATCTAGATGCCAAAACAAATGATATTGTAATTGAAAAAGGCCCTATAAAAGAGACGCAACTCAATTATCCTCTTCATGCTAAGTGTAGACATTTCTCACATGCATAATATACTAGAAACATGGAAAATAAATAAAAATACTCTTCAAATATTATTATTTTGCATATAATTTAAAAAGAAACAGGTTTTACATTTTTTTAAAAAAAATTAGGCCCATTTTGAATTATTCGCCCCTAGGCCTTCAAATATACAGGGCCGCCCCTGAGAGTGAAGATAAATACAAAGTACTCCCTCCGTCCCATAAAATAGTTCCCGCATTGACTTGGATCAAAGTTTAAGAAAGTGAGAATAAAGTGGAAATGTATGGTTATGGTTGTGTAAGAAAAAGATAAATGAATGTGAGCCACACAAAACTTTCCAAAAGGGGAAATGTGAACTATTTTTTGGGACGACCCAAAAAGGAAACCGGGAACTATTTTGCGGGACGGAGGGAGTATGTATATATATATATATATATAGATATATATATATATATATATAGATATATATATATATATATATATATATATATATATCTATATATATATATATATATATATAGATATATATATATATATATATATATATATATATATATATATATATAGACAAATCTTCATGTCAGGCCGGCCTGACGGGATGTTCCGTCCGGCCGAGCCCGTTTGGACACCTTCCCGGTGGAATTTTTTGATGAATTTTTTTAGCATGTTCCTCATCAAGTCTAGTTTGTCCGTACCAAATTTCAGATCAAAATTCGATC
Source organism: Cuscuta epithymum (assembly GCA_945859915.1). Taxonomy (NCBI): domain Eukaryota; kingdom Viridiplantae; phylum Streptophyta; class Magnoliopsida; order Solanales; family Convolvulaceae; genus Cuscuta; species Cuscuta epithymum. The sequence goes on along the minus strand of CAMAPF010000944.1, from coordinate 686,160 downwards.
GGGAAGACATTCAAATCATTATATATAAATGATTTAAATGTCTTCCCGATCGAATTTTGATCTGAAATTTGGTATGGACAAACTAGACTTGATGAGGAACATGCTAAAAAAATTCATCAAAAAATTCCACCGGGAAGGTGCCCCAAATGGCCATGTTCGGACGGCATTCGGACCGGGGGCTGCTGGACAGGATCATTCCTCTCTCTCTCTCTCTCTCTCTCTCTCTCTCTCTATATATATATATATATATATATATATATATATATATATATATATATATATTACCCGAAAGAAACCACCTGAAAAAGGTGGGGTAAGCGCCAGGTAAATGCTTACCAGATTTTATTTATAATAGAGAAGATCAGAAGAAGAAAAAGGGGGACGTGTGGCCTTACCCTTACAAGAGAAATTTACACTAACGTTAATGACGGAAAAATGGAAGACCCAAATCATCAATACAAAGCGCTTCTTTTACTCGGGCCGACAATGTATCATAAGAGAGTATGGTGAGTGGGTGGGCTGTGCTGATTGAGTGACGGGCCAAGAAGTGGTCCGGTCCATTAGCCTCCCTGAAAGTATGTGTGAATAGATGATCGCCAACAAAGGCCCAATGTCTGAGTTCCTCAATGATCTTTCTGTTTTCACCTGAGAGCTTTCCATATTTGATCAAGGCGATGCTGAGCTTGGAATCGGATTCTACAGTAACCTTGGTATACCCTTGCTTCGTTATCCAAAGTACCGCCTGATGGATTGCCTGCATTTATGCGTCGAGCACTGAGACGGCTGAGGTGGCAAAACACAGCGCTAGGATGAACTTTCCCGACTGATTTCGAAGGATGGCACCCGCTCCTGAGATTCCAGGTTCGAAAGCTGCATCTATGTTAAGTTTGAAAGAGTTTGTAGGCTTAATCCATTTGATAAGTTTGATATTTTTTGTATGAAATGAAAAGTTAGGGCACACAAAGTTTTCCTCCTTGAGAAAGTCGCATTGGCCATTGATTTTCATTCTTCGAAGACTCCATGACCAGTCTTGAGTGTAGTGTTTTATTTGCTGAATGAGTCTATCTGATTTGAATGTGTGTCGTGTGGAGTCCCATGTAAATTCTGCATAGAGTTTCCAAATGTGCCACGAGATAATTCTTGGTAGGTTGAGCTTAAAGGTGTCCATCAACGTAGTACCCCTTACCTCAAGCCACCAAGAAAAGTATATTTGTCTAGGGGAGCAGAAGAAATAGGGCGAGCAATATGAAAAAGTCCCATGAAGTAGTGCCAAACGGGGGATATAAAGGGGTAATGGTAGAAAATGTGTGATGAGTGGGCAGAGTCCTGCTTACAGAAAGGGCAAATGGATGGAAGGATAGAGATTTTGAGTTTGATCAGGTTTTCTGGTAGGGGCAGAATGTTGTTGAGATGTTTCCATTGAAAAAGTTTAACTTTCATGTGTTGTTGGTTGTTCCAGGTGTGGGTAGCGGAGAAGGAAGATGGTAGACACAGTCTAACTTCATTATAAGCTGAGGAGAAGACGAACTTACCATCCTTTGATGGGAGCCAAAATGTGTGATCAGAGGAGTTTGTTGAGGTAAGAGTGCAACCTTGGTGGTTCATAGAACAAATTCTTTTCCAAAAGGTCGAATCAGTGGGTTTAGGGGGTATGTTTGGGCCTTTAGGATATTTGCAGTGGATGAGTTTAGCCCAGAGGGAGTCCTTGCATTTCCATTTCCATTTCCACTATATATATATATATATATATATATATATATATATATATATATATATATATATATATATGACAAATCTTCATGTCAGGCCGGCCTGACGGGATGTTCCGTCCGGCCGAGCCCGTTTGGACACCTTCCCGGTGGAGTTTTTTGATGAAATTTTTTGAGCATGTTCCTCATCAAGTCTAGTTTGTCCATACCAAATTTCAGCTCAAAATTCGATTGGGAAGACATTCAAAAACATTCATCAAAAAAATCCACCGGGAAGGTGACCAAACGGGCTCGGCCGGACGGAGCATCCCATCAGGCCGGCCTGACAAGAAGACCACTCTCTCTCTCTCTCTCTCTCTCTCTCTCTATATATATATATATATATATATATATATATATATATATATATATATATATATATATATATATATGTTGTTCGGTGTTCAGTTCTGTTTACGGTTTTTCCGTTTTAAACCAAACCAAACCATTCGATTTGAGCAAATGTTTACCAAACGGTTTACTTAAGTAAACCCAAACCAAACCAAATCAAACCACCAATTTTAATAATATATGAAAGTTTTTTGAGTTTCTTTAGTTCGGTTCGGTTTTGTTCGATTTTTATCAGTTTCGGTTCGGTTCAGTTTAATACGGTTTGGAAGAAATAGTACCAAATTGCATACGATCCGGTTTCGGTTCGATTTAATTCGGTTTGATACGGTTCGGTTGGGTTAAATCAAACCGTTGGATACCCTTTCTTTAGCCTTTTATTTTTTTCACCCTAGCGCTCCTCGAAGCACAGTTTTACGAAAAGGCCATATATTTCAAGGGAACACACTGGCTTCCTCAGCCCCGAGCATCCCCTCCCTCCTTTCGCTCAAAATCTCCGCTCAGGATGTTGAATATTTCAAAGAGACTGGGCTCCAGGTAAACCAAACCCCCTTTCTTCTCCTGATTATTACTTATTCCATTTCTCATTTGTGTGAAACTTGTTATCTTCTTCTTCTGGCAGTCACGGGTTTATCTTATCTTAAACCCTAGACCTTCATGCCTATGTCTCCCTTTACCATAGACTTCCATTTCTAACACAATGCTTGGTAGTCACGGTTGTAGCATTACTAACACCTTTTTTTATTATTGTCTTTGCTGGTCTCAAGAATTTAGTCCGGTCAAACTGTGCATAAGGAACATAGAATTGGGGCATAGAATGAACATCTGTGCCTGTCACTATGGGGTGGGGTTTCTGTTTGTTTCGTTCCAGAATTCCATATTTCACTTGGTCATTTCAGGCTACATATTAAATTTCATAGTCATTTCGAGTGGGAGGTCATGCAGACTTGATGTTACATCCTTCTTGAGGGCGCCTAAGACAATTATAATCTGAGGATTTGGTTCACTAACAGATGTTATATAGCATGGTGTGCTTACTCTTTAATTTATTCTGAATTTCTTGCTGCATTTACATTGTGTTGCTTTGCTGAAGTCAAAACATGCATTGGTTTTTTTTACTGGTCAAATGATTTCTGTAGCTAATTACTTTTACTTGTACACTATAGCTTGCGTGGGTTCTCATCCCTGGCTGGAATAGCTGTGAGAAAAAAATTTGTGGCTGACGGTACCAAAATTATTTGAAAAAATTAATCTCCCTAATTCAGTATATACATTCAATGATGGATTTTTTTCTTACATATTATGTCTTATGGAGTTAGTTTCCATTAGGAACATTGCAGCAAAAGGTATTTGCTCCTTATACAATATACAAGGGCAAAGCTGCCCTCTCTGCTTCACCCACACTTCCAACATTCAGTAAATCAGATGTATATGTTTCTTTAACCCTTTCAACTTATATTCTAAAATTATTTTCATTCCATAGTTTAGTAATTGTCTTTTTGAATATTGCATTCCATAGTTCGGAGGTGTAATGGTTGCTCGCAAAGGTGTTATTATGTTGACATTCTTTCCAGCTATTGGTGAGCGCAAATATGATTGGGGAAAGAAGCAAGTAATATTTTCATTTTCTTTATTACAGCAATACTTTCCCTTTCTATCTGGTATAAACACTAGGAGTGGTGTGTAATAAACTTCTGAACATCAGAGAGCTTTTTTTGCTGCTTAAAGTACTACAAAATCGTCTTTTTTCAATACCTTTTTTTATTGACCACCCTCCTTGTTTTTCATTAACACTATACAATGTCTAAATTTCTAGCATGAACACCTTTCAATTTTTCTTTCTTTTGATAATTTGCTGGACTTACTGATCTGATGATCTACATATAGGTATTTGCTCTTTCAGCCACTGAGGTTGGAGCTTTGCTGAATTTAGGTCCTGATGATTCCTGTGAATTCTTCCATGATCCTTCAATGCGACAAAGGTTACAGTTTGTTATAGTTTTTCTCAATGACCTTTGGTACATGTGTTACTGCCTATATGCATATAAGTGTATAACATTTGTTCAAATCACATTAATATTTTCAGCAATGCTGGTGAGGTTAGAAAAAGCTTGTCAGTTAAGGCACATGGTGACAGCAGTGGTTATTTTATGTCTCTTAGTAAGTTTTCCAAGTGGGGCTAGCCACTTATTTCCACTTTCTGCAAGATATTCAACTAAATATGTTTAGTTACAGTTTCATGTCTTTCATCTCTTTGCAATGCATTTACTTTTTTTTTACCATTACTGTCTTAAACATGTGGCCATTTTCCTCACCCCTCAACTCCTCTCAAGCAATTCAATGAAATACTGTTTTATTATTTACACATTACATTTGGTTTTATTTCTATCTTCCTCTGCAGATGTTGTGAATAATGTCCAAAAGACAAATGATCGGCTAACTGTTCCAGTTACTTGTGCTGAGTTTGCTGTCATGCGAACAGCTTTCAGTGTATGCTCTTTCACTATTATGTGCATGTCTCATTTACTGGATATCTATTTGGTGCTTTTCAGTATCATGTTTAATGAAGTTTTGCAGTTTTCAGTGTATGCTCTTTCACTATTATGTGCATGTCTCATTTACTGGATATCTATTTGGTGCTTTTCAGTATCATGTTTCACTATTATGTTTAATGAAATTTTGCAGTTTGTTAGATGAAAATGAGTTATATATTAGTACATATATTATTTGTGTCGGTTTAGTAAATAGATACCACATATTTGTTCGGTCTAGAAAATGTTGTCACTTTTTCTTATTCCTAGCTCTATATGGTGACAAAAGAAAACCAGATTAGCAGATGGGGACAAAACCCTTTTCTAATTGAAAATTACTGATCGAGGTTAGGCAAAAAGGTAGTAAACGAGGTTAGGCAAATTACTGAACAAGCATGCATAGCTTGTTCAAAACCATGTGATTGCTTGAAAGGGTGCATTTAGCACTTTAGCTAGTGTTGAGGCCTGAGGGGAACTGCGAGGAGGAGAGTGTTGGGAGTGGAGATGATTTTTTTTTTATTGTTTATTTCCACTAGTTGGAGACAAGTGCAATTTTTAGTATGATCATTATTTAATACTACGTATTAGAGTCATTATTTAAAATTTATCTTTTTTATCCAATAAACAGGTGAGATGTTCTCTGGCCCTTACCCCAAGACCCGATATCTACCGGGTTAAAAAAAATTATTATGAAAATTTATTCTATCATCATCAACACAGTTTTAAGATTCAGACACCCATTATAAAGTTGGATTATTATGTAGCATTGTAACGTTGCAACTGGGTGTATGCCACCTAATTGCACAGTATAATTATCAAGAGGTTGGAAAGTAGATTAACCCCCCTCCCCCCCTCCCCCCCTCTTCCCCTTACTTCTCCAAAATAGGCTAGATTATAGGCAAATTAGATAAAGCAACATGAACACAAAAAAATGCCCCCCCCCCATAATTTTGTAAAACCTAATCAATCACATGCAATCCGAAGGACTATTGTCATCCTTTTCTTTTATTCTCCTCTTTTCTTCACAAGGGAAAATTTATTCCACCCTTCCCCTTCTTGCTAAAGTGCTACACCAAGCAAACATATTTTTATTTTCTTCCCTTCCCCTGCCATGCCATGTTAAACCAAACACTACGAAATTGAATGAATTGTTGTCTTGCCACATGACAACCCAATTTTTATTTTATTTTATGGAAGACTATACGCATTCTGGTGTTACACCCTCTGCCTTTTCATTCATCAACATTGGAAAAATAATTGCTTTCAACATTATGTTTTCCGGATTGACATTGAATGTCCTCTTGTTGGTGAGAGCATGACGAAAATCCTTTCCAAAGCATAACATTGAGTGAGAATGACTAGTACACTCCCAATATCTTGTTTGGATGATGAACCATGATGTATTCTTTTGCTGAGATACAAGTTATCGATTAAATGTTGTCACTTGTATCATTGTATGAACCTTTAGCTGTTCCCATACCTTTCTACAGAGGACACATCATTCATTCTCTGAGGTGTTGGGGAGATGCTTACTGGGCCTTGGCCCACCTTAGTTCTTGAAAAAATCCCCATCCCCTAAAACATGTGTTCATGCAAATTACGCAATTTTTTCTGAGATAATAATTAATTTGATCCCCCTGCCCACCCAAATTCGATTTTCTTAAGCCTGTCTCTGCCCTTGGATACCCTATGTGTTGCCATTTTTTTTATTTTTTTTATTTTCGCTAGTAAATTGTTTAGTGATATGAGGGTTTAAAATGCAGTTTGCTTTGCCTCATATGTTGGGATGGAATCGGTATCTTGATCCTCAACAAACTAGGATTAATCAGAGGTCTTCAGGAAACGTTGCACATTTTGCCGAGTCTGAATGGGACAGATGATTCTAGAGTGAATACTTGTTTGATCTTGTATTTTGCTGCTTCGCACATTAGTTATTTTAGTTTCACTCAATGCTCTCATCTGAAACAGGCAAATCAACGTATGATTAGAAATTCGGCTTTCATGTGATGGATGACTTTCTGTAGTACAAAAAATGGACCCAGACTTGATTGGCAGATTGATCTTATTTTCTTTATCAATTGCCTTTTCTTTCTAGGGATGATATCAGAGTGTTCTTGACTTCTTGCAACTCTTCAAAACTTCTAAATGCTCAGTTTTTTTTAGTTTCCCTACATTGAGTTTTTTTTGAAGAATAACAAATTAAATGAGGCAAAATTAGGCATGGACTCGGTTCGGGCTGACCAGCCCGAGAATCGGCCCGGCCGCTACTGTGTGGGACCGGCCCGGCCCGGTAAACCGGTTTCGGGACTGGGCTTAGGCCTGGCCCGATGGGGTAACCGGGGGTGGTTCCGGGTCATGAAAAAAGCGAACTGACCCGGCCGGTTTGGGCTCGGTTTGGGCCTTTTTTTGGGTTTTTTTGGGTTTGGGTTGGGTGTAGGTGGGTTGGGCGTTTCCGAGGGGTTTGGGGGATGGGGGGATGAGGGTTGAAATAAATAAGGAAACACAAAAAAACCGGAACTGGTCTGGCCCGGAACCGGTAGACTCCTGAGCCCAGTCCACCCCTAGGCAAAATATGACGGTCCCCACTGGTTTGAACCGGGTCCGACATTGTTCTAGACTGGATTGTGTTTTTACAGTTTCTGGAAAAGGACCGACCTTGTCCGAATTTTCAGGTACCTGGTCCCCGTTCTATTTGTGGGACCGAATCGGGCGGTCTGGGTTTCGGTCCCAAATCCCAATGGCTATAATCATTTATTTTTGGTTTCAGACTTGGGAAATTTTTCATATACTCGGTCGGGTATAGGCAATACCTGATCGGTTAGGGACTTCACTCGAGTATCAAATTAGATTTGGAGAACAATTAATCGTGCAAGGATATTTTTATCAAGATTTGTCTTAAACCTGATCAGGTAGACCGACATACTCGATCAGGTATATATGAAGCTTTCAGGCTACTGTTGAGAACTTGAGGATACTTGATCTAGTATGAGACACGGTCACTTCCAAACACTTATAAATATAAATCCATTTTCTTTCCCATTTGATAACTCATTCTCATATATTCTTAAACTCAGTTTAGATAAGTGTTTTTTTATATTTATTTCATGTTTAGTCTCCAAATGAGGAGCTAAACTCTTTCATTTTGATTTTGCTATATTGAAGCTTGTGTTTTGTAAGTTGTGAGTTATTTTCTTTAATCACCTTCTTTTAAATATTAATTACATTCCTTATTATAATTCATACTCTGTATTAATATTTGAGCATTACTAAATGATCAACTAGTTTACGTTTTCATGTTAATTAGTACTAGAATCGATTGACGAATACTCTTGTTGTTCATTCGGTACTTTCAATGATAGTAACTTTAGATTACTCAGGCATCATGTCATGGTTAATGATCTAAAGGGGGATTGATTATATTGATTAAACCAACAAACTGCTTGTGTTGAGGTTGTCAATCTCAGTTGATTTCATCTTAAGTTTTATTGCTACGATCGGGTTAATATAAGACGCATGTTCTATATTGACTAGTTACTAGTTAGTAAGTGTTATTAATGAGCATGTCATGTTATTAATAACCACCCTCCACGATAGAGTATTCGAGAGGAGATAATTAAAGATATAATCGGGATCGACGAATATTTTAGTAAGTGAAAATTAGCAAAATTAAGAACCCGTTTGGTAGCATGAAAATCGGTTGATTTAGCTGATTCTGCTGAAATTTATGAAGTTCTGACTGAAGTGGCTGCATTGGCTGATTCTGCTGATTTAAGAAAAAAATATTTTTAAAATATATTTTATTAGTAAAATAAAGGAAAAATTATGTGTAAAAATAGCTAACATGATCATCTACAGTAATTTCAGCCACAACAGCCAGAAAAGTAACCCCAATCTTACTTTTTCTGCTTATTACACAATTCAGCGTGCATAAGCAAAAATTACGTGTTTGTTGAAAAAGTTGGCTGATAAGTCTGATAAGCCGAAAACTAGTGGTTCCAAACGACCTCTAACGGCCTGTTTGGATTGAGTGTTGAGGAGTGTTAGTAATGGAAGTGTTAGTAAGTGTTGATGCTAACACTTGTTTGGGAGAAAAATCCAGAGGTATTAAGAAGTGTTAGTAATGGTTAGGAAGTGTTAATAATAACCTTCCCAACACCTCAATTGTCCATTTTTTTAACACCCCGATTTGGAGTGTTTTAAGGTGTTGGACAATTATTACCCTTCTCATTTACCCGAAAAACATAAAATGCTTCGACATTTCACTTCAAATGTCTTTCCCACGGGTCTGATGGTTTGTTTTTTCATCTCTTCTCTTTACTCGTTTCTTTTGCCTCAAGGTAAAATTATTAACACTTTCATTATTAACACTTCATTCATTTGACTCTCCCAAACAAGGTAAAATTATGTCTAACACTTACACTTCCCTTCTCTTCCGAGCCCTTACTAACACTTACTAACACTTCCATTACTAACACTTCCAAACACTCCATCCAAACAGGCCCTAAGTCTCCATCTCTATTGATTTAAATCACGTAAGTCGTTCATCTTAGTGTTTTTATATTTAGAAGTCAAACGTTATGAAAACCTCCCCTTTGTTATAATTTCATTAACAAGAAATATATCTTTCCTTATGGATACAGATCTTACTACGCTATACTACGGTATTAGTGCAAGTATTGATTTTATTTTGACGCACACCACGATTTTAGTGCCGTTGGATTGTTATGAGTCCAACCCGTATCTGTAATATTTCATAGAAGTATTGTTTTTTGTTGAGCCTTTATGATGATTTTTTATGTTCTATTTCTTAGCTCCGTTTTGGTATTAAGCTTTGGGTTTCCAACAAAATTTTTTGGAGGTTTTTTCTTGTTAAACGTACATTAGGTTTGGATGTGAATTAAAGACTGATCCACGCACATCTATTTTTTAATATAATAACAAAAGATTTCTTGGGGAAGAAGTTCCCGCCAAAACCAATTGTAGGAGAAAGAATTCCGTAGTGCACAAGATCATTCCGCTAGGAACATTCCGGATAAAACACTTTCTGACATTCTTATTTAATGTTGTCTAGCTCTCCGTTTTCAGTTTTGCATTTCTCAATGCATGGTTTCTGCCTTATCATATTCCAAAGTGAATTTAATGCACTTACTCCTTTTCACATTGGTTGATTTTCCAATTCCGTTTTCATTCATACAAGTCTATTGTGAATTTTCTAGATTAATTAAATTGTTCTGGCATTAATATTAAATATTAAATACGCAGTCCAGGGTTTCCAACTTTATCAGTACATGTTTTTATTTAATTCCCATCCCCCATTAGTTATTTTCTGGCATATACAGCAACCGTATTTGAGTGTTCCAAGCTTTCTACCTTTTCGTATTCCACTTTGTCTGTTAACACAGTTGTTAACACAGCCAGATAACATACATAGTACTCATTTTCAATTCATAGCGTAGATTTTTTGCCATTTAGTTTGACAATAAGATTGGCGTGTGGAGTTTGATTATTAAGGACATAATATGTACAACATTGCAGCACATAGTCGTAAGCATGGGGCATATGTGTACTTTTGAATTGTGTATTAAGTTTCAGGTTTTAACTACCTTCCAAGATGGTTTATTCGAAGGGAACATGTGCTCACACTCATATTAAGAAGAATTTAAACACTTATTCTATTTCAATTCTAAGAACATTTATATATGTGCAGTTAAAACTTTTATTGCAGGAGATCTTGAACCTTCTGTCAAAAGTACGAGACTTTGAGTATGTTAAGATAGATTTTTCTTTATGGTTTTTCTTTTTGCTTTAAGATTTTTGTTAAACAATCATAAACATGATTAATCTGACATATAGATAAACTTATGGTCGAGAGATGCATGTTTCATCGTATCATATACGAAAGGGAAAACATTATAATTAAATGGCTAAAGGGTCAAATAGGCCCCTGTACCTGTTCGGAATGCTCAATTCGCACTCCGAACTCAAAAAAGCTTCAATTCACCCCCTGAACTCGCCAAAAAAGTTCAAATCCCATTTTTTGCAGGTGAGTTTCCGATCATTGCCACGTCAGCCGGTTAGATGCCAACTGTACATCCCACATGGAAATCTAAGGGGTCAAATAGACCCCTGAACCCGACAAAATTGTTCAATTTACCCCCTCAACCGTTAATAAGTGTCCAAATTGCCATTAAAAAATAAAAAATAAAAAATAGAAAAATATAAATAATATACAAGTTCATAATATAAAATATATGAGTCTATTTATAATATGACAATAAATTATTTATATTTTAGGGTAAATTTAATATTTTAAATATTTATGAGTCTATTTATAATATGAAAAAATATTAAAAAAATTAATATGAATTTATAAAAAATGTATGGTTGATTTTTTTAAATGGATTTAAAATATCAAAATATTTTTAATGAATTTGTTTTGTTTTGTTTTATGTGAATTTACCGCAAAAAATAAGGATATATTTATATTTACAGTAAATTCATATAAAATAAACTAAAAGAAATTCATTAAAACTATTTTCATATTTTTAATATGTTTTAGATTTATATGTAAAATTACACACACACACACACATGCATATATCTATATATACTTCATATTATTTTATTCTAGAATCATACACTACATACTATACTTCATACTAATTATATGCAACATAAAAATTTTGTACTATATAAAAGTTATAATATGTAAATAGCAAGGGACTACTACATTTTTATAATATGTATTTACAAAATAAGTACCTTCATTGTGTGTGTGTGTGTGTATATATATATACATATATATATACATATATATATATATATGTTTAATTTACCCTGAAATATAAAAACAGTCAATTTTTTTTTAATTTTACGATTATATATATATATATATATATAAACAAAAAAAAGAATATATATATATATATATATATATATATATATATATATAAACACAATGAAGGTACTTATTTTTTAAATACATATTATAAAAATGTAGTAGTCCCTTGCTATTTACATATTATAACTTTTATATAGTACAAAATTTTTATGTTGCATATAATTAGTATGAAGTATAGTATGTAGTATATGATTCTAGAATAAAATAATATGAAGTATATATACATATATGCATGTGTGTGTGTAATTTTACATATAAATCTAAAACATATTTAAAATATGAAAATAGTTTTAATGAATTTCTTTTAGTTTATTTTATATGAATTTACTGTAAATATAAATATATCCTTATTTTTTGCGGTAAATTCACATAAAACAAAACAAAAAAAATTCATTAAAAATATTTTGATATTTTAAATCCATTTAAAAAATCAACCATACATTTTTTATAAATTCATATTAATTTTTTTAATATTTTTTCATATTATAAATAGACTCATAAATATTTAAAATATTAAATTTACCCTAAAATATAAATAATTTATTGTCATATTATAAATAGACTCATATATTTTATATTATGAACTTGTATATTATTTATATTTATATTTTTCTATTTTTTATTTTTTAATGGCAATTTGGACACTTTTTAACGGTTGAGGGGGTAAATTGAACAATTTTGTCGGGTTCAGGGGTCTATTTGACCCCTTAGATTTCCACGTGGGATGCACATTTGGCATCTAACCGGCTGACGTGGCAATGACCGGAAACTCACCTGCAAAAAATGGGATTTGAACTTTTTTGGCGAGTTCAGGGGGTGAATTGGAACTTTTTTGAATTCGGGGTGCGAATTGAGCATTCCGAACAGGTACAGGGGCCTATTTGACCCTTTAGCCTAATTAAATATGCCAAATTCTGAAGGGTTATAGATCGATACCTAAATATGTTTTGAATTGTAAATGAGCTACAAATATGTTTTGAATTGTACGTAAATCAGTGAAAGGTCTAAAAATTTCAATTATTATGTCAAACATTTTGAATATGATGGAATAAAGTAAAATGACTCACTAAACTGTCTGTGCTTCTTTGTTATGAAGTAACAGTCAATCTATGCAATTTTCGACGCGTTTTTCACTATGGGTCATTCGGAAACAGTCTCTCTGTGCTTTAGTATAGGGGTAAGACTGCGTACATCCGACCCCTCTTACCTCACTGTAGGTGGGAGTCTTTGCGGCACTCAAGTAATGATGATGGTGTCAAACATTTTGAATGCTGTGTTTTAGGATTAAATATGAATATCACATTTCTTAGAGCTTTTTTATAAACGACAAGTTTTTTTAATGGTCTCTATCTTATATGTAGTATATAAATTTGAGAGGTGAACATGTTAAATTTCAAATTGATTATAATCTTCAATTTGAGCCTCCCATCACCAAAAGTTCTCGGACTTTACTGCTTTCAGCTATTACAAATGCTACAATATCATGAATTCATGATCTTTTAATTAATTTAATTTTCCAAATATCTGAAATTTTAAATTTTCAAATTCAATGTTTTTTCTTGATAGATTCTACCGGTGAATGGGAAAAGAGCTTCCATATTTTAGAAGCAAAGGCTAATTCTAGATCTGTCATTGATTGCATCCGAGTTCTGGATAAGTTTTTTTTGGAGTTTCCAGGGTCACAAATGTTGTCTATAAAGATGTGTATCAAACCTTTAGATTTTTATATGTTACGGGGTGTTTGGAACTGATTCTGCTTCTGGAGGGAGCAAAAGTAGTTTTAAGAATCAGATCCAAGCATCCCATTATTTTTAGTTCTGAAACTTTCCAATATGTGTTAAGTATAGATTTTAATTTTCTAATGTTTCATTTTTACATTTACATGTTATGTTTTGACTTATAACACTTGGTTTCAATATTTCTGTCGTGCATCGCACGGGTTTAAATATTTCAATCGCGCATCGCACAATTGGTGTGTCATTTTGACTTTCAATATTTTTCATTCTAACTCATACATGGTTATTTATTTTGACCGTGCATCGCACGGGTGAGAATACTAGTAGAAACAAATGGAGAGGATTTTCGATTTTCGCATTTCAGTGCACAATTTCAACCAACTCTACAAACGGAGGTGTTCTCATCATCTCGTGATCCGATTTTTCTAAAATTTGGATTGATTGTTTGTGACTTGAATATTCATTTTGAACAGTCGAAATGTTCTATTGAGCTCTGGTTTGGCTAGGAACTTTGGTCGAACAAACTTGCAATTTTGGGTGATCTCTGCATCTTGTTGTGCTATTTTGATGTCTTAGGATGTTTTTACTTGGACTGTAATTTGATGGTCTGACCTGATCTGGTCTGAACTGGTATGGTCTGGTTTCTTTGTATTTTTATAACTATCCAAGTCTGGTCTGGTCTGGTCTAGTCTGATCTGGTCTCGTCAGGTCTGATCTGGGACAAATTACAGTCCAAGTAAAAACATCCTTATTGTTCTTAGTGATTGTTGGTGGGGTTATGAATCCTTTGTAGACCGATTTTGGATTCTTTTACCCTCGTTTATCAGTAAGAGAAGTAAGGGTGGACTCTTGAAATGACCTCGTGATTTTATCCTTCACGTTGAAGGGTTTTCCACGTAAGAAATCGTGTGTGCTCCTTGTGTTTTATTTCTGTTATTATTGTTGTTTATATTTTGCAAAAGTGCTGATTATATTTGGTAATTTGGTTCAATGACTACTTGAGTGAAATGAATTGTTTATTTAGTTGATTGTATTGAGTGTCTGACATCGTGAATGTCATATAAACTCCTTATTTGATCACTTCATCTACCTCTACTATTTCCTGCCCTTAACCAAGGTCCATATAGCTTATTCAATCCAACTGTTCTTTCCAAATTATAGTAAAAAAATTCTATACTAAAAAAATTCTATACTCACGTTCAATAATACAACAATCAAATAAAAAAATATGGAGTTTTCCCATTTAAAATCCATCCAAAGTCGTCTCCGATTCTCTTTCCCAATTTTCATTCTTCTTGTCAAACGCTAATCCTTAGATAAGCCGTCCGAGTTTCATCAAACTGATTTTCATCAATTTTGACAAATTTTACCATAAAATTACCAATTTCTCAGGCTACCATTAGGGGCAAAAATTCCATTGGAAGATTATGAGCTCGTGCCCAAAATTTCTAAAAAGTTAATGGAACTTTAAGCATCAAATTTCTAAATGCAGTGCTTCAGTGCTTCTCCACATATCTCTTTCCGACACTGGAGGAAGGTGAATTGCTACACTGTAGGTGAATTTTGTTCTTCCTGTTTCGTCCATCCTCCTCCCACTCAAGCACTTCTGGCTGATATTGCTACTCCAACTAAGAAGCCAGACACACTCGGGCTTGAATCCGTCGACAAGTCATTTCATCCTGAATTTTATCATATTTTAGAAGATTCAACAGAATAAGTCATTACAAAAGGCTCTCAAATTAATAAAATTACTTTGGCCTTTTCCCATGAACTACTATAGTACCCGTGCGATGCACGGGAAGATACGGCACGGGAAAATTCAATAATATTAATATAAATCAATTACTCCCTCTGTCCCAAAAAAAGTTCTCTATTTCCTTTTTGGATTGTCCAAATAAATAGTTCTCATTACCCTTATTGAAAAGTTTTATGTGAGTAGCTATCATTCATTTACTTTTTTCTTATTCAACCACAACTATATATTTCCGCTTTATTCCCATTTTCTTAAACTTCGATTCAAGTCAATGTGGGAACTATTTTATGGGATGGACGGAGAATTTATATGGTTATAATGCTAATGACATTTTTTTCATTAGGTATCTCAATCTCTACAAAATATTCATTCAATCCTCCAATAGTACCATCTTCAATGCTTACAATCCATTTAGAAAAGTTAATCAAGTATTTTTTATATGAAATTTTATCAATTCAGGACCTAAAAGATAGATGAATTATCAATTCGGGATCTGAAAGGTGAAATATATCAATATAGGATCCGAATTATGAAAAACTATAAATATAGGACCTAAATATATATTCAAATAGTCCATGTATTAAAAAAAATCAGCTCTATAGATTCATTAATCTAATGATTTTAAAAATGTTACTCCGTATAATTTTATAACCATAGTATTAGTTTCTTTGAAATTACACCTATATTTTTTTTTAAACAAAGAAAATTAATTGATGTTGATCGAACAGGCAAAACTTCGAAGAAAAAATCTAATACGAAGTAACCTTTTTAAGGTACCTATCTGTTCGAATTTAACGGCTTTGATAATGAATTTTAGGATAAAATGAACTACACGTTCACTTTATATTAATTCAAATTATTTGTATCCAACATAATTGTTTAAAAAATGTCTTAAAAATGTTTAATCATAAAGGATTTTCGTACAAATATCTTTGATGTGGTAAGAAAATAATATTTCCTCATATTCTATCTTTAGCAGCCTAGCAGGTATGTAAGCTACATCCTAATCAAAGATGAAACTCACTATTTTAGTGAGTGCTTTTCCTAGAAAGATCTTTAATTTATTTCCATGTATCATCAAACAACGAAGCTTAAATTTGATTTATAAGATCACTAAACTGATGCTACGATTTGCAATATACGATAGTAATATGTTTGTGAACCTATACTACGTTATTTAACAGCTTGTTGACTCAAAACACTACTGTACCAGCCTGTTTGTCTAACTGATGGTAAAAAACTAATGAACATTGTGTATAAAAACGCCACAAACTGGACTAAAAACAACTTGAAACTGGATTCATATATTCTTGATTATATACATGAAGCTCCAAAATAATAGTATAAAAACATGGGGTAATTGGACTTTGCACCCCCCTTTATTGAAGAAATTGGACATTGCACCCTCTTTAGAAAAACATTAATGTTTGCACCCCCTCCGTTAGAAATCTGATAAACAGAGTATGCTTGCTTTGAAAGGACTATAATGCCCTTACTAAAACACCTTCCAGGGAATTTGAGATACAAACCCTCGCTCGCACCAGTCTTCATTCTTAGCAACTCTTACCTGGAGTGAAATAGGGTTTCTCTCCAAGATGGAGACGTTGAGCTCTCGTGATGGAGTTGGTGATAAAATGGCAGATTTCTTTGACTTAGAAGAACGTGAGGAGATATTTCTGGACTCTGAAGCACCTGCACTAACACCAAGGGAAAGGATGGAGATGATATCTAAGAAATTGCCTGTGAAGAGAAAGATGGACTCTTTACCTAATGCAAGTAAGTTATTCGATACTTTGTCGTTGTCTTTTATGCGAGAAGTGATCTAATTGGGTATATTAAACTTGTAATTTTGAAACAATCAACCATTTGTGGTACGGTATAGATTGAAAGAAATAAAGAAAATTGATTTTTTTAACTAGATAGACTGATAGAGTGCATGAGCGAAATTTTTCAATAGGTAAAGGGTGCTGAAAGCATCTTAAGAGGCAAAGTTTACTGGATCAGGTCTCAAGTGAGCTATATCCTGATTCCTTAAGCATGCATTTTTTCTTGGCATATGTTCACATCTTACATTATATTTAGTGCACTTGTTTTCATTTCAAGTTTTTCTTGTCTACGTAGTTTGGAGATCAGTTAACCTAATAATATGCATTCAATGTTTTGTTTGGATATCAGTTTCTTATCTAATTAAATAATACGCCGTATGTTAAACATAGACAACAAGATTATTTAGTTTCCCTATGATTAGGAAAAGCAACATCAACCATCTCCTTTTCATTAGCTTCCATTTAGTTTCCCTATGATTAGGAAAAGCAACATCAACCTCTGTCCACTATAGCGTCACAGTTAACGTTCTCTACGCCAAACATTACTAATATCGTTACCACCCGGTTGGGTACGGTGGAAGATTACTTGCCGTGGAGAACTCAAGTAGAGTCTTTTTTGGTATCTCATGGTTTATTGGGTATTATCAATGGCTCCATTCCTGCCCCGTCCCAATTTATTATGGATACCGTTAATCATGAAGCTCCTAATCCCGATTATCATTCTTGGCTTAAGATTGATCAAACTGTTAGATCATGGTTATTTGCCACACTTTCACGCAATATTTTAATGGAAGTTCATAGTCTCCGGTTTTCTGCCTTAATTTGGGAACGTCTAGAGACTAGATTTATGGCGGCTTGTGTGGCTCGTTCAATGGAACTCAAACACATTTTAAATAATCTTAAGAAAAAGGAGGATCAATCTATGGATGATTACTTGCATGAGATTATTGTCTTGACAGATTCATTAAATTCTATTAATTCCCCGGTTAACAACCGTGAACTTCTTCAAGCCACGGTTCAAGGCTTGGGACATGAATATGAGTCTGTTATTACTTCGGTCACGCTATTCCCGGACAGCTTCACTTTTGATTCTTTGCGCCCACAATTAATGGCACTTGAGCAGCGTGCTCTTTACCTTCGTTCCCAGAATCTTCATCCCGACCATCAAGCATTTGTCGCTCAGGAGCAGGCCGCTGCTGTTCGCCCTCCAGTTCGAGGGGGTGGTCCATCGCGTGGGAACGGTGGACGTGGCTATCGTGGAAGTCGCGGCCGTGGCACCCGCGGTCGCGGTAGAGGCTATGGTGCCCAGCAGGGGCCTGGATATGGCAGCCAGCAGGGGGCTGCGTATGGCGGGCAGCAGGCTCCTCCAGCTCACGGCCAGCAGGGGTGGCAGCAGGGACCTCCTCGGGGTCATGCACCGGCTGGATTTCCAGGTATGGCATTTAGTAATTTTGGGTCTGTTTTACCTTGTATTAATGCTTTATCTACTTGTGTTACTCACCCATCTATTGCAGGATTTCCTCCTGTTGAGAATAATTATCACAATCCTCCTCCACCTGTTGTATGTCAATTGTGTTATTCTCCTGGCCACTCCGCCATCACATGTCCTCGTTTTACTAATCCATCTACACCAGCTCTGGCGGCTATTCCCACAGGTGAAACAAATGCGTCTGTCTGGTATCCTGACTCAGGTGCCTCTGCTCATATGACCCCGCATGAAGGTATTTTATTTAATAAATCTGCTTATACTGGTCCACTTTCTGTTCGTGTTGCTAATGGCCATAATCTTCATGTATCTAACATCGGTAATGCCACTTTATCCACTGCTAGTCGCCCGCTTATTTTAAAATCAGTCTATCATGTTCCGCACCTCTCATTTAATTTATTGTCTATTCAACGTTTGTGTGCGGATAATGATTGTTCTGTTATTTTTAATAAAAATTATTTTTTTGTTAAGGACAATCACACGGGAGCCATTCTTCTCCGGGCATCCAATAAAGACTCCGTATATCCCTTTAGAGCATCTCGGCCGTCACCACCTTCTCTAGCTTTCCAGACTACGCTTGTTTCGGGTCCAGTCTGGCACAACCGTCTTGGCCATTGTGGGGATCGTGTTTTATCTTCTCTTAGGACAAATAAATTAATTTCTAGTACTAGCTCGTTTTCGCACGACTGTGTTTCATGTAAACTGGGCAAGTCCCACCGCCTTCCCTTTCATGATGTTACTCATACTGTTAATTCTCCTTTACAACTCATTCATTCAGATGTTTGGCAGTCGCCTATTTTATCTAATTTGGGGTTTAAATATTATGTCTCTTTTATTGATGATTTTTCTAGGTTCACCTGGGTTTATCCTATGCATAAAAAGTCTGAAGTTTTTCATCATTTTTGTAATTTTCAGAATTTAGTTGAAAATTTGTTTAATTGTAAAATTAAATGTTTTCAAAGTGATGGTGGTGGTGAATTTGTCAACTCCTCCTTTCACAATCATTTTTTAAAATGTGGCATTTTGTTTAGAAAATCTTGTCCAGATACGCCCGCGCAAAATGGTGTGGCCGAACGGAAGCATAGACACTTACTTGAACTTTCTCGTACTATGCTTCTTCAGGCTCAACTTCCTCCCATGTTTTGGGTTGATGCCTTGTACACAGCCACATTTATCATTAATCGTTTACCTTCACAAATTTTGCGTGGTCTATCTCCATTTGAAATTCTTTTTCACAAAACTCCTGACTATAGTTTTCTTCGTGTTTTTGGTTGTGCGTGTTTTCCCAATTTCATAGCTAGTTCATCAAATAAGCTTTCTCCACGATCCATCATGTGTGTCTTTCTGGGATATGCCCCGGGTTATAAAGGTTATCGTTGTCTTGACCCCCGTACTGGCCGAGTCTATATTAGTCGAGATGTTCTCTTTCATGAAACCCAATTTCCATATCCCTCACTTAAGAAACCAGTCGCCCCTAAGACCCCACATCATGTCCTGCCACCTTGGACTTTACCCATCCTGACGGAATTGCCTACTCCCGACCTCCCCCACATGATGTCCACACCAACCCAGCCCGCGGCTACTTCTGCTGACTCGAGTACCACCAGCCAACAAACCAGCCCTCCTCCAACTCCCTTCTCTGCCGCAAACTCCACCTCCCCACCTCACACCCCTGATTCTTTCCCTTACAGCAGCCCCCCATCTCCAATTATTACTACCAGCAGCCCACCACCATCTCCCATCCTTACTGCCAGCAGCCCACTACCCACTCCCAGTATACCATCCGACCCTAGTTCGTCCTTACCTCCACCCACTGAATTGGCTCCCAATGTCCACCCTATGCGCACAAGAGCTAAAGATGGTATTTTTAAACCAAAAATGATTTTTAATTTGAACACTTTAGCTCTTCCCAGCGATCCCACATGTTTTACTCAGGCAAATAAATCTTTAATTTGGCGGGCAGCAATGGCAGATGAATTTAATGCGCTCATTACTAATCACACATGGGATTTAGTACCTAGCGATACAACAAAAAATGTGGTTGGGTGTAAGTGGATATATAAAACTAAATATCGTTTTGATGGGTCAATTGAGCGCCACAAGGCTCGTTTAGTAGCTCAGGGGTTTACTCAACAGGCTGGAGTAGATTTCTATGAGACCTTTAGTCCAGTGGTCAAACCCACTACAGTTCGTCTTGTGTTATCGGTTGCTATTTCTTTGGGGTGGTCAGTTCGTCAGTTAGATGTCAAAAATGCCTTCTTGCATGGACATCTTACGGAGGAGGTGTATATGCGTCAGCCACCTGGTTTCCTACATCCCCAGTATCCCTCTCATATCTGCAAACTGAAAAAGGCTTTGTATGGTCTGAAACAAGCTCCACGTGCTTGGTTTCATCGTTTTAGTGGTTTCTTACTTTCTCATGGCTTTACTCAGAGCCAGTCTGATTCTTCCATGTTTACTTATCACTACCAGTCCGACATAGTTTATATCTTGTTATACGTGGATGACATTCTTATCACTGGTAGCTCTGTGTCTTTGGTTCATCAGTTTATTCGTGTTTTATCTAGTCAATTTGCCATGAAAGATCTGGGTGATATTCATTATTTTTTGGGAATCCAAGCTAAACGCACTCCCAAAGGTATCTTCTTATCTCAGCATAAATATGTCACAGATCTTTTACAACGCTTTCATCTACACACAGTTAAACCTGTTCGTACTCCACTTCCTTCTCGCACCACCTTATCTCTCACAGATGGAGATCTTCTTAGTGATGGTACTGAGTATCGCAGTATGGTAGGTGCATTACAATACTTGACTATTACTAGACCTGATATTACTTATGCCGTACATTTGGTTTCCCAGTTTATGCATGCTCCTCGTACTACTCATCTTGCTGCAGTCAAAAGAATTTACAGGTACTTACAGGGGACCTCATCTCATGGTCTATGGCTTCGGTCCGGGCAGAGTGTTTCGGTCGTAGTGGCATATTCTGATGCTGATTGGGCAGGTTGCCCAGACTCATGCAGGTCTACCACCGGTTATGCCATCTTTATTGGAGGTAATCTTATTTCTTGGCGTTCCAAAAAGCAACCCACTGTTTCAAAATCCTCCACCGAAGCCGAGTATAGAGCTGTTGCATACACGGTCCAGGACACTTTATTTATTCGGTCACTACTACTCGACATGGGCATTCGGATTTCGGCACCTGTACAGCTATTCTGTGACAACGTCTCTGCCTCATACCTTGCGGTTAATCCTATCCAGCATGATCGCAGCAAACACATCAAGATTGATTACCATTTTGTTCGAGAACGAGTTGCCCATGGAGACCTAGTTGTCAAGTACATTCCTACTCAGTATCTGCTTGCTGACATATTCACTAAAAATCTGTCTAGTCAGCGTTTTGAATTTTTACGTTCCAATCTGCACGTGATTTCCCCTGCACAGATTGAGGGGGTGTAATAGGGTAATTATAGGGACTTGTGTGTAATTTCTCTCACTCCTTGTTATTATAAATACAATGCTAGGGCTCCCTAATGGGAGGGCCATTATTCCACAATTATTTTCTCACATAAACCTCTTATAATTATCAGTCCTGTAATAATGATGAGTTTGGCAATATATATGTCATTTCAGTTAGGGTACCGTTTGAAGAGAATAGTATTGTTCAAGCAAATACTAATGATGAGTTTGGCAATATATATGTTGAATTGGCTCCGTTGGCTCATTCTGCAAATGTACAAACAGTTCCTGATGTATTTGAATATTACCAAGGTAAATTTAAATGCAATATAGTTTGTTTCTATTTTGTCGTTTAGACTTGTAACTAATAAATCAACCATATTTAAACAACTCATGATGAACTATATATGACTATAATATGGCTGCAATAAAACAATTAGATTATTAACTCTTGCTTATTTATAGGTACCCAATTTGAGGAGATTCTTGATGGACTAGATGGCTACAATATGAATGACTCAGATGATGAATCGAATGATGTAAGCTATGCTGAAGATGAGCTGTCAAATGATGAGGTTCAGGGGGGCGAATTGGAGGAAGTAGAAGGAACAATAACAAGAAATGAGGAGGAAATTGGTACTGTGTTGAGTGGGTTTACACAGAGATCATTTCTATGTAATGAAGAATGTTTTGATAACCTGGAATCTGAAAAATGGGAGGACCAACTACTGCTGGCAGTAGGAAAACAATGGGTCACTATGGATGCATGTAGGAAGTACATTAGGATGTATGCCATTAAGAATAAGTTTGAAGTTCTTTTTCAGAAAAATTGTGGAGATAAGATCATATTAAGGTGCAGAGGTGTAGGGTGTGCATGGAGGTGTTACATTAAAAGAAAGAATGATGGCCACACAGCTGAAGTTAAGACTCTCCAAGAGGAACACACATGTGAGAATGATGGTAATAACATCAATAGAGGGGCAAATGCTAGATGGATAGCTGATATGATTGCTGAAGACATGAAGATGCATCACAAGAGTTACACACCTCGGGATATAATTGCAATAGCTTGGAATAGGTGGACAATAAATATAAGTTATTGGAAAGCATGGCATGCAAGACTACTAGCTTTAGAAGAGGTGCATGGGAATTATGAAAAGAGTTATGCCCAGGTCCCAGAATTGTGCAGACAGATTGAAGCTTCTAATCCGGGCAGTTTGGTGTCATGGAAATTTGATGCAGAAAAAAGATTTAAATACTTATGTGTGGCTTTTAGGGCTAGTTTAGATGGTTGGATAAAGGGGTGTAGACCACTGGTAGGCTTGGATGGATGCTTTTTAAAGGGGAAATATAGAGGAGTGTGCCTAGCAGCTATTAGCATGGATGGGAATAATGGCATGTTTCCCTTGGCAGTGTTTATTTGCAGGAAAGAAGATGGCGAAAATTGGGATAAGTTTCTGGAATTAATAGCTCCTGAGCTCAAAAAACATTCTTTGCCGCTCACAGTGATATTGGATATAGCTCAAGCCATCATTAGAAGTATTGAGACACATTTTTTTTTTTTTTTTTTTTTTTTTTTTTTTTTTGAGACACATTTAGAAGGGTGCAATCCAAGGAGTTGTTTCAGGCATATCTTCAAAAATATGAGCAAATGGTGGAAAGGGGATCACATCAAGCAACTAGCATGGGCTACTGCCACGGCATACAAAAAAGTCCATTTTGAAAGAAATCTTGTGAATTTGGAGAATGCAGCAGTTGGGACTAAGGATTACTTGATGGAAATAGGTCCACACTTGTGGTCAAGGGCCCACTTTGATACTATCTGTAAAAGTGATCACTTGACCAATAACTTTACCGAAAGCTACAACAGTTTTATATTGAGTGAAAGGGAGAAACCTGTGTGCTCTATGATAATAGGGATGTCATTTTTTATGATGAAAATTATGTATGATAGGAAATTAGAAAGTAGCACTTGGGATGAAAGTGGTGTGGTTCCTAGAGTTGCTAAGCCTTAACACTTTATAAGGAGAAGCAGAGTGATTTTGTCACTCACCCTTCGGGTGAAGGGACATTCTGTGTAAGAAAGTTTACTGGACAACACTGGACTCTTAACTTAAATAATCATGAATGTGACTGTTGTGAATGGCAGGTGACAGGAATACCGTGTGTACATGCCGTGCACTTGATCAGCCACTTGAGACTGCCACTTGCTCAGTATGTTGCTAGGTTTTTAAGTTTATGGATTCCTTGAGTTAGAATATTTAGTATTTTTCTAACTTTTATTCTTATTACTCATGCATATAGATTTTGCAGTCCATTTCTAAGTGTTAAGGCGTACAAATCATCTTATGAATCCAATATCAAACCAATTTCACATGAAACGGATTGGCCAGAGGTAGTATTACTGACCATATTAATTAAATGTATTAAAAGTGTGCAGTTAGAAATTAAACTAAACCACCTTTATTATATGCAGGGGGTTGAATTTTTGTTGCCACCTACACTTTCAAGGGCACCTGGAAGGCCTAAACGCAACAGGATAAAAGGGCATGATGAGAATGAAACTCAATCCAAGAATATGAAAAAGTGTAGTAAATGTCTTTCTTTTGGCCACAACAAGAGGTCTTGCCAAGGAGGTCCAATTAGAGGAGGCGCCAATACCAGTAGTGCTGTTAGAGGTGCTGGAAGGGCTTCTGGAAGAGGAGTAGGAAAGGTTGTGGGAAGAGGTGTTGGAAGGGGAGCTGGAAGAGGAGGTGAACGAGTGGTTAGAAGGGGGGCGGGAAGGGCAGTCAAAAGAGGAAGGGCTGCTTCATAAAACACAACTGCACACTATTTTTGTCATGCAGTTTTTTTGTCATGCTACAATCGGTCTGGTACATGCAGTTTATTAAAACACAGCTGCACTATTTTTGCTCACTGTAAAGATGTGTTATTTTTGCTACAAGTATTATAGTTGCTCATTGTAAACTCTTCACTTGGAGCTCACTATATTTTGCTAGAATTAGACGAAGCTCTGTGTTTTTTGCTAGAATTATAGATAAGGATAACAAGATGATTGTAGTTGCAAAGATATTTTGAATCTATAATGATATATCATTATTCTATCAAGTATATTACTATTATTATATTGAAAGTGTTGATTCAGAGCTAGTTTGTGTTGATATTTGTTTTTCTTTGGGTGTATCTATCCATGTAAATGCTTGGCATTCATGTTGACCTTTGAATCTTAAAAATCTGGATCCTTAGCTTCTTGCTTGTTCAAATTTGTATAATTACATCTTCTCTGGGCAGCCCCTATAACATGGTATATCTTTTAATATGGCAGCTCATTTTTTGCAGCTTTTTGTAGTTTTGGACTTTCTGATTCTTGCATCTAGTGCAGTTTTTTTGTGTATACTATTAGCTTTTTTTGGGAGGTGTAAATTTGGTTTGTAGGACTTTTTTTGGTGCATGTATACATCTGCATTGCTGGTGTGGATCAGTCATTGTTAGGCTGTTTTGTTTTTGTTTTTTCTAAGCAATTTCTTGGTGCTGGCAGTAACTTTTGCATTTTTTCGTTTTCCTTTGGCATGAAGATGTAAACATAGTGCGTAGGACTTATTTTATGGTGCGAGTATACTTATGCATTTGCTGGGTGCATATAAGTCATTCTTAGACTTTTATTTGCTTTTTCTAAGAATTTTGTTGGCACTGTTAGTAACTTTTGCATTTTCTCTTTTACATTTGGCTTGGGTTGTGGTTACAGGTTGTACGCTTGTACTACGTATTTCTTATTTGTTCCAAGGCAACTTTGTCTTTTACAATGTTTAGTTAACTCTTACTAACGGATTGGTTAATGCTAGGGTGCAAACATTAATGTTTTTCAAAACAGGGTGTTAAGTGTCACGCCCCGGGCCTACCGGACACGTCAACAACCCGCCGTACAGTACGAATAGTCAACCGCAGTCCAACTCATCCATACTATACAAGGCGTCTTGAATATCATTCACAATAGTACATCCATAAACAAACATAATGTAAAATAATCATTTAAATCAGCGGAAACGTTTAATACAAGTGTTTACGCCACACTTCGGCAAACATGGGCATACAAGCCCCAAATAAATATTCAAAATAATATCCATGAGCATCGATTTTAAATGTTTTAAAAAAAACAGAGGCGGAGGAAGCACGAACCACGTCTTCCCTCCTGAATCTTCCCGAAACAACGGGCACCGGTAGCAAGCTCAACTCCTACCTGAAACTGTGAGGTGGCCTCCCCCGTGAAGGGGAGGTCAGTACTTGGAAGCATTTGACAAGTACAATGACAACTATACTAAGTATAATCAATGTTTCAATTTCCAAGACCCTCAAATAGGGTGATATAATAATATAGGTCGTAACCCGTGGTTACCCTCTTTGAAAATATACTTACTTTATATAAAGTCAAGTAGTCGGCCCGAAGACCCGTATGCATTTTGTAAGTCCATCCCCCTTTTCCCCCGTGACTATTTGTCACGAATGTCATAAACCTCTGGTAAATTTACTCATAGTCATTTGGGCATTTCCCTATTACATGGCATAAACATCACCGAGCCTCGCCCGGTTATACTATTGGATCATGCTAGAGTCATGCTCTTAGTCTCCCTACATCGTGCTAGAGCCTTGCTCCTAGTCTCCCTACATCATACTAGAGCCCCGCTCCTAATTTGTCTACATTGGATAGAGCCCCGCTCTTAGTCCGTTTACATCATACTAGAGCCCCGCTCTTAGTTAATTTACATTGGCTAGAGCCCCGCTCTTAGTCCATCTACATTATACTAGAGCCCCGCTCTTAGTTAACTTACATTGGCTAGAGCCCCGCTCTTAGTCCATCTACATTATGCTAGAGCCCCGCTCTTAGTCACCATCCCTACATGCTAGAGCCCCGCTCTTAGTCATCATTTCAACATGCTAGAGCCCCGCTCTTAGTCACGTTAATCAATCCCTAAGCAATTCCTATGCCTAGAATCGGTTTAGATTGAGTAGCCTTTTGGGCCTACTCCTATTATACTTAGAGCTTACACGTCTCGACATTAAAGTATCTCTTAGGACTACTCAAGGTATAATTTCCTCACAACCCAACTCATTGGATTAATCTATTGTTCCTCATATTAACATCTCGGCTAGTATTTCAATACTAGTTGAATAAATTTTGAACAACCAAGTTCTTAACCCATAGACACATAGTGTATTTCAATTTATCTTCCAATTCAAATATAATTACTTCCCAATATCAAAATATCACTTTTACCCATTCATGAATTCTCTACATGAAGCAAAGTATATTTTATCTCCATATTCTTAGTTCACTCAACTATCATTCCATCATATTCATAATCACGTATCCATACACACTTCATTCGCAATTCGCATATAATACTTCAATTACTCATAAGCAATTGTATTCTCATTTAGGCATTATTACTTATTAATAATCCATGAAAATCGCATTTAAATACTTTAGGTAATCTTATGAAATTAACCCAAAGATTATAAACAACATAGTCAGTCATCCTCACCTTATGATGTGCTACAATAGTTGCCTTTGTTAAGCCCCTCGATCAATCCCCGTTCTAGGCCGATTGAAAGTGAAATTCCTGGACAGTAGCCCAAAAGCCGGGCGGCTTTCACCAAAGCCGGGCGGCTTTCGTAGTCTGCAACTACGAACAGCTTCTTCTCCTTGGCGGTTTCCGGTGGTTTCAACTCCTATCGATTCCACGACTCTTCTAAGTTAATTACCACCACTATATAACAATATTATACACCCTTAAACGTGTAAAACTCGTGGTTTAATCCATCATATGATTTCTCAAAAATCATACAACACAAAACTAGTTAAAGAAGGGTAGTAGAGTTCTTACCTTGAACTCAAGCTACTTCTTGTGGATTTTCCCAGATTTTTCCCTTCAAGTTGTGACCTTGGTGAGAGGGTTTCTTGGAGCTCTTCTTCTCCTATGGTTGGCCGAGAATGAAGAGGATAGGGGAGAGGCATCACCAAGTCAATCAACTCATTTGTTTGGTGATGGGGTCATGGGGGTGTTGGTTTTGTCTCATGGAGGCTTCCTCTCCCTTCATGCACGCACAAAACAACATGTGTGGCCCCCTCCCTTATCATTTGAGTCTAATTAGTGTGTAGGATACCCCAAATGGGTGTAGAAAGTTTTCTCCCAATTATTCCTGCTATTTCTGGCCGGTCGGGTCAAAATAGCACTCGGGTTGTCCAAATATTTTTATCAACCTCGGTTGGCACATTATTGGGCTCCTAACATTATTATGATGACCCAACTAAATATTTTGGTAGTCCGTTCTCATTTTATGGACCCGATAAATAATTTAATTAATCTCACATTAATTAAATATACCAACCAATTACACGAAATTTATTCGCTAGGAAATTCAAATACATGTCACATTTCAAATTCAAGTACATCCGGGTGCGGTGTCACAAGTTCACCCCCCCTTAACGGGAATTTCGTCCCCGAAATTCACAAATGCCTATTCAAAAAGAAATGCATACTGTTCCTTCATCAAGGCTTCCGTTTCCCAAGTTTCTTCTTCGACTCGGTCACTTTTCCAAAGGATTTTCACCATTGGAACCTTCTTGCTTCGTAGTTTCTTTACTTGTCTATCAAGTATCCTTACCGGTCGAACGGCATAGTTCAAGTCCTCACGTATCTCCACGGGTGGTTTCTCCAACACGTGAGATGGATCCGGCACATATTTCTTTAGCATAGACACGTGGAACACGTTATGTATTTTCTCCAATTCTGGAGTCAACTGCAAACGGTATGCTACGGCCCCGATTCTTTCGAGAATCACAAATGGGCGATGTATCGTGGGGAGACTGTCGTCTCTCCTTGAACTCCTCCATTGATCCCGCTAACATGCGTTCTCGGTCCTTCGTAAGTTCTTTATGAGTTTCTTGACCCTTCTTGATCTCATCAAGTAAGGTAAGTCATACTCAAATCGGGTCAATAAGGCACCATCGCTAGATACTCCCAATTGGGCTATTAATGCCCTCAAGCTAGTCAGACAATACTATATGGTAGTTCTTTATTAACTCCATTCCCCCGTGGCTTCAAGCCATGCTCATCTATATTACTTTGTTATGCTAGAGGCTTCCTCTAGTCATGCTTTGTCGTGCTAGAGGCTTACTCTAGTCACTCCACTTGGTGTTAGAGGCTTCCTCTAATCACCTTACATACGTGTGCTGGAGGCTTCCTCCAGTCACATAACATTATGCTAAAGGTTTACTCTAGTCATCTTATATTACGCTAGAGGCTTCCTCTAGTCGCCCTACATGAATGCTGGAGGCTCCCTCCGGTCATTCCTCTTCGTGCTAGAGGCTTCCTCTAGTCACGATACTAGTTCACTAAGCAAATTCTATGCTTAGAGTTCCTCTATTATGAGTAGCCTTTGAGGCCTACTCCTAACGTAGCTTAGTAGTTACCCATTCCTACCTTAAGACATCTCATAAGACTACTTAAGGTGCATCTTTCACAATCCAAGCCCTTAGGATTTGCTCTATCACCTCTCATACTAACATTTTCGACTCGTAATCCCATACTAGTCAAATAACCCTCGAAGGTATTGTTGCTCCTCGGGGTCGATCAAACAAGCCATCAATCCTAGGTGTTAGAGATATTTTTATTGTAATTGTGATCAATGTTACTTTGCTAGTTTATGGTTAGCTAGAATAATGAATAGGACTTTTAAGGCAATTTTGTAATAAAGGTTTTATACCTTTTTAGGTATGGGCCTCCTAGGAAAAGGAGCCCAAATGATTGTAAAACCTACCTTTCCCGTCAGGCTATATATATGCCTTAAGGGAAAGGCTAGGTTAAGCTTTTCGTAACATTCCTGTGCCGCAGTGCCTATATCGGTGATAGAAGTTTTACGCTAACTTTGTTCATCATTCTGTAAACTTCTTCATCATTCAATGGAAAGCTTCATTCCCAGATCTACCTTCCATACATACATTTTATAGACTAGAAAACAGGGACCTAACATCTGGTATCAGAGCCGGAGCTGATCGATCGATTGAAGGCTGAAAAAGCTTCTGCGCGATTCTTCATCGTTGAAGTTTCGCACTTGAGCGATTTCTGGTTCTATTTTTATTGTTGTTTTTGCAGAAAAATGGCTGAAGGAAAGTGTTTTTCGGATTGCTGGGATCGATTCTGAGAAAAATCTCGCTGGAAAATTTGGCGTACAGGTTAAGCTCCATTTGAGCGATTTTACAGGTTCGCGCAACTCGTCTAGGAAGAAGAACAGAATCGCGCAACTCCCCTCTGCGCTATCTCGAGCTTCGCGCGATCTGCTTCCTGCGCGATCTCAAGCATTGCGCAACACATCTTGCGTGATTCTGGACTGAGCAATCCTCCTGCGCGATCTTGAGGTTCGCGCAACACTCCCTGCACGATTCTCAATTTGCGCCATCCTCCACTCAGTTGAGCGATCCTTTTAAAGAGTTGAGAGATTGTTTGTAAAGTTGAGAGATCCTTTTTAAGTGTTGAGCGATCCTTTTTAAAGGTTGAGAGATTGTTTGCTAAGACTTGAGCGATCTTTTTAAGACTTGAGCGATCTTTTTATAAAGTTGAGCGATCCTTTCTAAAGTTGAGCAATCTTTCGTGAAGTTGAGCGATCTTCCAACACTTGCGCGATCTCACACTTACAACTTTTCTGAACAAGAACCTTCTGCCGGAATTACCTAACAACTGAACAGAATCAAATCAATCAACTGATCAGCCCGATCAAATTTTAAGATGGATGCTTTATCAATCGGAAATGATACAAGACCCCCAATCCTACGAAGGGGTGAGTACAACGTATGGAAGAACAGATTCTTAAATTTTCTTGAAAGCAAGGACCAATCCTCAGGTCTTCTTGACTCTATCACAAATGGACCTGCACAATTGATGATAGCAGTTGAGAGAGATAATGGAAACAACCCACCTGTGGAGATTGAGTGGAGACCGAAGACGGTAGACGAATATGATGACGAGGACAGAGCAAGACTCCGAGCAGATCTCATTGCCAAGACCTATCTGTTGCAGGCCATCCCGAACGACATCTACATGCATATTGACAGCATGTCAACAGCAAAAGAGATGTGGGATGAGATCTTTAAGATCATGCAAGGCACGGAGATCGGAGTAAAGGCGAAGAAAGCTAGCACATTCACTGCTTATGACTCATTCAAAGCCAAGCTTGGAGAATCACTCGAAGACACCTACCTGAGATTTCTGCAATTGATAAATGAGATGAGAAAGATTGGCGTGCATAAGTCCAATATGGAACTGAACGTAAGATTTCTATCTTCTCTTGGAGCTGACTGGAAGAAGCTGAGCTCACAGATAAGGCACACGAAGGATCTGGATGAGATGGATATTCATGCAGTGTATAACACACTTGACCAATATGCTGAAGATTTTTCTGACCTCGTGGTCGCCTCTGTGACAGCCGATAAAGGGAAGGGAGCAGTGGACAAGCTTGCTGACACCCTTGCTCTAATGCTCGACAAGCCTTCAAAGTCTGGTTCCAAGAGGGATAAAATGATGGTTGAAGAAAGTGAGACTACTGACAGTGACGCAGGAATGAGGAATGATTCAGATGATGATGAGATGCATGATTTTCAGAGGCAAATAGCCCTTCTTACTTCGAGGTTCAACAATCATATGCAGATGAAGAAGAACTCCTCTAACAACAGGCTCCGCAAGTCCTCTACCAGCAACAGCAAAAGAAAAGAGCGATCTTTTGATTCGTCTGAGAATATTGTTGCTGAGGATGCTCCAAAGTGCTTCAATTGTGGGAAGACTGGACATCTGATGAAGGACTGCAGGATGCCTAAGAGGAAGAAGGATGCTGAGTACTACAAGCAGAAGATGTACCTGAACAAGAAGAAGATGTTGCTGGCTATGGAAGAAAACAAGGAAAAGAGTGCTCTCATGGCTGAAAAAGACCACTGGATGGATGATTCTGATGAGGAAGAGAATCTGGCCTTGATGGCAGTGGTTGAAGAAGAAGAGAAAGAGAAGGATGCTGAGAAGGAAGGAAAGATGAAGTCAACCCCTGCTGCTGATGAAAAAGAGAAGAACAAAGCTGAGGAGAAGAAGAACCTGTCTACTGCAACCAATGCTGATGTAGCAACTGCCCTGACTGCTGAGAACAAAAACGCTGACAATGAAGTAAGTACCTCTAATTCATCTGTCCATACTTGCTCTAGAACAGATACGCATGATAAATTTAAGGAGCTTGAGGCGAACTACAAAAGGTTGTATGAGGTGTATAATCAACTGCGTGAAAAACAGACATGCTCAAACATTAAGATAATCAATTCAGAGAAAACGATCACTAAACTCACAACTGAGAATAAGCGACTTAGTGCTAGTGAGAAAGAGTTGACAGAGAAACTTAGAACAACTGAAAAGGAAAGAATTAGGCTTTTTGGTGTCAATAATTTGCTTATGGAAAGAAGGGGTGCTCTGTATACTAAAATCAAAGAACTTGAGGATCTGTTAGCCAAAAGGGACCAAACAGATCAGACTATTTTCCTTAACCAGCCTAAGGACACTCGTTTCTATAACGCCAAAGAAGGCTTGGGTTTGACCAATCCTCAGAACCTGAAAAAGGTCAACTGTAGACAACTCTATGATGTTAGATACATGAAAATAGGATTGACCAAACTCATGGCCTTCACTGGTGCTGAAGAAACGAATGCCCTTGAGGATGAAAAGAGAAAGACAAAGGCTGGTGTTGAGGTTCCTTTTGACTACACAGAGTTAAACAAGAGCTACAAAACCAAAGCACTCCCTTTGACCCCTGCTGAAGAAATCTTGACTTATCCTCCTGAAAAGGAAGCTGTGAACGACGGAGAAGAGGCTTCCACATCTGAACCAATTGAGAAACCAGCTTACATTCCACCATTGGTGAGAAAGTTTGCTGAGTTAAAAGATTCTTTTGAAAAAGAAAAGCAGTTTTTAGAAAAAGAAAAGGATGATCTTTTAAAAGAAATAACCTCTTTGAAAACAGCCTCTCAGTCTAACACAGCTTCTCAACCCTCTTCCACTTCTTGTTCTGAAAACACTTCTGAAAATTCAAGCGATAGTTGTAAGACTTCTTCTTCTCACCCCAAGTCTCATTCTCCGACAGGGAAAGATGTGAAGAAGAGAGTCGAGAAGAAAGGAGAGTGGATTGAAGACAAAATAAGAAGGAAGAGAGAAGAAGAGTCGAGATTAAGAAATAAGTGTCAGCGGTCGAGCGCCATATTTTATGTTAAGAATAAGTCTAGTTCTAGCATTAGTGAGCCTTCTACTAGTTATGCTAATAGAGTGACTCCTAAGTCTTCTAGTTCTAAGATTTCTGTCTCGAATCGTTGTACTAAATGTGTTTCTCTGGATTGTGTTAAATTAATGAAATGTTGTTGTTATAAGTCTATTTCTCCTTGCAAAGCAAATGATCCTGTGATTGTCGATAATGTTGCAAATAAGCCCAAGATTGATAGGGTGAATGTTGAGAGTGAGGTCAAATTGCCATTTTTAAGGTATCCTCTCAAGATTCACTCAGTCAAACATCTGAGAAGGCTATCACGTGAACCAATCTTGAAAAACCACTTATCTGAACAATCACTTAGGATGAATGAAAGTTCCCTCGCTCCAAAAATCGTTCAAATAAAACAAAAATGGGTTCCTAAGGCTGAAGCAGAACGATTAAAAATGAAAAATTCTTCTCAACCAGCCAGCCTAGGATCCCAAATCAAAAAGAAGTTGAAACAATTGCTCACTGTTGATAAGGAAGGACCCATCTGGCGATGGGTACCTAAGCGAAACTAATCTGTTTTGCAGGTCAGTCATGTGTGGCATCTTGATTCGGGTTGCTCGTCACACATGACTGGACAGATTGAACTACTGAGCAACTATTCTGAAAGATTTGGAGGAAATGTGAGGTTTGGGAACAATGCTTCATCGCCCATACTCGGGATAGGAGATGTCATTTGTGAGAGCGTCACTATCAGAAACGTGTCATATGTGCAGGGACTGAAGCACAACTTGCTTAGCATCGGCCAATTTTGTGATAATGGAATGGAAGTGAGATTCCATGCTAGGCAATGTTGTGTGATGGATATGGGTGGGACACCATTATTAAGGTGTCAGAGGAAAACCAATCTCTACACCATTGATATGAAATCGGTACGATCCCCCATATCCATCTGTCTCCTGTCCAAAGCATCAGAAGAGCAAAGTAGCCTATGGCACAGACGTCTCTCACACTTGAATCTGCCAGCCATCAGTTCCTTCTCCTCGAAGAAGTTGGTGAAAGGACTGCCTGTACTGAAGAACTCCCCCAACCATCATTGTTCTGCATGTCATTTGGGAAAGATGAGGAGAGCATCACACAAGTCAAAACAATTTCCCTCCTCATCTCGTCCCCTGGAGCTATTACATATGGATCTGTGTGGTCCGATGCGCGTGCATAGCATCAGTGGACGCAAATATACCTTGGTAATTGTGGATGACTACTCACGCTACACATGGACCAAGTTTTTGCGCTCCAAGGACGAAACTGCAAACTTTATCATGACGTTCATCAGGACCATACAGAACTATCTACAGCAGAATGTGAAGATCATCAGAACTGACAACGGGACAGAGTTCAAGAACAAGGAACTGACCGAATTCTATGAAGCTCAGGGAATTACTCAACAATTCTCTGCAGCTAAGACACCACAGCAGAACGGTGTTGTAGAACGACGGAACAGAACCTTGGTGGAAGCAGCCAGAACCATGCTAATACAGTCAAAGCTTCCTCACTTCATGTGGGCGGAAGCTATCAACACGGCTTGCTTCACACAGAACAGGACGGTGATCCACAAAAGATTTGACAAGACGCCTTATGAGATTGTGTTCAAGCGGCTCCCTAACATTGCCTTCTTCCGCGTCTTCGGCTGTAAATGCTACATTATGAATGACAGGGATGCTAGGGGGAAGCTTGATCCAAAAGCAAATGAAGGGATATTCATTGGGTATTCTACCAATTCCAAGGCGTACAGAGTATACTTGAAAGACAGAAGAACTGTCATGGAGAGCATCAATGTGAGCTTCTATGAAATGGCGGACTTGGCTTCTGAACATTTTCATTCTGAACCATCAACCTCTGCAAACAATGAAACTCCATCATCTTCTGGAGTAGGAGGGCAGGGAGGTGAGACAAGATCTGATGAGCACGTGGTTCTGGATTCTCTATTTGAACACTTCTACAGTCAACCACGTGCACCACCAACTACAAATGCTACACCTACTCAGAACCCCCTGTTACCTGCTCCAATCACTGAAGAAACCAACACTCCTACTCAGAATGATGATGAACACACAGAAAATGAAGCTGAACATGAACCATCCTCTCCTGTTAATGATCAACCTGAAGAAGCTGCAACGCAAGAAACCCCAGAAGTACAACCAGAACAAGAATATTCTGACCCTGATCATCCAATCATAACTCCACAGCCTCTACAACATGAGAGGAAATGGACTAGAGCACATCCGCCAGAGCTGATAATTGGAGATCCATCTCAAGGAGTCAGAACCAGAACGGCATCAGTCAATGAATGCTTATACTCATGTTTTCTGAGTCAGAAAGAACCAACAAAGATGACTGACGCATTGGCTGATCCGGACTGGGTGATTGCGATGCAAGAAGAAATGAACCAGTTTGAAAGATTGAAAGTGTGGACCCTGGTGCCAAGACCTTACAAGAAAACCATTATCGGCACCAAATGGGTATTCAAAAACAAGAAAGACGAAGACGGTGTGATCGTGAGGAACAAGGCCCGCCTGGTTGCCAAAGGTTACAATCAACAAGAAGGAATCGACTACGATGAAACCTTTGCACCAGTGGCAAGAATTGAAGCAATAAGACTATTCCTCGCTTATGCTGCACACAAGAGCTTCACAGTGTATCAAATGGATGTAAAGACGGCATTTCTGAATGGAGATTTGAAAGAAGAAGTCTACGTTGCACAACCTGACGGCTTTGTTGATCCTGAACGCCCCAATCATGTATACAAGCTGAGGAAAGCCTTGTATGGTCTGAAACAAGCACCGAGAGCCTGGTACGAAGCACTGTCAGATTTTCTTGTAGAATCAGGCTTCTCGAAGGGAAAGATAGATCCAACTCTCTTCATCAAAAGACACAAGGGTGACATCATGCTGATACAAATTTACGTTGACGACATCATCTTTGCCTCGTCGAATCCAAATTTCTGTAGAAAGTTCAGCAATCTGATGCGCACCAAGTTTGAGATGAGTATGATGGGAGAGTTGAACTTCTTTCTAGGGCTTCAGATCAAGCAAATGCCAGACGGAATATTCATAAATCAGTCCAAGTACATCCACGATATGCTAAAGCGCTTCAAAATGGACAGCAAGTCGACGATGAAAACCCCTATGTCTCCCTCACAGAAGCTCGACTCTGACCCTTCCGGGAAACCAGTCGATGCTACCAATTATCGGGCTATCATCGGTTCCTTGCTGTACCTTACATCTAGCAGACCAGATATTGTCTTTGCAACCTGCCTATGCGCCCGCTTTCAAGCAAATCCGAAGGAATCACATCTGAATGCTGTTAGAAGAATACTTAGATATCTCAAAGGAACAGTCAATCTGGGCCTTTGGTATCCTAAGGAATCAGGCTTTGACCTTGTTGGATACTCAGATGCTGATTTCGCGGGTTGCAAATTGGACAGAAAGAGTACATCTGGCGGTGCTCAATTGCTTGGTGATAAATTGGTGTGTTGGTCCTCCAAAAAGCAGAATTGTGTGTCCACTTCTACAGCTGAGGCAGAATATGTCGCGGCTGCTAGCTGTTGCTCACAAATATTATGGATGAGGACCCAGCTGAAAGACTACGGGTTCACATTCTCACACATCCCGATCTACAGTGACTCTCAAAGTGCAATAGCCATCACGTGCAATCCGGTCCATCATTCAAGGACGAAGCATATTGATCTCAGATATCATTTCATCAAGAATCACGTTGAGAAAGGCACCGTGGACATGTACTTTGTGTCTACGGAATTGCAACTGGCTGATATTTTCACAAAGGCCCTGGATGAAAAGAGATTCAATTTCCTGATCTCTAAGCTGGGAATGTTGAACTTAAACGACTGAGTAACATCTGAACTGTGTGTGTGAGTGTGCTTTCATAATTTTCATTCATTCTAAAACATTTTTCAAAATTTGCATTTTTATTTTTTCATGCATCTCATCCCTTTTATGCATCACATTTTTTTCCCTTTTCTTTTCTCTCTTTCATGCATCATTTTTTCATTTTATTTGCATAAATTGAGGGGGAGCTTTTCAAAATCTGTTCATCTGTTGAGGGGGAGTATTTCTAAATTGTATAAAATTTGAGGAGGAGTTTGCTAAAATTTTCATTCTTGAAGAGAAGCAAGTGTTGAGGGGGAGCATTTTAAAATGGAAATCAGACTATTTGGGCCCGTTACATTTTGAAAAATCTCCCGGGCCTATTTAAACAAGTGAAACGCGCAACTCCCCTTCCCCATTTCTTTCTCTTGCGCGAAACCCTCAGACTCCCTCAGAGCAAAATCTAGCATCTCTCTTCTCTCAAGCCCCCAATATTCTCAAAACGGTAAAATCTCCATTCCCTCTTGCTTTCAAATGAATATTTCACAGGTATCTCGTGAAGATGATGAACAGGGAAGTACATGAACTGATGCGCGAAGCCCTTGCGCGATTCTACAGGCTGCGCGATCTGGCGCCCTTGCGCGATTCGACCCATAGCGCGAACAGGGTTTGCGCAATCTGACTGAGTTGTGCGAAATAGGTGGCCTGCGTGATCTTCAGTGCGCGATCTCGCTGCCTTGCGCGATCCTTCGATGCGCGATCGATCTGACAATTGCGCGAAATACAGGGGTGCGCGATCTTCATTCTTGCGAGATCCGGGGCAGGTTGCGCGATTTAGGCGAGCTGCGCGATCCATCTGCCTTGCGCGATTGTTGACCCTTGCGCGATTCTCCACTAGCCTGCGCGATCTCTGTGGGATGCGCGATTTTAGACTTTGCCAAATTACTTAGGCTGCACAATCAAATGAGACCAAGCAGGCCCAAGTTAGACCCAGCCCAAGTTCCAACCCTTAGAGGAAATTCTTTATGTGGGCCAAAATTAACCAAGTACAGGCCCAACTTCGACCAAGACCAATAACCATTCTTAAATTGGGCCCCACTTTTCAAAAAAAAAAAAACAAAAACAATAAAGGGCCCAAGTGAGGAATAAGTTGTGGACTTAGCCATTTTCGATCATATGCTCTAATCTCTTTATCATTTTCAGATTGAAATGGCTGCCAACACTCCAATCAACATGATCTATGCTAGGGAACACTGGATCCCGATCAAAGAGAACAACTCACAACTGGACCCAGAAGTCTTCTCTTGTCAAGACGACGTAGTGGTCTCTATTCTGAAAGGCCACAAGCTGTGGAAGGCACTGAGCAAGAACGCTGAAGTTCCTCAGGTGTATCTCCAACAATTCTGGGGTACACTTGACAAGGACGTAGATGCGAATGGCAGACAAATTGATGACGTCCTAGCTGCCACAATCTGCAACACCAGAGTCACAATCACGAAGGAGCTAGTCCAACAAGTGCTACAGATCCCAGAGGAGGAACATTATGACGCGCTGGTCCCAGAGGCACAAGTAATCGCCGACATGATCACTCTTGGCCACGCACAGCCTCTCCACGTAATGTCAGAAATCAAGACGGCTCGCTTGCCGCGCCCATGGAGGACACTGATGGCTACTCTGAATAAGTGCTGCACGTCCAAGCACACTGGATTCGACAAGTGCAGTGCTTACCTTGTGTATATCTTCCATGGGATCGCCTTCATGAAGAATTATGACTACACCGCTCTAATTTGGAGTGAGTTCTTGGAGATGAGGAGAAGGAAATTCGACACTAATCTGATCAAACATCTACCATACATGAGATGGTTCTCCCTGCTGGTGCGACACTTCTACAGAACAATTCCTACAATTCAAAGGCGCAAATCATCTGAGAATGTCAGCACTCCAGCCCTCCAATACTTGAAGAGAATGCCAGAGGTACGCACATTGGTACCATTACCTATTCCTGTTCCTCTCCTCCTGTTAGCTGGGCAAAATGATCCACATGTCATACGCTACAGTGAGGAGAATGGTGTCATACTCCCTATGGCTCAGATAAACCCCCCTGAGCCTACCCCGGGGAGTCAGCCGAGAGTGAGTGAGGGTCCTGAGAGTTCAACCCGGCCACAGAGACCAGTGGCAAGCCGGCCCCATGATGATCAGACTATGTCTGCTGAGGGCCACACCCGTGCTGAAGAGACTTCCCATGATTCGCCAAGCGTAGCCACAACACAAGACGCTGACGATGAGGGCTCTGGTAGCAAGGCTGAGGACGACAACGATGATGATGATGAGGACGACGACAACGCCAATGCAAAGGGCAAGAAAGTCGAGAAAGCCCGCGCTAAGAAAGGACGACTTGTTATCAGGCTTTCTCGGGCTACAACACAAGAGCAGTCTCACCAAATCAAGGACACTCAAGGAAATATCATCAGTGAGACTCGCTCCAAGGTGCGTCATGATCTTGCCTCATCATCTACTCCTGTGCAAAGAGTGCAAACCGCGAGCAACCTGGCGGAAGAGTTAGCTTTGTACGACAGCTGCTCTGACCTAGACACAATAAACCGGGCTAACCCCATAGGTGCAGAAACTGATATTTTCAGTTTCCGAGTAGAAGACGCAGCATCCAGCCCAACTGCGCATGCACAAGCCTCACCTAGCCACTCTGCTGCCTCCCAACAGGTAGTAGTTTCACATATAGGGGATCTTTTACCCACCTCGCTGCCTCCTTACGAAGCAGCTGAGGATTTACTTTGTGGTCTTCCGCCCCAGACCACTACCCCTCCTTCTAGCACATTGAGTCTAGTTTCCACCATCCCAACATTTTCAACATTTTCTAGGGCACATACACTGCTCACACCACTGCACACGACAGGTGCACTCTACTTGTCCTCAACGATCGGAGATACGTCGATGATGATCGGAAGTCCTGCTGCTCAACAGATATCTCCATCATTATCTGCAGGCCACACATCGGTAATCTTTACTGATGCTGTGACAACGGTTACTACCCCTGTAACCGGACACCCTTACCCTACCGACCTTTCTGTCATTTTACAGCGTTTCTTGGATTCCACCATCAAACCATGGGTGCACGAAGCAATAACCGCTCGGGCACAGGAATTCAGGAACACCCCGGCGTTGCTAAATGACATCATCCAACCCCAACCAACATCCTCACATACCCAAGAAACCCAACCACTCCCTTTCATACCTACCCAACAAACTTCTGAACCATCCACAACCCTACCCCACTCACCTACTGCTTCAAGGGGAACCCAGGATACAGAACTAGTGTCCTCCCCTACTTCGACCACACCTTTTCCTGACCCTAAAACTTTACCGTTCGAGGTACTCGAAACCCTTATGCTAGATCAACTACTAGCTACCGAAGAAGGCAACCTAACCCAGAAACAAAAAGACCTTCTTCGGATCCTTAAGCCTGACAGCTCATGCCGTGATAGTCTCCTTGGTCACAAACGTTCGCATGAGGACCCCGATGACTCGGATCCTCATGAGGGGGAGAACAAGAGACAAAGGACACTTGAGCGTGATGCGTCAACAAGCCAACCCTCTACGCAATCCAACCAACCTGAATCCTCGAACTATCAGCCCCCACCATCCACTCATCATAAAAGCCAAACAGCCAACTCACCCACATCTAGCCCGGTCGAGCTAGAAACAACACTCCTAGGCTCATCTTTCATAGATGTAGACCAAGGATGGAGTGGAAGTCCTGAGGTTGCTACTTCGAGTACACCTTTCTACTCAGGCCATCAGAAAGAACCTAGTTCTAATCTGATGATAACGGGTAATCCTAGTGATCCCGGAGTTACCATTGACAGAGCGCCACAGCAGCAGCAGACTCCCTCTAGCCAACCTGATGATCGAATGCATGACGAACTTGAAGAAATTCTTGTTCACAACAAGTGGTCTCGGCTATGGACGAATGTGGATGAAATACAGCGAAGAGCCTATCTCAGAGAGCTCCTAGCTAAATGTGCTGCTGATGTAATACTGCTTAATGATGATGAACTTAAGGAAGGAGAAAACTATCAGGAACCTCCCAAGGAGCTGGAATCCATCATCAGACAAACAGCGGCTCGAATGCCCAGGAGCGAAAAACCTTGGGAGAATATTAACATCAATGCTCCTTTCCAAGAGGAAATCAGAAAGCGTATATGGCGGAAAGATGACGAAGTCAAGGAATTGGACGAATTGAAAATCTGTGGACTCAATCATCTGAAAGGAAAGAACAAGGGTGGTCAATTGTTTCTGCTTAGTCATCATTACATGGGGAAACAGAGAGAAGTGTGGCAACATGAACTGCAAACCGCAAAAGACCCAGTATGGAGTATACTAAATGTAGCCGAAATAAATTATCAAGACATCCCACTCTCTGTTTTCCGCCTGCAACGCTCCGACGGGACTGAGTTTACCTGCAAAGAAAATGATCTTTATATGTTAAAGATGGATGACATCTATCATATGTATCTAGCCTTCCAGGAAATTCCAGTCACCTGGGACAAATCTACACAAGAGGGATTCAAGGCACTCAAGCGCTTCATAATCAGACAAGCCAAATTCTTTGCTTGCCATGATCTTCAGATGGCCCTAGAAACAAATCTGCCAAAGACAAACCTCTCAAGACCAAAGCTTTACGGGCCAGAACTTGAGAACTATCCAGCCTATTACATCTTCGATCGCCCGTTAGCTATCATCTATCTGAACCACAAAGGT
The DNA here is from genome assembly GCA_945859915.1 of Cuscuta epithymum. Classification (NCBI taxonomy): domain Eukaryota; kingdom Viridiplantae; phylum Streptophyta; class Magnoliopsida; order Solanales; family Convolvulaceae; genus Cuscuta; species Cuscuta epithymum. Next base: position 644,435 of record CAMAPF010000944.1, on the reverse strand, counting down.
GAGAGGCGCTTGTTGGTGGCAGAAGAAATCAACAAGTATTGTGATGGAACGCTGAAGATCATTAAGGAGAAACTGCAACCTATCAGAAAAGAATTTGAAGAAAAACAACAGAAGTATGCAGATGCCACAGACGATGAACTAACAGAAGCAACCAGAATTGACAAAGTGTTAAAAACCATCGAGAAACAACTTGACAGAAGAAGGTCACTCAGAAATTACGAGCATGCACTAAATCTCAGAAAGCATTATTTTAAAGCTCAGAAGTGAAGAAAAGAAGAAGCAAGAACATCTGATCACAAAGGGGGAGATTGTTAGAGATATTTTTATTGTAATTGTGATCAATGTTACTTTGCTAGTTTATGGTTAGCTAGAATAATGAATAGGACTTTTAAGGCAATTTTGTAATAAAGGTTTTATACCTTTTTAGGTATGGGCCTCCTAGGAAAAGGAGCCCAAATGATTGTAAAACCTACCTTTCCCGTCAGGCTATATATATGCCTTAAGGGAAAGGCTAGGTTAAGCTTTTCGTAACATTCCTGTGCCGCAGTGCCTATATCGGTGATAGAAGTTTTACGCTAACTTTGTTCATCATTCTGTAAACTTCTTCATCATTCAATGGAAAGCTTCATTCCCAGATCTACCTTCCATACATACATTTTATAGACTAGAAAACAGGGACCTAACACTAGGCAAAGGGTATCTATTCTTGATTGTGACCTTGTTCAGGTGACGATAGTCAATACATATTCGAAGTGTCCCATCTTTCTTTTTCACGAAAGAACCGGTGCTCCCCACGGGGAGTGGCTTGGTCTAATGAAACCGTTATCCAAGGGAGTCCTGATGTTCTTGAGCCGATACGATTCAGATCTCGAGTGTTTGATCTCGAGTGTTTGATCTCGCAGGATGGAGAATACAATTGTGGAGGGGGCGGCGCCTCCCCCTCCACCGGCGACAAAGGCGTGGGGCTCTCGTACGTTTGCTGCTGTGGTTGGAGGCTCTCCCGTTAACCCCCCATCCGAGAGGGTTTTCTCACGTTTTAAAGGTTTACCATCTATTACTTTTCATGATGATGATGCTAACTTATTAGCGGCTAAACATAAAAAAGATTTGGTTGGTTATTTCTACAATGGAAGACCTCCAATGGCATCTCTACGTAAAGCCTTTGAGCTAATTGGGTTTAAGGGTGCCTTCCATTTGGGTATTCTTGAACGGAAACATATACTTATTCGGTTTGAATTGGATGATGATTATATTCGTTGTTGGAATCGTCAAACGTGGGACATCTTTGGTAATGTGATGAGAGTTACTAAATGGACTCCCGAGTTCAAACCAAATGTGGAATCCCCAATTGTTCCGATTTGGCTGAATTTTGAAAACCTCCCTATACACCTACATGATCAACGAGCTTTATTTGATATTGCGAGATTGATAGGGCGCCCGCTTAAACTGGATGCTGCTACTGCGTCTCTAGCTAAACCCTCGGTTGCTAGAGTTTTTGTGGAGGTGGATCTTTCTAAAGAAATGCCTAGAAAAGTTTGGATTCAGTGTGGATCTTTAGGCTTCTCTCAGACTGTTGGGTATGAGAATAGACCTTTGTATTGCAATGAATGTCTTCATCTTGGTCACTCAGAAGGGACCTGTCCTAAACGACAAGGTCTGAATACTCAATTGCCAGAGACAGGAGGAGGCAATGCAACTAAGAAGGTGCAGGAAAATACTACTGCACATGCTACAGAGAAATGGGTAAAAAAAAATAACAACAAGTCTTTTGATGGGAAGATCGCAAATAATGAGAATCTGGGGGAAAATGCTGCTGCTGGAACTCCGGGGACACAGGACATTGTTGCAGGTTCTGCAGCGCAGGACAAGGGGAAATCCGTTGTCATTGCAAAAGACTTGGGGGTATCAGCCCGTACTGCAACGAAGAACACAACTTGCATTCCATCATCTTCCAAAACCGTGGATTCAGACTCTGAAATTGAAGAGGTTTACAAGGAATCTAAATCAGGCTCAGTTCTTATTCAGAATGGTGTGGTTGTGATAGATGGGCCAGAAACTATGATACCTGTGACCCAGGTTTGTGCAAAGGAGGTGGCGGCTGAGGAGATAGTGCAAGGCTCTCCCACTTATAATCCTGTAAAAGATAGCAAACTTAAGGCGTTATTACAAATGCATATTCCATGGTTAGATGATAAAACACGTATGATCTCTTCATCTATTAAAGATGACTTTAATTTACAGTTGATGAAAAAGAGGGCATCTCTAGATCCTGAACTGGCTGCTAAAACAACATTTACAGACTGGGGGATAGTTGACTACAGATCTCAATCAAAGCCTTTGCATAACTGGGAAGAAGGTTGGGAAGCCATCCAAACTAAAGTTAATGCTATGGCTGCTAAGTTGGCTATGGAGGGTGCTCCTAATGATACACTCAAGGCACCCACTCCTGAATCAATGTTAATGAGGGGAAATTCGGAGGAGGTCATTATTGAAGCTGCTAGTAATCTTGTACCTTTACAAGTGACTACTATTGGAGAAGACACTGTCACAGGGAAGAAGAATAAGAGTAAAATTCCCATGGAGAATCAATCTAGAGTGACAAGGAATGCAGCCAAAAAATTAAAAGAAAGTTCAAATTCAGCTCCTGAGGAACCTGGTCTCAACAGGATGCTGTCATACACTTCATCAAATCCTTCTTTATGAATTGCCTAACTTGGAATATAAGGGGTCTGGAAGGTTCTATAGCCAGACTACATTCCCTTGTTAGGCAATATCATGTAAATTTACTTTGTATTATTGAGCCCCTTATCTGCACCTCTAAGGCTGAACATTATATGAAGGAGTTGGGCTTTAATAAAGTCTGTTATTCTGGGGTTAATAAAATTTGGGTTTTCTGGAAGTCAGAGGAGTTTATTGTAGATTCACTTACTTGGCATAATCAGCTGGTTCATTTCAATGTTAAAGGAGACAGTTTTTCCGGATGGATGACTGTTATTTATGGAAAACATACACACCTTGCAAGAAGAGAAATGTGGGAGTTTCTTATCACCACCTCTGTTCATATGGTTGAACCCTGGCTCATTGGAGGTGATTTCAATGCTATTGATAAAATCAGTGAACATCAGGGTTCAACCACTCCAAAAATTGATAGCATTTTGGAATTCTCGGAGTGTATAAATAATAGTGGCCTGATTGACTTACCCTACCAGGGACCAACCTACACCTGGACCGGGGTTAGATCCTGTGGCAGGCTTTGGAGGAGGTTAGATAGATATTTGGTTAATGAAGCCATGTTGGAAGTTTTTGATAATATTAAAATCCAGATTTTGGAAAGAACGCCCTCAGACCACAGTCCCCTTTTGATGCAGTGTACTAAGGAGGGTTTTAAAGGGCCAAAGTCATTCAAGTTTCAAAACATTTGGCTCTCTCACCCTTCCTTTTTGGAATTAGTCAAGAAGAGCTGGAATAAAAACATGTTTGGTAAAGGTATGAGAGGTTTAGTTGATAAACTCAAATGTTTGAAGCATGATCTCAAGGATTGGAATAGAACTGTGTTTGGTAATCTGTTTGAGGCTATTAAAAGTTGTGAAGACAGAGTTATGCAAGCTGAAAAACAATATATGGATGATCCCAGCGAGGTTAATAGAGAACAGTGGTTTCATTCCTCGGCTTTACTTAAAACCAAATATGCTCTTGAAAGGAAATACTGGAAACAAAAGTCCCATATACACTGGCTCAAGGAGGGGGATTCTAATTCCAGTTATTTTCATTCTTATGTGAAGATTAGACACAGGAAACAAAAAATTTCTTCTATTTATAATGAAAATGGAGACCTGCTTACCACCTTACCTGATATTGGGCATGCTGCTGTGACCTTTTATTCCAATCTCTTCTCAGTGGAGGAACAAGTGGATGCTACTTCTGTCTTGCAATTCATACCTACATTAGTCAATGAGGAAGATAATATGATGCTCATGCAGATTCCTAATGAAAAAGAGGTTAAGGAGGCAGTATGGGGGCTGAATCAAAGCGGAGCACCAGGCCCAGATGGATTTAATGGGAAATTTTTCAAGAAGACTTGGGATATAGTGGGTCCTGATGTGATTAGTGCGGTTCAAGAGTTTTTCTTGGGCATTCATATTCCTAAAGGAATGGCTAGCAGCCTTGTTGTTCTCATTCCTAAGGTGGACAATCCTGCTACTTTTGCTGACTTCAGGCCTATTTGTCTATCTAATTTTATCAATAAAGTGTGTACCAAAGTGGTGACTACTAGATTAATTACTATTCTCCCTAAGCTTATATCTATGGAGCAGGCTGGATTTATGAAAAATAGAGATATAGCTGAACAAGTCCTCATTGCTCAGGAGATGGTACACTCTATTGATAAAAAAATAAGAGGCTCTAATGTTATAGTCAAGCTTGACATGGCTAAAGCATTTGATAGATTATCCTGGAAATTTTTACAAGAGGTTCTTGGCAGATTTGGTTTTTGCAGGCAGTTTATTCAGATTGTTCTCAATAATTTAGATGCCACTTATTTATCTATTCTTATAAATGGGACTCCCCAGGGGTTTTTCAAACCTAAAAGGGGGGTTAAGCAGGGGGATCCCCTCTCTCCATTTCTATTCATTCTTGCCTCTGAAGCTTTCTCTAGAGGGCTAAACTGTCAAATGGAGACTGGTAGTATTACTCCTTATTGGATGGGAAATGTTGGTTTTCCTGTCTCTCATTTAGGATATGCTGATGATTTACTTATTTTCCTAAATGGAGAGAAAAGATCCTTAACTAACTTTACAAGGTTTATTAAGGATTACCAAAATGCTTCGGGCCAAGCTGTCAACCTGCAGAAGAGTTCATTTATACTGGGTGAGCCTGGGAGGTACAGAAGTAGAAGTATTCAGAGAACTTTGGGCATGCAGCATTCTGCTCTTCCTATGAAGTACCTGGGAGTAAAGTTACATAAAGGAATTAATAGATTTCATTATTGTGATGATATAATCAAACAATTTGAAGCTAAACTTTCACCATGGAAGAGGAAAAATTTATCTCAAGGAGGGAGATTAATTCTTATTAAACATGTATTGAGCTCAATTCCCCTACATGTTCTGGCCGTGGATACTCTTCCTAAAAAAGTCATTACTTTACTTGAGAAAATGATGTCCAATTTTTTCTGGGGATCATCCATTACTAGGAATCACTATCACTGGTTATCCTGGTCTAAATTGACTATGCCTAATGAAGAAGGTGGTTTGGGTATTAGGTCTTTGAATTCCATTGAAAAAGCTTTTTCTTTAAAGTTGTGGTGGAAATGGAGAAATGGTAGCACTCTTTGGAATGACTTTATGTCTGGCAGGTACCCCAGAGGTTTAAATATGACCCCTAAGGTAACTGATTCCCCCATCTGGAGAAGGATTTGTAGTATTCATGATCTAGCTACTCTCCATTGCACTTTCAACCAGGATGGCAATGTAATCTGGGAGCCAGAAAATGATGGTTTATTCTCATTTAAATCTGCCTATGAGACTGTGAGAGAGGTTCACTCTACTATGTTTTCTTTCAAACATATCTGGCATCCCCATCAACTTTTGAAAGTTAAAGTTTTCCAATGGAAAATGCTCCATGGCATACTGCCAATAACGGATAGATTGGCTAGATTTAACATGGTGTTGAGGCCTTCTATTTGCCCTTTATGTAGAAATCAAGAGGACTCCATGGACCATTTGTTTCTCTCCTGTAAGGTGGTTAAGCCAATTTGGTATTACTTTCAAGGCATTCTGGGAATTACTCGAAGTTATACTACTTGCATTAGACAGATGATGATGAATTGGTGGATTAAAGCAGGAAGTAAAACGCTTGTAGACCTTTTTAAGCATACTCTGCCAGGCTTAATATGTTGGTTTATTTGGAAAAATTATACTGATTTCATTTGGGGTGATAGGGCTGGAGGAATATCTTCTGAAGATATTATCATCCAAATCAAGCATTTCACTAGCACCTGGGTCACTAGTCTCCCTAATTTAAAGATTACTTATGTGGAGGAGGGGTTAATCGAGGAAGGGCTTATTCCACGAAATCTTAGGTCCTCAGGAATGAAATTCAGAGCTATTAGATGGAATAAACCCCAAAATAGTTTTAAACTAAATACAGATGCCCATTATGTACCGGGGAAGGCAGGTGGTGCTGCTATCTTGAGGAATGAAGACGGAGAGTTGATTGCTGCAATTGCGTTTCCATTGGATGCCTCATCGAGCTTGGAAGCAGAAATCGTCTCCATCGTCTATGCCGCTCGCTGGATGGTCGAAGCTGGATTCCATAGTTTCCAGGTTGAAACCGATGCTTTGCTCGCGCTGCATTATCTCGCTCAGGTAAGATCTGGCCGATGGAAGACTCTTCTTCAGGAAATGGAACTTCTTAGAATTAGGAAAGTGATAGGTGTTGGTCACGTTTGGAGAGAGGCTAATAATACAGCCCATTATTTAGCCCAATCAGCTCCTAATCTACTTCGACAATATTATCGGGCCAAAGATCTTCCAGTCCTGGCCCGTCAGGCTTATTTTGGTGATTTATTTGGTATTCCAGCTCTTAGGTACTGTTGATTTCTTGTATTTTTTGGGTCAGGCCTAGCCCCCCCAAAAATTGTTTTTTTCTAGCTTCTGCTCCGTGTTTTCTGCATTCGTTGTATTTAAAGGAGGTATGCCTTCTCTGAAGGGGTCTTGGTTTGGTCCCCCCCTTCGTTTTGTTGTGCTCTTAAACTTAATAAAACTCTGGTAAATGCTCCCCGGCATTTACCCCACTGGATGCAGTGGTTTGCCTTCCGGGGTAAAAAAAAAAAAAAAAAAAAAAATGAAACCGTTATCCAAAAGCTCTTGCAATTGGGTTTTCAATTCGTTAAGTTCTGCGGGTGCCATTCGGTATGGCGGTATGGAGATTGGTTTTATGCCGGGCTCGACCTCGATCACGAATTCAATCTCCCTATCGGGTGGGAGTCCCGGTAAGTCTTTTGGGAAGACGTCCGGATACTTGCACACCACCTTCACATCGTTGATGTTTGTCTCTTCTTTGGTCTTGTCCACCACATACGTTAGATATGCGTGACATCCCTTCCTCATCATATTCTTAGCTCTCACGTCGGATATGATACAACTATTGGATTTTGCCCTATCCCCCTCGAAGCGTAAGGTTGCCCCTTTACCGCCTTCGAGTTCAAGCACTCTCGTGTAGCAATCGACCCTAGCATGATGCTTCTCAAGCCAATCCATCCCCTAGATTGCATCGAACTCCATCATACTCAGCGGTACGAGATCACACGACAAGCTTTGGCCCCCCACTTCCACCTCTCACGATGGATAGTGGCTATCTCTCTCGATGTCTTCCCCTAGAGGTGTGGGCACCAATAGGGCTTGAGCCATCGGTACAAATGGTTCATTGACTCCCCCGGCAACCGCCTCACTCACGAATGATCGGCGCGCCCCGGTGGCAATAGGGATTCTTGCAGCTCTCCCATTAATCTTTGATGTTCCTACATCCGTAAGCCATGTAAGAAACACTCCCAACTTAAGAGACTCATTTCTTAGGTTATAGAGTACCCCGGCTATGGTTTGGATGATCGTCATCTAACGCCCCATCCCGATTCCATCCCGGTTCCCACCTAAAAATCAACACTGTACACCAGTAAGAGAAAGCCGGCCGCTTTTCGTGAAAGCCGGCCGGTTTTCGTACCTTGGCCTTCGGCTCGGAATGACTGGTTACGGAAGCCGGCCGGTTTCCGCCAAAGCCGGCCGGGTTTCTGTCGCCGAAAGAATTCCCAAATTTTAATTCCTAAAAGCCGGCCGGTTCTTACGAATGCCGGCCGGTTTTCGTTAACAGCGCCTCACACCGGAGATGCCTGAACACAAGCCGGCCGGTTTTTACGAAACTCGGCCGGTTTTCCTCCGCCGAATGATTTTAACAAAAATCAAGTACGAAAGCCGGGCGGCTTTCGTCAAAGGCGGGCGCCTTATGGCCGCCGTAGGATTTTGCAAATAATTCGAGAGCGGAAGCCGGGCGGCTTCCGTCAATGCCGGGTGGCTTTCGTCCCAGGTGGATATTTATCCACTCCTTCGGACTTGCACAGCCCGGTTAGCTATACAACGTGAACATTTCAACACTTATATTGTTCACACAAGGATTAACGTCAAAAGTTTAAGGAATTACCCGCAACGGAGTCCGGACTGGCACGAGCGTCCGCTCCCGTCATTGCATAGACCCTGGTTGGATCTTCCCTTGGTTCATCGATGGTGCGTTGCTTGTGCTAGCTCCACCATGCCCTATGCTTGCATGAGGTGCCCTATCCCGGTTCCTACTAGCCGTGGTTGCACCACTCAGCCTCGATCCCCGGTTCTTACCAATTTGAGGGCAATCCATTTTCATGTGTCCTGCCTCCCCACATTGATAGCATTTAGGGGGATCGCGACACGTGCCCGTGTGGTTCTTCTTGCAGTTGCGACACCTTGGCATCGTCGAGGCGTATGACCCCGAGTGTTGTCCTCCCATGCTTGAGTTTCCTCGAGATGGTGTTGCGGATGTCATAAATGATTCTCCTCCCCCGTGGTTCCCCCTTTTGCTAGAACCTTGGGTGTCATGGCTTTCCCATTTCCTTCTCTTCGCCTCCTCGGCGTTTCTCTTCTTCCTTTCCTCCCACTGTTTTTCTCCCTTGAGGCCCTGGTCAACCACTTGGGCGAAAGTCATGTCAGGCAATTGTGTTGCCCTCTCACGTATCTCCAAGTCTAGAGCATCCCAAAAGTGGTTCACCATCCGGTTCTCGTCACATATGTACTCAGGTATGAATTCGGCAAGCTTTCTGAACTTGTGCTCAAGTTCCTTCACCGTGCATGCGCCCCCTTGGGTCAAGTTTGTATACTCTCTCCTCTTCATATTCACCTCGAAGTCGGAGTAGTATTGGCTGAAGAACTCTTGCCGAAAATTCTCCCAAGTGACGGCCTCGCCGTATTTTCCTTTAACTCCATCCCACCACGTGGATGCCATGCCTTCAAGCAATCTTGTTGCCACTCTCATCTTCATGTGTGGTGGCAGCTGCATGTCAAGGGCCGCTTCGTTGAATCTTTTGATCCATTCGGCCGCAACGGAGATGTCTCCCGTTCCATCAAACGGTTTACATCCCAGATCTCTCGCTTCTTTGATGAATTTGGAGATCCTGATGGTTGGACCTCCATCAAATTGGCCTCCATGTGGTTCAACATGAACTCTAGAAGCACCATGACTTCCTCTTCTTGAAGCCATGCCCGAAGGTTGCCCCGCTCGGCGCCTTCGGCGTTGTCTCCTCTCCTCCCGCTCTCGGTGGTATTGTTGGAGCAGCGCCTCAATTCTTGCCAAGGAGTCATTCTCCTCCTCGTCACTAACGTCATCATCCTCCCCTTCATAAGGGGTCTCTACCGGCTCAGTTTCCGGCCGATAGGTTAAGTCCTCTTCGGACTCATACTGCTCATCAATCGTTTCCACATGACCGTCGTTCACGGTCAGTGAGTGGCCTGCACAGCCCTGTCCCCTGGACACTCTTGTGGACCCCCGGCTGCCGCGTTCGGACCCACCCGGTACACGGCCAGTCGGGTTCCTCCTAGTTACCTCCTCGGTACGTTCCATCTCTGAAAGCAATTGAGAATGAGTCATTAGACCCGTATCAAATGTCGAATGACGGATAGGCACCTAAAGACATCCTTTGGCTCAAATCACCGTCATACCAATTGTTAAGGGTACCATCTTAACAATTAGAGACCTTGCAACTTAAGTACCAAAAGTTCTCTAAGTACAAAACTTTATGCTCATGGTTTGCAAAATCATTTTCAAAAAGGATTTTGAAGCTTCATTATGAAGTTTACGGACTAAGGCTCTGATACCAATTAAATTGTCACGCCCCGGGCCTACCGGACACGTCAACAACCCGCCGTACAGTACGAATAGTCAACCGCAGTCCAACTCATCCATACTATACAAGGCGTCTTGAATATCATTCACAATAGTACATCCATAAACAAACATAATGTAAAATAATCATTTAAATCAGCGGAAACGTTTAATACAAGTGTTTACGCCACACTTCGGCAAACATGGGCATACAAGCCCCAAATAAATATTCAAAATAATATCCATGAGCATCGATTTTAAATGTTTTAAAAAAAACAGAGGCGGAGGAAGCACGAACCACGTCTTCCCTCCTGAATCTTCCCGAAACAACGGGCACCGGTAGCAAGCTCAACTCCTACCTGAAACTGTGAGGTGGCCTCCCCCGTGAAGGGGAGGTCAGTACTTGGAAGCATTTGACAAGTACAATGACAACTATACTAAGTATAATCAATGTTTCAATTTCCAAGACCCTCAAATAGGGTGATATAATAATATAGGTCGTAACCCGTGGTTACCCTCTTTGAAAATATACTTACTTTATATAAAGTCAAGTAGTCGGCCCGAAGACCCGTATGCATTTTGTAAGTCCATCCCCCTTTTCCCCCGTGACTATTTGTCACGAATGTCATAAACCTCTGGTAAATTTACTCATAGTCATTTGGGCATTTCCCTATTACATGGCATAAACATCACCGAGCCTCGCCCGGTTATACTATTGGATCATGCTAGAGTCATGCTCTTAGTCTCCCTACATCGTGCTAGAGCCTTGCTCCTAGTCTCCCTACATCATACTAGAGCCCCGCTCCTAATTTGTCTACATTGGATAGAGCCCCGCTCTTAGTCCGTTTACATCATACTAGAGCCCCGCTCTTAGTTAATTTACATTGGCTAGAGCCCCGCTCTTAGTCCATCTACATTATACTAGAGCCCCGCTCTTAGTTAACTTACATTGGCTAGAGCCCCGCTCTTAGTCCATCTACATTATGCTAGAGCCCCGCTCTTAGTCACCATCCCTACATGCTAGAGCCCCGCTCTTAGTCATCATTTCAACATGCTAGAGCCCCGCTCTTAGTCACGTTAATCAATCCCTAAGCAATTCCTATGCCTAGAATCGGTTTAGATTGAGTAGCCTTTTGGGCCTACTCCTATTATACTTAGAGCTTACACGTCTCGACATTAAAGTATCTCTTAGGACTACTCAAGGTATAATTTCCTCACAACCCAACTCATTGGATTAATCTATTGTTCCTCATATTAACATCTCGGCTAGTATTTCAATACTAGTTGAATAAATTTTGAACAACCAAGTTCTTAACCCATAGACACATAGTGTATTTCAATTTATCTTCCAATTCAAATATAATTACTTCCCAATATCAAAATATCACTTTTACCCATTCATGAATTCTCTACATGAAGCAAAGTATATTTTATCTCCATATTCTTAGTTCACTCAACTATCATTCCATCATATGTTGGAAAATTGAGAGTATTTCAAATGAATAAAGATTTACTTGTTTTGATATCATGTTGTTTTTTCGGTTTTAAATTAATTTTACTTATCTATTCGGATTCTACTGATGGTTGAAAATATTTTAACTAAATGAAACGTTCTTAATATTTATTCTTATCTGAACGTTGATAACTTTGTTATTGAATAATCAATTTTAATTGCTATGAACGTTACTATAGTGCTATTTAAATAATATTATTTATTCCTAACGGGCTTACTAGTTAGTGGGTTGTGAGATTAATTCTCAACATTAATTCATCATTGATTTCATTTAATATTTTTGAACGTTAGTCATAAGTACTAACGTTTTACCTGAGCAACAACATTCGACCTTGTCATATATATATATATATATCATATATATATATATATATGACAAGGTCGAATGTTGTTGCTCAGGTAAAACGTTAGTACTTATGACTAACGTTCAAAAATATTAAATGAAATCAATGATGAATTAATGTTGAGAATTAATCTCCAGGATTTCCATTCAAGGGGGGCGAAATTTTTCGGTAGTGCAGGTGGTGAAAAAATTTTCGTTAGTGTAGTGGGGTGAATTTTTTTTCCCTAGTGTAGCGGGGCGAATTTTTTCCGCTACTGTAGGGCTATGCGGCTAATTTTATTCAAAAAATGGCATTAATACATACACATCCCCAACGACATTTAAATCTATTAAGTAGTACATTCTAAGTTTAAATTAGACGATGACAAAGACATCAACCAATACATTTTTAATAACTTCTACATTGTTTAACCTCATGAATCGGTTATTATTGAATTGTAATTTTTGTCCGGCCACCAATGAGGGTGTTCGTGAGTCATGACTCATGAGAAGTTTTCTTAATATTACAATAGTAGTATGTATGATATTATTATTTTTAGAATAATATGCACCACATACACACACATATATGGTGCATATTATATTTTAATATTTGTATTAATGCTATAATAATTTAACGTTTATTATCTATGCAATAAATTATTTTTAGAAAGCAAGAAGTAAATGGATTGTGTAATTTAATGTCAATAAACATTTATATTTTGGATTCATTTCACGTGATCTAAAAACTGTGTAATTAGTGTGTCTGATATTTAATATTGTTTGATATATATTTTACAAAATCAAGTACTTGTTATCTAATAAAGATAATTAAACATTACAAAACTAGGAATTCTTATATAATAAGTATCCTAAATCTTAAACAACGAGTTATTCTATTGTTTATTTGTTTAAGTTATGTAATTATTTTAGATGTTCTTTCTTTTAAATCTTCAATTAAGTATTACATTATGTAACACTATATATTAATTTTGAAAATTAAAAGCTAAGGGGGGCGAATCTAATTAAATTATGAAAGTTTTATGAAAATATTACATATATGGTAGAAAATTTTGAAAGTCCAAGGGGGGCGGTCGCCCCCCCCGCGCCCCCCCCTAAATCCATCCCTGTATATATGAGTGTTCGGCAAGCTAAGTAGATGTGATAATTTTTGAGCTAAAAACATCCCCTAATATTTTCACTCTGCTGGATTAATTTTATTTCTGCTCTCGTTGTTCTGTTACCGGCTTACGCCGAAGAGCTCGTTATATCTTGGGGAAAGGTTTTCGCTAGTCGGAAATACTTTCTTGAGGACAGCGTCTAATGCGTCTCGAGCTATATTATTTTCTAAGTCTTTTTTGCAGGTTTATCCGGCCAAATTTCCTCCAACAATCTCAAGAAAGTATTTGGCGTCGGATATGTCTGCACGTGTGATCTCACAAGGCGTTGTCGCTGCACTCATCACGGCCATGTTATTCTTGCATGTGTGGTGTGATTTAGACTGGTATTTGGATATATCTCTACGTATAATGCTTACTCTCATTACTTTCCTAACAATAAGTCATACTTTAACACCAATTTTTGAGAAAAATATTATTCCTTTATTTAGTGGTAAAATGACAACTATGAAAAACAACAACCCACTAAAATCAAGTTTAAACTTGGTTAGTAGTGATGATAATTTTATTGCGGTTGTTTCTCAAAGTTGTAAAACTAATGATGTGAATGAGTGGGTGGTAGACTCCGGAGCTACCAAGCATATTTGTAAAAACAAAAATGCTTTTACCTCCTATACTACTATGGGAGATGGCGAAGAGCTCGTGTACCTAGCGGACACTAAAACCGTTAAGGTGCATGGAAAAGGGAAAGTTCTTCTTAAACTCACATCGGGGAAAACTTTATCACTAAATGATGTGCTTCATGTGCCCGAGATTCGGACTAATTTAGTTTCTGTTTATCTCTTGGGAAAAGTTGGGGTTAAAGTTTCTTTTGGTTGTGATAATTTTGTTATGACCAAAAATGATGTTATTGTGGGAAATGGCTATTGTAAGAAAGGACTATATATTCTTGGCATTTCTGAAATATTGCATGATAATGCTTCTGTCTATTTAGTTGATTCTTATAATGTGTGGCATGCTAGATTAGGACATGCAAGTAATTCTTATATTAAAATGCTAAATGATTGTGGTTTGATTTCTAGTAAAAATAAATTGACACTAGAAAAATGCGATGTTTGTGTTCAATCTAAACTAACCAAAAAACCTTGTCCCTCCACGTTTAGGGAATCAGAATTGCTTAGTTTAATTCACACGGATTTAGGTGATTTAAAAAAATACCATCACTAGAGGTGGCAAAAAATATTATGTCACCTTTATAGATGATTTTTCTAAATACACTAAAGTTTATTTGCTTAAAAATAAAGATGAGGCTTTTGATAAATTTTTAGTGTATAAATCCGAGGTAGAAAATCAATTAAATAAAAAGATTAAGAGAGTTAGATCAGATAGAGGGGGTGAGTATATTTTATTTAATGATTTTTGTGAGAAAGAAGGGATAATCCATGAGGTCACTCCACCATATTCACCTGAATCTAATGGAATAGCTGAAAGAAAAAATAGGACACTAAAAGAGATGATGAATGCTCTTTTAATTAGTTCTGGTGCACCTGATAATCTTTGGGGCGAGGCTATTCTTTCTGCTTGTCACTTACAAAATAGGATTCCTCTTAAGCACAATAAGAAAACCCCTTATGAATTGTGGAAAGGTTTTGCACCTAATTTGAAATATTTGAAAGTGTGGGGGTGTTTAGCTAAGGTCTTATTGCCTGATCCCAAGAAGAGGAAAATCGGTTCTAAGACTTCTGACTGCATGTTTATTGGTTATGCTGAATCTAGTGCTGCTTATAGATTTCTTGTTTTGAAAAGTGATGTGCTTGAATGTGATACAATTGTTGAAACAAAAAATGCTGAATTTTTTGAAAATGTGTTTCCTTTGAAACGTGAACACAAGACCGTTGCACCATATAGTGAGTATGATCCATTACAAGGAAATGAAACCTTTAATGATGAACCCTTTAGTGATAGTGAGCCATTAAAAGAAAATGATTCTTTTAGTGATGAACCTTCTCTTTTGAGAAGAAGTAAGAGGCCAAGGATAGAAAAATCTTTTGGAAATGATTTTTATACATATCTTGTTAATGATGAACCTTTAACTTATTCACAAGCTATTTCTTCCAAAGAAGCTCCTTTTTGGCTTGAGGCCATACAAAACGAAATTGATTCTATCAAACAAAATAAAACTTGGATTTTAACCGATTTACCGAAAGGTTGCAAACCAATCGGATGCAAATGGATTTTTAAAAAGAAATTAAATCCGGATGGTTCAATTGATAAATACAAAGCGAGGCTTGTGGCAAAAGGGTTTTCTCAAAAGCAAGATGTTGATTATTTTGACACATTTGCACCGGTAACGCGCATTTCTTCTATACGAACTTTAATTGCCTTGGCTTCTATTCACAAACTTTTTGTCCATCAAATGGATGTTAAAACTGCGTTTTTAAATGGTGAGCTAGAGGAAGAAATTTATATGGTGCAACCGGAGGGTCATGTAGTTATTGGTCAGGAACACAAAGTGTGTAAGTTGATCAAATCTTTATATGGTTTGAAACAAGCTCCAAAACAATGGAATGAAAAATTTGATGAAGTGTTATTTGCTCATGGTTTTACCTCACTAGAAGTAGATAAGTGTGTATACACTAAATGTGAAAATGGTATGTGCATTATTATTTGCTTATATGTGGATGATATGTTAATTTTTAGTAGCAACCTTGAGTTAATAATTGAGACAAAATCCTTTCTTGCTTCAAAATTTGTTATGAAAGATTTGGGGGAAGCAAAAGTGATTTTGGGTATGAAAGTCATAAGGAAGGATGATGGTATTATACTATCTCAAGAGCATTATGCTGAAAAACTTCTAAAGAGGTTTGGACATTTCGATGTCAGCCCCGTGAGCACCCCTTATGACTCTCATACACATTTGAAAAAACATAGAGGTGATCCCGAGGCTCAATATGAGTATTCCCAAATTATTGGAAGTTTATTACACTTGATGAATTATACGAGGCCCGACATAGCTTATGCTGTCGGAAGATTGAGTCGATATACTCATAATCCAAGTGGGGATCACTGGACCGCGTTGAGGCGGTTACTCAAATATTTGAGAGGTACCATTAATTATGGTATATTTTATCGTGGGTTACCCGCTGTACTAGAGGGATACAGCGATGCTAACTGGGTCTCTGACTCAGATGAGATAAAATCCAATACTGGATATATATTCACCCTTGGAGGTGGTGCCATTACGTGGAAATCAACCAAACAAACTATAATTTCTAGATCCACTATGGAGTCCGAGCTTATTGCTTTGGAAGTAGCCTGTAGTGAAGCGGAGTGGTTGAAATCTTTCTTAGCAGAAATTCCGGTTGGTACAAAACCAATACCATCTGTGTCTATTCATTGTGATTGCAGAAGTGCAATAGATACTGCTAAGAAAATGTGTTATAATGGGAAGAATAGACACATTCGTTTAAGGCATAAAGTCATTAAACGATTATTGAAGAATGGAATTGCGTCCATTAATTTTGTGAGGTCACAAGGAAATTTAGCGGATCCTTTGACAAAAGCCCTAGGACGAAAATTAATAACCGAAACATCTAAGGAAATGGGACTAGTGTCACTTTGAAACGAATGGGGATGGGAACCCAACTTGTGTGATTGGAGATCCCATGAAGCAAGTTCATATGGGTAATAACAAGTCTCCCATTTAGTTCTGCTAGCCTAACTGAAGTTGTCCATTTCCATGATGTGAGATATAGGCTAGAAACCGCATACTTTGAGAGGATGAGCTAAAAGCTCTTAATGATTATCATAGCCCTTACTTTTAGGGTGGTGTGCAAAAGCGGTACACACTTGATGATATCACCTATATGAGCGTGAGGTGGGGCCGCCTCTATGAAGCATGACAAAACTTCTAGAGCACTCATGAACACCAAGCACGCGCATGGCCTTACGGCGCACAACGGCGTAATAACGAGAAATTGTGCGGGGTGAGACACGACCGTTAAGACCCTGATTTACCAATAGCAGCTTGTTGGTTCAATAAACTATACGTTTCACCAAAAGCTCGGTTTATTAAGACTTAATCGTCTCGGTTTGGTTCAAGTCTACGGACACCAGATTTAAAGTCTCATTCCTTTAATCCAGCAGAAATTTTCTAAACTAATTTTAAACATCTAAAAATATTCATTTGAAATATGTGGGGGATTGTTGGAAAATTGAGAGTATTTCAAATGAATAAAGATTTACTTGTTTTGATATCATGTTGTTTTTTCGGTTTTAAATTAATTTTACTTATCTATTCGGATTCTACTGATGGTTGAAAATATTTTAACTAAATGAAACGTTCTTAATATTTATTCTTATCTGAACGTTGATAACTTTGTTATTGAATAATCAATTTTAATTGCTATGAACGTTACTATAGTGCTATTTAAATAATATTATTTATTCCTAACGGGCTTACTAGTTAGTGGGTTGTGAGATTAATTCTCAACATTAATTCATCATTGATTTCATTTAATATTTTTGAACGTTAGTCATAAGTACTAACGTTTTACCTGAGCAACAACATTCGACCTTGTCATATATATATATATATATATATGAGTGTTCGGCAAGCTAAGTAGATGTGATAATTTTTGAGCTAAAAACATCCCCTAATATTTTCACTCTGCTGGATTAATTTTATTTCTGCTCTCGTTGTTCTGTTACCGGCTTACGCCGAAGAGCTCGTTATATCTTGGGGAAAGGTTTTCGCTAGTCGGAAATACTTTCTTGAGGACAGCGTCTAATGCGTCTCGAGCTATATTATTTTCTAAGTCTTTTTTGCAGGTTTATCCGGCCAAAATTCCTCCAACATCATATTCATAATCACGTATCCATACACACTTCATTCGCAATTCGCATATAATACTTCAATTACTCATAAGCAATTGTATTCTCATTTAGGCATTATTACTTATTAATAATCCATGAAAATCGCATTTAAATACTTTAGGTAATCTTATGAAATTAACCCAAAGATTATAAACAACATAGTCAGCCATCCTCACCTTATGATGTGCTACAATAGTTGCCTTTGTTAAGCCCCTCGATCAATCCCCGTTCTAGGCCGATTGAAAGTGAAATTCCTGGACAGTAGCCCAAAAGCCGGGTGGCTTTCACCAAAGCCGGGCGGCTTTCGTAGTCTGCAACTACGAACAGCTTCTTCTCCTTGGCGGTTTCCGGTGGTTTCAACTCCTATCGATTCCACGACTCTTCTAAGTTAATTACCACCACTATATAACAATATTATACACCCTTAAACGTGTAAAACTCGTGGTTTAATCCATCATATGATTTCTCAAAAATCATACAACACAAAACTAGTTAAAGAAGGGTAGTAGAGTTCTTACCTTGAACTCAAGCTACTTCTTGTGGATTTTCCCAGATTTTTCCCTTCAAGTTGTGATCTTGGTGAGAGGGTTTCTTGGAGCTCTTCTTCTCCTATGGTTGGCCGAGAATGAAGAGGATAGGGGAGAGGCATCACCAAGTCAATCAACTCATTTGTTTGGTGATGGGGTCATGGGGGTGTTGGTTTTGTCTCATGGAGGCTTCCTCTCCCTTCATGCACGCACAAAACAACATGTGTGGCCCCCTCCCTTATCATTTGAGTCTAATTAGTGTGTAGGATACCCCAAATGGGTGTAGAAAGTTTTCTCCCAATTATTCTTGCTATTTCTGGCCGGTCGGGTCAAAATAGCACTCGGGTTGTCCAAATATTTTTATCAACCTCGGTTGGCACATTATTGGGCTCCTAACATTATTATGATGACCCAACTAAATATTTTGGTAGTCCGTTCTCATTTTATGGACCCGATAAATAATTTAATTAATCTCACATTAATTAAATATACCAACCAATTACACGAAATTTATTCGCTAGGAAATTCAAATACATGTCACATTTCAAATTCAAGTACATCCGGGTGCGGTGTCACATTAAGTCTAATTAGTTCAATAAACTAGGGTGCAAAGTCAAATAAGCAAGGCAGATTGATACACACACTTCACTTGAAATTTTTTGTCATACATTTTGTAATGAAAATGCAATTCATCATAGTTTTTAATATCCCCATGCTCTGGTGTGAAATGAACGTGACATGAAAATATCACCATAAACCACTCATATCAACAAAGTGAAAAAACAACAATAAAGAAAATCATAAAGATCCTATTATTTTTATCTTCTATTTGTATAAAAAAAAGTTGAAAACACTATGTGATGGAGATAAGTATTATGTCATTCCAAACTTATACCAATTTGTGTTGAAGTTGATAGTGATTAACATTAAGTCTCATGGTACAGAGAAAATTGATCAACTAACACTGCCTGGAGGAGATATAGATAGTATAAATTTCTCCTAATATCTTCTCAATACACTCTGAATAAAGAAATGAACAATTTGTAGTTCATTATAATTTGTAATCGAAACATTTTCTTTCAAAAGGTGATGTGGCTATCAACCACAAACACGCTTTTTTATTTCCATAAGATTTTTGTGCTTAAAGTAATTACCTTGTTACTCTGCAGATAAAGTTTTAAAATACAAAGTTGCAACAGTACAAAGTTACCAATTGTTGCTAATGAAACACATCTAACAATCCATTTCATTGTTCAGAGGCTCTTGCATGAGTAGCATTGTTTTTCTTTTTCACAGGCGCATGCAGGTGCATGTGGCGCTGATTGAATGTCCCAGACGTGGCAGATATAAATTTATAGGCAAAATTTGGAATCCGAAAAGTCATATCTTATTATGCAGTTTTTAATGCATTTTGAAACAGGAATTTGAAAAGCCACATAGCTTTGGCAACAACAAAGTGGCCGGGCAACTTGAATTCGGCATTCGAAAAGCCACAAATCCTCAGCAGCTCATTTAATACATCTAATTCTTAAATATTTTATTTGCACAACTATTAATATTTTGTCTTTTTGGTTAGTTTTAATTATATATGTTAAAAGTTAAAACTAACATTTAATGAATTATTATCTATCAACTTCGGCCATCGGTGATGCATTGGTATATTTAAAAGACACCTAGAAGAATGCTCCATCATTAATGTTGAAGCACGTTATGTTGGCCTGGCTCTTAATGTACAATTTTTTTTCACGCCAGCATCACTTTAACACCTTTTCATCACAATTATCTTGCCAAATGCTTTTCACACTTCCCGCTCAAATCTTTCTTAGACTATTCCGTTTTTATATATAATATATAGATTTTCTAAATTAAATTCAAAGGACAAGAATGTCGTATTTTTTTTTGAAAAGTGTCGTATTCAATGACTAGTTCCAGTGATTCATCATCTACCAGTGGTTTGTCACTCTGAAATACACTAAAGTGACTCTTGTTCAGTTACTCGTACCTAGAGACTAGTCATATTTTTGTTCAAAAACATAACTCCTTGTATTTTTATGTGGGAAAACTCTGTTATGTACCCCGTACATGTCATCTTTTCAATTTGTTTGTTTTTTTGACAAAAAAAATCCATAAGGAGATCCGCCCTAGTTGAGAGGTTTTAAAATGTCATATATGACTTTTCTACGAAATCATTTGCGAACATCACCATTGCCACCCATGTTTTGTGAGATATCCACTAAAAAATACTACCTCCGTTCTCTTTTAATTGCAACATTGGACTTTTTACACTATTTACATATTCTACTTTGACTATATTTTGTTACTTTATGAATTATAAATTAAATTTTCAAAAAAATATTGTTAAATTCTTCTCATTCTGAATTTTCAAAATATGAATTTTTTAAATTTTTTACTAATAAGGACTGAAAGATATTAACAGTCAAACTTGTGCGTTGACAAACGTGAAATGTTGACAGTTACAATTAAAAAGGAACGGAGGAAGTATATAATGATAATGATGCCACATAGTCTATATGACTCTATAAAATGAGTCATGTATGACTTTTTAAATTGAAAAATGCTATTGATACACAAAATTTGTACACTTTTTGTGTACACCCTCTAGTTACATAAGGAGTATGTACACCGTATGTAATGTGCATACAGGTGAGTGTACAAAAAGTGTAGTCACTTTGTGTACACCAAGCACAAAGAAGACCGAATACTTTGTGCTAGTTTACGATCCCTTTCGTCCGTAAACTTTTTTTAGGAGAAAAGAAGACGGAATACTAGAAATGACGGTTCTACCCATAGAGACTAGCCACCTGCTGCAACCCCCTAACCCCTAACCTTATCCTTCTCCTCCCTTTCCGCCGCCGCTTGCGACTCCAACGCCTCCAATTCTCTCACCCCATCGAACACAGCAACCGAAGCAATCGAGAATCCCTTAGCCCTCGCCGGAGAGAAATTCTCCTCTACGCTCATCTGATCAATCGAAGAAAATTTCTCCTTAATTCCTTTGGTCACCAGGGAACGTCTAAATGAACATGAATGGAAGCGATGAAGCTGATGCAACATCTGAGTGCGGCTGGGCAATTGTTCACATTCCCGATAAACTTCCTGTTCTGCCTCACCTACAACCCACCGGTATGCTAGTCAAACCGTATTGCTCTCTCAACTCTTATGGGTCTACTACATTTATTGTCATTGATTTTCAAAGCTTGCTTTATTCATATTTGATATTTCAGTTAAAGTCTACGCTGCTGAAGTTGAACCTAAAGATGCTAATGCTTTAGTAAGGTCAGCTCTCTCCTGGTTGTATTGTTTCATTCTGATCTATATGGAGTTCTGGATTGGCTAAACCAGATCAAGCTCCTATCTTTTTTTTCCATTACTGTTAAGCTTTAAATTAAAGAAAGCAGACTGTGCTTAGTTTTGGTTTCGTTTTTACCCCCCCCAACCTTTAGGAAGTTGAATAACATCTGTCCAATGGAAAATATGCGGCATGTAAAGCGCATACGCAAGAAGTGCCTTGATGGAGGTAATGAGATACTTAGAGTTTTCACCAGGGTGATGTGCAAATTCAGTGTCTATTTTCTTGATGACTTTACAATAAATGTGCATTTGACAGGAAAGCCTCAGTTATCATTGATTTTGTCAGTGTTAATGGAAGGTGATAGTGACATGCCAAGTGATGTGCTGGAGCTTGTCAAAGCATACCAGTTGAGTACTTTCATAGCAAAAGTGGGTCACCTTTTTATCTATTAGATTTCATGGCAATGTGCAATTTTGTGCATTTTTTATTATGTCCATGATGAACTTATGTTTTCTCTGGCATATGACCTCTATGGTCTTGCAGATCAAGAAAAAACACAATAGCATATGGTTCATATTCGTATTCTAACAAGTCTCTTACATGTTTTATATTGGTGAATTTCAATTATTGTGCTCAATATTAAGTCCCATGTTTTATATCTCAAATATTGCCATAGTTTATTTTGCTAACAATCCTATGCTTTTTACCTTCTATTGGTATATGCTATATTTTCTAAAGTCACCTTAGATATATAATATTATGAGTTTCGTCCATTCATTCAAATGGTTCAGGTCTGCAAGTATGCCGCATTAACGAAAGAAGAATGGGAAGAACAATGTAAGCTGTGGCCGACTTCCTTCCATCCACCAACATAGTGAGTTAAAGTTTAAAGGATCTTCCTCTGCAATAACTTTATTATGCTCGACTTTGTGACTTTAAATTACATTCTTTCGGTTACAGCAACATAAGTGGAATAACAGGGTTTAATGAAGCGGAATCACAGTTAGTTTTCAGCTTCATGCAATTGGCTTGTAATAATGCAAAATCCGACTATGGCCTGGTAAGCGCTTCTCTCTAAGCACCTTTTCGTATTTAGGAAACATGAATATCCCTTTCAGGTCAGATATTTTTGGTCTTACTTTTCTTCTTCTTCAAATGTTCACTCTTCAGTCGCTTTCTCCCATATTGACAAGAGTTAAAATATGATTTACTGGAATAGCAGATAATGCAAAAATCCTTTTATCTAGGAAGCATGTAAAACAATAAACTGCAATTGATTATAGATATTATCATATTGTCTATTATAGTCATAATTGGGTAATAATACGAATCAATTTTGTTTGTGTAAAGTTTGGTGATAAAGTGCTAAGTGTGTTGGGAAAAAAATAATGTCATCTGGGTGCAACAAAAATTTAGCTTTTACAATGCAAAATGCTACAAAAACCGTTGAAAGAAGAAATCATGCTGCTGAAAAAAATGATAAGTTACAAATTCCAAACTTTTCGAAAGCAGCTAAAAGTTTATGAAAACAATTGTCCTAAATGTGAGAGTCTTAAGTACATAAGTTTGTAATCAAGCTCAAATTTTATGTGTGATGAATGAGCATAGGATATAATTATATAAATGGTTTTCATATGTACATGTGATTTCATTGCTTTTAGTGTGAGGCTCTTAAGGATTTTTGCTGCATGTTATGATTGTTCTGCATGATGGAAGAGTTCTGCAACCTCTGATTTTGCATTCTTATGATGGTTGAGTCATACACTGTTCACACTTTCTATGTGAATTTTCTACACAGATGACAAATGCTGCCATAATTGTGGACCCTTCAACCAATAAGGTGATTGCAAGTGCCTGTGATGAAGTGATATCTTTGAATGGGTCCAGAAATGAGGTTAAGGAGGGTATAAGCTGCTCTAGACAACCAGAAGCCTCCCCTCACTATAGATCAACTGATATGGCTGACCAAACAAAGTTTCCTGCAGATGATTCCTCAGAAAAGGCTTTGTCATCATTAAATGATAATAATGTTTCATGTTTGCATCCCTGGAAGTGGGTGGATCACCAATTTCCTCCCAGCCTCGGTTCTTGGCATCCTTTACGGCATGCGGCTATTGTTGCTATTGACCAGTCTTCTGCAAGGGATAGAGGGCTTTTTCCTACCACAGTAAACAATTTCCTTCAGGAGGATTGCTTGCTTTCTCCTCTTGTTGGTTGTCCATTAAAAAAACAAAGAATCAATCCAACAGATGTACGCTACCTGTTTCTCTTTGCTCACAAACATCTATATCTAATAGCAGGAAGTGTGTGAAAACTTGTACACATTAAATTTTAGTTACCTTTATTTTGGCGAAATTCATAACAATAGTCCCTACCTTAAGGGGTTCTACTTTAAGGGAAGAGTGTTCACAAAAATAATCCGAACTAGCAATGGTGTCCACAAGAATAAATTGAGGTGAATTTAAACAAATGCCCGTTTAATACTCTCAACCCCTACCTCACTTTCCCCTTCCCCACTCTTCACATCGGTTAGCACTTCTATCTTCCAACCTAAAGGGAACCACATATGATGGAAATGGTGTTGAGATTAAACCGACATTAGTTTGAATTTGCCCCGAGAAGAAGAGCGGGGAAGGGGAAAGTGGGAGAAAGGATTGAGAGTATTAAATGGGCATTTGTTTGAATTCACCCCAATTTATTCCCGTGAACACCATTGCTAGTTCGATTTTTTTATGAACACACTCTCACTAGGGATCATTATTATAGAATCTTTGAAAGTTGGGATTATTCTTATGAATTTCGCCTTTATTTTGTAGCATTTGTAGTCTCAATTTATGTTCACGAAATTTAAATTGATAGACTAAAAATGTCAAACAATTGTAATGTCCACCACTCTTTCATGAAAGTTTTCTTTCAGGTGAACGGTTTGGATGACCTGCAAACTGTAAACTCTTCTGAATCAAGCAGACCCTATTTATGTACAGGCTATGACATCTACCTTGTTTGGGAACCATGTATTATGTGAGTTCTTCTTATCTCTCTATCTCTCCCCTAACCCTCTTTTATTTTGGTTAGAGATTCCATCTCTTGCATCATAAGTTGCCAAGATATAATATTAATGGAGAAAATGAAGAACTGTTCAGATTTGTCATATATATATATAGAGAGAGAAATGATCTTGTCCAGCAGTCCCCGGTCCGAACACCGTCCGAACATCGACGTTTAGGGTACTTCCCTGTGGAATTTTTTGCTGAAATTTTTTGAGCATGTTCTTCATCAAGTCTAGTTTATCCATACCAAATTTCATCTCAAAATTTGATCGGGAGGGCAGTCAAATCATTTTTTGAAGTTGACTGCGTTTTTATATGTATATTTTGGCGCAGTCAACTTCAAAAAATGATTTGACTGCCTTCTCGATCAAATTTCGAGCTGAAATTTGGTATGGATAAACTAGACTTGATGAAGAACATGCTCAAAAAATTCCACCGGGAAGTGCCCCAAACGGCGATGTTTGGACGGTGTTCGGACCGGGGACTGCTGGACAGGATCATTTCTCTATATGCACACACGTACATTTTCGTTCATTTTTAGCCATGCTGGTTGAGAAATACACGGCCACCTTGAATCTAGATTTGCTCTCATATAGGTGTGCAATGGCCCTTGTCCATCAGAGAGTTAGGCGTATATTTTATGCTTTCCCAAATCACAAGGCTGGTGCATTGGGAAGTGTTCACAGATTACAAGGAGAAAGAAGCTTGAATCACCACTATGCTGTTTTCAGGGTTTTGTTCCCAACAGATATTTTAGATTCAGGGACTACTTGAAATTATGAAAAACCGAAGTCCGTATAGCAATTTTGAGTCTTTGATGTCCTGATCATTATTATTGTGATGAAAAATAGTATGTCTGGGATTCATAATCTTGAGAATTGTAATTATCCTCCATCCATAAATCTTAAGGCCAACATGATTCAGCATCTGGAACAGCTTTGCTGCGTGATCCTATTATTGGCTTGTTTGGGTGAAATCTATGTAACCATTGTCATGTTTCGGTCAAACAATGCAGATAATTCGATTTATATTATGTAACGCCCCTCTCAGGGTGAAAGGAAACGTTACACTAGCACACTACTTTTAAAAAAATAAACTGTAATATAACGGCCGTTTGTTTAAGAAATAACCCTGATAAATACTCAAACATAACTAAAATATAACTCCAAATAAAAACTCAATAAAATCTAGTTATCACCAGCAAATGTGATAACCACCTGGACCCAGGAATTTATTCAAACATCAAATCCTTAAATAAAATGATAAGAATCTCTTTATTATAACACTTAAATACTGAAGCAAAATAATATCTAGCAAAAAGCCGCCAAGGTCGTTCCCGTTAACTCATCTTGGCACGCGTTCCACTCCCTCATCATCTTCCCAAGCATTGGCCTTACCATTAATATCTGTACATGCGAATAAAGAAAACTGATTAGCTTTACGCTTAGTAAGTCACTATGGCTCCAAAAAAATATCTAGAAGTCTAGGCCAATTTATCAATAGATAATTTTAGGCTATAAGCATGCACTTAACAAATAACTAACACATACTTCTCAAATACATTCTGAGGGAGATCTCAAAAGAAAAATATTTTCTAAAATAATTTTTCAGAACTGCAGGAGAGATCTCAAAATTTCTTTCTCAAAACATCTCAGTAAACTTTCTGAAAGAGATCTCAAAAACAACTTTCTGTGAAACTTTCTGAAAGAGATCTCATTAAACAACTTTCTGTAAAGCTTTCTGAAAGAGATCTCATTACACAACTTTCCGTACTATTCTTTATGGCTAATTTTACTCTGTGGGCCCGTGATATGTACTCAAAGGCGCCAATCCGATAGCTCAGGGGAGCGACCCACTAAACATATCGGAGTCTCTGAAACTGATAACTCTGTAACTCTGTAACTCTGTGGGAACTTGTTCCCGAGTACATATCACTTAATCTTTCACTTTAAATATTAGTTCTTTTTTTTATGGTGACGTTTGGATAAAACACCATTAACATCTTGAAATAAAAGTACTGACATAATCTTGACTATGCCAGATAATAAACATAATTTGACACGACAAATAATAAAATAACTCATCAAATAATTCACCAAGTTAACATAATAACAAATAGACTAAAATCATCCATTAGAAATCAACCAGACTTCTTCCTTTTATTTGGTTGAACAAACATGTACAGGTGGTAGTGAACTTACCTGATAGAAGCAGAATTCGAACTACTCAAAGAAGTGTGGCAGCTTGATAACGTCTTCCGTTAAGCTCTTCACTTAAATCTTTATTTAGAATAGTCAAAATTTAGAAGTCTTGTCTTAATGAGCCAAACAGCTAAAAACTTTAAATCTCAATTCCTACTGTTAAAATCACAAACGTGATCTCCCACTTAACTTTAAAACAAAACTTCAGATTTTCGAAAACCATGGAACAAGATAATTTGCTGCCCATCAATTTAAAACACAATTTAAAATCAATGGAGTAATCAACATTGGTAAAAAGAATTTGCTGTGTCATAAATGAAAGTTTAAAGAATGGAAAAGGTGCAAATAGGTCCATGTACTAACAAAAAAAGGTCAAATAAGCCCTTATTTAGGAAGTTCTGTCCGGCCGTCGTCATTTGGGGTGGTTCCCGGTGGATTTTTTTGATGAACTTTTTTGAGCATCTTATTCATCAAGTCTAGTTTGCTCATACCAAATTTCAGCTAAAACTTCAATCGGGAAGGCATTCAAATGAATTCTTGAAGATAACTGCGCAGTTATTTTCAAGAATTCATTTGAATGCCTTCCCGATTGAAGTTTTAGCTGAAATTTGGTATGAATAAACTAGACTTAATGAATAAGATGCTCAATTTTTTTTATCAAAATAAGGGCCTAAATAAGGGCTTATTTGACCTTTTTTGGTTAGTACATGGGCCTATTTGCACCTTTTCCCTTTAAAGAAAGAAAAGAATCCTACGGCTGAGTACTAACTAGCTACTGCGTACAGTCTAAGTAACGAAAGTAATTATCAAAATCTCATTTAAGCAGATTTAAAAGTTCTGAGTTTGGAGTAAACAATACATACAATCCTGGTGCATCAATAAAACTCATCCAACTAGAAGAATTATATAACTGCTAGCCGCCCTTAAAGTCGATTAAAAGAAGCAGTAGCAGCAGCCAATTTGATCAGTGATTAAATCCCACGTTTATTAAAAGCTATATAGTGTAGGAAGACAAATAAAAATTATGTTCACTTCCCTTTTTGTAAAAAAACAAGTTACTGTTGCGATGAATATGGAGGATAGTTTAGATGAAATCCTTAAACATGGAAGAGATTTCAATACAGAGAAGGAAGAAGAAATCTTCGATAGAAATTGAATTGACGAATCAATTATGACGAGCAAAAAGGAAGCATGGAAGCAAGGTAAATTCAACATACCAATTTCAGTTGTCACAAAACTCGGATTATAGCTTTAGTTGAAGAGTTGAATCAAAGAAGATGAGAATTTCGTCTGGGATGGATTAGAGAGTACGGCGGCCAAGACTAAGAAGGGCGTAACTTCTCTAGGGATTTAGTATAAAATAGATTTATTTGGACTAAAATAACTGATTTGAATCTCTAAGTCCACTAAGAATACTTGTGACCCAACTGAAAATAATATATTTTCTCCCTTTCAGAATAAACTCATTAAACTTTAGAACATTATTTACTTATTCAATTCATTTATGATTTCTGGAACTTACCTGTCAACGTTACCTGCCATAACAATACATGATAAAGCAATCACATTATTAACAAAATAACTTATTTAACTAACTAAATAAATAAAATGATTAATATAACTAGCTCGTTAAAATCGGGGTGTGTTACATATTAACTCTTTTTAGTAGTCCGGGTTTGAAACTGAATCCTGTTTGTCCCTTCACCCCCTGCAATATACTACTCCGTATAAGAGCATCTCCAATGGTAAAATGTGCACGGTGCACACGTGGCATAAGAAATAGCCACATAAATATTAATAAATAAATTCTTTCTCTCCTTATTTGAATGATTTTATACAGTTTTGGTAAGTTTTTTTCTACAATGTCAAGGAGACCGTCTAGATGTTGACATTGCAGGGAAAAACTTACCAAAATTGTATGAAATCATTCAAATAAGGAGAGAGATAATTTATTTGATAATATTTATGTGGCCATCACTCATGCCACATGTGCACCGTGCACATTATAGCATTGGAGATGCTCTAACTGTTGGAGGGTGGGATTGGGGATGGTGTGGAAGTGACATACTGACATCATCTTACTTTCTTTTATTCCCAGAAACATTTTTTTTTGAGCCATTTCATATTGAAACCATGCGTGAGTGAAAAAAGTAAGCACCCATTGATTTAGTTGCAGCAGAAAACTTGATGTCACTTCAACTAGGCATGACATTGAGTCGGGGCGGGACGGGTACTGCAAGACCCGGACCCGCCCTGTGACTTTGCAAGGCGGGTCCGCCCCGCTCCGCCCCGCCCCGCTCCGCCCCGTCGTAACCTAATTTGCTAGTATGTATTTTTATTTGTAGGAAGTTGTTACCCATTGAATCTACATAAAGTTTATATCTAAATAATAATTAAAAATTAATATATTAAATCAAATTCATGATACGCTAAAAATTTCAAAAATTAAGGAAAAATTACTCAGACTTGAATAGTTAATCTATTTAATTATATTAATAATTGAATATATGTATTAAAATGCTATATATAAAGAAGACATTGATAATCCGTTCATCTCATTCTAATATATTAATATATTATAAGATCAAAAAAATTATGATTTATTGTATACACAAATATGTATACTGAAGTATATTTGTAGTATAATTTAAGAAAAAGTATGTATACTTATATATTGAGCGGGTTGGGGCGGGTCGGGACGGCATGAGTCAATACTAATACCCGGACCCGCCCCATTATATAGGCAGAGCGGGGTGGACCCCCCCCATTTGCAAGACGGTGCGGGCCGGATCCGCCCCAAATATCTTGGGCCAGGGCGGGTCATTGCGTGTCGGGTTTTTTGACATCCCTAACTACAACCCGTGGGCAGTGGAGTTACCGTGCAAAAGAACCAACTTAACACGACCTCTCTTTCTTTGCTACGTTATTATTACTAATATAAATATGGCCATTATGGTTATCTTTACCTACTCTGTATAGGCGTATATCTCTTACCATTACTTGTGAGAAAATTTTAAAAAGAAAATCAAACTTATGAGAAAGAGTATCATTAGCGTGGAGGCTACTTTTATTTCAAAAATCTTGATATTTGATTACGTGAACATGTTTATGTTTCGAAAATTCTTCCGTTGGTAAACAACATATTAGTATTCACGAATCATGATAATATATTTATGATATTTCATAGAAAGAAGAATTGATTAAAAGTACAATATAAAAATCCCAAGAACGTAACATAACAAAATTAGAGAACGCAATGACCAAATTTGCTCACAGATTTCATTGTAATTAGGTAGTTCCTGACTTGGGTATCTATTTAATTGCATCAACCATTCAAAATTAAATACGTAAAGCCGGTAAAGGTGAAAATGAGACATTTCGAAATAACTTGTTTATGTATCACAAATTTATTTGGTGGTGCAATATTTATTACGCAATTGTCGATGTGAGCTACATAAGAATTTCTTCATCTCTTTTGCATTTCTATTAAAAACGAGACATGGTTCGTATGACAAAACATGCACGTTACTATTCCGTTTAGATTAAGGTCCAGTGAGATTGAAGATTTTTCCTAAAATATTACTAATAAATATAATAACTCACTAAGTTTTAGTGACTATAATCGTGTTCAATGTTTACATCGTAGTGATTATGATGTAAACATTGAACACAATTATAATAATCACCAAAAGTTACAATGATGTAAACATTGAACACAATTATAATAATCACCAAAAGTTACTAACACGCATTTTTATCCACCAATTCTCGAAAAGTATTATTAATGAAAATTTTGAAAACTTAAACTTAAGTGAAGGGACCAGGGATCATCTAAAACACCTACATGTTTACCTCCAACATTGAGTGTAACGAATAGGAGCTGAATCGAGATCAACAATTCAATTCATCTGCTAATTTAAACAAGTCATCAATTCAAGTAGAGCTAATCACATTATAGTTAATCACATAATTATTTATCTAAGTTAACATAAGTTCCCCTGAATCCCAGCCTGTTAGATTAAATTATCGGCATCATATAATTATACATAATCATATACTGATAGATCTGAGATTTAGAAATACCTGGATCCATGATAGATGAATGAACTGAAATAAATCCATTATCCTCTCTGGCCTCTTTCCTTATGAGATTCTTGACAGGTAGAAATCTCTCGCCAATATTGTGTTGTTATTCCACAGGGAATAAACGTATATATAGAGGCAGAGGAGAGGGTTGGGGAACCCTAGTCCTAGACAGACTTAAACATAGATTCAGCCTATCATTAAACCAATTAAAGGTCTAGGACTATACGAACTCTATTAATAATATATAACCCCAAATACATGACCAATATTAGAATATTAATAATTAAATAAATATTCTAACATTCTCCCACTTGGTCATGTGATCCTTGATGAATTGATGAAAACTTAAATTGCGCAATATTCATCAAATCAAACTCATCAAAAAAAAACTTAACTGAATTTGAAATTGAATGGATCATGGCGGTTACACACCATTTATACTGACATGCTCCCTTCCATGTATCACAAGACAATTCTAATTCATCCGAAACATTTGAGAAATCTGAAAGTCTCAAATCTTAAATTTGAGGAATACTTAAATCCTCAACACTTGTTATCACTACAAATAATTATATGTGATCACAATCAAATAGATAACAAGTAAATCAAAAACATAACCTTTATTGAATTCAGATGAGTGTCTAAACAATGATATATATAAAAAATGAGCTAACATAAATCACTGACAAAATTATCATAGCAAGGCTTTATCAACAACACCCATATTAATTACATGATTATTAAAAATCTTGGGTGACAATCCTTTAGTCCGTGGATCCGCAACCATTTGTTCAGTGCCAATATGCTCAATAAACACTCTATGTTTCTGAACCTCTTCCTTTACTGGCAAGTACTTCAAATCAATGTGCTTAACACCTTTAATGTACCTATCATTCTTCGTGAAGAAGACTGGTGCGGAATTATCACAATAAATTTTCAGCGGCTTAGCTATACTGTCGACAATTCTAAGTCCTGAAACAAAGTTCCGCAGCCACAAACCATGAACAGTGGCCTCAAAGCATGCCACAAATTCAGCCTCCATAGTGGAAGTAGCAATAACTGTTTGTTTACCGCTCTTCCAAGATACTGCTCCTTCAGCCAATATGAACAGATAATCAGATGTTGACTTTCTACTATCGACACATCCAGCAAAGTCTGAATCTGAATATCCAATCACCTCAAGCAGATCGGATCTTCTAAATGTAAGCATGTGATCTTTGGTGCCTTGCAAGTACCTCAAAACTTTCTTTGCAGCTTTCTAGTGGTCTATTCCGGGATTACTTTGATATCGTCCCAGCATTCCAACAGCAAAACTAATATCGGGACGAGTACAAGTCTGAACATATCCCAAACATCCAACCACTGACGCATAGGGAATTCTTTCCATCT
This sequence comes from Cuscuta epithymum, assembly GCA_945859915.1. Taxonomy (NCBI): domain Eukaryota; kingdom Viridiplantae; phylum Streptophyta; class Magnoliopsida; order Solanales; family Convolvulaceae; genus Cuscuta; species Cuscuta epithymum. Next base: position 612,141 of record CAMAPF010000944.1, on the reverse strand, counting down.
CCTTACGTTCCAATTCATTTTTAGGACATTGTAATAAACTGAACTTGTCCTCCTTCTGAATTGGAACCACACCTGGAGAGCATTTGTCCATATTAAATCTTTTTAAGATCTGATTGATGTAGCTTTTCTGAGACATACCCAAAATTCCTTGTGAATGGTTTCAAAATATTTCAATTCCAATCACATAGGATGCCTCGTCCATATCTTTCATCTCAAAGTTTTTAGAAATGAACTTCTTAACATCATGCATCATGGACATATCATTCGCAACAAGCAAGATATCATCAACATATAGGACTAAAATTACAAATCTGCTCCCACTGACCTTCATATAGATGCACCGATCAACAGCGTTCTCTATAGAACCATAAGAACAAATGGTATTATGAAACTTAAGATACCATTGTCGGGAAGCTTGTTTTAGTCCATATATTGACTTTTGTAGCTTACACACAAGATTTTCCTTACCACTGGTCAAAAATCCTTCTGGTTGATCCATATACACTTCTTCCTCTAAGTCTCTGTTCAGAAAGGCGGTTTTCACGTCCATTTGGTGAAGCTCCAAATCAAAATGAGCCACCAAAGCCATGACAACCCTTGTCACGCCCCAGACCGCAATCTAAGCGCGTGTACAACCGCCGTATAATCAAGTGACGTCACCCGCGAGTCAACCTCACTTAATCATACAAGGCGTTTGAGAAAACAATCCATCCATACTCAGTAGTAAACATACATAACAACTTCACATTTAAACAAATGAATAGCGGAAATATTCATCGGTAAGTCATAAGCCACAACCGGCCAACAACAAAGGCATGCAAGCCCCAAAATAGTTTTATAGTACATAAAATATCCATGAGCAAGTGCTCGGTAGTTTGAAAGAAAATAAGGAAACACGAACCACGTCTTCCTGAGCTGATATCACCCGTAAGAAGGTGCAAGTAGCAAGCCCTAGCTTCAACTTGAAAATGGTGGGGGCCCCGAAGGGGTCAGTACAAGTACCGAGCAAGTAGCAGGCTAGATATAGAATAACTAGCGTTTCAAGTATAAGACCCAAACATAGGGTGATACTTATATAAATAGTCTTTTCCCCCAAGTTAAGAAATACTTATTAGTAGGTATACACTTAGAAAATACCCGATCCGTGGATCGCTGTTTTGTTTGGGAAAATAGTAATAGTCAATATTCTTGACTAAAAACCTCAACCCACCCATATACCTATGAGTGTATAGGACTCCTCCTTGTCCATATTTCAATATCATAATCTATGAGTTTTGAGGATAACATAATCCTTGGGTACTCCACCAATTTATATTAGAGTGTTAACGACTTTTAGTCCTAGGGTCCTCCACCAATTTATAATCTGAGTGTTAAGGACTTTAAGTCCTAGGGTCCTCCACCAATTTATAATCCGAGTGTTAAGGACTTTAAGTCCTAGGGTCCTCCACCAATTTATATTATGAGTGTTAAGGACTTTAAGTCCTAGGGTCCTCCACCAATTTATAATCCGAGTGTTAAAGACTTTAAGTCCTAGGGTCCTCCACCAATTTATAATCCGAGTGTTAAAGACTTTAAGTCCTAGGGTCCTCCACCAATTTATATTATGAGTGTTAAGGACTTTAAGTCCTAGGGTCCTCCACCAATTTATATTATGAGTGTTAAGGACTTTAAGTCCTAGGGTCCTCCACCAATTTATATTATGAGTGTTAAGGACTTTAAGTCCTAGGGTCCTCCACCAATTTATAATATGAGTGTTAAGGACTTTAAGTCCTAGGGTCCTCCACCAAGTTTATAATCCTATGATTAACCTCCTATCAACCTAGACAGAGTCTATATCATATTTATTCATTCATAGCTAAATCAACCCATAAAACTTATGTATTTCAATCCATGCAAAGCCATGCACTTATTTAGATTTATAATTAACTAATACCAACCGGTATTGGTTAATCCCTTATCAATCGGTCAACGTTTTCGTTGACCGTTATTTCATGTCTTATACGTATCAACTTAATCATATATACGTATATTAAGTTAATAACTTTCATTTGTGCTTCTCTTACACTTCAAACAATATGCATTTCTATATAATTCCTCACATCATATTTCATGCATAAACAATTAATTCATTTCATACAACCTTAACCATGTTGGCCAATCACATGTTTAAATATCTTTTAAACATCATTATGAATATATAACATTTATTTAGGTAATCTCATAATTAACCCAAAAGTTACAAGATATTAAGCCGTCCACTCACCTCGAATTAGCGCTATGAAGTTCTACCCTCCTTGGTTGAACTCCGGCGACAACTCCGGCGACCCTTTCTACTTTGTGAAATCTCTTGAAATACCTAACAATTACTAATAAGGTTTTATAATCATAAAACCCATATTAATACAAATAACCTAGCTCAAAAAGGTTATTTTCCGGCAAACCGGTTATTTTGTCCTCTAAGTCCGTTCTTGGACTTAGAACCATCTTCCAACCCATTGTTCAACACTTATATCATGTAGAACAATCCTAAGGGTACTTCATATGATACATAAGTCATATGGAAAGATAAAAGATGAAGGAAAAGTTGTTATGGAGTTTCTCACCTTTACCTCAAGGTTTTTCCCAACTTTTGCAACTCTTTCTTCTTCCTTGAGCTCCTTGCTTGTTTGAGCTTTCTTGGCTATGGAGATGGAGGTTTTTCAGAGCTCTCTCTCTTTGGGGGCTGGGTCGAGGTTGGATGATGAGGGAAAATGGGGTGGGTTTCCTTTTTGGCATATTTGCCAAATGAGTGAGAAATGGGTCCCTTAGGTGTCAAGATGGTCTCCCCCATCCCTTCAACGGTTTTCAGCCACTTTTGCACTCAAGCAAGACTCCAAGAGCTGGAAATTTCGTGTGTTGGCCCCCACCTATGTGGGAGGTCATCCCTTTTTGTCCAGAAGTGTATAATCGGCCCCGAAAGTTGTATTTCTCGGACTGTTTTAATTATATTTTATTTTATCGGGTCAAATAAAATATATTACTCACTCTCAATCATAACGCCCCTTTGAAGTAATATCCATTCCAAAAATTTAATTTGGAAGTCTCTGAAATTCATTTGCGGGCTGTTATCTGTTAATTTACCAATACCGGTATTTGGGAATATTTGAGCAATAAACCGAACAAACCGAAATCGAACCGAAATAAACCGAACCGAAATACATATATGAATATTTGATCACATTAGAGATTTCTAATGGGCTTTTAAATTTTTCGATACTCATTTTGTAATTAAGTTATGTATGCTCATTTGATACTGATATTATATTCTTTTTAGAATGTCATATCAATGCATATTTCAAAATTATCATATTATATTATAATTTAAGAGATTATTACAAAAGAATAAAATAAAAACTAAGAACAAGAAAGTGAGTTACAATACTCAATTTTAGAGTTCAAATGCTCAATAGAGAAGGCTCCTTAATGAAAATGCCTTGTTGCTCAACTAGTTGATGTTATAATTTTTTTATATCAATACAAATTTCAAAAGTATAACATTAACTAAGAAAGAAGAGAGAGATAGAGATAAGTTATAGACATGACGAGGAAAAATATTTGAAAATGAATTAAAAGTAATATATAAAATGGTATACTTTATGGAACCCACATGGTGTAAGGGTGTGCAAGAGACCACTCTCACATGGAGATGCTCTTACTAGTTACTACCTCTGCCAACTATATATTCATGTCCATTGTTCCCTGATCAACGTAAATTATTGTTAATCTTTTACTTTATATATTCAACTTTTATCAAATTCATTTTTTTTGCAACTTTATACAACTTGTAATGTAGTTTCTGAATATATAAATTTTATTTACCCAAGATAGTTATAGCATTAACAGGGATCAATATTTTTTTACACTCTCCGTCACATATTGTAAGCTACACTTTTCTTTTTGAATTGTTTAAAAGATATGATCACTTTCCTATATTGGACTTCACTAGCTTTTTATTTTTCTTTTATATTGGACATCACTCTTTCTGTAACACCGTCCCCAAATATATTTATTTTTAAATGAATAATGTATTGAACCTTATGGAATGGTTAATGAGGTTATGAAGTTGTGATTTTTATTATTGTTTTGTGTGTATAGTAAATTCGCACGCGGGTCCCACACCGGGAGCGGGGGCCGCCCGATATTCCCGAGACCGTATATCTTATTCATCTTGGTCGATATAATATTTATATAGTGGTGGGTAATTTATTTGGTCCAAAGAAATGACATAATGTGGACCGATTGGTCAAAAGGGGCTCAATTACTGGTATTGGTAGTTTAACAGATAACAACCCGAAATTGGATTTCGGAGACCTATAAATTAAAGTTGGGGAATGTATATTCACTATAAGGGTCGTAATGATTGAGAACACGTAATATATTTTATTTGACCCAATAAAATAAAATATAACTAAAACAGTCCGAAAAATACAACTTTCGGGACCGATTGTACACTTCTGGACAAAAAGGGTTGACCTCCCACATGGGTGGGGGCCAACCCACGAATTTAGCCTATTTTTCAAGGCCTTGGTCGGCTGGTATGCTAGGGAGGCATGTGGGAGGAAGTGTGATTTGAGAGAATGAGAATCAAACAAAATGAGGTGGATCCCATCCACACTCATTTGCTCATTTAGACAAAAGAACACCCCCTCACCCCTCTCCTTCATTTTCCTGCGGCCAACCTTCACCCACCAAGAGCAAAGAAACTCTCCACCTTCCCTCTCCATTGTTGAAGAAAGCTCCAACAAGAAGGAAGCTCTAGGAAAAAGTTTAAGTTCCAAAAGTGCACAAAACTTGAGGAAAGGCTAGGAACTTGATTTAGAGTATCTTTGAGCTTCGCCGGAGTTGGTCAAAGTTTGCCGGAGTTGGTCAAAGTTAGTCAAAGTTCAACCGGGAAGCGTAGAAAGCGCTTAAGCTCACTTAAGGTGAGGATGACCGACTATATTGCTTATAATCTTTGGGTTAATTTCATGAGATTTCCTAAATGAATATACAATGTGATTTGCATGGATTATTAATGATTAAAAATGCCTAAATGAAATTACTATTGATTATACATAAGTATAGTTTGCATAATATACAAATTTAAGAATAAATTGTGTATGTGGATATGTTATGACTATGATGGCATGATAGTTGAATCTACCATGAATCCCATTTGTGATAAGTATGCACTTTTATTTCATGAGAAGAAGCCATGAAAGTATAAAAGTGATATTTTGATATTAAGGCCAAGTTACACATGAATGAAGAATTATATTGAAATGAGTAAATGACTAGTATTGAGATATTAGTTGAAATTGTAGTTGAATAATGGATGAATGGATCCTAAGATATTGTATTGTAAAGAATCGGTGATTATTGAGCTGGGCTCTAGACCGATGTAGATAACGGTGATTATTGAGCTGGGCTCTAGACCGTAGTAGCTATCGGTGATTATTGAGCTGGGCTCTAGACCGACGTAGATAACGGTGATTATTGAGCTGGGCTCTAGACCGTAGTAGTTATCGGTGATTATTGAGCTGGGCTCTAGACCGATGTAGATGACGGTGATTATTGAGCTGAGCTCTAGACCTTAGTAGGTAACGGTGATTATTGAGCTGGGCTCTAGACCGTGGTAAAAAAATGATGAATTGACAACAAACGAATAAAGTTAACCATGATATAATAACACCCTAGATTGAGGGTCTTGGAAATTGAAACTTTGATTATACTTAGTATAGTTGTCATTGTACTTGTCAAATGCTTCCAAGTACTGACCTCCCCTTCACGGGGGAGGCCACCTCACAGTTTCAGGGAGGAGCTGAGCTTGCTACCAGTGCCCGTTGCTCCGGGAGAATCCAAGGAAGGAAGACGTGGTTCGTGCTTCCTCCGTTCCTATTTAAAAAAAACATTTAAATTAATGCTCATGGATATTATATTTTTGAATAATCATTTGGGGGCTTGTATGCCCATGTTTGCCAAAGTGTGGCACGAACACTTGTTATATTACCTCCGCTGTTTTAAGTGAATATTTTACATTATGTTTGTTTACGGATGTACTATGTGTGAATGGTATACAAGACGCCTTGTACAATATGGATGAGTTGGACTGCGGTTGACTATTCGTATTGTACGGCGGGTTGTTGACGTGTCCGGCAGGTCCGGGGCGTGACAATTTAAATGGTATCAGAGCCTTAGTTCGTAAACTTCATAATGAAGCTTCAAAATCTCTTTTCGAAAATGAATTTGAAAACCATGAGCATAAAAGTTTTGTACTTATAGAACTTTTGGAACTTGAGTTGCAAGGTCTCTAATTGTTAAGATGGTACCCTTAACAATTCGTATGATGAAAATTTGAGCCAAGGGATGTCTTTAAGTACCTATCTGGCACTTGACATTGATACGAGTCTAATGACTCATTCTAATTCCTTTCAGAAATGGAGCCAGTCGGAAGGATCACTAGGAGGAACCCGACGGGCCGTGTACCGGGTGGGTCCGAGCGCGGTAGCCGGGGGTCCTCTAGGGGATCAAGAGGAAGGGGCCGTGGAGGCCAACGACGAACCGTGAGCGATGGCCACGTCGACACGGAAAGTGAGACCTATTGGTCTTATGAGGACTCAACCTACCGACCGGAAATGGAGCCGGTTGAGACCCCTTATGAAGGAGATGATGATGATGTGAGTGACGAGGAGGAAAATGGCTCCTTGGCTAGGATTGAAGCGCTGCTCCAACAATACCATCGGGAGCGCGAAGAAAGAAGGGAACGCCGAATGGTGAATCACTTTTGGGAGGCCTTGGACTTGGAAATACGCGATAGGGCAACTCAATTGCCCAACATGACTTTAAGCCAAGTGGTTGCCCAAGGGTTGAAAGGAGAGAAGCAATGGGAGGAGAGAAAGAAGAGAGACGCCGAGGAGGCGAAGAAGAGGAAGTGGGAGCACCATGGCCCCCAAGGTTCCAATAAGAAGGGGAACTATGGGGGAGGAGGATCATTCAAGGCACCGGCACCACCATCTAGGGGAGGCTCAGGCACGGGTGGGCAGAACTCGGGCTCGCAAGCCCCAATGGTGATTAGGTGCAGGAACTGTAACCGGAACCATGGGGGGAAAGTGTCGTGACCCTCCTCGGTGCTACCAATGTGGAGACACGGGGCATATCAAGCCAAATTGCCCTCAACTTGGTGGGAACCGAGGGGCGGGATCAAGCGGCGCTACTACGGCGAGTAGGAATCGAACCGGAGCACCCCATGCTTGTACGGGGCAAGGGGGAGCGAGCACAAGCAACGCGCCATCCGTGAATCAAGGAAGGACTCAAGCTAGAGTCTACGCAATGACCGAGGCCGATGCTCGGGCCAACCCCGACTCCGTTGCAGGTAATCCCTGGTTCACTCTTGTATTATTCATATACATGTGTATTATAAGCTTTAGGGAGCATGTGCGGGTCAACCGGTGACGTTTTGGCTCGTTTTTAACGGAAAAAAATGAGTTAAACACGCCCAGGGACGAACCGGCGCCGGCCCGGGCTTGAACCAGCGCCGGCCTAGCGTAAAACGTAGCCAGAAGGAAGCTGGCAGTAGCTTACCCGGCGCCGGCCAGGGGGGCAACCCGGCGCCGGCCCGAAAAAAATTTTCCGGATGTGCTATCCAGTAGCTTACCCGGCGCCGGCCAGGGGGGGAAACCCGACGCCGGTCCGGGAAGAATTTTCCGGTGCTTCGCTCCAGGGGATACCCGGTGCCGGTCCGGGCCATACCCGGCGCCGGTCCGGTGCAATTTTCCCCTTTTCGGATTCCAATAGCTTACCCGGCGCCGGCCAGGTCCATACCCGGCGCCGGTCCAGTGTATTTTTACCCAAAATTTTTTCGTTAAGCCCCGTTTCGATCCGGTACGTTGACTAGTGTGTCTTACATCACTTATACATGTAGGAACATTAAAGATCAATGGTAGAAACGCAAGGATTCTCATTGATACCGGGGCACAACGTTCATTCGTGAGTGAAGCGTTTGCCGAAAGTTTAGACGTGTCGTTGATAGGAATGACACAACCCTTGTTGGTCTCTACACCGTTAGGAGACGATGTGGAGAGGAAACACTACTATCCTTCGTGTGAGGTAGAAGTGACGGGTCAACCTTTGACTTGTGACTTCGTTGCTCTAAGTATGTTAGAATTCGATGCAATTCTAGGGATGGATTGGCTCGAGAAACATCATGCTCGAGTGGATTGTTATGCCAAGGTTTTGGAACTCGAGGGTGCTGAGGGAAACACTCTATGTTTCGAGGGAGATCGGGGAGGATCTCATAGTTGTATAATATCCGTGATGAGGGCACGGAAGATGATGAAGAAGGGATGCCACGCATACCTTGCTTATGTGGTGGATGAAGCAAAGAAGGAGGTTGACATCAACGATGTACGTATAGTGTGCAATTATCCGGATGTCTTTCCTAAAGACTTGCCGGGGCTTCCACCCAACAGAGAGATCGAATTCGTGATTGAAGTGGAGCCGGGAACCAAACCCATTTCGATTCCTCCTTATCGAATGGCACCGGCCGAGCTTCAAGAGTTGAAGGTTCAACTTCAAGAACTTGGACAACGGGTTCATTACACCCAGTCATTCACCGTGGGGAGGACCCGTACTCTTCGTAAAGAAGAAAGACGGTACACTAAGAATGTGTATAGACTACCGACAGTTGAACAAGGTCACGATCAAGAACAGGTATCCTTTACCGAGGATTGATGACTTGTTTGATCAACTTCGAGGGGCAACAGTATTCTCGAAGATTGATTTCAGGTCGGGGTATCATCAGTTGAAGATAAAGGAGAGTGACATACCTAAAAGTGCATTTCGCACTAGATATGGACACTACGAGTTTTTGGTGATGTCATTTGGTCTAACCAATGCACCGGCGGCGTTCATGGACATGATGAACCGTGTGTTCAGTGAATACTTAGATCAATTTGTGATAGTATTCATTGACGATATTCTAGTATACTCCAAAAGTGAAGAGGAGCACGAAGACCATTTGAGACTGGCACTCGAACGGCTAAGGGAAAAACAACTCTTTGCAAAGTTCTCGAAATGCGAGTTTTGGCTCAAAGAGATTGGGTTTCTCGGGCATGTCGTGTCGGGTTCGGGCATTGCAGTGGATAAGGCCAAGATAGAAGCCATTATGAATTGGGAGAGACCCAAAAATGTGAAAGAGATACGTAGTTTCCTTGGCCTAGCGAGATACTATCGTAAGTTTGTTGAGAAATTTTCCGTATTGGCGTCTCCATTGACAAAGCTCACGAAGAAAGGGGCCAAGTTCATATGGGACGACAATTGTGAGAAAGGTTTCCTCGAACTAAAGAAACGGCTTACGGAAGCACCGGTTCTCGCTCTACCCACACAAGGGATAGGGTATGACATATACAGTGATGCTAGCATCCAAGGGCTTGGATGTGTACTAATGCAAAATGGTCGGGTGATTGCCTATGCTTCTAGGCAATTGAAGAAACACGAGGCGAACTACCCTACCCATGATCTAGAGTTGGGGGCGGTAGTGTTTGCACTAAAGATTTGGAGGCATTACCTCTATGGGGAGACATGCCACATCTTTACCGATCATAAGAGCTTGAAGTACGTATTCACTCAGAAAGAGTTGAATATGAGGCAAAGGAGATGGATGGAGTTGATCAAGGACTATGACTTGATCATCGACTATCATCCCGGAAAGGCCAATGTAGTGGCCGATGCACTGAGCAGGAAGAGTACGTCGGGGACATTACTCACATGTCTACGAACTTTGAGGGCACAAGTGGAGGTGTCCACGAGTGGGGTCCTCATTGCTAGATTCGAGCTGAGGTTAGGCCTACATTGCTAGGTGAGATCAGTAGATGTCAGGCCACTGATGAAGAATGCCAGAAGATCCGCGAGCGGATTCTTGAAGGGCCCGTGGAGAACTTTCGGGTACGTGATGATGGCCTTTTAATGTTTAAGGACCGTGTATGCATACCGAAGAGTGAAGAGCTCCAAAAGTCTATACTAGAGGAGGCTCATTCTTCGGCATATGCTATGCATCCAGGAGGTACTAAAATGTACCGAGACTTGAAGGAAAGTTACTGATGGTCGGGTATGAAGAGGGACATCGCAGAGTACGTGAGTCGATGCCTTACTTGCCAATAAGTTAAGGCAGAGCATCAGCACCCGGCGGGGCTTTTGCAGCCGCAGACCATTCCAGAATGGAAGTGGGAGCATGTGACCATGGACTTCGTGGTGGGGCTACCACGAACGGTGAACAACAATGATGCAGTATGGGTAATGGTTGATAGGCTCACCAAGAGTGCACACTTTTTGCCTATCAACATTACTTATCCTCTAGAAAGATTGGCAAAGCTATACACGGAGGAGATTGTGAGACTACATGGAGTCCCGATATCCATTGTCTCGGATAGGGATCCACGATTCACATCTCGATTTTGGCCCAAGTTTCAAGCATCTTTGGGTAATAAACTAAAGTTTAGCACAACTTTTCATCCCCAGACGGATGGACAATCTGAGAGGGTGATACAGATATTGGAGGACATGCTTAGGGCGTGTGCTCTGAAGTTCCAAGGAAGTTGGGACAAACATTTGGCTCTAGTCGAGTTTGCCTATAACAACAGTTATCAGGCGAGTATTGGCATGCCTCCATACGAGGCATTGTATGGGAGGAAATGCAGAACACCGTTGTGTTGGGACGAGGTTGGCGAGGCCAAGCTCGAAGGGATTGAACTTGTCGAAATCACCAAGGCTAAGGTGAAAGTCATTCAGGATAGACTCAAGGCTGCCCAAGATCGGCAGAAGAGTTATGCCGACAAACGACGCAGGCCATTGGAGTTCGCGGTCGGTTATAAGGTCTTCCTAAGGATTTCTCCTTGGAAGGGTATCATCCGGTTTATATCGAGGGGAAAGCTTAACCCCCGATACATTGGTCCATTTGAAATCCTTGAAAGGATAGGGGCTGTGGCATACCGTCTCAAGTTGACGCAAGAACTTGAGAAGATACACGACGTGTTTCATGTATCGATGCTCAATAAATACGTGAGAGATCCATCTCATATTCTTGAGAAGCCACCGGTGGAGATACGTGAAGATCTACAATATGCAGTGGAACCTGTACAGATTGTGGGTCAACAGGTGAAGAAACTGAGGAACAAGGAGATTCCTATGGTAAAGGTTCTTTGGAGGAGTGATCGAGTCGAAGAAGAAACCTGGGAGACTGAGGTCTCAATGAGGGAGCAATACCCGTTTCTTTTCGATTAGACACGTGGATTTCGGGGACGAAATCCCAAATAAGGGGGGGTGAACTTGTAACACCGTCCCCAAATATATTTATTTTTAAATGAATAATGTATTGAACCTTATGGAATGGTTAATGAGGTTATGAAGTTGTGATTTTTATTATTGTTTTGTGTGTATAGTAAATTCGCACGCGGGTCCCACACCAGGAGCGGGGGCCGCCCGATATTCCCGAGACCGTATATCTTATTCATCTTGGTCGATATGATATTTATATAGTGGTGGGTAATTTATTTGGTCCAAAGAAATGACATAATGTGGACCGATTGGTAGGGATGTAAAAAAAAACCGACCCGCAATGACCCGCCCTGGCCCGAGACATTTGGGGCGGGTCCGCCCCGCCCCGTCTTGCAAATGGGGCGGGTCCGCCCCGGCCCGCCTATACAATGGGGCGGGTCCGGGTATTAGAATTGACCCGTGCCGCCCCGACCCGCCCCGACCCGACCCGCTCAATATATAAGTATACATATTTTTTCTTAACTTATACTACAAATATACTTCAACGTACATATGTGTGTATACAATAAATCATAAATTCTTTGATCTTATAATATATAAATAAGTATATATTAGAATGAGATGGATGGCGGATTATCAATGTCTTCTTTATATATAGAATTTTAATACATTTATTCAATTATTAATATAACTAATTAGATTAACTATTCAAGTTTGAGTAATTTTTCCTTAATTTTTGAAATTTTTAGCGTATCATGAATTTGATTTAATATATTTATTTTTAATTATTATTTAGAGATAAACATTATGTAGATTCAATTGGTAACAACTTCTCACAAATAAAAATACAAACTAGCTAATTAGGTTGTGGCGGGGCGGACCCGCCCCACATCACCCCACATGGGGCGGGTCATGGGTCAACAAGTTTGGACCCGTGCAGGTCACGGGGCGGGGCGGATCCGCCCCGCCAAATCACGGGGCGGGTCCGGGTCTTGCAATACCCGCCCCGACCCGACCCATTGCCATGCCTACCGATTGGTCAAAAGGGGCTCAATTACCGGTATTGGTAATTTAACAGATAACAACCCGAAATTGGATTTTGGAGACCTATAAATTAAAGTTGGGGAATGTATATTCACTATAAGGGTCGTAATGATTGAGAACACGTAATATATTTTATTTGACCCAATAAAATAAAATATAATTAAAACAGTCCGAAAAATACAACTTTCGGGACCGATTGTACACTTCTGGACAAAAAGGGTTGACCTCCCACATGGGTGGGGGCCAACCCACGAATTTAGCCTATTTTTCAAGGCCTTGGTCGGCTGGTATACTAGGGAGGCATGTGGGAAGAAGTGTGATTTGAGAGAATGAGAATAAAACAAAATGAGGTGGATCCCATCCACACTCATTTGCTCATTTAGACAAAAGAACACCCCCTCACCCCTCTCCCTCATTTTCCTGCGGCCAACCTTCACCCACCAAGAGCAAAGAAACTCTCCACCTTCCCTCTCCATTGTTGAAGAAAGCTCCAACAAGAAGGAAGTTCTAGGAAAAAGTTTAAGTTCCAAAAGTGCACAAAACTTGAGGAAAGGCTAGGAACTTGATTTAGAGTATCTTTGAGCTTCGCCGGAGTTGGTCAAAGTTTGCCGGAGTTGGTCAAAGTTAGTCAAAGTTCAACCGGGAAGCGTAGAACGCGCTTAAGCTCACTTAAGGTGAGGATGACCGACTATATTGCTTATAATCTTTGGGTTAATTTCATGAGATTTCCTAAATGAATATACAATGTGATTTGCATGGATTATTAATGATTAAAAATGCCTAAATGAAATTACTATTGATTATACATACGTATAGTTTGCATAATATACAAATTTAAGAATAAATTGTGTATGTGGATATGTTATGACTATGATGGCATGATAGTTGAATCCACCATATATGAATCCCATTTGTGATAAGTATGCACTTTTATTTCATGAGAAGAAGCCATGAAAGTATAAAAGTGATATTTTGATATTAAGGCCAAATTACACATGAATGAAGAATTATATTGAAATGAGTAAATGACTAGTATTGAGATATTAGTTGAAATTGTAGTTGAATAATGGATGAATGGATCCTAAGATATTGTATTGTAAAGAATCGGTGATTATTGAGCTGGGCTTTAGACCGATGTAGATAACGGTGATTATTGAGCTGGGCTCTAGACCGTAGTAGCTATCGGTGATTATTGAGCTGGGCTCTAGACCGACGTAGATAACGGTGATTATTGAGCTGGGCTCTAGACCGTAGTAGTTATCGGTGATTATTGAGCTGGGCTCTAGACCGATGTAGATGACGGTGATTATTGAGCTGGGCTCTAGACCGTAGTAGGTAATGGTGATTATTGAGCTGGGCTCTAGACCGTGGTAAAAAAAATGATGAATTGACACTAAACGAATAAAGTTAACCATGATATAATAACACCCTAGATTGATGGTCTTGGAAATTGAAACTTTGATTATACTTAGTATAGTTGTCATTGTACTTGTCAAATGCTTCCAAGTACTAACCTCCCCTTCAAGGGGGAGGCCACCTCACAGTTTCAGGGAGGAGCTGAGCTTGCTACCAGTGCCCGTTGCTCCGGGAGAATCCAAGGAAGGAAGACGTGGTTCATGCTTCCTCCGTTCCTATTTAAAAAAAACATTTAAATTAATGCTCATGGATATTATATTTTTGAATAATCATTTGGGGGCTTGTATGCCCATGTTTGCCAAAGTGTGGCACGAACACTTGTTATATTACTTCCACTGTTTTAAGTGAATATTTTACATTATGTTTGTTTACGGATGTACTATGTGTGAATGGTATACAAGACGCCTTGTACAATATGGATGAGTTGGACTGCGGTTGACTATTCGTATTGTACGGCGGGTTGTTGACGTGTCCGGCAGGTCCGGGGCGTGACACTTTCTTACTCTTTTAGAGGTTAGAGGGGTTTAATGCACCAAACCCTCCCTTGCTATAAAAATTCAACGCATTAGTCCTCCGTGATTAAAAATGCGTCAAATCTACCTGCGTTATATGATTCATGCGCAAAATCCCTTTTGTGAATAAGTTTAACGATTTTAAAATCACTTTTCTTAATATATACTTCATATATTTTTTAAGGGAAAGTTTCCGAAATAGGACTAAAAAGGTTTGGAAATTCCAAAGTAGGACTGTCATGTTTTTATTACCAAAATAGGAGTAATTACTGCCAAGTTTGGAAAATACTGCCAAAACATGACCGTAATTATTCCTATTTTGAAATTTTCAAACTTTTGTAGTCCTATTTCGGGTAATATTCTTATTTTTTAATCACTTTTCTTAATATTATGATTGAATATTCAAGTAAATTTGTCAAAATCTCTACTAATAATTAAATTTATTTGTAATTAAATTCGTTTTATAGAAAAGATTTTACGCATGATTAATAATAATAATAATAATAATAATAATAATTAGGGGTGGGTTCGGTTCAAACGATTCGGTTTTCACCTAAAACCAAATGTCGAACCAAAGTTAAAAGTTCGGTTCGGTTCGGTTTTATGTTCAAAAATTTGGAACCATGGTTTGTTCGGTTCGATTTATTTCGGTTCAATTTCGGTTTTTTCGGTTTTTACCAATATATTTTTGTTGATTAGAAAATTAGTAATTAGAAAACAAAAAAAAAAACTATATGAAACTGGTATTATAGTTATACACTTCGAAACAATGAATTAGATAGTACGTGTATACCAATTTAAACATTTCCTAATTAATTAAATGTGTGAGTTTATATGTGAATTATATACAGTGTATTCGCAAAATTTTATTAGTAAATAACCTATTCTACTTTGTTTTTACACAAAAATATTCATGCCCTAAAGTTTCACGTTTTTTGCGATGTTGTTTAAAGTATAGTTTATATAACACATATTTGTTCAATGTAAAAAACTATGTGATAACAAATATACATACATAACATATAATATATCAACAAAATATCATCATCAGGCAACGACAAGCAAAATGTAAGTTATGACTTTAAAATATCAACATAATAGTATTATAGCAATAGACTAAGTGTATGTACAAGTATTTCACTTAATTAAACAATAAATATTAAATATCAATATCTTTCAAATCATAATAAATTTAGCATCAAACATTAATTTTCTAGAATTAAGAATTAAGAACTAAACAAAATATTATACTTAATGATTAATAAATAAAATAACTAGTTTTAAAAGGTTCGGTTTTGAGATGTGAAAACCAAAACTGAAACCAAACAACAACGGTTCGGTTCGGTTTTTTGAGTTCGATTTCGGTTTCTTGCGGTTCGGTTGTTTTGGTTGCAGTTCCGGTTTTTTCGATTCGGTTTTCGGTTTGTCAAACCCAGCCCTAATCTTAAAAACTTATAATTAAGCATCAATGATGGTTAGGGTATTTTAGGAATTATAAAAATGTTGGTGTAACTCTAAAGCAAGATATACTTGTACCATTTGTTTTGATCATTGTACCCTTAATCATTATCCATATTTATGCTCCTTAACTCCGTTAGAATCAAACTGTTGAGTTTCCATGAAATTAACATTCTAGGTGGCCTTCGTTTTATTATTATTGTATGTACTTAATTGCTTTGATTTTCATTTATTTTTGCATTTTAAAATGATTACTTTGAATGATTTAGTATATATTTTTACAAATTTTACCCGTGAATAGTGCTCTGTTTATTCCTTCAAATTACATACGGAGTACTATATTTGGTTTTCCTAAACAGGTCTTATTAGAGGTGGGACTTTGAAACCAAGAATCGGAAAATCAAACCGTTATGGCCTGGTTCGGTTCGGTTCCAACATTTATTAGTTATTTATTAATGGTTCGATTCCTATTTCTTATTAACAGTTGGTTCTCGATTCCTTAAAAAAGTATGTGCTCGAAACTTTTAAGGAACCATTATATATATAATAATAATTAAAAATTTATATATTACTTATTAGTATATACTACATATGAGAAATATTCAGGTCAGGTATACCTGACCACTGCCCCCGTCCGGCCTCCTCCATTTGGGGGTCTTCCCGATGGTATTTTTTGCTCAAATTTTTTGTGTAGGTTCCTCATTAAGTCTAGTTAATCCATACCAAATTTCAGCCAAAAATTCAATCGGGAAGATCGTCAAATGATTTTTGCAAGTTAACTGGTCCGGAAAATACATATTCCGGACCAGTTAACTTGCAAAAATCATTTGACGACCTTCCCGATTGAATTTTTGGCTGAATTTGTTTGTGGATAAACTAGACTTGATGGAGAACATGCCATAAAAATTTCATCAAAAAATTCCACCGGGAAGGCGGCCAAACGCCGCCGGCCGGACGGCGGTTCCTGTCCGGACGTCTGGACAGGATCAGGACTCTACTACATATATTTTAATGTATATTTACTTATTTATTTTTATATTAAGTTTGCTATTTGGAATTGGTCCTTTGGATGCTTTGCTCTTCACAAACTTTTGTCTCTACTAATTTACATTGCTGATTCAAGATAATAATTATTGATTGTAGTGAATATCTTGTTTTGTTTTATGTACTAAATTGTCAGTTCGGTATGTACTTATGTTTAAAACTCAACTTGTGAGATTCGAAATGATGATAAACATATTTATGTTTATTATAGTTTTCAACATTGAATGACTTTATTTGGCACAAATTTACTAGTGTTTTTTAATATATTTTTTAAAAACTAGAAACCGTAAAATGGCAAGAACCGAACCGTTAAAGAATGGTTCGCTTCCATGCCAGTTTCTTAAATGATTTTGTGAGTTGTTTCATCTACTTTGCCTAGGAACCGAAGCTACTAATGATCTTCCAAAACTACATTGATACATACCTTTGTTCGCCCATAAGAAACGTGTATTTGGTGCAAATGATTTGTACAAATATCACATTGGGCATATCACATTGTACAAATATCAAATGATTTGTAAAAAAAACTAGTACTAATAATAATAATAATAATAATAATAATAATAATAATAATAATAATAATAATAATAATAATGTGTCGAATTTAGTGCAGGAGCTTAAAAATTTGTCCGATACAACTTTCTAGCTCACTGTCAGAATATCAAGCAACCTCTCCCCCTTCTACAGTTCTAACTACCGGTATAGAAACGATAGTTCTCTTTTTGTCTTTGATTTCTCTGTCAGAAACGCAAACCTTTTTCTTGAGAATTTCGTAAACTTCAGGTGTTGGCATCACTTCTCCAGCTCTCAGTTTCGAATCCAAGCAAGTATGTTTTCATTATATTGAGCAGATTTAGAAGGATATAGCAAAAACAGAATAAGCAGTTAGAAATTAGAAGTTAGTTAAGCTGAATCAGCAAGTTGTTAGAGAAATTGTTGTATAATACATGACAGAAAAGCTTTATTTCTGATTCATTACAAAATGACATCTCTGTTCGATTCTTCTACCATTTCTCTCTTTACTAAATGCTCCCAAAACTCGAACTGATCTTATCTGGTTTATACTCGAACTTAATATAGTTCCTGTACTACAACAATCCAGTAGGTGAAAATGGAAGAATACTTGCAATGCATGAAGACTCTGCGTTCTCAGATGAACGGTTTTTTTCCATCTCTCTGTCAATAATTGAGAAGGTTTAGTACTCGATCAGTTGGGACAATGAATCATACAGACGCTCCTGTGTGTATTCACAATTTTTTGCGTTCATGTCTACAAAATAAGAATAATGAGACTATATGTTGAATTTACTGCATACTGCTGAATGGATGAACCTTTTTGTATCATTGTGTGTGTGTGTATGATTCCAGATGTGGAGGATCAAGCGGCAAAAGTTTCAGCAGAAGAGCAGATGCTCTTTGCTACAGTTCAAACGCTCGAAGGAGACCTCAGTTCAGGTTTTTGCCAATTCGAAGCTCTCCATGTTAGACTACCTGTAAAATAGAAGCCATTCAATGAGCTGTATACCTGTTGCCTGTAGTATTATTGATAAATGAATCAATATGTTGTGTTGATTTTCATCTTTTTGCGATGATCCATGGAACTTTCAATGCATGTCAATCCAATCAAAATACAGATGCTTTTTCTGGTACTGCTAGTATGAGAGTTTGGACTAATTCAAATATACATCGAAAAAGAATGTTTGAATTTGCTGTTAAGAATAGAATTGCATGAAGACTCGTGCTTCGAGTTGATGTGATGAACCTTAAATGTGCAGGACATATCAGGGAAACTTGTAGGATTATTTTATGAACCAGTGGGGTTCGTTTCGTCCATATGTTTGATTTTGTTTTTCTATTTATGTTTTGTATTAATACCAGAAAAGTTTTTTTTTTTCTGGATACCACGGAAAAGCACACCAGAACACTTCTATATGATGTAATGGGACACTAAAGCTCACCTTCACTTGTGGACAGTTTTTCATTTGTACTGCTTGTCAAGCACACAATTCCTGTGCAAGTGGGGACCCCCCTATGATGATGACTTTTTTCGTAGTCTCATTTCATTATACTTCATAAGAAGACTGCAGCAAGGACATCCGGTGTTTTTGCACGAATTTATGATGCTAACTAAATTTAGAAAATCAAATCTATCATATATTAGATTTCGCTGAAAAAACATAGTCGGGATTGAGATGGTGATGACTGAAGAGTTATGAAGTTCTTACATAAATCATACGTGCAGTGAAGAGGCATACTCTTCAGACTAAGGAGGAAACTGACAAAATGGAAAAGGCAAAGGGAGAAATCTGCTCTATGATCTTGGCAAAACAGAGAAAGTTTCCTTCTTTGGAAGCTAACCTATCCACCCTCTATCAGGTATCCATTTTTATTACTTTCTTAAAATTGAAATGCAAGCAGGGAATTTGTGAATATGCTTTTTAGTTTTTCTTGTGGCATGTATCAAAATCTACATAATTGCAACCTCATGTCAAGTTCTATTTCTGATATTTCTTGATCCATGTATTTATGTGATCTAGTTACCTCCTCTCTGAGGAGGATATACAGTGAAAAATGAATAACATGTACAGATATGTGTTTAGTATGTGTGTTTGGTGTCTTCTTTAATGTATGAGTTGTGAGTTTGCTGGTAGGACCTTGTTACTCTATATTAGAAAGGCAACAGGAATTGAAATGAAGGAAATGAAATCTCATATTGATGACAATAGGCAGTACAGAGGGTTTATATAGTACAGAAGCTAAACAGAATTACAACCACAATAACTAGTTCTATTAGACTAACTGTAACAATATTATTACAAAGAGTGTACGTATTATTATTCCTAACATTCCCCCTTCAAACTTAGGGTGATTGTTTTGGAAAGTCAATCACACTAAGTTTGGTTTTGAAGTCTAGAAAAGAAGAGGCAGATAGAGGCTTTGTAAGGACATCAGCAAGTTGATGAGGGGCTGGAATATGAAAGACTTCAAGCTGCTTGGATTGATCTTGCTCTCTGATAAAGAAGAGATCAATTTCCATGTGTTTTATTCGAGAATGAAGGACATGATTATGTGCAAGTTGTACTGTGCTCAGATTATCACAATAAACTTTGGAAATTGTGAAAGGAACTTGCAGTTCTCTGAGTAGATATTGAACCCATAAGAGTTCAGCTGTGGTATCTGCTAAGCTTCTGTACTCAACTTCTGCTGAGGATCTAGCAACTCTTACTTGTTTCTTGGACCACCAAGAGATAATATTTGATCCAAGAAATATGCAGGATCCAGAAGTTGATCTTCTATCAACAGGATCTGAAGCCCAGTCAGCATCACAAAATGCTAAGATAGGCAGAGGTATAGTGGTTAAAGGAAGTGGTTTGATGATGATGCCATGTGTAATAGTGCCAGAAAGATATCTCAAGATGTGTTTGACTGCCTTCCAGTGATCTGGTAAAGGTGTGGCCATGAATTGACAGACCTTGTTGACTGCATAGCTGATCTCTGGCCTAGTAAGAGTAGCATATTGTAATGCTCCAACTATGGATCTGTAGGTGGAGGGGTCAGGTAAGTAGTCACTTCCTGTGTTTGTGAGTTTGCAGCTGCTTACCATAGGTGTTTTCACCCCTTTGGAATCAAGCATTCCTACTTTATGTAGTAGGTCTTTGACATATTTAGCTTGAGACAGGTGTAAGGAGCCATTATTCATTCTCCTTGCTTCAATTCCCAGGAAAAAATCAATTTCACCCAGATGTTTGAGTGATAATGAGGATTGTAGTGTATGAATAAGTTGCTGAATTGCAGTAGAGTTGTTACCAATGACAAGAATGTCATCAACATAGATGAGAATGTAAATCTGAGTTCCAGGAGATAGAAATATGAGTAGAGATGGATCACATTTACTCTGTTTAAAACCAGCAGCATAAAGTATCCTGTGCTTGAAAACCTGGGGGTTGAGTCATGTAGACCTCTTCCTCAAGAGTTCCATTTAGAAAGGCATTATTGATGTCAAGCTGTTGTATGGACCAGTTGTGAGAGATAGCTAGAGTTAGAAGAATCCTGATAGTAATGGGCTTAACAACTGGGGAGAAAGTTTCTCCAAAATCAAAGCCAAATCTTTGAAGGAAGCCTTTAGCCACTAATCTGGCTTTGAACTTGTTTATAGACCCATCAGAATTTTCTTTGATTCTGAAAACCCATTTGCAACCAATGGGTTGTTTATCAGGTGGTAGAGGAACAAGAGACCTTGTTTTATTTGCCATTAAGGCATCATATTCTGTCTGCATGGCTGAGAACCACTGAGGAGATGAAATAGCTTGCTTAACTGACTTGGGCTCAGTATGAGCTAATAGTAAGGTAGGATTTAGTCTAGGTTTGACAATTCCTGACTTTGCCCTAGTTTGCATAGGATGAGTGTTAGTTGGATGAGAGAAGGAAGATGAGGTTGATGATGAAGTTGAAATAGATTGGGTGGGAGATAGGACTGGGGTTGAAATAGGTTGAACTGGTGAAGGAGAAGGAGTGGAAGAAATAGAGTTAGATGAGTCACAAGATGAGTTGGAGGAAACATTGTTTTCTGAAGCAGTAGGTTGAGAGGAATTTGTGTGGGGTTGAGATGGAGGAATAGAGGGTTTAAAAGAGGTAGGGTGAAAAACAGTTAAAGGGACAGAAGTTGGAGACTGAGTTTGAATAGAGTGATGAGAAGTGGAAGGGAAAAGCACAGAATATGGAAATCTGGATTCATGAAAAGTAACATCTTTGGAAATGTAGACTTTGCCAGATGATGAGAGACATTTATACCCTTTGTGTTGTGATGAGTAACCTAGAAAAACACACTCTTCAGAGTGAAATGCCATTTTATGTTTGTTATAAGGTCTGATGAATGGGTAACAAGAACAACCAAATACTCTGAGAAAAGAGTAGTCTGGTAGTGAACCATACAGTTTGAAATATGGAGTAGAGTTTGCAATGGATTTGGATGGAGTTCTATTTAGAAGATGTACTGAAGTTGCAAAGGCAGCATCCCAGAATTTAAAAGGTAGTGAAGAGTGAGCAAGAATGGATAGACCTTTTTCTACAATTGTCCTATGTTTCCTTTCAACAACACCATTTTGATGGTGTGTGTGAGGACAGATTAATCTGTGAGTGATGCCTTTTTCATTAAGAAAGGTGGTGAAGGATCTGAATTCTCCACCCCAGTCAGATTGAATTGACTTGATGGAGTGGGAAAATTGATTTAGAACATACTGATAAAAGTTCTGAAATGCTGTGAAGGCATCAGATTTCTTTTTCAGGAAATAAATCCATGTGTATTTGGTACAGGCATCAATGAAAGAGATATAGTATGAGTAACCATCAAAAGATAATATGGGAGCTGGTCCCCATTAATCAGTGTAGATTAACTCAAAAGGTGACTGATAAATGGTTACAGATGTGAGATGTGTGTGCTGGTAATCTATGTGCTTTTCCCAAACAACAGGCATAACAAAAGGAAATATCACTTTTATTAATGGAAGACAGATTACAGAGTTGTAGAACACATTTAAGTGCCTCAAAATGAGGATGTCCTAATCTGAGATGCCACAAATCAGAAGAAGTAGGTACATTACATGTTTTTGATGTATTACAAGTGGAAATAAAAGATATAGGATGCACTGATTGATTTATTACAGACTTAACAGACTTAACAGACTCAGCAGCAGGTTGGTATGACCCAAGAGGAGGAATGGATTGAAACTTGTACAGACCATCTGCACCAAGAACTCCATGTAACAGAACTTGTCTAGAAACCTGGCATTTGACATAACAGTCATGAGGATAAAACTCAAAGTAAACATTGTTGTCTTTAGCAAATTGACTAACACTCAAGAGATTTTTAGTTATGGAAGGAACATGAAGGATATTGTTTAATGAAAGAGACTGAGATGCATTATAGGGAGAGAGAAAGGAAGAGAAACCAATAGATTTTATATCCAAACCTTGACCATTGCCTATAAAGAGCCTGTTAGTTGTAGCAAGGGGTTCACTGTGTTGGAAGTTTAGTGGATCAGCTGTAACATGGTGTGTAGCCCCTGAACCTGGGAACCAATGCTGGTTGGTTGGTGCTGGGCCAAGAACAGAAGAATTTGCACTGGCAAAGGCTGCAGATGGTGAGGGTCTTGGAGATTGATGTTCCCAACTGAAATGATCTGAAGCTGGAATGGTAGATTGTTGATTAAAGAAGGTGCCAGAAGGGTTTGGAGATGTGTGTTGTTGATATGCAGGTTGTCTGAATTGATGGTTAGGTGGATGAGTAAATGGATATGGAGTAGGGTATGATGGTTGTGAGTTCCAGTTGTTTGATGGTGAAGGTATGGTGGTAGTGTATGATGTGTGAGAATTAGGATGTTGATTTGGAAGGGAGTTGGGTTGAGGATTAGGGTTTGTATAAGCAGGGTTATAGCGATGATAGCATATGAGTGCATGATGGCCTGATTTACCACACACTTGACAAATAACAGAGTTCCGGCCACCAGAACGACCACCACGACCTCTGTTATAGCCACCACGACCACGTCCTCTATAGGAATTGCTATTGTTAGGGTTTGAAAATTGGGCAATATTGACAGAAGAATTCTCAGAGGAATTTGCTTCAGAATTGCTATGATTTAGGGACAAATTTTCAACTCTAGCCACATTAGCAGCAAACAGATTTTGTTGAGTTGATTCACGCAGCTTTTTCATACGCATTTCTTTGAGTGCAAGCATAGGTTCAAGTTCAGAAACTGTTACCGGATCAGTAATGCTTCGAGAGGTTACAGATGATACGAGAGATTCATATTCTTCTGGCAATCCTTCAAGGATAACATTTACATGATCCTTAGCAGATATAGGTTCTCCAATCGTCATGAGATTATTGACTATGTTTTGAATTCGAAGAAGATACTCGGATATCGATCGTTCTCCTTTTCCAGTATTATAGAGCTCCGATTTCAATTGTCTGGCTTTCGCAGTGAGATTTGACTGAAAATGTTTGCGAATCGCACTCCAGAGTTCGTGCGAGCGTTGGCAGTGAATAATGCGAGCATGAAATGATTCAGTCAAGGACGAAAGCAGCCACGAGAAAAGCATTTGGTCCTGTTGCTCCCAAATAACGTACGCATCATTGATCGTCTTGTTGCCTTGATCATCACCATTGATAAACTGGTCAGGAATTTCAGGTTTTTCAACAAACCTAAACAGTTTGTGTGCACGAATCACTGATTCGATATGATGCTTCCAGAGGAGATAGTTATTTGAATCAAGTTTAATTGGAATAGGATGTGTGAATACTGCTGGAAATGTAGGATTTCCAGGAGCGGAAGAAGGTGAGGTTGTAGAATCTGAGTTCGTCATGGTAGATCGAGCAGAAGCTTTGATACCATATTAGAAAGGCAACAGGAATTGAAATGAAGGAAATGAAATCTCATATTGATGACAATAGGCAGTACAGAGGGTTTATATAGTACAGAAGCTAAACAGAATTACAACCACAATAACTAGTTCTCACAGACTAACTGTAACAATATTATTACAAGAGTGTACATATTATTATTCCTAACACTCTATAACTTATCACCTTGACTTCTTTAAATACTATTCTGCCTTAACTGGCAGTGTAAAGCATCCATATCTAGGTTTGCCGTAAGATTTAAATGGAAATATTATTTGACATGTAATCATCTGTCCGCTACTAATCTTAGATTGAAAATAGCTGGTTTGATTGAAGTTGTTTAGCATTTTTCAATATCATCAACTAGCTTTAAGCATGATCTCATTCTAGAAGTTGCTTAAGCAAAATAAAATTGCTCACGAACAACCATCTTCGCATATACTTAAAAATAGTTGGGCTTTGATCCATGTCTTTAGTTGTACCAACAAAACAAGGAAAACACTTAATTTCAATTTTCCTATCTTCTTTTCTTGTAAATGATATAAATAGTGTTTCTCTGATCCTTGTTATATCTGTTTTCCAGTCATTAGAACTTATTCAACAGGAAAGAGGGAACTTGCCAGTGAAACTTTCAGAGAAGAGGTAGTTTAAAGACCTTTCATCAAAGATTTTATTATTGGAAAGGGATGTTATATTTATTTATACATAATATCTCCTTGCAGATCATATTATTCCATGGTTACTGATGATATCATCAATCAATTGAAAGAGCAACAGGTTTTCCATCTTCATTATCCACCATGTTTTTCCATTGTCATGTACATATTTAGATTGTAAATGCTGCTATGCTGAATAGCGTTGGATGGATGATCACAAGCATTCCTCATTAATTGGAGAAAATTCTCAGGTAATTCCTTACTGAACTTTGCTTCTTATCACCCTTATCCTTACTGTTTTAGTGTAATTGTTTTCTGTCCATAACCAAGCTCATCATTGAATTGAAGTTTTTTAAAGGAACCTCAAGTCATATTTTAAAATGTTTAGTTCGTTGAGTTCTTGACTATATATGATATGATGTTTGGTATACTAATGAGCAATGACTTAATGCTGCAGCCAACTGACACAACTTTCAAGAAACCTGGTGAACTTGAAGGTATGAGTTAGGAAAATCCATAGTGCATTAATAAATTGACTTTAAGGAACTGTTGCTTAGCATCTACTACTACTGTACTACATAGTACATACTAGATGCATAGCTATATGATAGTTTGTTATTGTAAATTGTAATAAACCACTACATGATTTTCTGACTTCAAACAATGCTTTTATAACCAAACGAGTTGAATACTGAAGAGGTAATATCGTTTCCACTCCAATATGGTGAACAGGTAAAACCCAGCGTCTTGCTTGTTCATATACCAGGGGGTTTCACATGGGAAGAAAATATGTTCCATACTAATGAATTTCGGTCCATAATAACCATGGGGCCTAACACATAAGATATTGTAATACTTACCATTGAGGCCCTACCGATTAGTATTACACAGATTTGATTTTGAAATGGGAACAAATAGAAAACTTCTTTTTCTATAATCACACCTCATTACTTTTTCACTAACATGGTAGAACTTTGACGTACATGAACATGGCCAAAATGAGCTTTAAGTTTTATATAGGTTCTAATGCAATGCTGATCTTTTTTAGATTCATTTATTAATGCCATGATTAGCTATAGATATAGTCCTACACCTAGAACATATGACCAACCTAGGATAAAATCAACTTTTTGCACTCTCAGGATAGACCAAGAGGCATATGTGCATAGTTGTTTGATGGCTAGTAGTGATAAACTTAAGGAGAATAATACTTTACTGTTCTCGAGAGAATGTTACTTTACTGTTCTGGAGAGAATAATAAAGTCCGGTTGATCTTCAGTCTGTCAGGATGATGCAGTCAAAAGCGTTTCAAACAATTATGAAGCTGCTAGTAATGAACTAAGCCTCGTGAAACAACAGAAGTTAGAACTTGATTTGGAAAATAGCAAGGTTTGTTTATGCAGTCCTTAATTTTCATTTCATATTAGGTAATTTTAAAATTTGAATTTATGAGCTGAAGAACTATCCAGTAGATAGTACTCGAACTGCTTATTAAAGCCATCGGGAGAATCAATTATTTTTTGTTTGTTATGCTCGAAATTATTTTATATCACCTTCACCAGCTCTTAAGCTTAAAGTTGTTCGTGCTGTTTCACATTGAAAACAGAGAATTTTTAAACATTATTGAATAATGGGGTGATAGATTATTAAATTCCCATTCTACAGTACACACATTTCCATGAAGTAGTTGTGCGTTCATTAGTTTTCTGGGTTCATGCTGAGTGCCTGAGTGCTTGTCCATAGCCCTTACGTCCTAGGGCACATGGAACAATGGAAGTTTCCCATTGAATAACAAAATGTATAATCCAAAGATATATAGAATGTTACCTACACATTTTCATTAAACAAATACTGAGTATAGTATTACATCTAAATATGAATGAAAAGTGACTATTTAATAATTGGATGTACTAAAATGCCCTTAGCATCAATTTAGGCAAAAAAACAAATAGCAGTTTTCTAACTTCTAACCTATGATTGTGTTTGGTAAGTGGTAACACTACAACTATGGTTTCACACACCAAATAATAATTAAAATAAGTCACGCTACATGTGCTTTTTTGTCTGAATTAGCTGAATATGCTATAGAAGACACTTAGTTTTTTCCATATAATTTCATTTTATTTTATTAATAAAATACTACGTATAAGTTAAATATCTTTATTTCATAATTTATCATATTCAGCCAATTTAGACATAACTTTAACAATCTGACCACATTCTTTATATTCAGCCCATTTAATGTTACCAAATGAGCTCTAAAAAACTTCAGTCAAATGCGCGTCAAGGAACTTGAGGTTCTTTGAGGTGACATTTGGATATATATATATCCAAATGTATATAGATTAAAGATCAAATAAGAACAAGGCTTAACGTGAGAACATGAGAACACCACATTTACCCTGATGTGATGCACAATGAGGCTCGTCCAATGCACTTTTTCATGTTTAATATAATATTTACCAAAATGCCACCGTTATTATTTATAATGGCTTGTTTGGAGCAAAGTCAAAATGTGCATCAGACGGGCTCTATTGTGTATCACATTGGGTTAAATGTGAGTGTTCTCACGTTAAGCATCGTTCTCATTGGAACCACACCCTATATATATAGAATTTGGTTCAAATGAGAACATGATCTAAGGAGTGAAATGAGAATGATTATGGAACGTTGGATTTGGATATTGTGTATGATATAAAATAGAAATGTGCACTATCATAAATTAAAAAATGTGCATTTCAACTGTGCATTATTTTAACCACAAATATGCACGTTTGAACTTTGCATTACTTTAACTATAAATGTGCACCTCCGTGAACCATAATGTGCATCATTATGGATCATTCTCATTTCTCATGGGACGAAGTGTTCTCATGTGCTTATACATATAGCTCATCTCATAGGTTTGAACAGTTTGAAGTTAGTAACTTAGTATTAATTGCATTTTCTCTAAATCTGTTTGCTTATTGCAGTTGACTCAATCTGTAGAGATCATGAAGAAGAAGATAAATGATTTTAAGGTCCGTTTTGAACTCATGACCAAGTAGGGACTTTTATCTAAATTTTCCAAGACCACTTTCTCTTTGATTTATTTACATAATGTGTATTCTTATGGCACACTGTGAAGGATATAAATTGGATGGTATGGCAACCTTTTCAATATAAATTAGATTGCCACTCCCAGAGTCATATTTTGAATGCTACTTCCTTTTTATTTCCATCTGAAATTAGGACAGTTACAATTATCTATATGAATCTTATTAGCACATAATAAGTGCACATCCCCTAATGGGACATTTGAAGAAGCATTTGGGATTAAATTCTTTATTACGTAGTATGTTGTAAATGAAAAAAAAGTAAAACCCCTCTTCTTGAATCACCTGAAACTATGTTGCTATAATGATGGGTTGGTGATTACAGCCAGAACTGAGGGAAATGGATGTAAAGTTTTTGGAAAAGGAGCTTCTAGCACTTTTAGCAGATAAGGCTGAACTAGCCGAGTTTATGCAGTCTTTACAACTTCAGATAGTGAAATTGAAGGTAGACATTTTTGTCCAGCATTTCTTTTGCACTTTTAATGCATTAATGTCAAATGATCAGCATAGGTAGACTTCTAACTAGAATTACTTTTTGATATCCTAATAGAACATATGATCGTAATGCGTTAAACACGTAAATCTAAATTTCAAACATCTCAGGGAATTTCACATACAATCAACTGTTCATGTGGAGAGAAGTACGAGATAGAGTTGAACTCTTGTGTTGGATGAGGAAAGTACTGAAGAAAACATTACTGTAAATCATATGCACTTTCCTGCTGGGGGACGTCAGACTGACCATGCTTTCTCTCAATACAAGTAACTCATCATGACGATTTGAAATAAAAGGATATGTTTGCCTCTGTTGCGTATACGTTTGTGAGTATCATGTGTGCTTGTGTGAGTTGTGTTGTGTCTGAATATTTGTTTCTGAAAAGAAAGAGACCAAACCCAACACCAGCTTTTGTTTCTTACTTTGATGTATCCCAAGTATTGCTTTCAATACATGCACTGGAAATGCAAAAAAACAGTGATTGCAATATGTGATTACTATGTGCTTCATTTTTATAATATCCGGCAAATGTTCCCCGGCATTTATAATATCATATGCACTTTCCTGCTGGCTGACGTCAGTCTGACCATGCTTTCTCTCAATACAAGTAACTCATCGTGACGATTTGAAATAAAAGGATATGTTTGCCTCTGTTGCGTATACGTTTGTGAGTATCATGTGTGCTTGTGTGAGTTGTGTTGTGTCTGAATATTTGTTTCTGAAAAGAAAGAGACCAAACCCAGCGCCAGCTTTTGTTTCTTACTTTGATGTATCCCAAGTATTACTTTCAATACATGCACTGGAAATGCAAAAAAAATAGTTATTGCAATATGTGATTACTATGTGCTTCATTTTTATAATATCCGGCAAATGTTCCCCGGCATTTGCCCCACCGATTTCGGTGGTTTTGCTTACCAGGTAAAAAAATGTGATTACTATGTGTTGTAGTCATACACTTGATGAGCTTGTGTACCTTTATTTTTTATACACGCTTGTATACCATTATATATGTATCTGAAAACAGTATCAATTTAGGTGCAAATTCTAATCCCCTTCAATATTTATTACCCTTTTTCTAAAAGGTAATAAAATATATACTTCACATGCTTCCTAGCTTCTCCAATGATGTGCAGATAACTTGTGCTTCATAACTCTCGGCTATGGTTGTGGTTGTGT
Source organism: Cuscuta epithymum (assembly GCA_945859915.1). Lineage (NCBI taxonomy): Eukaryota > Viridiplantae > Streptophyta > Magnoliopsida > Solanales > Convolvulaceae > Cuscuta > Cuscuta epithymum. The sequence goes on along the minus strand of CAMAPF010000944.1, from coordinate 582,553 downwards.
TGTTTTGGGATGTTACATCTTTCCATTTGATGCTATCTTCATCGTGAAGAAGCTTATGACTGCCACATTCCACACAATCTTGTAGAATAATAATCTTGTGAAGGCCCATGAGCAGGTCTGCATAGTCAGTGTCCCCGCTTTCCCCCACAAAGACTGTTATTCTGGAAAGATCTATCCCCCATCTAATAGAAAGGTACCTATAAAAGGACCAAATATAAATACTGCTTATTAGTTCCATAGAGTTCCTCTACCTCTTTTACTAGGAGTATATATTAGTACAGAGATGGATACCTGATTGCTTGGGATCTTGATGCATATAATGGAATCACATTCAACCTTAACCCAGCATGTGTGTATACAGTGTTGCAACGAAATCCTCTCATGCGTAGCCTTTGTCGAAGATCATTCACTCTCCGAGTCTAAATGGCAATATATCATCCGAAATGAGAAAGTAAAAAGTTGTTAATTTGTTAAACTTGATGGGCTTAATATATCACCTTGGTTCCCGCTTTAATGATATAAGTGTAGCATCGGGAGCTGCTTGGGCTAATGCAAGTCATGTCATCACTGTCAGTACCGCTGGCATCTACTTTGGCCAGCCTTGTCATGACTGATTTTACATTCTCACATGGCCACCGGTACTCAATATGCATTTCATAGTCTTCATCGAGTACCATATCCCTCCATGGATAGTACATTTCACTCCCACTGTTGCAAGCAATTGCATCAAAATCTTCCAGATTTGCTTGGCTATTCTTTATTGCTTCTTTCATCTCATGGAGACTCATTCCTGTCATTAGTACTAAACCTGTTTGGCTGGATTTTGAACCTCTAATTTGGTTCACATTGTTGATGATTAGAGATAATATCTCTGAAGCATTTCCCATGTTGTCATAACAATCTACTGCCACTACATATAGTGCTTGCCTTCTTCCCGGGAAATAGCTAATGGATAATTTGGGATTCAAAGATTGCTTCCGTGTTAGCACATTGATAAGTTCTTGCTTTCTGTTATCCATATCAACATCTCTGTTAAGTTTAAGGTCTGCATCAATGGAGAAGTTAAGTGAAAAGTCTTCAACCCCACATAGTGATTCAGTCATTGGTTCTTCAGTAGCTGGCACTATAACTTCAAGAAAATTTGCAGGGTGGCGTTTTCTGCAATGCTCGACATGGGATAAATAGTTAAGGCAATGATCTGGCCAGGAGAAGCGACTGATGTTTTTTAGACCATTCTTACGGCACTCAAGCCAGAGGGCTTTATCAACAACAAGCTTTAGAAGAGCATCTGATATTCCTTGTTGGTCATGTGGATCAACAAGCAACCCATTGTTAAGCTCCTAATTTACATTTTCACCCATTAAAATGAAGTGTTTTTCTACTCACTCAGATACGATCTAAATTTTGGCATATATTTTACCTTAATTATATCAACAGGCCCTCCATTTTTTGTTGCAACTACTGGTAATCCATAAGCTGCAGCCTGCAGGAGAAAGAGTTCTATGAATTTACAGGGTAGATAAAGACAAACCAGAATCTCCCATATGGTTCATCAAAGGTTATTACCTCAATAAGAGTGAGACCAAATGGCTCAACAAAAGCTGGATTGATGAAAACTCCCTTCAAGAACAGATAGTTTTTCCAAAGAGTTGTTATTAGTTAGGGGTCTTGAATCTTGATTAAAGAAAAGCACGATAGCGGGAATTTTTCTCCGCAGTTACACATTTATTAAATAACGTATTAATCATTGTTCAACTAGCTTTTAAAACTCGTTATGGAAAATATGTTTGTTAATAAGAGACATTGCTCATTGACAATATAACTCAAACAACCTTAAATTGAGGATTATTTTATTCAACTCAGACTATTTATTCAGCACACAAACTAAACAGTTTCATATAAAAATGTTACATAGTCCAGATAGTCATCTTAATACAAATGGACATTTTAATCCAGACAAGACTTGATAATAGAAATAAGTAAAAAGTCCCTTATTCTTGTCAAATTTAAGTTTGCACTCTATTTTCAAAATAATTAGTGTTTGCACCCCAAAGTCCAAAAAATCTATGAAATGGGGTGCAAATTTTATGTTTAGAGTGCAAATTCCAATTATTTTGAAAGTGGGGTCTAGATTCAATTTCAGCTGAAAAGTTGAGGTGCAAACTTCAATTATCCCTTCAATGTAGGTTGAGTTACCTTGGTTTTTGCAGCTAGGCGATATATATCAGGAACCTCGTGTTGCTTGTGATGCTTTGGATATGCCACCTGGCCGTATAGATTGTATCTGTCAATGAGCTTAAGTACTGCAGTGACAACTGTGGAGGTGTTACTTGACATCTCTTCTATATCATCTCTGTTGCCCAGTATAAGTGTCTGCATTGAATATTCAAGTGTTTCATGCTCAATGGTGTGCTCGACAAAACATATGCTCCCCTGTCTCACTAGACTTTGCTTACTTTCCTTTTGTGTTTGTCTAAAAAACTTTGTCGCTTTCCTTTTGAAGTAATGAGTTTGTATTTCAACTTATTTCTTTCTCTTCTGTACAAACCTCAATCACACAATTTTTACTTTTCTTATTTTACACCCAACACAAAGTTGTCAATATCCCACAGGACGGAGGTAATAGTATAAGATTTTGCATTTATGTATTACCATATTGGCTAGTTCTTGAAGGGCTCGGCATTCTCCAAAAGCCTTGATCAGAGTCATAACGTTCTTCTTAGGATCAGGACGGGACAATGCAAGTATCATTGGCTTGTGTGGGTTTGTGAAGAATTTCAAAATCTGCATTAATCTTAAGTTGGAGCACAGTATACTTTGCATCTTTCTATTGCTTCTCTTATTAATACGGAATATATTTTTTTCAGTTTTTTCTCATCTACCTGAACGGATTGAACAACATAATGACAAACCTCTGCCCATATGTGAGGGATAGGCTTCTTTTGGATTTTGCCTGTTCCACTAAAACCCTTGAGGTCTGCTTCACTGTCTACGAGATCTTGTGCTTTAACACTGCTGAAATCCATCCCGGGGTGTATAACCTGGTTTGCATCATATAACGAGTCTAGTTTATTTTCAAAGTTTAACATTCATGTATAATCCATAAAAAATAAATCTAGACTTTTACTAGTGAAAATGGTTATTATGCTTTTACCACCATCCTAGGCATGTATCGCCCAAGGCAACTAACTCCCCTCTGTCTCCTAATCCTAAGCTTCCTCTCCAATTGTACGTCAAAACCATCATACAAACCCCATTGCTCTTCAATCTCCTGCCTTGTGCTGGTGACCACCATTTCTGCAGAATCCAGTGCCAACTCCTCAGCTTCAATCCTTCTTATAATTTTATATGTGGCATTTATATCCTCTGTGAGCATCCCCTGTTTAAGCAATTGCTCAAACTTGTTTCTGCCCAGTGAGTGACCTGTAAATACCATAGGTACATTTAAGGTTCCTGATATGCGTGCTGCTACCTCTCCTGCATCAGCGTAATGTCCATGGATAACATAAGGCCACACAGGTTTCCCTTCATTTCCTTGTTCTGCTGCTAAAGCTCTTGACATATTGACTATGTGACCCAAAGCCCCATCTGTGAACTCTGGTATATATGGCCAGAGCGATTCTTTTGGTATGTATCTGCATAAGAAAATGTTGAAAAGACGGTTACATAAATGTTTTTATCGGCAGCTTCCATGCGTGTAAATTGGGGTGGGATGTAGCTAGCTCCAGCCCACCCCAAATCAGTTCAATTGTGCATATGCATGCATACTTTAGAGAACTTACAATGCAAAGTTTTGGGTGTAACACTAGTTGAAACGAGAACCTTCTCACCCAAATATGGTCCCCTTTTGATTATACTCGATGCACCCTCAAAAGATATAAATGGATCTCTAACATGAGAATTTGAATTTTTATAAATTTAACTATCAAGATTTATATGAAAGAGTTGTATATATGTTTTTTTACTACTGTATTTGATCTGGGTATAACTGTGCTAGTTTGAAAATGTTATACTCCGTACAAATTTAGTCAAGCTTGATGAGGAATCAATCACATTTATGATGTTTTGATGTATTACTTATCGCGTGGCCCACAGGGGATTCGGATTATATAGGCACCACAATTTCCAAAACCATCATGAGATGGGAAGGACAACATCTCTGTTGGCTCACCATAGCTAGAGTCAACCTCTGGACAAGTTATTTGCCGAGTCAGAAGATCAACGCGATTCACCCCATTCATGTTAGAGAGTGCCTTGGCAAGTTCTACGACGTATTTCACCTGAGAGCATAAATGAACTCTATGGTTAGTGAAATCACAGCCAACCTTTCTGATGACCGTATTTCTGGTCATCTTTTCCAAGTCGCATATTTGAATCATTTTAACATTTCTCTACCTGACCACCAGTATCAGAATCTCGTCCAAGTTCCATGTTTTCTCCACGAATCAACCTATGAATACTGCACAAATAAAGTGTAAACATCCCATGTAACTAGCACTTCCATGGAATACCTGCCTCTTATGCTAATTTTATACCCCATCCGGCCACCCCTCTCCCCTTTATGTTTCCCACTTCAATGTTTTTCCTTGAAGATGGCCTTATAGCTAGCAGAAACTTTAGTTACCTGATCAGAACAATGTACAGCTGTCTCGGTTTATCTTCATCACACCATATATGTGCATCTGAGTTAATTCTTGGCATATGAGAGAGAGAATCTGTTTTACTGATGACTTCCCCTTTCCCCTTCTCGCTTTCTGAGAGATCAGAAAGATCTTCTGACAAATCTATATGAACCTTTTTATCCAGCTCACACGTCCTTTTCACTAACAACCTTTGTGCATCCTCCCAATCTCTCTGCATCCATCAGTCATTGAATCATTTCCTCGGACCAACTGAACATTACATTTCCATCATTGGGTATGTCCTGGTTAGATAAGTGTGTGCGCTTCTTTCAAATTTTTAGTGAAAATAGTTACAAGTTGCTTAGTCCATACTCCGTACATCATCTTCCACCATAAACCAGCCCTAACAACTATGTTGAAGTCGGTGAGGTGTGTAGCTTAAATTTCTGACTACGCAGGGGTGTTCATTACTAGCCTAGTGTCACATATTAATTTTGTAAACATTACAATATAATAATGAACAAGTGAAAACATATTAAACTTTTAAAAATGTCAAGACATTCAGCAGATTCAACTATGTGTAGCTAAAGAACCCTTGCCACAAAAGATAGAGTGTGTAATTTACAAGTTAATATAACAGAGAGACCAGACCTGCTTCTTCTTGCGGGCGAGATGCCAAATCCGCCAGCACATATTCTCTAGCCTGTTATTTCGCTCACGAGAATTCCTTGTTGCTACAACCTGTAAGCCCATCATATACTCAGATGTATATATATTCGCGTAAACCACATGCATCAGTTCACTGAATATTTATCAGCTTCAGAGATCTCTTGCATGGTGGTTAGATGTCTTAATGAAGTACTTACTCGATGTTTGTTTGTTAGAAAGCAGTAGTTCTACGCACCTTAATCCATGTCCTATAGAGGTCGGTTTCATCGCATCTATTAACAACCTCTTCAACAAAGTACTGGGTCGGGCTAAATGTCTTCCCTAGTTCTTTCCCATTCTCATGAACTTGGAGAAGCTTTTCAGACGTGAAAAACATGTCTTCATCAAACTTGCTGAATGTTGTCTGCTTGAGGCTTTCCATCATCCGGTTCCTCCCCTCTCTGCCACTTTTGTTCCTCCCCACGTTCAGAATCGCCTCCAAGTACCCATTTAGCCACTCGTTTTCTGCCATTTCCCTTTTCTGTGTATTGGCAAGAAAAAAGAAGGGAAGTAGTAATACTCCGTAAGTGAGAATGTTCAATTTTACACGTACAAGTTGGAATGGAGAAGCTTGGCGCCTTTTACAAGAGTGGAAAGTAATAATAACGGAATGTTCCGCAATATATTCCGTACTGTTTTAACGGTTGTTTTATGTTCTCTTTTCTGTGGGCGGGCAGCATCATTCCATATGTTGGCCGATGAATCCATATCCCCCCAACATATTCGATCCATCTAGTGTAGCCGGCCAAAATTGCAGTTTTTTATGCTTAAATTATCTGCTGATCAGCCAAAAGTCATTGCTGGCTATTGATTTCACTATCTAAATATTATATTCATGTTTGGTGGTGGGTTTAGCTTATTACTCTCCACGAGGCTTTTCCTAGATGCCAATAATCCGGTGAAAAAAGTAGGCCTAGGACAGGTTGGGTTATTATACAAAACTGGTGGAAGCGTTTAAAAATATGTGACTTTTAAAACTGGTTCGCTTCTAATAAAAAAATTTGCACAACCGTTAAGAAGCCGAATCTGATCCAAACGGTTCAGTTCTTTATTTTATCATACGTTAATGTTAAAATATTTATTTAAAGCTGAAAACTTAACAAAATAATCAGTTTGTTCAATGCACAATTAGAATATGTAATAGGATTCTAATGATGAGTGACAGCACTCTCACCTGGGATAATCTTACAATCAGTGTACCTAGTTCTCCAAGTCGTCAGTATGAAAAAGTAGTCAATTTGGGTACTATTAGCTCCACTTTTATAGGTCATAAGGTGAGCGTATCTTTTCTTGAACCAAGTGTTCATCACGGCCAACTCATATGTCGAGGCAAAATCCAGAATGTTCTTCCCCACTTCATTTCTAGTGTCAAAATCATGTCCGCCATGGATACTCTCAAAACCATCACGACTTGGGGCCACATGCTCGTTGAGGTCGCCTCCTATGACCAGCTTTTCTCCCCTTGTCACGCCACTTCCTCAAGATCCTCCCAAAATTGTTGAGTAATAGATGCATTCAATCTCACTTGTGGTGCATAGGCACTTACCACAGACACGACCTCATTTCCTATTATCAACTTAATGCTCATGATGCGGTCGTTCTTCCTAAAGACTTCCACTACACCCTCAACATAATCATGTAACACCATAATGCATACTTCATTTCTGTTCTTTTCTCTCCCCGAGTACCACAACTTAAAACCCCCAAGATTAACCTCACATGACTTTTCTTAAACCCACTTAGTTTCCATAACCTCAGCTATCTCAGATGATCTTCCCGTAACCTCAGCTTATTACTTTTCATAACCTCAGCTATCTCAGATGATCTTCCCGTAAGAGAGCCAACATTCCATGTCCCAAAACGCAATCTAGCACCCTGCCTTTTCTTCTTCACACCACATCGACTCCCATCATGCCCTTGCATGCATATTTAACACCATCCCCGGGCATTGGAGTGGCGCGTCGCTTCTGATCGACGACCCAACGAGGCATGGACCGGTTCCGGTCGGACCGTCCCGCAAACCGGCCCAACCCACCACTGTGCGGGCCTGGACCGGCCCGATGAACCGGCCTAGGAACCGGACCTAGGACCGGCCCGATGTGTTAGAGCGGTCCGGTTCCGGGCCTACCCTTCCTTTGGAACCGGTCGGGCTGGGCCCGATTCTGGCCTATTTATTTATTTTTTTCAATTTTTTTTGTTTTGCCCGGGTTGGGCTAGGTGTTTTGGGGGGTTTGGGGGGGGGGGGGGGGGTCGGGGGTTAATTAGAAAAGCAAAAAAAAAAAAAATATGAACCGGCCCGAGACCGGCCCGAGACCGGCCCGGACCCGGTTGCAAACCAAGCCGGTTCCGGGCCCGCCCCCAAAAGATAAAAGCCCGGTTTGGCCCGGCCCGGAGCCCGGCCCATGCCTAGACCTAGCAGCCTTAGCATTCTTATCACCACACCCAAGCCTATAAAATGTAGCGCGCCCTTGCATATTTGACATCACCCCCAAGCGGAGGGATGACGCGTCGCTTACGAGCAACGACCTAGCTATAACGATATTCATATTTCGATTCATATCGTGTGATGTGACTAAGTGATATTGTTAGCCGTCACGCGCCTACCACATCACCCTCCTCCTTTATCCTTGCTTGGGACAAACATGATACCAAAAAAATGATCTCTGGAGTTGATTAAGAGATTAGTGAGATGGCAAAATTGAAACCACATCATTCACTCACACTACATTATAAACATGCAACCAACTTTCCAATTCTCACTTCAGTTAAGCCACGGAACACCCGTCACCACACCCACCCCCAAGACCCACTGGCCAACTCCATTTTAAAAACAAATACTCCCTCCGTTCCAAAAACTACTTCCCACTTTCCTTTTTGTGCCGTTCCCAAAAATTCTTCCCACTTTCCCTTTTTGGACAATTTGTGTGGCTCACATTCATTTTACCTTTTTCTCACACAACCACAACCACACATTTCCACTTTATTCCACTTTCTTAATAGGCGTGCCAAGTCAAACCGGGAAGAATTTTTAGGAACGGAGGGAGTAAACGATTACTAATTGGGATTTGGGGTTAGATATAATGGGGATAAAGATATTGCCGACTTAAATTCCACCACCATTTACCACATAAATTATTATTAAATACTACGTACTAATTACCATATCAACATTTTTAGTTAAATTGAAATTGTACTTAATAACACTATTTTCCCGAGTTTATGTACTCGTGAATCTCAGTTGCAATATAATACTCTTTACTCCATTGCATACGACTTAATGTACTCATTTGACACTTTTCTCAATGATCAACAAACATGGAATAAAAGCATATACTTGGATACACAGAACACAACGAGCTAGTCGTGAAACAAGCGAGATGATTTCCAGCTCAAGGCCATAAGTTTGGCATATGCACTGAAAGGAGTACAAATCTCCCGTCCCTCTTGCAAATCATTGCGATGATTAGACCCTAGAAGCGTTAACTGATTATACGTGTGTGTGTGAAGATTAGACCCTAAGAAGTATTATTAGCAGATCTCATTATACCACGCAGGCATGCCTGATATCATCTCACTTTCTGATGGATCATTGACAATTTATCACCTGAAAACCAAGAAAAGTTTGTCAAAACAATAGCCACAAACAGACATGAAAGTTCCTGATAAAAATGATGAAGACGATGACAACAGTAACAGTACTATTAGTCTATTAATAAGGTAAAACTGAGGCGAATAATAACAGCTCATTTGGTGACTCTGTTTTTCGGCTTATCAGCCAAAAGCAAGGTTGGAGTTACTTTTCTGACTGTATTGGCTGAAGTTACTATATATGACCATTTTAGTTATTTTCATATAACTTTTCTTAATTTCATTAATAAAATAAATTTTAAATATAACTTTTTTATAAATCAGCAGAATCGGCCAATACAGCCACTACTTCAACCAGAACTTCATAATTTTTTTGTTCATGTACTTCACATATTCCATTTATATGTTCTACTATTAATCAATGCCGTCAACTCATCCCCCTTTTTATTTTTGTACTTTCTTTTCAATTTATGTCGTTCAATTTTTTGTTTTCTTTATAATAGAGCTTTTAATATATACAGTTTTAAAAATACTGATCAAATATTAAAATGTGTGAGAATTAATTTTTACTTCAGTCAAACTTGTATAGCCATTATATTTTGGGACAAGCACAGTGCTAATTTGTTATAAAAATTATTCCAAGTATATATAAAATCTTTTTAAATCCCTTGTACATTGATAAAAGTTTGAAACTGGGATACTGGTAATCCCAATTGTGGAGAGCTTTACAAAAATAATATCAAGTTAATGACAGTTTCACAAAAAACACATCTACATAACGAAATGTTAACAGTGTTGAGCCGCTGACCATTTTTTGAAGCTCTAAACGGGCTGGAATTATTATGGTAAACTTCTCTGATATGGTTGACTTTTGTAAAATGCATAAAAGTAGGGAATGTTGATGTCAGTTTTTCCTAATCGTAATAATAATAGTAGTAATGAAATGGTAAAGAATTTGTGGTTCACAACCATTCTTACACATTCTTACACATTTCTCTCTCCTCTGCACAACTCTCCACCACACAAATCCCACTATCTTAATTTGTGTGAAATGGCAAAGGAGGAGATAATATAGGGACGGAGGGAGTATATTACAGTATTTTTTAAAGACATTGGGTGAGAAAGTTCAAGGAAGAACACTGACCTCAACATTTATTTCCTCGTTTTATCATAAACCTCAATAAACCTCTTTGGGATGCCATAATGTTCTACCAAATGTCTTGCAACATCATCAATGACACCACCTTGAATCAAAACCTCCAGTCCCTTTTTACCTAAGATCAGTGAAGGAGAGATATTATCAAAATTTAGCAAGAGCCATTTTAACCAACTAATCTTACAAAAAATCCTTTTTACGCATCATGGAATATGCTGCTCTGAAGGCAGAACTTAGATAGTAACCTAGGCATATGATTCAGCATAAGTGTAAAAATTGGGAAAAGGCGCAAATGGATCGCTGACATTCGTGCTTAATTGCAATTTTCCCTAATGATTATTTACACGCAAATATACCCTAAAATTAGTCAGTATGTGCACTTGACCCTTGATGCTTGTCCCAGGTAGAGATTGGTCCTGAAAGTTTATTTGCGTAATTGCGTGCAAATATGCCCCAAACATTTGTTTATCTGTGTGCATAACTTAAATGTTTGCCATACATATAGATTTGTTTATAAGTTTTAACTTCATGTAAAGATCATGAAAAGATGATTATATAATATTCTATGCATCAAAAAAATTGCGAAATCTATAGTATTTCAATTCTTCAAATACACGAAACTGTATTTTTATTTAATTATTTATTTTTTATTTTAATAGAAGCATTGATCCAACATTGATTTTAAATTGAAGAAATAATTCGATGCATCAGAATAGTTCCTCCCTCCTTTTAAGGAGAGGTATCAGGAAATCAATGAAGGGAAACCAAAGAATAAATGAAAGGGGTCAGAATACATCAGATTTGCTAAAATGGAAGATTCTATAAATAAATCACGATTATCGTGAAATTAGAAATACCTGATGATCTATTATCTTAAACCTAATTTTCCTTTTTGTACTAGTTGTACCAGAGAATCCCACAGGGGACATACTGCGAAATCTGGGACGAGCTACAATTGGGAGCAGAAATGAGTTGATATCAATCTGCCAATCAATCACCAAATCAATTACTGTTTTAGTTCCTTTTGCTTCACTAAACTTCAGGATTTTCTTTATTACCTTTTATGCTTTACTTCGGTTGTAGCCTATTCAAACGCTGCATTGCAACGGAGAATAGACAAGACAAGCCAGGAATTTTTTTTAACAGAGTGTTGGGGAGCACTCAAATGAAAATATCGCATTCTCAGTTCCTACATTTTGTAGCAGTGACTTTTCCTTCTCACACAACATGTTTCATACACAATTCCAATGTAGGTAAACACCTCTTGTCCGCAGCGCCACGAAATTCACAAGGAAAGGCCTGTTTCGTGACACGCTACGCCCACAAACATAACATTTTGGTTCCGTTGAAGTCTTGCAGACATGCAGGGCATCATGCATGAATCAAGACTATGCAATCCGAACAAATAGTGTTGAGAAAAAATCGAGCGAGCCGGGAGGAACTGCATGAAATGTTTACATCGTTCATGCTTAACAGAAAACCATCTACACGAGTCACAGGTGCCACAGCCAGCTCTGCGCAACCTGTTTCTACTACCACGGATACCACAAGAAACAACTCCACCTAGCTAGCACTCATGTCTCAAATTTAATTTTTCAGCGTACAATGGTTCCGGGGATGTTTCCATCACTTGCAATGGAGCCAAAGATTCATTATTTTTTGGCTTGAGAATATGATGGAATAAAGCAAAATGGCTCACCAAACTGTCTGCTCTTCTTTGTTATGAAGCAGCAGTCAGTCCATGCAATTTTGGACGCGATTTTCATTATGGGTCATCCGGAAACAGTCTCTCTGTGCTTTAGTACAGGGGTAAGACTGCGTACATCCTACCCCCCCTTACCCCACCTTAGGTGGGAGCCTTTGCGGCACTGGGGTAAATGATGATTGATTGAATGGTTCCGGGGATCCACTATGTTGCTCCCATGAGGCTGAGTCATATTTCTAGAATAAAAGTTCGCCCTAGTTGGGATGGATAGTGATTGCAGCATACCGAATAGTGAAAGAAACTCAATTATGGGCGCACCAAGTAATAATGGAGGAACCATCTCTCACATGGACCCAGTTTGTGGACTTGTATGGCCATCTGTTAGGAATTCTAACGCCAGTTGGCACAGGAATGGAATATGCAAACAAAATAACAAGTTGCCTAAAAATGATGAAGAGAGACTCTCATCCTTCTCTCTAAAAATCCAGCTACTTCCTAAAAGGCAAATGGATTGCCGGCACCACCATACAAGCCGGAAACACCATCTTCACATCAATGGCACCTGCTGCCACTCACAAGTATACCCACCACGCTGCTACAATTGGAATAGCGACGGGCAAAATGCTCACAAGGGGAACAACAATGACCAGAACGCACACCGTTGGTACTCCTATCCTCAATTCTCGGATAGCAGAGTCTCGACTCAGAATCTGACTCCTCCCAGAACAGGTATTTTCAATTGCAGATGTATCGCTAAGAATAACCCAACTAACAGGAAGCGAACACCTGCGTACGAGCTCAGGAACTACGGGCATGCGTTTAGATACCTGCGCCCAAAAGTCAACTGAGAACAAACGATTCCCAATCAAAACAGGGCGAAATCAACATCATCGCCGACAGGAAGCTCTCCAGCGACAACAAGTTAGACCACACCAGCAACCCCAATCTGGGGAGGAAGACGGCTGGCACATGGTCAGATACAGGGGACGACAACGCCACCATCAACACACCTACTCAGAAAACAACCGGGTAGCAAGTAACAGTATCCCTAATTTCAAAAACAACCTCAGAATTACAGAAAAAAATAGAAACGGGAGAGAAATTTCAGGCGACCGACGATACTATGAGAAGCCACCGTCTGACTGCGGACGAAGCCCGACATCTCCATCGCAGCCCAAATTGAGTGGTAGGGATTTCACCGATGTTCAGGTTGTGACATCGGAAAGGACAAGGCTCAGAAAGCAGGGGGCTGTAGGAAAGGAAACAGCCGTACTAGTAGAGGTTATGCCGGCGAGTAATGCGCAGGGTCAAAGTGGAACACCAGGCAAACGACCTTCTCGTACAGCTCACGACGAAGCAGATGCAAAGGCGGAGATACACAGAGCGGAGATCCCATCTACGTCTAGGCAGGGCCCCACAATCAATAATCAGTCTGACAGGTTGATAGGTATGGAGACTCATCCGGCTGGAACTGTGCCAAGGCTCACATGGGCTGAAGTTTTGCTGTGTGGAGCGGACAAATTAGGAGACAAAGCCAGCAGCACCTCTGGAATCCTGGACCCGTATTCTAAACATGAAAAAAATCATACGAGTATTATCATCAAAGACACCAATTTTACCCCTCAAAAAGATGCGATTGTCCCTTTTCAAGATACGGCAGATTATTCCAAGGAATATGAAAATTTTAGTTTTTATGGAGAGGAGGGTTTTGATTCCATCAAAGTTGGTTCTAAACTCTACAGATTTGCGGTCACAGACAATAACATTGAAATTTTTGAGCTGCAAAAATCCTCGTTAAGAAGGATTAATTTCAAATCAGATCTTGCTCCACGGATCTATCGTTTCATACACCAAATTACAGGCTCAACTAATGTTAACCACAGGCAGAGCAGAAAAATAGGGTCGATCACAGTGTCTACTGAACTCAACAAATCAGGTTATTATCTGAAAATGGCCAAGGAAAAGGGGACCTCCATTTTAGTCCCCATGGGCCCATGCAAATCCAACCTCAATGATTTTTTGACATTATTTTCTAATTTTGTTGAATTATCTGTTCTAGAGCAGGAGGAAGTCAAGCTTTGGGAGCATGACACTTCGGGTGACTCTGCGGAAATCACCATTTCCAAACTCATTTTTAATTATGAAGTTCAGAGAGCCTTTGGCGAGACCCACCAACCCATCACATTTGAGAAAGAACCACAAAAGCCACTAATCCAAGCTTACTCTGATGCATCAGACAGCTATGATCATTCTGATGACTCTTTCTTTTCAGACGACTTTCTAGGACATGCAACTGAAAGCGATCGTCGTCCCCCCTTATCAAAGAAGGAAGAAATCAGAAACTCCAAATTCAATAGAATGATCTGCCGTAAATCACAGCAAGTCACATCCGATAACTGCCTGCCAACAGAAAACCTGAATACACAACTCAAAATATACAGGAAATCTCAAAAGAATAAAAGGCGCCATAGCATGACGACCAGATCACAAAACAGAGATTTCCCTTGGGTCTAGTTTCTGTCTTTACTTTTTATTTCTTTTTTTTTTTTCTTTTTTCTTTTTTACCTTTTCCCCTTTACTTCTCTTTTTGCATTGTAATTTTCATATGTTATGAATAAAGATGTCTTTTTCTTCAAAAAAAAAAAAAAAAAAAAAAAAAAAAAAAAAAAATAACAAGTTGCCTTATTCGTGGCTGGCGTTGACGAAGACCTCCGTTTGTAAGTGAAACACGAGCAACCACATACCTCACTATAGCAATGAGTATTGCCAGCGCCACCTTGCTCAAAAAACTCAACTTTTGACACCATCAGGAATCACCTTGGAACAAATCTCTGCCAAAACAGGTAGACCCCTAACCCATAGAGCCTAATGTGGCACCAGTCCCACCAGCCAATCTGCTCGTGGAATACATCAAGCAGTTGACCAAGGAGGAGATGGCTGCACGTAACGCAAATATTTTTGTTTTCTGCAACAAACAATATTTAATGGGCCATCGCTGTAAAAGTTTCTTTTTTGGATGAAATGTATCCACAATTGTCATATACCATAAAATGCAGAAGTTACCAAGGCTCACTACCGCAATTACTTAGGCTTTTGCAGCTGTTACTTTTCCTTCTCACATAACACATCACATAAACCCTGTCACCATAGGCAAACTCTATTTGTCCATAACACCAAAAACTCACAAGGAACAGCCCATTCCCCATGACTTGACTCTAGACCTGCTAGCATTACACCCAAGGTTTTGAAAGGAAAAATTGGGCCCTGAGGCGGTCGGCAACAGCCTCACGAGGCGTAAGCCTCAAAATTACTTGTTAAAGTTTTGCTACAACATATGGATAATATAGATAATTCATTGAATAATTTAGCTAAACAAACTCATAAATAAAAAGAACATAACAATAAAATATCCAAGTTGAAATAACATAAAACTCTAAAATATCAAGGTAAAAAATAAACCACTAAAACATCCATGACAAAAGAACATAAAATGCATAAAGTATTAAACTGAAAATTTTGAGTCAAGTAAAGTTTTAACCAAATAAATTATTAAGCTACATGATAGTTTTAGATGATAATTTCAAAGTTTAAACCATAGACTAATAAATACAGTAATAAAGTATAATGACAATTAACGCTCAGAAAGACTAGCATGGTGCTCTGGCAGAATAAATATTAACTACTACCTCCATCCAACTAACATTGGGACATAAGAAGGAGGCATGATTATTTAAAAAAGTGAGTTTATGTGGTTGATATTGAATTGATAAAATAAGAATAAAGTAAAAATGATTTAGATCCACACAAACTTTACCAAATTTGGTATCAGACAATCTTAGTGGGAATTTCCGAAAAGGAAAAATGGGACAATCTTAGCGGGACAGTGGGAGTGCTACGTAGTTTAAAACTGAACTTTTGAATACTTAAAAAGTTAAAAACAAAAACTTAAACAATAAACACAATAAAAACCTATAGAAGTTAGGCGGTGGAATAATTTATCATCACCTAGACAAAGCAGCTCCTGAAGTCTCGGTACTTGAGCTTCGACTAAGAGAGCAGCTCTTCAAGTCCTGTTTGTTAATATCGTAGAAGAGTGGAAGACAAGCGATCAGCGATGACCTAGGCTGTAGACTAAGTGATGAACGCATCCAGGTACTTGGTATTTTAGATTTTAGGACATCACCATCATCATTACCCCAGTGCCGCAAAGACCCCCACCTACGGTGGGGTAAGGGGGGTCGGATGTACGCAGTATTACCCCTATACTAAAGCATAGAGAGACTGTTTCCGAATGACCCATAGTGAAAATCGCGTCGAAAATTGAATAGACTGACTGTTACTTCATAACAAAGAAGCGCAAACAGTTTAGTGAGCCATTTTGCTTTATTCCATCATATTCCCAAGCCAAAAAATAGTGAGTCTTTGGCTCCATTGAAAATGATGGAAAATTTAGATTTTAGATTTTAGGACAGGGAAAAAAATCGAGGCCCCCAAAAATTTAGAAATAAGCCCAACTTGCGTTAAATTAGAGGCGTGCACCTTGTTTACGCCTTGCACCCACCCACCCTTCACCTCTAAGCTTCATCGTCTCAGGTAAATAAAGACGTAAGCCTTGTTACGGGAAGGGGACGCTTAAGCCTTATAGGCGTTTAAAAGACGCCTTTGTGCCTCAGGGGCGTAAGATCTGAAAGTCATTTAAAACCTGCATTAATGTATGGTTTAGAGTGTTGGGCAATGAAACAATGTCACATTCAAAAGATGAGTGTGGCATAGATGCGTATGTTGCATGGGATGTGTGGACTTACAAGAAAAGACCACTTGAGGAATGAGATAATCAGACAAAAGGTGGGAGTAGCACATATAGAAGATAAGGTGCAGAAGTCTCGATTGCGGTGGTTTGGCCATGTGCGTAGAAGACCGAGTGATGCATCTGTTAGACGAGTTGAGCGGTGGGGAGAAGAGGCGGGGAGGAGAGGGAGAAGAAGACCCAAACAGGCTTAGATCAGAGGAATCAGAATGGATATGCTTCTTCTTGGGTTGGATGAGAGTAGGACTTTGGAGAGAGCAAAGTGAATGACGCATATTCGTGTGGACGATTGATCTCTTTTCTCTCTCTTTTGTTTATCTTTTATCTTCTTGATCTTTCTATGTTCTTATGTTATTTCTATCTTTTACCTTTCTTGTGTTCTTTTATCTTTTTATCTTTTATCTTTCTTATATTCTTATGTTATTTTTATCTTTTATTTATCTTTATCTTATCCATTTTATCTTACCTTATCTTTTTATTTTTCTTATCTTCTCTTTTTGGCTCTGATATCATGGACCGATTCATATAAGCCGATCCCAAAATCTTTTGCGAATACGGCTTGGATGTTGTTGTCTTTAGTTTCTGTCATAGTATGTGCACAAGACTGACCGAAAAGAAAATGTTATCACTTTTTAAAGCACTTTCTAAACACAAGTATGAGCTACCATGTGGCAGCTCCTAAAGACATTGTATGCTTACCCTTCCTTTACGATCTAGAGACTTGAGAGTCAGATGCTCATAAATGTTGTTTTCAAAGATTATTTGTCTCTAAAATACCTCTAGGGCTTGTTTTGTTTGGGGACTTCAAGGAAAGGGAGGAAAGGAGTGCTTACTGTTTTACTAAATTATCTTTATTTGTTTTTAATTTCACTTTACTGTCTACCATCTAAATGTGGAAATAATTTACAAAAAGATACTGAATTTTCTTATCAAAGACTACTTTCCTACCCTCCAAAATCCCAAACCAAACAAGCCCTTAAGGATTACTTTATGAGGGCAACAATGAAGCACATGTTTGTCACATGTTTGCACTAAATAAATCTTTAACAGGCAATTTGCATGGGAAGGAACACTTAAGCCATATTGACATGTTCCCTTGCAGATATACACATGCTTTAAGAAACAAAAAAATGGAAACAGAGAACTCTTGTAAAGAGGACAAAACCCCTACAAAACAGAAACCTTAAAAGTCAATCAGAACGATATTCGTGTATGGACACATGGAACATTGTCTTAGGAAGTATAATACCTGGAAGTTCTGTCACTGAGGTGCTACAAGCAAATTTCTTTTGTAACTCTGAAGCCAATACCTCACCGTCAACTAAAAAAGTTTCCAACCCAGAAAGCTTAGTCACTTTCTTGTTTCCTTGTCTCCTTTCTGTTAATATCTGAATAGGCTTCAAAGCACCTTTGCGAATAGCTATGCCATTTCCTCTAGTAACTCTATGATGGGCTTGCATCCGGTTAACAAAAGTTGACCCTAAATCCTTCTTATGAATTTCAGTTGGATAAGTAGATCCCTTTTTTATTGCTCCCTTAAATAGTGCATCGCATAGAATTGCGTCCAGAATGACAAAAGACTTGTTTGTTGCTTTAACGAGTTTCTCTTTCTCAACATACTGGAAAACTATTTCAGTAGCTTCTGAGGCAGTGAACAGTTTATCCGGATTTACTCCTACAGCAGCAAAAATTGGATTCACATGAGCACTTGGTTTATAAATTTCAGTTACTTCAAGTAGTTTTGGAGACTGATCTTCATTAGAAGACTCATCCCCAGATTTCCCAGCCTTTTCGGCCTTCTTCTTCTCTGGCTTGAAGGACAGATACTCTGCATGAGTCCGGTTAACTGAAAGCAGATTTACCTCTTTCTTATGTTTATCTTCTTTTACTGAGATCTGTCATTGCAAAAATAAGTTCTTATCAATTATACATAAGGTCATGAGAAGCAGAAGTGAGTTTTGCTTTCAGCAATTGAAAATACATTACACGTCTCCAAAATTTTGCACACATAAACGATACTGTTAATGATAATGACAATTAATGGCAAAAGAACACGAGTAACCAGGAGTCATAAAAAATCAAGGAGAATGGAATTGTTCCATCATAAATGTCAATCTTTCTGAAAACTTCCAACTCTATCCAGACAGCAATACAGAACAATTGAGAGGATACATAGTTATAGAAGGCCTGGATAATCTTACCAATCCTACAGAAGCTTTAGCTTGTAGCCACTTAGATAGTTTCTTGTACGAAGACTTTTTTATGTCTAATGATATGCCAGTAGGCCTGCATGGAAGAACATGACTTGACCTGTACCAGAGAAGATATTAGAGAAGCCATCAAATATATCAGAAGTAAGCTTGAAGTGAAAGTCTTTTGCCCTAGATAGATAAGGACATACTAAGTAAAATGATAAGCACAGTGAACAATTTGGACCAGCTTGTTGCAAACTATATAGCTCTTGCATAATCATACATTATTAAAAATTAATGTAAGTAAAAGATACACAGGACCATGCCATGCCATAAGCCACAATCCACACTCAGTGGCGGAGCCACTTTTGTGCAAAAGTGTTCACTTGAACACCTAGTTTTTGCAAAAAGTGTTAGTATACATGTATAATTTTAGATGTATAATTTTAGTTTAATTAGTTTACAATTTTAGTTTTAGAAAAAAATGAACACCCAAAGTTTAAATGATAGATCCGCCACTGTCCACACCTCAATTTGGTTCTCATCTATGGCTGGGGACAGAGGTTTTAGTTTAACTGTTTAACCAACAGATAAAGATAAGATGACACTTCGGTAAGAGGTCATGTATTATTCCTACTTTTTCAGTATTAGTTCTAAATAAGACCGACATAGCTCTGAACTGACAATGTAGTACCTTCTTCAGGACAACTTATGAGTCATGAAAGGTAGTAAAAGACAAAGTTCAACAGCAACACAATTGCCAACAAATATTCTGTACTTATCGTAAGAAATGTTGATAACTGCAGTTACCCATACCATAACGTGCTTCCAGGCATGGGAAGGTCCTTCTCTTTAACAGTGGCATGCAAGGCATGCAACAGGCATTTGTCCAAAAGTGTATCAACCTCTTCTGCAGATAGGGGGTGCTGGCCATCTTCTTTTAATTCGTCTGCAGAAACGTTCTCCATCACATTCAATTCAATGATAGCCTCACTTAGCTCAGCATCTTCATTTGCAACATCAGGTTGAATTTTAGGACCACAAATAGAGGAAGTGACGGTATCCACAGAATCTTGTGTTGCTCCTTCATTATCATTGGTGCTGGTGCCCTTTATGGCATCATCACATTCATGTGATTCAGAGGCCTCATAAGTAGACACAAAGACAGGATCCTCAAAAACAACATCTTCTAAAAAGCCAGCATTTGGCACATAAGGATTTTCTGTTGCTTCCCTGAAAGGATATTACACATGGACCATACTTATAACTTAACATTTCACATGACACTTTTATATGATAACTTTTTAAGACTCAAAAGAGCTTACCACAGTGTGTCTCGGTAATAATGGTATATTCTTAAAGCTTTTCCACGCAAACCAGCTCTCAAAGCTTCAGTACTACTCATGGTAGTAGTCCCAACCTAAAAAAGAAATGAAATTATAAAAATGAACTAAGATGACGAGTTCACCATCACAAAAGAAAATCAAAATCTATATGAAGGGTTTCAGAAGCATACAGCTATAGGGGCAGGATTTCCAGGAACTAACACTGACCATGCCTCCCCAGATGAGAATGAAGGCAAGCCGTCAGCAGGAATACGAATGCCAGGGAACATTAAGTCTGCACCCCCAATCACAAAATGAGAAACCTCACCAGCCTTGAGCACAAAAGCAGGCAAAAGTCCTGGAACCTTCCACAGTGCATACACTGTCATCATAAGAGAACACAACAAGCATTAGTGAAGACTGCAAAACAAACAAATTGGTTAAGGGAAAGAAATGCATGTTTGTTAATTTAAGGAAGCAAAAGGTGGAACCTGTGGGGAATATTTCGTTGCCACGCCCATCTGTATCGAAAAACAAAGGACAACCGCCCTCCAAACCATATACAAGAATACGATTTGGATATTTTGAAACTGTGAACTCAGCCTACAACGATTCCAATAAAATATAAAAATAAATAAGACCTAAGGTAATCAAAATTACAAAATGTACAACCATCCAACAACTACCAAATATAAATCAGCAAAGTATATATAGCTTATATGTTCTTGAGCAACTCTAATTAGTAACTCCTAATATTTCACCAGATAGTACTGACATTTCATCAGATAAATATGGAATATAAAAAAACAAATCAGCTAAGTCACAATCGTATTGGGTTATTAAAAAAAAACATCAATAAAATGGCATGTTCTCTATAGAACAAAAAATGGAAGCAGGAGCCTTCTGTCATCACTTAGGTTCTAACTATCGCGGGTGACCTTCAATCATTTCTATTTCTATTACAATTTGGAATTTACAAGCACTTTAACTTGCCATCATTGGAGATGACATAAAGGAAGAACTGAAGAAGCCACATATATGCAGAAAACTGTAATTGAATGAGTTCTACTTTCATGGCACCCATAATGATGTGCCACAGAGATGAATAGCACAAGCCAAATATAGAGTTTGTAGTACGTGGACAACAGATAGGTTAAGGTCAATCGTAAGTAACCCGCCATTGTACCTTCCCTTACCTTCTCAACAAGTTATCTGGTTCAAAATGCTAGAAATATAAAAGAAGGGATATAAAAGAAACAGTGTGATAGCCTCATAGCCTGGCGCTATGCATCCCTTAATTCCAGTACTTTCAGATTCTCACTTTTTACAAAATTCCGAAAAGTTCCCACCTTTCAACACCAAAAATTACAAATTCCAATGCAAATGATAAATCAGTCTCAAATGCACAAAATATTAAAACTGACGAATAAACTGTAAGCATCACATGCACAGAGATTGTGATCTTTAATACCTTGGGAGGAAGTAAAGTATCGATATCAGCATCGGAGGCATTCGGGAAACGCTCTCTGATGGTCCGCCGGAGCTTCTTACGGTCCGCACCGGAAATTCTCTGCTGTGATCTCACCTCCACCGTCTTCTTAAACATATCTTCCTTTTTCTAGAGGGGAGTAAATGAGATTTCAGTTTCTGTTGATAGACTTTTGGAAGGTTTTGAAAGATGAAGGAATTCGAAGCTTCACCTAGTAAGGTATGTTAGTTGAGGTTCTTAAAACCACTTTTATACTCACCTTGTTCTAAAACCACTTTTATACTCACCTTGTTCTTTTTACATCTTTGAATCATAAAATAATTTGCATAGAAATATTTTGTCTGGGTACATCGGGATTCACAAACAATAAAAAACTTTTTACAGACATTATGGGTACAAAAAGTGGATATAAGTGTGGGTACAAACATTTTTTTTACGTTTGTTTAGTAATTCTAGAGTTTGGAGGGAGGGGATGACTCATGACGGTAGGGGAATATAGTTAATTAAATACTTAATGAGTTACTTCCCTATATAGGTAAAAAAAAGTGACTCAAGAGTACAAATAAGACTACCTGTTTTTTATTCCTCATGGTAGGACTATTTTATGTGTATTTGGACAAATATACCCTTGAGGCTTTTGAAATGTCTTAATTAATACTCCCTCCGTCCTGCTAAGATTGTCTCAGACACTATTCACTTGTACAACACAAATCACTCTTAATCTCTTACTTTATATATCAAATTTTTATCAAATTTGAGTCTGGTTTTTGCGACTTTGTAAGGCTTTTAATGTAGTTTCTGAATATGTAATTTTTTTTCTAAATATAATTTGAGTGCAAATAGGGATCTGTTTGCTTTATCGTTGGTCAAGCATCGTAAACCGATTTGTCCCAAACATAGTGGGAAGGAGGTAGTAATAAATTCGTAAAATAATAATAAAAATCGTAAAAAAATAATAAAAAGGTCAAAAATTATTTAAAAAAAATTATAAAATAAAAAATTATTTTTTTAATTTTTTTTAAAATTAGTTAAAAAATTAAAAATGTAATAAAAAACGCCGCCGCCTCTGCCATCCCCCAGCACCACCACCTCCCATCACCGGTTGGAAATCTGTCAAAATTTGTAGTAATGCCATAATAACGGCAGATCCATTGATAATTTTGGCATTATGATGAGTAATAGTTCCATTTTCTTGGCATTTTCAGAAAACAATGACATTTTTTTACAAATAATGGCAGAAATTGCACTAATCGGATTTATCCATTTTTTTTATTTATTATGTGTTTTTACTATTTTTTATTAATTTGTTCAAAAAAATCAAAAAAAGAAATCTTCCAACAATTCTAGTAATGCCATAACAATGGATTTTGGCATTATGAAGAGTAATTATGTCATTTTCAATGAGATAATTATGTCATTTTCTTGGCATTATGAAGAGTAATTATGTCATTTTCTTGGCATTTTCGGTAAAAAATGATTTTTTTAAAAAAAAGTGGTAGAATTTTTACCGATCGAAGGTGGTGGTTCTGGGAGGCGGTGGGAAAGGTTTCCATTTTTTTAAATTTTTTATGAATTTTTACTACTTTTAATAATTAAAAAAAATCAAAAAATATATTATTTTATTTTTTTATTTTAGAAATATTTTTTATTTTTTTATTATTTTTGTACAATTTATAAAAAAATTACGGTTTTTTTTACTACTTTTTAGGATTTTATTATGCATTATAACATGTTATTATGAAATAATACCCTTAGGGGCATTTCTGGTAGGATGAATTGTTTAGTCCTATTTTGGATGGTAAAAAATGTAGTGGTCCTATGTGTGCTTTTTTAGTAATTAAATGATGATTGACATAGAGCAATTTCTATTACTTAATATATTAGGGGTAATTCTGGTTATACACAAATTTTGTACATAAATTGTATACAATCAGAGCATACATGCAAAATGTAGATAATTACCGATTTTTTAAAACGAATTGTTTATGCACATAGGTAATTAGAGGGTGAACAATTTGTGCAGTCTGTATAAATGTCATTTTCTGTTTATGAATTGAGTGAATTCCCCTAGAAGCTATTTGTTTAAAATGAAAGATGTTGTAAATTCATTAAATAGGAATAAATGGACTAATTATGTGTGTTTAGACGAAACTATCCCTACAAGCTTATTGTCAGCTGGGTGCCAGACTGCTACCGGCCTCCAGAGCTCCACTGCTGCCGAGCTATAAATTTGCTGCTGCCGGTCGCCAAAAATCCACCGCCGCCACTAGGTTGACCCATCATCAACAGACTGTCCGGTTATGCAAGGAAACTAGGGGCATTTAATTATATGAATTAATTATATTATAGGCAAAAATGTCATGTTTGGTCGTATTTAGAAAATAAAAAAACATTGACTTCTATTTGTGCAATTGTGTTTAGGTTTAGTTCTATGTTGGATAATGTATCTTATTAATTTTATAATGTTAAGAAATTTTATGATTTTGAAATATAGGTGTTTCCAGGGCCATCTAGAGTGAATATGAGGCCCTAGACGATTGTATAGACGTTTTGTTTAATTATTATTTTTCAACATAACAATACAAACAGTAAAATATCAAATAAATAGAGTAAATTACATATGAAATGCATCATATACTATGACATAATAAGAATATTCTTCTAAAGCAAAGATTCAAAATTGATCAAAAATACATCCTCACGCTGATTGTCAAACACGACATTTGTACCCTCGTTCTCAATTTGAGGGAGAAGGTTGTGTGGTTACATATTGATAACCAATGCATAGATCGGGTCGGCAAATGATTTTATAACCAAATCATTTCTTAATTTGTTTTTTCTCTTTGTATATCTTGAATCATGTTTTCGTTTTCCCGTCATCACAAATCCTACTTCGTGCAATTTTATTAAAATTAATACGAAATACTAAATAAGTTAATGACTTATAAATACAAATTTAATCCACTATTTTTATTTGCATGTAGAAGATTATAAGTCTTCAATATATCAATAAATCAAAATAAAAAATCACAATTTCAATATATCAAGATACTTATAATACACCCTAAACCCCTAAGTCATACTGCCCAAACCGAATCAACGCACTAACAATTTATAAAAGTAATAAAAGATGTAACCGATAAAATAACACATAAGTAAACTGAAATTTCTTCAAATAAATCAAAGCAATTACTCAATTAGTAAAGTTAATAAAAGACATTCCATTAAAAAAAGTTAATAAAAGACCTAATCTCTGCTCTTTTGTTTGTTGACCCGCTATGCTAAATTGCCAATTGAGGATCGGATTGCCATTGTGTGGCCTAAAGTTTAGGCCACAAACGACTCATCAACTCTCAAAAAAAGGTAATTCGTATGAGCTTCAATCTTTGACCTTCGGCCTTCCGCTTTCGCAGTTCGTACTCGTCCAACACGGCCTTATACAATTAAACATTTAATATACATACATAAAAGACTTATTTCAAAAATAAGAGGCCCCTAAAATTTTGGAGGCCCTAGACATTTGTCTAGGCTTCATGCCCATATAGCCGGCCCTGGGTGTTTCAATTGTTTACTCAAAAGCTTACACGGTGTGTACACTTAAGTAGATTACATACAATTCATAAACTGGAATATGGATATGCTTTTGGGCACATACGTAGCAGGGGCATATCCAGAAGTTTAGTGGTTGGCATGGGGCATTTGTTAAGAGAAAATAAGTTTTTTTTTGAATAATTAAGTATAAATTAAGTTCAAATGATGAAATAATTCAACATTAGAATACTATAAAGTATTACATTTTATCACATCGGCTCTCTACGAGTTTTATTTTGTGGGAAAAAAAGCATCACAACTTTATTTCAGAAATGTGGTAATATTAATGATGCCCGGCCCCTTTTATTTTAATTGAGGGAACCTACGTGTTTAAATCAAATTAAACAATACAAGTTAAATTAAAGTATAAAAACAATGGGGGCATGTGCCCCCATTACTTTGCAAATGCATTTGCCCCCGATATGAGTTATTATGCACAGACAATTCTTGTTAATGTTCACATACAATGATTTTCGTGTCGTGCACATTGACACATGTCTTACAGCCACCTGGTCACAAACAAGTCAATATTGATGTGGAAACCAATGTATGTGTGCACAAATTTTGATTTCTTATTTTGGATAGCATAGTTTTCTACTAATACGATGCCACTCTAATGAATTATAGTTGATCTTACTTGTTCCCCAAGTATTTGAGATGAGTTATTTTACTTGTTTCCCAAATATTTTATATTTACACCATGCATCAATATCACCTTCTAGCTTGCAGATAGAGATCAGATCACAATTCCGAGTTTTAAACATATCGTTACTCTGTCAAAATTCTGACTCACAAAATACTTGTGTATTTTACTCTCCCTTAGTTTTACTATCTCAGGTCTGTAATGGCATCATATGGGTAATGAATAGTATAGAAAAAGTAAGAAAAATTGATGAAAAGTAAGGGTAATTGAATATCTTAAAGAGAAAACTTATCAAAAAGAAAAATTGCAACAAAAATTAAAATGCATTCCGAAAAGGAAAGTGCATCAAACAAAAGAATACAAGGGAGTGTAATAATTGTCATGTTTTGCACTAAAACCATTTCATGAAGTCAGTTTATTTTCAATTAATTACTACTATATTCGTTCTTAAATAAATACAACATGTTAAATTTTATACTATTCACATGATCTACTTTGACTATGTTTTATTTATTAATGAACTCATAAATTAATTGTTTTAAATATTGTTAAACTTGTTTCATTGTAAATTTTCAAAATCTTATTTTTATAACTTTTTTACTAATAGAGAATTGTATAAGTTAATGGATAAAGTTGTGCATTGGCAAACATAAAAGGCTAAAGGGTCAAATAGGCCCATGTACCTGTTCGGAATGCTCAATTCGCACCCCGAACTCAAAAAAGCTCCAATTCACCCCCTGAACTCGCCAAAAAAGTTCAAATCCCATTTTTTGCAGGTGAGTTTCCGATCATTGCCACGTCAGCCGGTTAGATGCCAACTGTACATCCCACATGGAAATCTAAGGGGTCAAATAGACCCCTGAACCCGACAAAATTGTTCAATTTACCCCCTCAACCGTTAATAAGTGTCCAAATTGCCATTAAAAAATAAAAAATAAAAAATAGAAAAATATAAATAATATACAAGTTCATAATATAAAAAAAATGAGTCTATTTATAATATGACAATAAATTATTTATATTTTAGGGTAAATTTAATATTTTAAATATTTATGAGTCTATTTATAATATGAAAAAATATTAAAAAAATTAATATGAATTTATAAAAAATGTATGGTTGATTTTTTTTAAATGGATTTAAAATATCAAAATATTTTTAATGAATTTGTTTTGTTTTGTTTTATGTGAATTTACCGCAAAAAATAAGGATATACTTATATTTACAGTAAATTCATATAAAATAAACTAAAAGAAATTCATTAAAACTATTTTCATATTTTTAATATGTTTTAGATTTACATGTAAAATTACACACACACACACACATGCATATATCTATATATACTTCATATTATTTTATTCTAGAATCATACACTACATACTATACTTCATACTAATTATATGCAACATAAAAATTTTGTACTATATAAAAGTTATAATATGTAAATAGCAAGGGACTACTACATTTTTATAATATGTATTTACAAAATAAGTACCTTCATTGTGTGTGTGTGTGTATATATATATACATATATATACATATATATATATATATATGTTTAATTTACCGTGAAATATAAAAACAGTCAATTTTTTTTTAATTTTACGATTTTATATATATATATATATATATATATATATATATATATAAACAAAAAAAAAGAATATATATATATATATATAAACACAATGAAGGTACTTATTTTTTAAATACATATTATAAAAATGTAGTAGTCCCTTGCTATTTACATATTATAACTTTTATATAGTACAAAATTTTTATGTTGCATATAATTAGTATGAAGTATAGTATGTAGTATATGATTCTAGAATAAAATAATATGAAGTATATATACATATATGCATGTGTGTGTGTAATTTTACATATAAATCTAAAACATATTTAAAATATGAAAATAGTTTTAATGAATTTCTGTTAGTTTATTTTATATGAATTTACTGTAAATATAAATATATCCTTATTTTTTGCGGTAAATTCACATAAAACAAAACAAAACAAATTCATTAAAAATATTTTGATATTTTAAATCCATTTAAAAAATCAACCATACATTTTTTATAAATTCATATTAATTTTTTTTAATATTTTTTCATATTATCAATAGACTCATAAATATTTAAAATATTAAATTTACCCTAAAATATAAATAATTTATTGTCATATTATAAATAGACTCATATATTTTATATTATGAACTTGTATATTATTTATATTTATATTTTTCTATTTTTTATTTTTTAATGGCAATTTGGACACTTTTTAACGGTTGGGGGGGGTAAATTGAACAATTTTGTCGGGTTCAGGGGTCTATTTGACCCCTTAGATTTCCACGTGGGATGCACATTTGGCATCTAACCGGCTGACGTGGCAATGACCGGAAACTCACCTACAAAAAATGGGATTTGAACTTTTTTGGCGAGTTCAGGGGGTGAATTGGAACTTTTTTGAGTTCGGGGTGCGAATTGAGCATTCCGAACAGGTACAGGGGCCTATTTGACCCTTTAGCCAACATAAAAAGTGAGTTATTGCACTTATCTAAGAATGGAGTTAGTATTATTTTAATACGAACAATAATATTAATTAAAATAATAAATGTCTACTGATGTCTCATGAAATCCACATAAATCTAATGAAATCCATATAAATATAAAAAGGACCACTAAAATCTTATACGAAATGAAGCCTATCGCCACGCCGACCATCAAATACGAGACCCTTCTCAAAGATTTGATGGAATGGCCTAGCTCAAAAAAGGAAGGTTATAGTACGCGATGCGTTCCATTTGTACGAATCGCGAACATACCACGCACGACCGGACGTAGAGCTACTAAGGCTGTCCGCATTGTAAGGGGTCAAAACCCCAAATTTGATGTATTCACCCCAAAGTGTGCTCCAACCCAAACAAAATTGTGTATACATGGGAGTGATTGGTGATATATGGCTCCTGTTGAGTGAATTGGGAAGACCCTGATCCACCCTTCTGAAAGGAGAATTGCGCTAAGTACGTAGGAGGAAAAGCAGCTGGACAAGTGGCAGGACAAGGGACCCAGGGAAATAAAAACATCTATTTTTTTAATTATAGTATAACTTTTTTATTTGAACTCCAATGTAAATAAAAAATATACTAATATTCATAACTTTTTATAACCTTTCATATGACATCAATATTGAATATATAAAATTAAAAAATTAAAATTTTATTTGTTGGAAATTTTTAGACCTAACATTTTTTTCTGAAGTCAATTCCAGTGTTAAAATTATGATTTCATGTTAAAATACTTTTTACATTTCTTGGTTATGTTTTTTCAAAAATAGATCTCATGGTTAAACAATTAAACTCCAAATTTATTTATTTTTGCATCGAAATGTTTGACATTTTAAATCATTATTATTCGCAAAAATAGAATTTGGCATAAAAATTATGTATAATAATAAAAGTAAGGATTTAAATATAAAAAATGTTCTGAGTGAATATATTGACGGTGTTGGGTTGCAGAGAAAAGCTGAATTGACTGAGTGAATACGTATAAACGGGTGGGAGATTAGATTTATTGACGGGCTGGGTTGCGGTTAGCCTAAGAGCTGGCAGACCGGCAGGTTCCAGATCCGAAATACGAGAATGAATCCGCCCCTTTAATTCCTCCCTCTGAAATAGAAGAATTTATCAAAGTAGGGTGTGAAAATTTTAAAAATAGCAACTAATATGTACGGTTAATTATGTAATCGTGACTAAAATCTATAAATAATACGGAAATTGTCCTAAATAGGACTAATGAGTTCCTAAAAAGCACAAATAGGACTACTACTTTTTAAATTCCCTAAATAGGACTAAACATAGATTTTCTACCCTAAATACCCCTAAGAGTATTAATTCATAATGAAATGCTTTAATTTATAATAAAATCATAAAAAAACGTAAAAAATATTTAAAAAACGTAAAAAAATTATAAAAAATTTATAAAACATTTATAAAATAAAAAATTTAATTTTTATTTTTTTAATTTTTTTTAAAAAAATAATAAAAAATAGTAAAAACCAATAAAAAATGAAAAATATTATGGATACATTTCCCACCGCCATCCGCCGCCTCCCAGCACCACCACATCCGATTGGTCAAATTTCTTCCACTTTTGGTAAAAAAATGCCATCTTTTTCTGAAAATGCCAAAAAGATGGCATAATTACTCTTCAATATTCCAACATTTTCATTGAATATGCCATCATTATGGCATTATTTAAAATGTTGGCATATTTTTCTCCGGTGATGGGAGCTGGTGGTGCTGGGGGTGGCAGGGGTGGTAATGTTTTTTTTTTTTTAATTTTACGATTTTTTTTATTTTTTTTATTTTTTTTAAAAAAAATATTTTTTTTTAATTTTTTTAAAAAAATATTTTATTAATTTTATATTATATTTTTACGATTTTTAGTATTTTTTTTTATTTTTATTATTTTTGTATGATTTTATTATTAATTAAAACATTTCACAAGTTACAAGGGTATATTTGACCAAACACACATAAATAGTCCTATTAAGGGAATTTAAAAAATGTAGTCCTATTTGTGCAATTTTGCCACTTTTTAGTCCTATTTAGGGAATTGACTCTAAATAATACATTTCAAAGATACATTTAAAGAAAGTTTTGCCATGTGTCATCTTCTAAGTAAGCCCCTTTTAAATTCTCTTTCCAATTTAGTATATACGGAGTATGTTAATTAATTATAGTGTGTGAGATTTCGTTATAAGTTAGATTAGGATTAGAATTGTTACTACGTTTTTAATTCAGTCTAAGCTACTATGTTGGAACTCTACCCAAGTATGCTACCAAAAAAATCTCTCCTCCATACGACACTATTGATGGACTTCAACCAAAAAAATCTCTGTATTTTTTTATATATTAAAAAATCTCTTTATTTTTTAAATTGATATAACTTTTTTTGTGTGTAATTCCATTTTTATAAAAAATATATCAAAACTCATATTTTTTTAATATTTTTGATATGACACTAATATTACATATGAAAATAAAAAGGAAAAATTGACAAGAATAATCTCATCTTTCACTGGTCTTCTCATAATAATCTCACATTTAAATAATCCCAAAATAATCTCACCTTTGCACCTCATCTTCTTTCATTGGACCCTGACAAAGTTTTTTACCTTTTTAAAAAATCTTATATAAATAATCTCACATTTATAAGGATATAATTAAAAAGTGAAAGGTGAGATTATCTGTATAATTTTCAAAGAAAGAGTAAAAAACATGGTCAGGCTCCAATGAAAGAAGATGATGTGCAAAAGTGGGATTATTTTGGGATTATTAAAAGGTGGGATTATTCTTGTCAATTTTTCCAAATAAAAATAATTTAAATATATGATAGGTGGATCGGAGGTTTTTAGGCTCAAAACTTTCCTTCAATAGATCTTAATTTTTTTTTTTACATTCAAACATGTTTATCGGGTGCTCAAATCGAAAACTGAAAATCTATCAAGGCAAAATCAAGCTCAATTTTGTAATAGGTTAATATTAATTTCATTGTTTTGATGTAGCATACTAATGGGAATTTCATACTCACTCCATGCCAAATTAATTTGCAAAGTCAACATTTTTTGTTAACCAATAGTAAAGTAAAATCATCCTTATTGATAATTAAATTAGTAATTAATATTAACATGTTCGGAAACTACATTATATTGAAATCTCTAAAAATGGATATCCTAATTAAGTGAATAAAATCAAACTGTATGACCAAAAAAATTAACTTTGCAAAACGATTTGTCACAGAGGTAGTATGTATAATATTTGACCATTAACACGTTAAACTTTAGTATTTAAAATTATTCTCTAATATTTAATTGTATATAAAATTACGATGTCCTAAACATTACTAGGACTAAATTATGAATTACGGAGTACATTTTTAAATTAATATTTATTCTTTTAGAATTAAGGCTTAGACATTTTAAATTAATCTTTAAGACTTCTAATAAATTGAGCTTTTCAATTATTTTTAATTGGTTAGGCTAAACACCATTTTTTTTATAAACACATATCTATAATTATAAAAAAAACAGTTGGGGCTAGGCTGGGCTGAAGCCCACTCTTAGAGAAATGAGAATAACTATGATCTTAGGAGAGAAATGAGAATGAATTTGGACCGTTAGACTGTATTATGTGAAACTGAATGTACATTAGGTAAAATTGAAATGCACATTATGTGAAATCGGAACGTGCAACACAAAAGGCATGACACAGTGACGTGTGAAGTTTAATTGTGCATTAGGTGAAACTGAACTGTGCATGCATTAGGTGAAAATGGGATGTGCACAACAAAAGCTTTGATGCAGTGTCATTTTTATGCTTTTTATTCTGTACATATCAATGTCACATAATACAGTTTTAGTGTTACTTTTTATTCTGCACATTTTGATTTCAACTAATGCATTTTTCAGTTTCGCTAAATGCACAATTCATTTCGAGATAAAACAGTCAACGGTCCAGATTCGTTCTCATTTCTCCTTACACACACATGATGCATGTTAAAACATTAACATTATAAGCCGAACTAATGTATTTTAAAGTAATTCTTTCATTTACGTACCGTTGTCATGAAAATATGATACATAAAAGTCTTATACGGAGCAAAATTGAAAATCCACAACAGGTAGAATTACTAACAAAAGTTGATATTCAAATTAGATCATCAATATATATATATATATATATATATATATATATATATATATATATATATATATATATATATATATATATATATATATATATATATATATATATATATATATATATATATACTGATACTCACCACAAACGAAATCAAATAATAATACAATGTTATTATACCTCAAATCAATCAACACGAGACCATTGCAACTTTGATAAATTACATATTGTATATCCTTGGAATAACGATTGATGATCGGCTGACGTAAAACCCAATAGTCGATTACAATCACCTCAGAGATATTCATTGTGTGTGCAATGGCAAACCCTCAAAAGTTGACACAATCCTTTTAAATAACGATGTTAAGATTCTAATTTGGTTCCCGTATAAAAATGTGTTAATGAAATGACAAATTTGAAACTGAAGTTGAAAGGAAACTAAAAAATACTGAATAAGATAGAAGGGTTGTAGTAAGTAGAGTGAATGAAAAGAATTCGTACTCTATAATGATGTAGAAGGTGAGATGAGAGAACAACATAATCCTATGACTCGAAAAACATTAACCCTTTAAAATTATCTAATTCAATCTAATAAGTTCAAATACTAAACGAAAATGAAAGTGGAATATATGAGAACAAATATCTTTTGAGCACTCCCAAGTGATTTCAATAAATTGTATTATTTTTTGTTAATAATTCCGAAATCATTCATAAAAATGGGGAAAAGTGTTATAACGAAAGTTGGAAAAATTAAAATAGCAAGATTGAATGTGTTAAAATTCACTAATACACGTACTACCTCAGTCCCTTTTTATTTAACCATCTTTGACTTTTTCGGTCAAAGATAATAAACTTTGTTACAATATTTTAACTAATATATTCATGTCAAACTTAAGAAGTTTATACTTTTATGATATATTTTTAACAAACACATATATTAAACATATTTTAACTAATATATTCATGTTCATATTATCAATATTACTGTGTAGAAATATATAATCGGTCAAAATTTAACATCATTGACTTGGAAAATACTGTTTGGCTAAATAAAAAGGGATCGAAGGAGTATGTTCACCTTTCCAATTAAGGATATTTTCAGTTGGATTCAATTGTTTAATCTCATTTATGAAAGGTAAAGTTATTTTTTACTAAACGTGTGTTTAAAAGTTTTGGATTATATTTTAATATAATCTCGATATATTTTGACTAAGTTCCAGCCCTCAAAAAGTTTTATTAATTACATACGAAGTATATTATAATTGTATATATCCTGACATTAAAACTGTTGTTTGAGAGCTAGATAAATACGCTAGAGTGTGTACAAAAGGTAATTATTTTACTCAGGAGTGTAACTTTAATATAGTAATAATTGGTCATGAAAATTGAGATCATTTTTCATTTTTGAATATGAGATGTTTCTTTTCATTGCATAGTTTGACATGTTTATGTTTTGATTATAGCTACCTCTTGATGTGATGAGAATCTATTTATAAGTTTTATTCATATGTCCTACGTAAAAATTGTCTATTAAAATCCAAAGCATGCAACCGTTCTTTGTTCAATAATATAATACTTATTATAGTTAATAAGATCATAGAACTACCAATGACAATAAATAGTCTATTGTCATCGTCATCACCTTCTTTAAAATTAGAATGTCACAAAAATATATATTCTAAACTCTTTTCTTAAAGAAAGAGATCAAATGACTAATTTGCAAAATTCTAAAACCTAGAAGGGCTAATATATATTCAAAAATAAAATGACTACACCCATTTTTTGATAAATAAATTACAAAAAATGTGAAGTTAGTTTTAAAAAAACAGTAAGCCAGAGATGAAATTTAATGGATAAAATTGAAATAGGCATTTAGCATGCTTTTATGCTAAGGTAAAGATAGTTGAAAATATCAATTTCATTTAAATTGAACTGAGAGTTATAAAACAATGGCAAAATGGAAATTAATAATCCGACCTTTAACGGTCTTCTTTCAATAGTCTCACCTTATGGTTATTCATTAATAATCCAACATTTGCACCTCATCTTCATTCCCTGGTCCCTGACCGGTTGATGACCCGCTATTCCAGGTTTTTTCATTTTCTTTGCAAATCATTCAACCATTAATCCCACCCTTTACAAATCTTCTGCAAGCGGTCCCACATATCATTTTTCTTTTTTCTTCCTAAAAATTTTCCCTTTTTAGTTTTATTGTCTTGACTCTTTTATTCCCTTTTTTGGTCTTCTTATTCTTATCATTATTATTTTTCAAGTTTTTTCTTTTTTTTTTCAATGTTGATATATTCCATTTTCCTTCTTTTTCTTCTTCCCGTTTATTATTTCATTTTCATTTTTATATATTTTAAGGATTAGTTTCCTTATAAAAGATCTAATTTTCACTGTACTAACTTCTTTACTTTATTTCCTTTTTACTTACACTTATTTATTTCCTTTCACCTTTTCTTACCTTTGTTCTACCACTAATATAGTTTTGAGAAAATAGCCCCAAAATAGAACTAAACTAATCCCTAAATGCACAAATAGGACTATGTTATTTATCTTCATAAAATAGGACTAAAGTACCGTCTATTTTCTTATTCTACATTGCTACCATTACCATAACTTCATAGGATAATCATATTTTACTTTATAATAAAAAGAAAAAATAACAAAAGTTATTTCATTTTATATATTTCCAATGAACCAATTTTTATAAATAAAGAGATCAAAGGTAGAAATGTAATGGTAGAAATGTAGAAATGTAGTTATTTTTTTAAGTTATATTTCCAATGAACCAATTTAAATACCTTTTGTTATTTTTTTTATTATAATGTAAAATATGATTATCTTATTAAGTTATGGTAATGTTAGAAATGTAGAATAAGAAGATAGACGCTACTTTAGTCCTATTTTGGGAAGATAAATAACTTAGTCCTACTTTTGCATTTAGGGATTAGTTTAGTCTTATTTTGGGGCTATTTCTCAAAAATCTATTTGTGGTAGAATTAGGGGTACTGAGCCAAGCCGCATGCGAGCTGCTCGTGGATCGCTCGGAAAAAGTTCGACTCGAGTTCGGTCATATTAAGCTCGACTCGAGTTCGGCTCGACTCGAATAGTTAACAAGCTCTATTCAAGTCTATTTATTTTAGGCTCGTGGCTCGCGAGCCGGTTCGCGAGCTTTTGTGTCATATTTTATATATAATAAATATATATGTAATAATTATATATATACTTTTTTGAAATATATATTCTAATTTAGGACTATTCCATTTTTTATACTACGTATTTATCATAGAGTATATTATAATAGTAATAATTTCAAAAATAATAACATGTGTGTAGCATTACTATTATGTACTCTTAATATTTATTGATAGTAAAATAAAGAATACAAATGTTAGTAAATTAGAGATAAACTAAAAATGAGAATGAATTAGTACACATATAATATTTTTAACTTGAGTTCGAGCATCTTATTCGAGTTCAAACCTACAAAAATTAATTAGCGAAACTTGACCTGAGCTCGAATCAAGCTCGAATGAAGCTCGAGCCGAGCTCGGCTCGAGATCGAACTCGAATTATTTAACTCGTCCAAGCTCGAGATCGAGATCGAGCTCGTGAATTCTTATCAAGCTCAAGCTCAAACATACCCATGCTCGGGCTCGGCTCGTTTGCACCCCTAGGTAGAATAAAGGTAAGAAAATGAAAAAGGAAATAAATAAGTGTAAGTAAAACGGAAATAAAGTAAAGAAGTTAGTACGGTGAAAATTAGATCTTTTTATAAGGAAACTAAACCGAAAAATATATAAAAATGAAAATAAAATAATAAACCGGAAGAAAAAAAGAAGGAAAAATGGAATACATAAACATTGGAAAAAAATTGAAAAGTAATAAAAGTAAGAATAAGAAGACCAAAAAGGGGAATAAAAGAGTCAAGACGATAAAAATAAAGAGGGAAAAGTTTTAGGAAGATAAAAATGAAAAAACCTGGAATAGCAGGTCATCAACTGGTCAGGAACCAGCGAATGAAGATGAGGTGCAAATGTTGGATTATTAATGAATAACGATAATGTGGGACTAATGAAAGAAAACCACTAAACGGTCGGATTATTAATTTCTATTTTTCCTAAAACAATTTGCCCTTTTCATTGGAAATATAAATTGAAAATATGTTTAGATAATTAGTTCAAAAATAAGATACTAGAAAAAAATTGTCATTTAACGGTGTTTTATACCAACAGTCGATTGCCATTGGTATGAGAGACTTTTTCCTACCGTAAAAGGCAGATCTCTTTTGTTCAAGGGTGTTCATGTGAACACCCAAACTTTTGAAAATAAAATGTAAATATACATGTATAGAATTGTTGTAATAATTTATATATTGATTTTTATGTAATATTTCCTGCGTTCTTAACCTTATTTTTGGAATTTCAATGTTGGAAAAGTTACATTTCTCAATTTATGGACCAAACAAAATTATTGTGCAATTGATAAAGTAATTTTTAACACCCTATATTCATTACAAACCAATACTATAAAAGGACATTTGCAATTACGTTCATTCCAACCTGATTTTGCCCCAAGAGATCCAAATGTGAAACCTATAAAATACAAATACTGAAATACCCTACAGTCTATGATCCATACGGGCCTAGACCTCACCGTCCGATAAGATTATGCAACTTGTAGAACGCATAGCTTCCCTAACACCCGATGAGCGGAAACAAATTGGGCCCACGCTCAGAGAGAGACTGAAGTTTCCCGTGCTGAAAGCCATTTCATCAGAAGAAGGCATTAGTGGTGGGGCTGGAGTGGGACAAGGCGGGCCTGCGAAGGCGGAACTGAAGAAGGTGGAGAAGACGGCATTTGATGTGAAGCTAGAGAAGTTTGATGCGGCTGCAAAAATCAAGGTGATCAAAGAGGTGCGTTCATTCACCAGTTTGGGGTTGAAGGAAGCTAAGGAGCTGGTGGAAAAGGTGCCTGCCATACTTAAGCAAGGAGTCACCAAAGAGGAGGCAAATGACATAATCGAAAAAATCAAAGCTGCTGGAGGAATTGCAGTTATGGAATGATTAGTAATAGCAAGTAGTCCCTCCTGATACGGCTTTACGCATATGTCAAGTCATTATTATGTCCGGACAGAATGATCTCGTCTTTGCATGAAATTCTACTGCCTCCTGCAATTTTCCAGAGAATTAAAGAACAATATTTCGGTTCACTCAGCTTAAGCCATTTCTTCTTGATATATATGGATTAATGGATAGATGCTCAGATCAGGGGTGAAGGCCAGGTCACTGGCATGCCCCTACCTCCGCCCCTCGTGAGATCATTCTTATTTAGGTTGTTTTGGGGGGTATTGATTCAAAGAGAATCAGACAATTACCACAGAATAAGCTGGTTTTGAAATTAAAAATGGTTGTGGTACCTTTTATTTATAATCTAATGGATAATTTACCCATTGGGTGTTTTTTTAAAAAAAAAAAAGTGATTTTTCGTTAGTGAAACAAAAAGAGAATTTTATCAATTCAGGACCCGAAAGATAGATGAATTATGAATCCGGGACCGGAAAGATGAAATTTATCAATATAGGATCCAGATGATGAAAAACTATCAATTTAGGACCCGAATGATTGAAAATTATCAATCTAGGACCTAATTTATAATGAATTTTATTGATTTTTTTATTTTTGAAACTTTTAAATATTATTTAGTTTTATTGAACTAATAAACTTTTGTGAAGAATACTTTATCAAAAATTATCAATTGAGTTAATAAAAAATTAAATGAATCAAAACCTATGAAATGTTAGGTCCCAGATTGATAGTTTTCCATCATTCAGGTTGATAGTTTTCCATCATTCAGGTCATATACTGATACATTTGTTCTTTCAAGTCCCAAATTGATAATTCATCTATCTTTCGGGTCCTGAATCGATAAAATTCCAAAGTAAAATCATTTTATCCCGTGCACGGCACGGGTAGAGATACTAGTATAGGTACAATTCTATTGTCTGAAGAGTGATCTTTATGATAGTAAAGATGTTTTTACTTGGACTGTAATTTGTTCCAGATCAGATCAGACTAGACCAGAACAGACCAGACTTAGATAGTCATAAAAATACAAAGAAACCAGACCAGTTTAAACCAGACCAGACCCGATCAGCAAATTACAGTCCAAGTAAAAAACATCCTAAAAGGCTAAAACTTAACGGAATGAATACATTATCCGTTAATAAATTACTACGCACAAAACAAGAAATAAAATAAAGAGTTTTTTCCACTTTGGTCCCCCGACTTTAGCGGCTTAGACAATTTTAGTTCCCGTCTTTTGTTTTTCCCAGATTTGGTGCACAACTATGGAATATTTGCCACTTTTGATCCTCCGGTTGATTTTTCCGGCCAACAACATACATTTCCGTGTCATACGTTTCCGGCCAACACATTTCTTTGCTTCTACTCACACCCATCCCTTTTATCAGGATCATGATATATCATTCTCTTGGGCAGGGTTAGGTAGACGGATAGATAGGGCAGCAGGAGGAGGAATTGTGATTGCAATTACAGGAGGTTGGGCGTAGATACACACACGTATTCATATACTACCTCCGTCCCGCTAAGATTGTCTCAATTTACCTTTTCGTTCCGTCCCACTAAGATTGTCTCATACCAAATTTGGTAAAGTTTGTGTGACTCTAAATCATTCTTACTTTATTCTTATTTTATCAATTCAATATCAACCACATACACCACTTTTTATTAATTTGCGTATCACTCCCTCTTGTCCCATTGTTAGTGGGACGGAGGGAGTATCTATCTGTTCTTGGTATGATGTGGTTTAGTTGTGCGTTGTTATTACAGAAATGTGTGTTAGTTGTTGGCCGGAAATATCAGTGACACGCACATGTGTGTTGTTGATGACCGGAAAAATCAACCCGAGGATCAAAAGTGACAAATATTCAATAGTTGAATTGGGCACCAAATCTGGGAAAGACAAAAGACGGGGACTAATATTGTCCCTGTCACAAAAGTCGGGGATCAAAAGTGGAAAAAGTAATAAAATAAATCACCTTCACAGTTCACACTCCACCAACTGCTGCCAAACTCGAGCGGCCACTCTCAAACTTTGACGGCTAGTACTGGACTTCAACCAAATAGGCAAATACTTTTATGTTGATGAAAATTGTTAAGTGAATTGCTTAAATAGGATTAAAAGAAAGACGTACGTGGTCCTTTAAGGAGTCCCCTTGGAGCATGGAAGGTCCTTCAGTTACCCAATATTGAGGAAGTAAAAAAAGCCGTTTTGGATCTAAATAAAAATGGTGCAGCTGGACCAGATGGCTACAATGGGGTATTTTTTAGGAAATGTTGGGACATTGTGTGTTGGGATGTGGTAAGGGCTGTTCAAGACTTTTTTCAAGGAAACCATATACCTAGAGCTTTGGCATGTTCTTTGATAGTGTTAATTCCAAAGAAAGAGAAGCCATCTGTTTTCTCAGATTTCAGACCTATCAGTTTATCAAACTTTATAAGTAAGGTTTGTACTAAGATCCTAGCTGATAGGCTTAGTTTAATTTTGCCCAAGATCATATCTCAAGAACAAGCGGGTTTTATGAAAGGCAGAGATATCTCAGAACATGTACTGGTTGCTCAAGAAATGATTAATTCCATTGATAAAAGGGTGAGGGGGAATAACCTGATGGTTAAGTTGGACATGGCAAAAGCATTTGACAGATTATCATGGCATTTTCTTAAAGCTATATTGAGTAAGTTTGGCTTCTCAGATAAATTTACTGCTTTGGTTTTAAATCACCTGAAAGCTACTCACTTCTCTGTCTTAATTAATGGTATACCTAGAGGTTTCTTTAAGCCATCTAGAGGAGTTAAACAAGGAGATCCTATTTCCCCCTTCTTATTTATCATTGCTACAGAGGCTCTTTCGAGGGGTCTAAAGCATCTGGTCACTTCGGCTAAGGTTAAGCCTTTTTGGATGGGGCAAACTGGTTATCCTGTTACACACCTGTCCTTTGCTGATGATATCCTAATTTTCTTAAATGGAGAGGCTAGATCTATTCTGAACTTTAAGAAGTTTCTTGGTCTTTATCAACAGGCATCTGGTCAAGCTATAAATTTTGATAAAAGTAGTTTTTCCTGTGGGAAGACTTCGCTGGCTAGGGTCAGAAAACTAGAGAAGTTACTGGGAATGACCAAAGTTAATTTGCCTTTGAAATACTTGGGATCTGTTCTGCATAAAGGAACAAACAGAATTAGCTACTGTAATGGTATTATTCAAGCGTTTGATAAGAAGCTCTCAGCCTGGAAACAAAAAAATCTCAATCAGGGAGGGAAGCTTATTCTCCTAAAATATGTTTTAAACACTATTCCTCTTCATTTGCTAGCTGTTGATACTCTTCCCAAATCTGTGATTAGGATTCTTGAAAGGAAAATGTCTAATTTCTTTTGGGGTTCTAAAGATAATAGACAGAATTACCATTGGTTGAGATGGAAGGATGTTTGCTTACCTACTAAGGAAGGGGGGTTAGGAATTAGGTCTTTATCTGACATTGAAAAGGCCTGCTCACTTAAACTTTGGTGGAAGTGGAAAGTAAATAAATCATTTTGGGCTCAGTTCTGCCACATGAGATACCCTAGGAATTATTTGATTCCTAAAAGTGGTGATTCGGCTATTTGGAAAAGACTATGTTCTATAAATCTCACTGGCCTATCTCTGATCTCAACAACCAACACTGGTGACTTAATTTGGGAGCCTGAAAGCAATGGGGTCTTCACTCTGGCATCTGCCTATCAGAGCATTAGACGGAATAGAGTTGAAACCTTCTCTTTTACTCACATTTGGAACATACGGCAGCTTACAAAAATTCAGCTTTGTTTATGGAAAGTTATCCACAGGTTCCTTCCTTTCCCAGAGAATTTAAGCAGGTTCCAGCTCTATATTTACCCTACTATGTGTCCAATTTGTAAGAATGAATCTGATTCTATGGACCATGTCCTATTTAGCTGCTCTTACACTAAGTCCATATGGAAATATTTTATGGGAATCTTTGAGGTTCCTTTTCCCTCCCGTGATATCTCAATTAGGCAGATACTTATCTCTTGGTGGTTGGAAGCGGGTTCAAAGAATTTTATGGACATCTTTAAGCATATCCTACCGGGAATTATTGTCTGGCATGTTTGGAAACTCTACAGCAACTTAATTTGGGGCGACTTGAATCATTTGCCTTCTCCGACCTTTACTATTCATCAAATCAAGTTATTTTCACAAGATTGGGCTACAGCGAAACTAAAGAAGTTTAATTCGTCCAATCCTAGCCAGGTCCTTTTTGAGGAACAATTGATTTCCATGTCGTTTCAATATATTGGAAGGAAAATTCAAAAGGTGAAATGGAGCTTACCTGTCCGTCCTTATAAACTGAATGTAGACGCTTCATATTCTTCAGATGGAGCAGCAGCTGGAGCTATTTTACGGTCCCAATCGGGAGATTTGGTCACAACACTGAGGTTTCCTATTACGGCCAGATCTGTCACTGATGCGGAGATGGTGGCTCTACATGATTCCGTGGGTTGGGCTGTCCGCCATGGTTACAGAGGGATCGAAGCTGAATCTGACTCGATACTTGTCCTGGAGGCGATTGGAAATGTAGATCGGGGAGGGAGATGGAAGTGTTTGATCGAGCAACTGAGAAGCTGGGCAGTTGAATTTGATATTACTTTCAGGCATATCTATCGAGAAGCTAACTGGCCTGCGCATTATTTATGTTCCAGCTTACCTGAATCTACTAATGAAGTGGGTATTTTTCATTCTGCTAATAAATTGGGCATTGATTTTAGAAAATTGCTATGGGCTGATAAATGTGGTTTGTATTATTTTCGCTCTTAATTATGACTTTCTTATTTGTATTTTACAGTTAGGTAAGGTATAGTCCCCCCCAACTGTATTTTCTAAATTTTAAGTTTCCCTGTATTTTGGAAGGGAATGCCCTTTCAGAAGAGGTTTTGGTATAGTCCCCCTCTTTATCTGTATTCGTTTTTATATTAATAAAATAATGGCAAATGTTCCCCGGCATTTGCCCCACTGATTTTGGTGGTTTGCCTTCCGGGTTAAAAAAAAAAAGGATTAAAAGAAAGAAAATTGCAAAAATAGGAATACTATGTTTTATTAAATAAAAATAGGATTAAAAAGAGTTAATCTCACAAAACTACCCTTAATGAATCTCTAGCACTCCCATCAGGATGCCGCATCGCAGATCCATAGATCAAACCAGTGCACTCATCCTCCGATTGTGCATTGGTGCAACTATACATCCATAAACCATTGCACTAGCTGCCCTTCACTCAGACCGCCACCACCCACCCACGAGCTGACGCAATCACTCGTCAGCTAATTCATTTATTCTCTTCGACGAGATTGCCATCTTGTGTTAGAAGTGACACAATAATGACATTTTCTTATAAAAATCATGACATTTTTGAAAAAGTAAAGTTTTTTTTAAAATAAATCTGTGGCATTTTTGCAACAATTATGACAGTATCAAAATAAGAAAATGGCATTTGAAATAAATAACTCAAAACATGGGTAGAAAAAGAAAAATGAAAATTCAGTAGGAAAATGTCATCTTTATAAAGTTAGTGTCATTTATAAGGTTAGTGGCATAAAACTGACATCTTAATAAGTTTAAAATTTGAAAAAATAATTCCATAAAAGTGACATTCTTATAATAATCTGGCATTCTCATATTCGAAAAGCAGGGCCGGCCATGGGGGGAGGTAGCCTAGACATTTGTCTAGGGCCTCCAAATTTGGTAGGGCCTCCATTTTAAAAAATAATAATATTATATATACCTTAAATCTTTAATTAAATTAATTAAAATACTTAAAAATTAGTGTAGAACAAAAGATATGTTGATGCAAAAAAACCAAATTATCAAGATTAACCATGTTCGGTGATATATTAGAAAATAATGACAAACACAGATCTAAATAAGAGTGAATAAAATATGTCTTTTTATACTTTAGTGACTATAACTTTAATAATCATGATTGTGTTAACTATAATGCATATGCA
The DNA here is from genome assembly GCA_945859915.1 of Cuscuta epithymum. NCBI lineage: Eukaryota > Viridiplantae > Streptophyta > Magnoliopsida > Solanales > Convolvulaceae > Cuscuta > Cuscuta epithymum. The sequence goes on along the minus strand of CAMAPF010000944.1, from coordinate 538,944 downwards.
TAGACAATAATTCAATATCCTAATTCATGTATATTTAGAGAGATAGTTTTGATGTGTACGTATATAATATAATGAGTTATAAATGTATTATTTTAATATTTATTATCAAATTGTCACTTAAGAGGGTTAATTGTTCACTAAAATAGAAAGTGAAAACATTTAGTTGAAATGTCTAAATTAGGATGTCCTTTAAATTTTTAGGTCCCAATCCTCCCCCAATTTGTAAAATAGTTATATATTTTTCTATGTTAGAAGATTGTGTTAAAGATCATCAGGAAAAAACTAACCAAGCCACGTTAATATTTCTTTCTGGCTATGTCATTCCTATTTGTTTCTTATTATAGTTTTGTATTTTTTTACTAAAAAATGTATTGAAGTTATATTCTCTCCACTCCGTTAAAATTGTCTCATCTTTCGTTTTCAGCCTATGTATTAAGAATGTCACATATCAAATTTGACAAAATTTGTGTGGTTCTAAATCATACTTACTTTATCACTTCAATATCAACCACATAAAGTAGTTTTTCTTAATAATTGTAAAACTTTATCATAACCTAGCGTTAGTGAGACGTGAGTACGTTGTATCTCATAATTAAATACGAAGTATTATTTGGTTGTCTAGGGCCTCAAAATTGCTCTGGATGGTCCTAGGCGGATATATTTACTAAGAATTTTTTTGTTTGCAATTTCATTTTTAAAAGACAACCTGCGCGTTGTATATCCCGCATAGTTTGAGGGGGTGTAATAGCCTAATATATTTAAGAATCTGCCTAATATATATTTAGGATTCTACCTAATATATATTTAGGAATACTTTGTATTTTGGCAACTCTTCTATTATAAATATATCTGTCAGGACTCCTATTGGAGTACTCTTTCCCATTATTTTCATATACTTTAGCTAAATAATGTCACCATGGTAAAATGCTTTCAATATGATATAAAAGAAGGAAAAATTCCCGGGATATGACTAAAACAAAGTGAGTTTCTCGAAATGTGACTAGTTATGTTTTTTTTTCTCGAAATATGACCAAAAATAGAAAAAAAAAGAATTTTTCGTTATATTAAATTGTGGAAGGACAAAAATACCCTTTTTAAAAAAATATGCATTTTACACTAATTTCGTCTGGATAAAAATATTGCACTTCATGAAGGCGTTATTGCACTACATTTATTGCACTTTATGGCGGTATTCACTGCACGACATAACATTACATAAAATGAATTTAGCGTTTTTTAGATTTCATAACTTTAGTTCTTACATTTGGTTAAATATTACATATAATGCTACGAATTTATAGATATTTTTTCATGTCATTTTTAATGCACTTCTTTTCATGTCATTGCACTTTTTACATTATTGCACTTCTTGCCATATCATTGCACGTTTTGTCATAACTCATTGCGCTTCTTGTGATGTTCACGGCATTAAATATAAACTATTCATTGCACACTTATTTCATCATCTTCAACCTAGGTTCGTCTTCAACCTCGGTTCGCCATCAACCTTGGCCGCCTTGACTGAAGAATCTGAGTTGTAGGAGCGGCAGAGGGGCGTGGCTGAGCGGCAGCGAGTTGGATCGAGTGCAATCGTGCGGCTGGGCGGCGATGAGGACGGCAACACTCAGGGCTTGGGACGATGTTGACGAGCATGAATCGGGATGGAGGCGGCGCCCACGGCTCAGGACGACAGCGGCGCGCAGGTGTAGGGATGGCGGTGGCGTACTGGCGTGGTCGGTTGGCGGACACGGCGGCGAACAAGCGTGGAACTAGAGATGGACTGGTGGACGGCGGTCGTGGGTGCGTGCAGTGGTCCGGGGGATGGCGGCGGCAGGGTGTGCGGTGAGCGCAGGAGGCGGGTGGATGTGTGCGGCTGGTTGCTAGGTTTTGTAGAAAAAGAGTAGGGATGTTAGGGTTTTATAGGTATAGCGTAAAGGGTATATTTGTCCATAAAAATATTTATTTATTTATTTATTACAAATTATTATTAAATAATATGAATTTAGGTATTATTTTGGGAAAAAAAACTAGTTAGGTCATAGATTGGGAAAGTGAAAGAGTTTTAGTTATATGGGAGATAATTGTTTCTATAAAAGAATGTGAAAGAAGCTATATATTCATCTCATTAAATAATGTCCTCCACTCCATTATTAGTCTTTTTCTGAATCCAAGGTTTAAGCTAAAACATGTGAAGGAGATTTTACAATGGACTACACATGAAGTCGAATGAAAAGTTCATAAAAATCAAATAATTCTGGTTTCTTTTGTATGGGGAGTATGGAGAGAAGAATGTGAAAAAGATGAAAGCTAGTGAAAGTACTAGTAAGAGAATCTTGCAATTGAAAATTGAAAGATTGAAAGAAGGAAGTTGTACTATCATACTGGAGAAAATATTGGTTCATTCACAAATGTCAACAAATATGTGATGAGTTGAGTAAGCAGGTAATCATAAGTGAAGAAGGTGTGGTGGAGCATGAGATTGATCAATAATTAAGATATAAGGTGTGATGGTCTTGTGGTCTAATCGCATCACTGTTGATCTTCCAAAGAGGAAGTTGCAAGTTTGAGTCTCATCCCAATCAATGATGTTGGTATTAACAAAAGCGGATACTATAATAGGTTTAAAGGAATATTCCCCAAAAAAAGTGTGATGGCCATTTAATAAAATAACTAAATAAGTGATGGAAGAGGGACATTAAGTGGATTTTAAGCAAACCCGACAGAAAAAATTATTGAAGACAGAGATAAACGATTTGATTTCTATCACAAAATTTCCACTCTTTTGCCGAATGAGAAATTACCGAATATAGGAGTAAACATAAACATAATGGCACAAATAGGAGTGAAACTTAAAACTTCCTTCAATAGGAGTAAACATTAATTTTGTACCCTTAATACCCCTAACCTAGTTAATTCTAAAATACGACTTATTTGATCCTAATAAAATATAAAAAAAATCTAAAATATTTGAAAATATATATTGAAATAATAAAAATTAAAAAAAATATTTTTTAAAAAATAAAAAAATTTGAAAAACCACATTAAAAAATATATATTAGGCTATTTAAAGAGCCTTTGCAAGCCTTTGCCGCAACCTCGGCCATCACCCAGCAATATCACCTCCGATCGGCGGAAAAAATGCTATCTTATGCTAAAACTTCCATTTTTCTTTGAAAATGCCATAAAGATGGCAGTTTTGCTCTTTGAAAATGTCAAATTTTCTCAAAATCTGCCATCATGATGGCATTTCGGAAAAATGTTGGCATTTTTTTCGGTGGTCGGAGCTGGTGGTGCTGGGAGGTCGTTGAGGCGGCGGCAGACACCTACATATTTTTTTTAGTTTTTTTAATTTTAATTTTTTAGTTTTTATTTAATATTTTTAATATTTTAATAATTTTTATTTTTATTAATTTTATTTAATACGAAGTATGTTTTATTTGATACGTAGTATATTTTTGTGTTTTTTCATTTTTTTACAATTTTATTATAAATTAATATTATTCCTTTTATGTTTTAATTATTAATGAAAGTTGTTGGGACTTGGGTAGGGATATACTTGTCTAAACACTAAAATTACTCCTATTCAAAACATGATACTCCTATTTTTGCATTTTTCCTATCTTTTACTCCTATTTGGGGAATTCTCTGTTGCGGAATATGGATATGCTAGTAACTTTTAATTATATTTTTGTGAATAAGTTTTACACATCAAACTGGATGTTAAACAACCATCACCATTATTGTTCTTAAGATAGAAAGAAGATAGCAGACACCATACTTGGGCTTCAACGCCAATTACATTATTACGGAGTACATTTTACACAATAGATTAACTCACTCAATACTCCGTACTTGTTTATTATTACTCCGTATTACGAATTTATTTATTTATTTATTTATACGCAGTAAGAATGAAGGCCTTTTTATTCAAATATTACTATTAATTAAGGGATTTCTAATAATGTGAGTTAAGTTTCAAAAGTCTAAAAATATGACTACAATCTCTTGTTAAACACCAATCCGTTGCACACTAATCTATTGCACACCTATTCGTTTAACACTAGGTACAACTAAAAAGGCCATTAATGAACTTTAATACTAAACAATAGGAAAGAGTTTCTCTTGCCATCCACAACAACCGCCACTATTATCACTGGCGCCGCCTGCAGTGTTGTCGCACTGCCACCCAGTAACTTGCTCCGGCCATAGTGACTACCGCCACAGTGACCGCTGTCACAGTGACTTACCGCCACAGTGACTCCGTCGCCACAGTGACTCCGTCGCCACAGTGACTCCGTCGCCACAGTGACTCCGTCGCCACAGTGACTCCGCCGCCACAGTGACTACTGTCCACCAGCCATAGTGAGTGAGTACCCGTCCATCGGCCATAGTGACTCCGATCAGTGACCCCGGGCACAATTACTCTGGGCACATTGACAATGTTACTGGGGATGCCGCCTAAGTGACATGCGAACTCAGATCATCTCCTTGCTGACACCGCAATCACAGTGACGCCGCACCACCCCTAGTGCTGCTGCCGACCCCCGCTCCACCACTAACGACCTCCCCACTGGTCAAAGTGATTGCCCGTCCACCGGTCACAATGACCCCGCTAAAGTGACTGCCCGCCCAACTCCGTCCACATTCCGGCCACCGTCATCTGACCCACTACTGTCACTAACCCCCTCCATAGCCCCTAGCACACTGTAGCCCGTCCCCTGACCCCCCCCCCAACCGCCATCTACGATGACCAGCAGCCCTCCACCGCAAACGTTGACCAAAGACCTCCGGCCACTACTGGACCACCGTCCCAGCTCCCTGCCACCTCCCCACCAGGCCACAACAACCCAACGCACACCACCACCAGTCATTAGCCCCGGCAGAACCACTCCCCCCTGCCCGAGTTCCCTGTCAAAACCCACCCCCTGCCCTAGACCTTGTCGGAACCCTTCCCCCTAATCTCAGGGCCGTCCACCGCCACCGCCACTCCTTACTTGTCTGTTACAGCCACCGAAAACATAGCCGACAGAAATAGACCGCCATATAAACGCCAAACTATGAAAATTCCAGATCTGCTCAGAAGCGACCAGATCTATTGGAGCCACCAAAGTAGCCATCGGCTCCTAAATCGGACGAAGAACGTCGCTGGCCGTATCTGTTCGCCGGCGGCCGGCCTCATTGAAGTCGTAACCGCGCGCCGTGATTTGCACAAATGCTTCTTAATTTGTTGCCATCGATGTTGCTTCCCAATCTATTGAGATCTACGGCCGCTGGTGAGGCAGAAAAGAGAAGAAAAGGGAAAGCAGTACGGGATGTCAAGGCGGCGGCGGCGTAGATACCGTGGCGGCGCGCGGCTTAGGTTGAGCTGCCATTATCTGCGACACAAGGGAAATGAATGGTTCGTTGCAGTTGGGAGATCGATCGAAGATTCCGCCTAGGACTAGGAGATGGATGGTTGCCGCTGGGAGATAAAATTTGTGGAGAGAAAGGGCCGTACGCTGGACTCAATTTTAAATTAGTCATTTTTTTAGAAAAGCTAAAACTTGTCATATCTTTGGAAATGAAAACTCTATTAGTAATATCTAGGCAATTATTTCAAGAAGGAATCACAAAATACGGAGTAGGGGGTGGGCGCGTGTAGATGAATGGATTAGTTAAGGAGTGGGGCCAGGTCCCGGCCGTTGGGCATAGGAACAACGTACAGGACAAAGCCGTCGGTAGGAAGGGGGGCTTCCCCGCCGGAGTTGAAAATCAGGCCAAACAGAAGCCCTGCAACAGCTCCGGCGATGAAGGCTCCGACAATTCCTCCGACGATTCCGGCGGCGGCGACGAACGTGGCAGAAGCCTTGGCGCCGAGCAAGTGAGTTGCTGCCGCGGTGGCGACGAGCTTCCCCAGCGCAGCCCCACCGGCTTCCGCCGCGAAAACCAAGGCCTCTCTTAAGGCCGTCGTGAGCGGCTCCCCCGAGGAGTACACGTCCCATACGATCTGGCCCATGTCCATCAGGAACATCGCGGCCGACCCGAATTTGAATTTCTTCTTCCTCCCACCGTGCCAGTACGAGATCGAGAATGCTTCCGCGGCTGCCTTTGAACCATCCAATGCCCTCAGCCGACCCGATTCCTCAAGGACGGAAGTGTATACCGCCAGCTTCTCATCTTCCTCCAAGTCCTCGAACCGGCCAGTGAATCCGAGCTTCGCTTTGTGAGTGCGTACCAGATCGCGGAACTCGACGCCGCTGTTGGCGAGAAATTGGGAGTACTCCTGGGAGGCGTGGGTGTTGACATTGAGCCTGATGTAGCTCACAATCATTTGGTCGTACTCCTGGATGGTCTCGGAGAGATCCGAAACCTCCGGCGAGCTCCCGGTGTCGAGGTCCTGGACGGCCTGGAAGATCTGGGTGAAGTGGTCCAGCATTTTGTCAAGGTAGTCCCGGCGGAGCGTGAAATTCCGGAACAGCTGGAGCGCGTTGTTGAGACAGTGCTCGGCGTAGACGAGAGTCTGATCCGAGATCCTTCCCCGGACGGCGTCGTTCGATCTCTTGTACTTGGCCGCCAGGGCTAAGCACTCGTCCAGAAGTGTCCTCACCGAAGCGGCATTGTTGTTGCACATCGTCAGGTACTGCACTTGTTCGGCCACGCTGCTGAAATTCATGTAGTACATGTTCTGAATTTCTTGCTCGCGAATCAGATCGGCGAGCCGCCGGAGGTTCCCCTCTTTCAGGTATACGATGTCCACAGCTGCCATTGCTATATATGATCGAATTGATATGTGTGTATTTTTATCTGCTAGAGATCAGATGATAGAGCTGTGAATGATAGAGCTGCGGATTGTATATATACATGTATGAGCTGAATCAGCTGATGCTGAGTTTTTTCAATAATGAACACCTAATTATGCTGATCTTATATGCCACGGTAGTAGGACATTTTCTGAAATAATTTGAGTGATTTTGTATGGCCTTCATCCCATTTCAAAGATTGTCTACTTTGATCAATCAATCGTTTTAACCAATATTCTAAAAGGCGCTAGGCACTAGTCGGCGCCACCCCAGCGCCTAGCGCCTAGGCGGGCGCCTAGTCGGGGGACTAGTCGGAGACATATAAATTTCATTTTTATCTATGTTTTTGCATAAATATGATAGGTAATATTGTATTTTTGTGTGTACCAAACATATACATATGCATTAACAAACATGATAACTACTCACCTAACTTCATAATGTTATAAATATAAATAATGATAAAATTTGGGTATATCTACAAACATATATAGGTTTATCTTAATTTGCAACTTCATTTCGTAATATTTATGGCTAAAGTTAAAGTACATATAACGATTAAAAAATTAAAATTGAAAAGTAAAGTAATGTTTGGCGAATCTAGAAGGTCTAGGCGGCCGATTACGCGCTATAGGCGGGCAACTAGGCGCCATAGGCGGCTGACTAACTCACCTAGGCGGCTAACCAATTAGTCGGAGCGCCTAGACGAAAATTGGGGCGCCCGATCACCGCCTAGCGCCTAGGCGGGGACTAGTCGGACGCCTAGAACGATTTTTAGAACAGAAGTTTTAACTAATGTACTTTTGAGAATTTTATAAATTTTACACTTCTATGATATTATATCTAACAAAGAACACTTTCATATTATCTTCATGGAATATATACTTTCATATACAAATATATTATCAATCAAAATTTAACATCATTGATTGAAAAAGTCATTGTTGACTAACTAAAGTGGTTGTGATGTTACCATGTCTAGTGGGAGGTTTCGAGTTCGAAACCCATTATGCACATAAGAGTTCGAAACTCAATGGATTGAGTTTCAACCCTAATTACTCCAGGCCCCTCTCCAGGCTCCCTCCCCCAGCCCTCAATTTTTGCAGACTTTTACTATACAGGATAAGTATTTCCTCTCACATGGACTTCCATCATTATGTGGAATTAATTAGAACTTCCGACCAAATAAATTAAAAACCTTAAACATAACAACATAAGTTTTGTTGGGATATATTATCCCGGCCTACTACTGTTCAGGAGCCCAAGAATTTGCATAGCACGGAGCCCGATCAGTGAAGCCTGTTTCAGCCTATCAGGCCTATTTCGGAACTTGGACCCATTTCGGCCCACTTGGCCCATTAGGGTAGATTTATCCCCTACCCCCTTTTCCCTATAAATAGGAGGTTTTCCCTCCATGTAAAGGATTTTTTTGGTTGGTCTCTTCTACCCCACTTTCTCCTCCTTCTCTCTAGAATAGATTAGCTAGCATAATACTCCATTAATGGGAGCTTCAATACTTGTACTATGTAATGGGGAGGAGAGTCCTAATGAGAAAGAGAGGGCTTGGACATTAGTCTAAAAAGTCCCGTGGTTTTCTCTTTTTCGGGTTTCCACGTAAAAAGAGCTTGTTCATACACATTTATACATATATTTACTATATCGAGTTGGATTAAACTCAACACTGGCGCCGTCTGTGGAAATCAGTTCAAAAAGATTACACGTGTTCTTCATTTTTGGGCAAAGATAAATATGAATGGATCACTGATTACAACAAAAAACAAAAAAAAAGTATTATGGAAAGAAGAAAGAGAAGAAGCTGCAGAGCCTAGAAGTTGAAATCTGGATTCTATTCCAGATCTAATTTTGTAATTGCTGGAGTCGCCGTCACCATCCCTGCGGGCATGGAACTTCCGATGGGCTTACCTGCACTAGACAGAATAGTTGCGTGAGGACTAGGTGGTCCTAGTGGGGAGGAAAAGTGGCTAGCCTGCTGCCTTTTCCCAAAAGCTGCATTTGTTAGCTGTTGAAGTGATAAGTGGGGCCCCATGGTTGACTAACCTACTGCGCGCATGAAATTCCAGCATGTCGAACGGAGTCTTCCGTGGGTACACCAGTTGGTACGCCGTACGGTTTCCGGCAGCCCTCAACACAAGTCCCCGGGTACTTGGCTAAACTGACGCCCGACACAGCAACATATTCCCTGCCTCGAGCAGAACCTCGTCTAAAAACATATCAGTCAGCCACCAGAGGCAAGGGAGGTTGGCCGGTTAGGGATTGCCCTATGTTCTCAGGCAGTCCATGGAAGAATCAGTGCTCCGACCGGCTTACCCTCTGCAACAATCTCGACTACCGCTCGGCCTCAAGATACCGGGCAGACCTCTGCACTCGTCAAGGACGTCGCACTCCGGGATTGTTGATTAATCTGGTCACTTTTAGTGCAGCTTTAATTAGTTTTGTTTTCTAATAAAGACTTGGTCTTAGGTTGTTTTTACTTAGACTGTAATTCGTCCCAGACCAGACCAGACCAGACCAGACCAAAACAGACCAGACCAGACCAGACCAGACCAGACTAAAACAGACCAGACCAGACCAGACCAGACCAGACCAGACCAGACCAGACAATATTTTATTATTATTATTATTATTATTATTATTATTATTATTATTATTATTATTATTATTATTATTATTATTATTATTATTATTATTATTATTATTATTATTATTATTATTATTATTATTATTATTATTATTATTATTATTATTATTATTAGTAGTATTAGGATGTTTTTACTTGGACTGTAATTTGCTGGTCTGGTCTAGTCTGGTCTGGTCTGGTTTGTTTTGGTCTGGGATTGAAATAAATCCAAGTAAAACGATACCAATTTTCGATAATTTGGAAGGAATATTATTATTTTTAATTATAAATGAATAAAATATATTTATTTATGGATTATAATATATATCAAAAATAAAATCTTTATGCAAAAAAAATTAAAAAAAAAAAAATCAGACCAGACCAGACCAGACCAGACCAGACCAGACCAGACCAGACCAGACCAGACCAGACCAGACCAGACCAAAACAGACCAGACCAGACCAGACCAGACCAGACCAGACCAGACCAGCAAATTACAGTCCAAGTAAAAACATCCTTATTCTGTTTTAAAGACTTAGTCTTTTCTGCTGTTTTTATTCCTATACTTTTGCAGTAGTTGCTTAGTGGTTAGCACAATTTCAGGAGCATTTTTCTGTAGCTATCTTGATTATATATTCGAATAAAATACACCAGAAAAGCTGTGGAGTTTAGCAGCACAAAACAACTTGCTGTCAATTCAGTTTCTTGATAAATATTGTTTTGTTTCAACATTTGGTATCAGAGCCACTAACAATGGCTTCAACCGGATCAAGAACACCACCACGAACTCGTGGACGCAGCCCGTCTAGGGTACGTGCTCGCGAAGGTATGGCTCACCAAGTAGTAAGAGAGACAAGCAGTATAATCTACCCTGTTCTGACTCGTACCAACTATGTCGAGTGGTCCTTGGTAATGAGGGTCAACTTGCAAGCTCAAGGACTGTGGCGAGCAATTGAAGACGAAGATGTCAACTATAGAGAGGATAGGCAAGCTTTGGCAGCAATCTTACGGGCGGTGCCACCTGAAATGCTGGCAACTCTTGCTGTGAAGGATTCTGCAAAGCAAGCATGGGATACGATCAAAACTCAACGAATGGGAGTAGATCGTGTTAGGGAGGCCAATGCACAGAAGCTTCGGATGGAATTCGAAGCGATCACGTTTAAGGATGGAGAAAACGTTGATGATTTCTCCATGAGGATTACTGGCCTCGTGAATAATATGCAACTTCTGGGGGATACGGTGGAGGAGGAACGGGTGGTGAAGAAATTCCTGCGAGTTCTGCCACCACGGTACACACAGGTAGCAATTGCGATTGAAACCTTACTTGATTTGAGCACTCTGTCCATCGAAGAGCTCACTGGAAGGTTACGATCGGCGGAGGAGCGCTATGGGACTGGTGAATCAGACACCAAGACGGGTGCTCAACTTCTTCTTACGGAAGAGGAATGGAGAGCAAGAGAAAAGGCTCGTGACAATACTGGAGGTGCATCAAGCAACAGCAAACCAAAAGGTTATGTGCAGGGAAACTCTCGTGATAAAATTCCTGGAAAAGGGAAGTGTTATAATTGTGGAATTTCAGGCCATTTTGCTAGAGAGTGTCGCAAACCAAGACGGGATTGGAAGCAAGAGGCACATCTAAGCATGTTTGACGATGATCAGCCTGCTTTGCTCATGGCAGCAACAACCAGTGTGCCTAAACAGGTGACACCCGTGCAGCAAATCAATTCGAAGATTGCCACAAACGAAGCTCAGTATGTGTATTTAAATGAAGGGCACGTCCATCCAGCTCATACAGGAAAAGACGTATGGTACTTTGACACTGGAGCGAGCAATCACATGTCAGGTTGTCGCGAGATGTTCATGGTGCTAGACGAAGAAGTGAAAGGGTCTGTCAAGCTTGGTGATGGCTCGGTTGTAGAAATTCGTGGTCGTGGCTCTGTGATGTTTCTGTGTAAAACCAAGGAACATAAGGTGCTCACTGATGTGTATTTTATGCCAGGATTGCGTAGCAACATCATCAGTATTGGGCAACTCGATGAGAACGGGTGCAAGACAGTGATTGAAAATGGAACGCTATGCCTGCATGACAAAAAAGGAGTATTGTTAGCACAAGTTCCCCGGTCTAAGAATAGGTTGTATACCTTAATCTTAGAATTGGCTTCCCCAATATGTTTACTTTCTAAGGTAAATGATATAGCTTGGTTATGGCATGCTCGCTATGGTCATTTGAATTTTCGATCTTTACGAAACTTAGCACAGGGAGGTTTGGTGGAGGGGATTCCAGTGATTGATCATGTTGATCAATTCTGTGATGGGTGTGCACTGGGAAAGCAGCACCGCAAATCATTCCCACAAACTTCGACATATCGTGCAAGGAGAGAGCTGGAGCTAGTTCATGTTGATTTGTGTGGTCCTATTACACCAGTGACACCCGGAGGTAACCGTTACTTCTTACTTATCGTTGACGACTATAGTAGATATATGTGGTTAGAAGTGATTAAGTCAAAGGATGAGGCTCTGAAGTATTTCAAGAGATTTAAGGCACGGGCTGAAATTGAAAGTCAAGGGAAACTGTTGGCGTTTCGATCAGACCGTGGTGGTGAGTTCAACTCCAACGAGTTTAAGGTATTCTGTGATGAACAAGGTGTTAAACATTATACTACCGAAATCAAAATGGAGTTGAACGCCGAAATCAAACGGTGCTTGAAATGGCAAGGTGTTTGTTGAAAGGGATGGGGATGCCAGCTCTATTTTGGGGGGAGGCAGTCAAGACTGCCGTTTACATTCTAAATAGATCGCCGACACGATGTTTGGAAGGACAAACACCTTATGAGGCGTGGTTCAGGAGGAAACCAAAGGTGCATCATTTCAGAACCTTTGGCTGCCTTATTCATGTGAAGAAGGTTGGACCTGGAGTGTCAAAATTGGTGGATCGTTCCACACCGATGGTTTTCATTGGGTATGAAGAAGGCTCTAAAGCTTATCGAGCTTATGATCCAAAGGAGAGGACTCTTCATGTAACCCGAGATGTGCTATTTGAAGAAACAAAGGGATGGAATTGGTCGGCAGAAAAGCAAGATCAGTTAGTAAGAACTTTTACAGTTGAGATTTGGAATGATCCCATGCATGATGAAGGTTCAAATGTCTCATCTCCTAGTTTAACTTCTCCCTCTGGGGATGTTGGAAGCAGGAATGGAGCTACACCGGAAACGGAGGAGCGTGAACCTCGGTACCGTACTGTGGCAGAAATCTATGAAGCGACGGAGGAAATTGATCCAGGTTTGAATGGTCTGTGTTTATTGGCTGCAGATGAACCTACAAATGTGGAAGAGGCACTCAAGGAAACATGCTGGAGGCTTGCTATGGAGGAGGAGCTGCTTTCAATCCGAAAGAACGAAACCTGGGAATTTGCCACACTTCCAGTAGGAAAAAAAGCTATAGGCTTGAAGTGGGTGTTCAAAGTGAAAAAAGATCCAGCAGGAAATATTGTGAAGCATAAGGCTCGCTTAGTCGCAAAAGGTTATGTTCAACGACAAGGTGTTGACTTTGACGAAGCCTTTGCACCCGTCGCTCGAATGGAAACGATACACTTACTGCTAGCTCTGGCTGCTCATAATGGTTGGGAGATACATCACATGGATGTTAAGTCGGCCTTCTTAAACGGGGAGCTTGAAGAAGATGTATTTGTTCATCAACCTCCTGGGTTTGTTGATCTTCGTAATGAAATGAAGGTACTTAAGCTTCAAAAGGCGTTGTATGGTTTGAAACAAGCGCCACGAGCTTGGAACACCAAGTCTCCTCACTTATCTCTCTTGGGTTTGAAAGAAGTCCAATGGAACACGCTGTATATCGAAGAACAAATGGCTCTTCTTGTTTGTTGGTAGGAGTTTACGTGGATGATTTAATCATCACTGGCAGTTCTGACAATAATATTGCAGCTTTCAAAAATCAAATGAAGAGTTTATTTGATATGAGTGATCTTGGTCTCCTAAGTTATTATCTTGGCATTGAAGTAAGACAAAGCAACGAGGAGATCACAATCTGTCAAAGTGCTTATGCAGAGAAAATTCTTGCTATCTCTGGCATGACAGGGTGCAATTCATGCCACACTCCAATGGAGAATCGTTTAAGACTGAGCAAGGATGATCCTGGAGAAATCTTGGAAGCAATGGAATACCGGAGTCTGGTTGGAAGTCTTCGTTATCTCTGTAACTCAAGGCCAGATATCCTCTTTTCAGTGGGACTTGTGAGCAGGTTTATGGAAGCTCCAAAAGCTTCACATTGGGCAGCCTTGAAGAGGATCTTGAGGTACATTAGAGGGACTATTGGGTACGGTTTTTGCTACAAGAAAATAAACATGGTTGATCCTGTTTTGGTTGGGTACAGTGATAGTGATCATGGGGGAGATGCTGATGATTGCAAGAGCACTACAGGAGTTGCTTTCTTTCTTGGTTCAAGTTTAGTTTCCTGGTTATCTAAAAAACAACAGGTGGTGGCTCTTTCATCTTGTGAGGCAGAATACATAGCCAGTGCTACCGCAGCATGTCAAGGAGTCTGGTTAAGTCGGTTGTATGCACATCTCATGAACTGTGAACCAAAGAAAGTGAAGCTATTAGTGGATAACAAATCAGCCATAGAGCTGAGCAAAAATCCCGTTCATCATGATCGAAGTAAACATATCAATATCCGGTTTCATTTTATTCGTGAATGCATTCAGAATGGTCTCGTGGAAGTTAATCATGTTGGGACGAATGATCAAATGGCGGATATTTTGACCAAGGCACTTGGAAGAATCAGGTTTCTTGAGTTAAGAACCAAGCTTGGAGTGATTGAAGTGGTTCCAGACAACCAGATTAAGGGGGAGGATTGTTGATTAATCTGGTCACTTTTAGTGCAGCTTTAATTAGTTTTGTTTTCTAATAAAGACTTGGTCTTATTCTGTTTTAAAGACTTAGTCTTTTCTGCTGTTTTTATTCCTATACTTTTGCAGTAGTTGCTTAGTGGTTAGCACAATTTCAGGAGCATTTTTCTGTAGCTATCTTGATTATATATTCGAATAAAATACACCAGAAAAGCTGTGGAGTTTAGCAGCACAAAACAACTTGCTGTCAATTCAGTTTCTTGATAAATATTGTTTTGTTTCAACAGGGCTCACCCCGGCAACCGTGCGAAGGATGAAACAAATCTGGGGACCCGAAAGGAGCTGCTGAGCATGATATCTGTTTCCAATCCGCTCAGTTACCGCTTGAGGTCCTGCCGCGTTGTCATTTGCTGAGACTATTGTGTCACGCCCCGGACCACATCCGTGCCACGTAGACAACCGCCGTACAACCCAATAAGAACAACGTAGTTCATCCTTATTAAATCGTACAAGGCGTCCGATAGATTCTATTGCCAAACCGATTAGTAAACTCATACAATCAACATCAATATATTACTCAAACAAATGCGGAAGTAAAATATGTTTAGTAATTAGCCACACGTGGCAAACATGAGCACGCAGGCCCTTCGATAGTTTAATAGAAAACATTGTTCAAATATCCATGAGCATTTTCATAAGTCAAATAAGAATGGAAGCACAGACCAAGTCTTCCTTATTCGAAGTCCACCCTATGCAAAGGTGCAGATAGCAGGACTCTAGCCTTAACATGAAAAATAGTGAGGGCCCTCGGAGGGGTCAGTACTTCACAGAAAGAAGTACTAGTGACAAGCAGGCTATATGAGGAATAATTAATGTTTCAGACACGAGACCCAAAAATAGGATGATACATATATTTATAGGTGTAACCATTGTTACCCCATTCCCAAGATAATACATACTGTATATACTTGTAAAATACTTGACCCGTAGGTCGTTTTCTAACAAAAAGTCTTTTAGAGATAAGGTACTTACCCAACCTTTCCCCTTTCATTCCTGAATGCCTAGCTCAAGAGCTACATTCTACCTTCATAATATCCTACCGAGTTTCAGGAGTGTTTACCGTCCCGGGGATACTCAACCCCAACCGAGTTTTAGGATCATTTACCGTTCCGAGGATACTCAACCTCAACCGAGTTTTAGGATTATTTACCGTCCTGAGGATACTCAACCTCACCGAATTTTAGGATTGTTTACCGTCCTGAGGATACTCAACCTCACCGAGTTTTAGGATTGTTTACCGTCCTGAGGATACTCAACCTCACCGAGTTTTGGGATCGTTTACCGTCCGAGGGTACTCAACCTCAACCTTATTCCTTACCAACCCTAACTTGGATATGGCTAACCTTTCATTCACTTAACTATGGACAATACCTAGTCCTATAGTCATGTAACAATCCTTAATAACCAACGTGGACGGGTCCCACCTGATGGTCCACGTTAACCTACTCAAAAACTACCCGTCTTGAGTATAACCCAATACTCGATCGAGTACCCACCTATACTCGGTCGAGTACAGGAGACAGTAGTCCGTAAGGCTAATTTTCCATGCATACTCGATCGAGTACCTATCCATACTCGATCGAGTATAGGAGACAGCAGCCCTCGGGGCAGATTTTCAGCAAATACCCGGTCGGGTATTTGCCAATACCCGGTCGAGTATTGTAGTTGACTTGGCGGTCAACGCCCGTTTGACCGCCCAAACGGAGTCCGATTAACGTGAAATTTTACATGCATGTACTACTTGAAGTCCTTGATCCAAAAATACCTGTTTTGGCCCTTGGAACATCATACATATCAATTTATATTAATTTCACTAATCAAACCTACATTTCATGCTTTCCAACTATGTTATGGTTTCTATCATGACATAACACATACTTTACTACCATTAATCAATTCATAAAACATGTTCTTGATTAATTTAGTTAATCTCATGCCTCACGCAAAAGTTATAAAGCATATAGCCGTCTTCTCACCTTAAAAGAAGCTTATGAGGTTCCAGCCTTTCTTATTGAGTTCCGGTGAAACTCCGGCGAACTTCAACGAACTCCGTCGACCCTTTCAACTCCGTGAAAGTCCTTGAAGTACCTTATACAAGTTAACAACAAGGTTTTATCATCATAAAACCCATATCAACACAAATAACCTCTAAAAGATTATTTTCCGGCAACCCGTCAACTTTGCTCTCAAAGCTCGTTTTGGGTTTACACCAACTCCCCAACTCCCATTCTACACCTTTACACGTGCAGAACTATCCTAGGAGTATGAAACATGATTTAAGGAGAAGGAATGGGATTAATGAAGCCATTACCTTGATAACCACAAGTTTTCCCACCTAAACTCCTCTTTTCTCTTCCCTTTTCCTTCCCTTCTTCCTCCCCTTGCTTTGTGAGTGAATGATGGATGAAAATGGAGTCTTTGCAGAGCTTCCTACTCCTTGGGTGGTGGCTTGGTCGAGTGGGTGAGGTGTAGGGGTGATGGAAATTTCCTTTTTGGCTTATTAGCAATAATATAGGGAGAGGGTCCCCTTTTCCTTCTCATCTTGCCTCCCAATCACCTCAAGTTCAACTCACCAGCCCTATGTTCGAATTCCCTTGCCATTTGCAAGACTAAAAAACGTGGGGATGGCCCCCACTCATGTGGGAGGTCATCCCTTTGTGACCCGAGATGTATAATCGGCCCCGAAAGTTGTATTTTCCGGACTGTTTTAACAATATTTCATTTTATCGGGTAAAATGAAATATCTATCATTCTTCAAATTATTATTG
Organism: Cuscuta epithymum; assembly: GCA_945859915.1. NCBI lineage: Eukaryota > Viridiplantae > Streptophyta > Magnoliopsida > Solanales > Convolvulaceae > Cuscuta > Cuscuta epithymum. Next base: position 521,838 of record CAMAPF010000944.1, on the reverse strand, counting down.
GTTATAAGAATGAATGTATATTCCCCAAATTTTAATTTGATGGTCCCCATAATTCATTATGGCTTTTTATCTGATAGTACTCTGGTACCGATAAATGAGCTTTATATGCCGTATTGGTTACTCACCTAATTTATATGGTCCAACAAGGATACCCACCATTATACACATATTATCTTGACCCAAACGAATATAATATGTGGTCCCGATAATATCGGGCAGCCCCCACTTCCGGTGTGGGCCCCACGCGAATTTTACTATTCACGTATAAGAAATGATAAAAATTCACAATCACGTAAAATGCGTTTATTCATTTCTCGGGTTCAATACATAATTTGATAAAGTACAAATACTCGGGGGCGGTGTTACAAGTTCTACCCCCCTTATTTGGGATTTCGTCCCCGAAATCCACGCGTCTAGTCAAACAGAAATGGATATTGTTCCCGCATCAGGGTCTCCACTTCCCAAGTTTGTTCCTTGACGCGATCACTCTTCCAAAGCACCTTTACCATCGGCACCTCTTTGCTTCTTAGTTTCTTTACTTGTCGGTCCATGATCCTCACTGGTTGCACTGCATAGTGTAGGTCTTCTCAGATTTCTACCGGTGGTTTCTCAAGAATATGTGACGGGTCCCGTACATACTTCTTGAGCATAGAAACATGAAATACGTTATGAATCTTTTCTAATTCTGAAGTTAACTGAAGCCGGTACGCTACAACCCCAATCTTTTCAATGATTTTGAATGGGCCTATGTAGCGTGGGTTAAGCTTACCCCGACTAAGGAACCTGATGATCCCTTTCCAAGGTGACACCCTCAGAAATACCTCATCGCCGACCTCAAACTCTAACGTCCTTCGTCGTTTATCTGCATAGCTCTTCTGCCGATCTTGGGCAGCCTTGAGTCTATCCTGAATAACCCTCACCTTTTCCTTGGTGATTTCGACTAGCTCGATGCCCTCAAGTTTTGCCTCGCCAACCTCATCCCAACACAAGGGTGTCCGACATTTCCTCCCATACAATGCCTCGTATGGAGGCATGCCTATACTTGCCTGGTAACTGTTGTTATAAGCGAATTCCACCAAAGCCAACTGGTTGTCCCAACTTCCTTGGAACTCTAAGGCACATGCCCTCAACATGTCCTCCAAAATCTGAATCACCCGTTCGGATTCCCATCCGTTTGAGGATGGAATGCTGTGTTAAACCTCAACTTCGTTCCCATGGATTCCTGGAACTTAGGCCAAAACCGTGATGTGAACCGTGGGTCTCTATCCGACACTATTGTAACCGGAACCCCATGCAGTCTCACGATCTCATCTGTATACAACTTGGCCAGTCCCTCAAGCGTATAAGTAGTGTTGATAGGTAGGAAATGAGCACTTTTGGTCAGCCTATCAACCACCACCCATACTGCATCATAGTTCCTAACCGTCCGTGGCAAACCTACCACGAAGTCCATAGTAACATGCTCCCACTTCCATTCTGGGATGGTAAGTGGCTGTAATAACCCTGCCGGGTGCTGGTGCTCTGCCTTGACCTGCTGACAGGTAAGGCAACGACTCACATATTCTGCAATCTCTCTCTTCATCCCTGACCACCAGTAACTTTCTTTCAAGTCCCGGTACATCTTTGTACCACCTGGGTGCATGGCATACGCAGATGAGTGAGCCTTCTCAAGAATAGAGTTACGGAGCTCCTCATCCGATGGCACGCACACCCGTTCCTTGAATAGTAAGAGTCCATCCTCTCTTTCACGGAAACCCTCGACGGGTCCCACCAGCATCCGTTCCCGGATTTTCTGAATTTCCTTGTCATTGCCTTGACGCGTCCTGATTTCGTCTAATAAGGTGGGTCTCACCTCAAATCTGGCCAACAGAGCCCCATTCGTGGATACCTCCACGCGTGCCCTCAATGCTCGTAAGCACGTGAGTAAAGTTCCTGTCGAACTCTTCCTACTGAGAGCATCAGCTACTACATTAGCCTTGCTTGGGTGATAATCAATAATCAAGTTGTAATCCTTGATCAGTTCCATCCATCTTCTTTGCCTCATGTTCAACTCTTTCTGAGTGAACACGTACTTCAAACTCTTGTGGTCAGTATAGATGTGACACAACTCTCCATAGAGGTAATGCCTCCAAATCTTCAAAGCGAACACTACAGCTCCCAACTCCAGGTCATGGGTGGGGTAATTTACTTCATGCTTCCTCAGCTGCCTAGAAGCGTAAGCAATTAGCTTACCTGATTGCATCAGTACACACCCGAGCCCCTGGATGCTAGCGTCGCTATAAATGTCATACCCTAACCCCTGCACGGGTAGGGCAAGTACTGGTGCTTCAGTTAACCGTTTCTTTAGCTTAAGAAACCCCTTCTCACACTTGTTATCCCACACAAACTTAGCTCCCTTCTTAGTGAGCTGCGTGAGTGGAGATGCTATTACAGAGAACTTCTCCACGAATTTGCAATAATACCCCGCTAAACCAAGGAAACTCCTTATTTCCTTCACATTCTTGGGCCTCTCCCAATTAGTGACTGCTTCAATCTTCGAGTTATCAACTGAAATGCCCGAGCCTGATACCACATGCCCGAGAAAACCGATCTCCCCAAGCCAAAATTCGCATTTAGAGAATTTGGCAAAGAGTTGCTTCTCCCGCAGTGTTTCAAGCACGAGCCTTAGATGTTTCTCGTGTTCTTCTTCATTCTTGGAGTATATCAAAATGTCATCAATGAACACTATGACGAATTGGTCCAAGTATTGATGAAATACTCGGTTCATGAGGTCCATGAATGCCGCGGAGGCATTTGTAAGCCCAAACGACATCACTAGGAACTCATAGTGACCATACCTTGTACGGAATGCACTTTTGGGTATGTCACTCTCCTTGATCTTTAGTTGATGGTAGCCCGATCTCAAGTCGATCTTGGAGAACACGGTTGCCCCCCGTAATCGATCAAACAAGTCGTCAATCCTTGGCAAAGGATATTTGTTCTTTATCGTGACCTTGTTCAATTGACGGTAGTCGATACACATTCTCATAGTACCATCCTTCTTCTTTACAAAGAGTACGGGTGCTCCCCATGGTGAATGACTCGGTCTAATGAATCCGTTGTCTAGTAGCTCTTCCAGTTGAACTTTCAACTCTTGAAGTTCAGTCGGTGCCATTCGATACGGAGGAATTGAGATGGGTTTGGTGCCTGGTTCAACCTCGATCTCGAACTCAATCTCTCGATCTGGTGGGAGTCCTGGGAGTTCTTCAGGGAAAACTTCTGGATACTCCCTCACCACCCTCACTTCTGTGAGGCTCTTCCCTTTGCCTTCCTTGCCTATGACATAGGCTAAGTAAGCCTGATACCCTTTCTTCATCATACGCCTCGCTCTTAGGGCCGATATGATACAAGGACTGAATTTTCCTCTATCTCCCTCAAAGCATAGAGTATTTCCCTCGCCATCTACCAATTATAACACCTTAGTGTAACAATCTACTTTTGCATGGTGTTTCTCAAGCCAATCCATGCCAAGTATAGCATCAAACTCAAGCATGTCTAACGGTACAAAGTCACCCATTAGACGATGCTCCCCTATCTCCACATTACATGAAGGATAGTAGTGTCTCCTTTCCACGTCATCTCCCAACGGTGTAGAGACCAACAAAGGTTGTGCCATTGCTAATAACGGCATGCCCAATCCCTTGGCAAACGCTTCGCTCATAAATGAACGTTGTGCTCCGGTGTCGATGAGAATTCTCGCGTGTCTACCGTTGATCTTTAATGTCCCTACATATGCAAGCCATGTAAAACACTCTACATAACGTCCCGATTAAAAAGGACTTAGCGAAAATTTTCGGCTTAGGATTATACTATACTCGGTCAGGTAGGACCCTATACCCGGTCGGGTATAGCTCGAGTCCTCAAGGAAAATCTTCATGTTATCCTTGCCCGGTCGAGTACACCCCTCGAACCCGAATAACTATCTATACCCGGTCGGGTACATGCCCACACCCGGTCGGGTATTACTCCAAGTTTTAAGCGAAAAGCTCCCTGCCAACGTCGCTCGATCGAGTACACGCCTCGAAAACAAAATTTTTTACTAATACTCGATCGAGTATATAACTATACCCGATCGAGTATGGCTGGAATTGCCAAAATCGAAGGGTCCTGCTAAATGTGCTCGAACGAGTACACACTTCAAGACCGAGCAACTTTCCCATACCCGGTCGGGTCTATATGGGTACCCGATCGGGTATCACCTGTTTCCTAAAGGTTTTAACTTTAAAACAGATGAAAAAAAATGCATGTGGAATCCAGGGGTTACCTGCAATGGAGTCCGGGTTGGCCCGAGCATCGGCCTCGGTCATTGCATACACCCGTGCTTGGGTCCTCCCTTGGTTAACGGACGCGGCGTTACTAGCCGTGGGTCCGCCCTTTCCCGTGCCGCCATGAGATGGTTCGGCACGCCCTCTACTAGATGTAGGTTCTTCAGGGACTCCCGATGGTCCCCCTCCATTCAGCATTGGGCAGGAAAGTTTGAGGTGACTTGTGCTACCACACTTGTAACACCGGGGTGGTGCATTGCATTTCCCGGCATGGTTCTTGTTACAGTTTGGACACCTCAGTGGTTTCACGCTCCCCGAGCTATGCCCTTGCCCTCCTGGACCCTTGCTCTTCTTTGCCGGTGGTTCCGGCGCCCTAAATGAACTTCCATTCCCGGCGTGATGTTTCCGAGAATGGTCTTGGGGTCCAGAATTTCCCCATCTTCTCTTCTTCGCCTCTTCGGCGTCTCTCTTCTTCCTCTCGTTCCACTTGGCTTCCCCGAGAAGCCCCTGAACGACAATCTCACTGAACGTCATGTGATGATTGTAGGTAGCCCGATCACGGATATCCAACTGTAGGGTATCCCAGAAGTGATTAGCCATACGGTTCTCATCCATGGCGTACTCAGGTATGTATCGTGCCAAGTCCCGGAACATCTGTTCCAATTGCCTTACCGAACAACCATCCTCCTGTGTCAAAGTCATGTACTCCTTCCTCTTCTGGTTTTTCTCAAACTCTGAATAGTACTGATTATAAAAACTCCACCTCGAATTTCTCCCAGGTGGTTTCGCTGTGGAACTTTCCCTCCACGCCTTCCCACCACACAGCAGCCACTCCCTCCAGTAGCCTGGTGGCAACCGTCAGCTTTATGTCAAGCCCGATCTGCATGTCCCTAGCAGCCTCATTTAGCTTCTTGATCCAGTCGGCAGCCACAGATATGTCACCATTGCCATCAAATGACTTACACCCCAAGGCCCTCGCCTCCTTGAGGTATTTGGAGATTCTTACACAGAAACCTCCCCCCTGTACCCCCTGCGTCGCCACAGGAATGGCCACTGAAGCCCCCCAGCTTCCCTGACCCGAAACTCCCTGAGAGGCACGCCTAGCTTGGCGCCTAAGATCTCTCCTCAGCTTTTCCTTTTGATACCACTCAAACAATTCACCCATCTGGGCGAATTTGGCATCACACTCATCATTGTCATCATCGGTGTACGTATCACCCCCATCGTATGGGGTCTCCTCATGTTCCGTCTCGGGAACATATGTAGAGTCATAATCCTAGGTGTGAGTTCCGTGCACCGAGCTAACATGGCCATCGCTCACGGTTTGAGCCCGATGACCTCCACGGCCTCCACGGCCTCCACGGCCTCTCCTACCGCCTCTCGAGCCCCGAGGTGCAACCTGGCTAGCCCCTTCGGACGTCACCGTAGTTTGCCCTCTCGGGTTGTTCCTCGTAGCCATGCGTCTACCCTCCATTTCTGAAAGAAATTTGGAATGAGCCGTTAGACTCGTATCAATGTCAATTGACGGAATAGTACAAAAGACACCACTTGGTCCAACATTATGGCCAACAAACTGTTAAGGGTACCATCTTAACAATAAGAGGTCAATAACTTGGTTTCCAACGGTTCCTTAAGTACAAAAACTTTTGCTCATGGTTTTATTCAAAACTTTTTGATGATGCTATATTGAGAGGTTAATTATATAGTTTAGAAATCGACCTGGCTCTGATACCATTTAATTGTCACGCCCCGGACCGCATCCGTGCCACGTAGACAACCGCCGTACAACCCAATAAGAACAACGTAGTTCATCTTTATTAAATCGTACAAGGCGTCCGATAGATTCTATTGCCAAACCGATTAGTAAACTCATACAATCAACATCAATATATTACTCAAACAAATGCGGAAGTAAAATATGTTTAGTAATTAGCCACACGTGGCAAACATGAGCACGCAGGCCCTTCGATAGTTTAATAGAAAACATTGTTCAAATATCCATGAGCATTTTCATAAGTCAAATAAGAATGGAAGCACGAACCAAGTCTTCCTTATTCGAAGTCCACCCTATGCAAAGGTGCAGGTAGCAAGACTCTAGCCTTAACCTGAAAAATAGTGAGGGCCCCCGGAGGGGTCAGTACTTCACAGAAAGAAGTACTAGTGACAAGCAGGCTATATGAGGAATAACTAATGTTTCAGACACGAGACCCAAAAAATAGGATGATACATATATTTATAGGTGTAACCATTGTTACCCCCATTCCCAAGATAATACATACTGTATATACTTGTAAAATACTTGACCCGTAGGTCGTTTTCTAACAAAAAGTCTTTTAGAGATAAGGTACTTACCCAACCTTTCCCCTTTCATTCCTGAATGCCTAGCTCAAGAGCTACATTCTACCTTCATAATATCCTACCGAGTTTCAGGAGTGTTTACCGTCCCGGGGATACTCAACCCCAACCGAGTTTTAGGATCATTTACCGTTCCGAGGATACTCAACCTCAACCGAGTTTTAGGATTATTTACCGTCCTGAGGATACTCAACCTCACCGAATTTTAGGATTGTTTACCGTCCTGAGGATACTCAACCTCACCGAGTTTTAGGATTGTTTACCGTCCTGAGGATACTCAACCTCACCGAGTTTTGGGATCGTTTACCGTCCCGAGGGTACTCAACCTCAACCTTATTCCTTACTAACCCTAACTTGGATATGGCTAACCTTTCATTCACTTAACTATGGACAATACCTAGTCCTATAGTCATGTAACAATCCTTAATAACCAACGTGGACGGGTCCCACCTGATCGGTCCACGTTAACCTACTCAAAAACTACCCGTCTTGAGTATAACCCAATACTCGATCGAGTACCCACCTATACTCGGTCGAGTACAGGAGATAGTAGCCCGTAAGGCTAATTTTCCATGCATACTCGATCGAGTACCTATCCATACTCGATCGAGTATAGGAGACAGCAGCCCTCGGAGCAGATTTTCAGCAAATACCCGATCGGGTATTTGCCAATACCCGGTCGAGTATTGTAGTTGACTTGGCGGTCAACGCCCGTTTGACCGCCCAAACGGAGTCCGATTAACGTGAAATTTTACATGCATGTACTACTTGAAGTCCTTGATCCAAAAATACCTGTTTTGGCCCTTGGAACATCATACATATCAATTTATATTAATTTCACTAATCAAACCGACATTTCATGCTTTCCAACTATGTTATGGTTTCTATCATGACATAACACATACTTTACTACCATTAATCAATTCATAAAACATGTTCTTGATGAATTTAGTTAATCTCATGCCTCACGCAAAAGTTATAAAGCATATAGCCGTCTTCTCACCTTAAAAGAAGCTTATGAAGTTCTAGCCTTTCTTATTGAGTTCCGGTGAAACTCCGGCGAACTTCAACGAACTCCGTCGACCCTTTCAACTCCGTGAAAGTCCTTGAAGTACCTTATACAAGTTAACAACAAGGTTTTATCATCATAAAACCAATATCAACACAAATAACCTCTAAAAGATTATTTTCCGGCAACCCGTCAACTTTGCTCTCAAAGCTCGTTTTGGGTTTACACCAACTCCCCAACTCCCATTCTACACCTTTACACGTGCAGAACTATCCTAGGAGTATGAAACATGATTTAAGGAGAAGGAATGGGATTAATGAAGCCATTACCTTGATAACCACAAGTTTTCCCACCTAAACTCCTCTTTTCTCTTCCCTTTTCCTTCCCTTCTTCCTCCCCTTGCTTTGTGCGTGAATGGTGGATGAAAATGGAGTCTTTGCAGAGCTTCCTACTCCTTGGGTGGTGTCTTGGTCGAGTGGGTGAGGTGTAGGGGTGATGGAAATTTCCTTTTTGGCTTATTAGCAATAATATAGGGAGAGGGTCCCCTTTTCCTTCTCATCTTGCCTCCCAATCACCTCAAGTTCAACTCACCAGCCCTATGTTCGAATTCCCTGCCATTTGCAAGACTAAAAAACGTGGGGATGGCCCCCACTCATGTGGGAGGTCATCCCTTTGTGACCCGAGATGTATAATCGGCCCCGAAAGTTGTATTTTCCGGACTGTTTTAACAATATTTCATTTTATCGGGTAAAATGAAATATCTATCATTCTTCAAATTATTATTGGTTATAAGAATGAATGTATATTCCCCAACTTTTAATTTGATGGTCCCCATAATTCATTATGGCTTTTTATCTGATAGTACTCCGGTACCGATAAATGAGCTTTATATGCCGTATTGGTTACTCACCTAATTTATATGGTCCAACAAGGATACCCACCATTATACACATATTATCTTGATCCAAACGAATATAATATGTGGTCCCGATAATATCGGGCGGCCCCCACTTCCGGTGTGGGCCCCACGTGAATTTTACTATTCACGTAAAAGAAATGATAAAAATTCACAATCACGTAAAATGCGTTTATTCATTTCTCGGGTTCAATACATAATTTGATAAAGTACGAATACTTGGGGGTGGTGTTACAGATTGAGTCTCAACTCGACGTCATTGATCCGGATTGACCACCACGGTATCCGTCAGGTACAGGTTGTTGCCGGTTTCAAATGCCGCTTAGCCCATGGACAGCTCGGACACCTTTAATTTACGGTAGACGCCCGGCTTTCAAAAACGCTACCCCGGTTTTCCATACCTCAGCACAGCCCATGGTAGTCTCGGACATAATGTATGCTGGCCGCCCGGCTCACAAATGCCGAAGCGCTCCCATCCCCGATCCGCCGCTCTGTTCCTGGACCAGCCTCAACTCGTACGCCGATAAAGGCCGGCTGGACGTTGGACCTTGTCGTCGCTCAGCTCCAGAAGAAGTTCCAGATTCCCAAAAAGGCCTGCGGACCGAGGAGGCCTAGGGGCGGTTCCGGACGCCCGTCTCCCACCGACGCACTCACGGTCATCGGGCCAGACCCTCGCCAGCAACAGAAGACCTTCCCCCAGTCATCAGGGGTGGAACGTTGTCGGATAGATGACAGATCTTGGGTCGACATTCATGACCAGTTGTTGTAGCGGTTCTAGCCTCTGGATATAACCAGGCGCAGATCATCTCATATGGAGAAGCTTTCTCTCGATTAATGTGTTAATGTGCATTGGATTGGGCCGGACCCTCTGAGCTCCAGTGGATCCCTTGTTGGGCCGGGTTAGCTAGGATACATCAATTCTCGTCCAAAGAGCTAAGTACACATGCCCTCCTACTTACTTAATAAGTGTTGCTATTATTTTCATTACCATTATTTAATAGGGATGAAATATCCCGCAATTAAATAATGCCGGGCAAAGCTCGGGGATGAGCTTCCACCAACATTTTAATTTAATAATTAGGAGATGAGCCAAGCCGAGGGTCATCGTACCCCGAGGCCGACCGTCACGTCCGGAAGAGCCCCAAGCCGACTTACAAAAAAAAGGTGTACACATATACATATTGTCTGGCCATTTGGCCGCGTTACTATGTTCATTGTGCAAATAAAGATCATAATCGGGACGACCGATAACAAATGATGCTCAAAATGAACCGTGGTGCCAAGGACCTGGGGATGAACATCTTCTATCCAGAGTAGGGGTGGGCACGGTCCGGGACGGTCCGAGATTTGGCTTATCCCGATCCCGTCCCGGTTTTATAACAACGGTCCGGTACGGTACGGGATAAGTCTTTATCCCAATGTTGTCCCATTTAAAACGGGTCCGGGACAACCCGAGAAAAACTGGGACGGTTCGGGATGTCCCATAAAATATGCGTTTGTGCAATGTGTATAAAATAAGCTAACATCAAAATAAAGACGTAACTATTTTTGCAAGTTTAGTTTTTTTAAATTTTTAAGTCAAACCTTAAATTAACTAATTTTAATTTTTGTCTTGCATATTTTTTTGGTCCTCCTAATCTTGTGTTTCCTCTAGTAGAATAGCAGCACAAAATATTTTTATACTTTGTAGTACACTTGTAATTTTTCAATACCACATTAAATTAAATATCATATCTATAAAGACACAATAATATAGATAGTATTCCGCACGTAATAATATATTATGGATTAGTATTGGAATGAGAACTAAACAAATTTTAATCAAAAGAAACAAAAGAAATGAGACTAAGAGAGACATGAAATAAAATAAAATTACACTATGAAGACTAAGGACTAGATCGAAAGTTTTAATTGGGTTTGGTTATTACATAGTATTAAAAAATTTAAAATAACATATTAATTTTAAACGGGACACCAGGACGGGACATGATATTTTATAGCTATCTCGGTCCCGTCCCGATTAATATCGGTGCGGGACCGGTTCAGGATGAAAAAATTGCGTCCTAAATGGACCGGGATAGTTTCGGAACGGTATCGGGATTTTTCGGTTTGGGACACCGGGACCGGGATTTTTGCCCACCCCTAATCCAGAGGCCGAGGGTCTAGAGACGAGCTTCTCCACCCCAAAGGCTGAGGGTCCAAAGTAGACCACCAGAGGCCAAGGGTTTAGAGACGTGCGTCTTCCATCAGAGGCCAAGGGCTTGGGGACGAGCATCTCCACCTCAGAGGCTGAGGATCTAAAGAAGACCATCGCGCCAAGGGCTTGGGGACGAACATCTCCACCCCGGAGGACGAGGGTCTCAAGGCGGCCATCGCGCCAAGGGCTTGGGGACGAACATCTCCACCCCAGAGGCCGAGGATCTAAAGAAGACCATCAGGCCGAGGGCTTAGGGACAAGCATCTCCAGCCCAGAGGCCGAGGATCTAAAGGAGACCATCAGGCCGAGGGCTGGGAGATGAGCATCTCCACCCCAAAAGCCGAGGATCTAGAGACGAGCATCTTCCACGCAAAGGCCAAGGGCTTGGGGACAAACATCTCCACCCCAGAGGCCGAGGATCTAAAGAAGAACATCAGGCCGAGGGCTTGGAGACGAGCATCTCCACCCAAAGGCCGAGGATCTAAAGAAGACCATTAGGCCGAGGGCTTGGAGACGAGCATCTCCACCCAGAAGCCGAGGATCTAGAGACGAGCATCTTCCACCCAAAGGCTAAGGGCTTGGAGACGAGCATCTCCACCCCAGAAGCCGAGGATCTAAAGAAGACAATCAGGCTGAGGGCTTGGGGACGAGCATCCTCCACCCGGAGGACGAGGGTCTCAAGGTGACCATCAGAAGCCAAGGGCTTGGAGACGAGTATCTTCCACCCGGAGGCCAAAGCCCGGGGACGATCATCTTTCATCCCGGAGGCCGAGAACCTGGGGACGAGCATCTTCCACCCCGGAGGCCGAGGGCCGCGAGACGATCATCCCCACCTCAGAGGCAGGGATTTTTACCTACATAAGACGATCTTCCACCCAGTGGTCAAGGGCTTGGGGACGAGCATCCCCACCCTAGAGGCCGAGGGCCGGAGACGACCATCTAGCATCCAAAGGTCGAGGCCCCGAAGACGAACTTCTCCACCTGGAGGCCGAAGGTCGGGAGATGAGCTTCTCCACCCCGAAGGCCGAGGGCATTGAGACGCGCAACGCATCCTGAGACCGAGCATGCCCAGGCTGAGCATGTTGAGGTAGAAATGTCCCAAGGAGACCCAGCCTAGCATCTGGAGGTCGAACGTCTCTAGGAATAAGCCACGGATTGTCCCTGTATGACGACTCCGAGAGCTGCAACCGGGGTCGTACATAAAAAACAAAGACACATCTAGGCTGAGCTTATAGGGACGAACGTCCAAAGGAAGTCGGGTCGGGTTTCTATGGACTAATCTTCCTAAGCATGTCGGGCCGAGCATCCAGAAGGGAAATTCCCGAGCCCAACAACTAGAGATCGAGCGGGCTGACCATCAAGGGGCCGAACGTCCATGGAAGCCCAACCTAGCATCTAGAGGTCAAACGTCTCTAAGAATAGGCCGAGGATTGTCACTGTATGACGACTCCAAGAGCTGCAACCGGGGTCGTACATCAAAAGCAAAGACACATCTAGGCCGAGCTTCTAGGGACGAACGTCCAAAGGAAGTCGGGTCGGGCATCCGTGGGCCGAACGCCCCAATCCCTCGCACATAGGCAAAGGCATTGTTAATCCTTTGCTCCGAAAACCGAGGCCATGTGCAAAGAAGGCAGAGGAAGAGCGTAGGCAAGAGTATACTTTCTCGAGTAGATTCGCATGCTCACTACTCAAGAAACTGGGGGACTTGTGTTGGGATATATTATCCCGACCTACTACTGCTCAGGAGCCCAAGAATTTGCATAGCACGAAGCCCGATCAGTGAAGCCCATTTCAGCCATTTCTCAAAATACTATTGATTTAATGTCTTCTCCAATAACACACATATATAATCCAGAACTCAAAACATAATCACATAGCACATAATAATCATATAATAATACGAGTAGAAGCAATTTTGGATTGACAGAGAAACTTACCTCAAATCCGATGCTCCTAATTCTTCTCCTCAATTGCAATCTCTAACTAATCACCTTTCTGAAGACCGACGAGTGGAACGGCGGCGTGTTCAGAGACGGAGAATATTGGCAGTGGACTGGCGGACAACGGCAGCTCTCCTTCCTCTGGTTTCGACGTGAAGAACATCCCGACGAGACTCCGGCGGACGAGTTCTCGCTCTTCTCAGGACCGTTTTTAACGATTTTTGTTCCGTTCGATTCCTCTTATGAAGGGGAAGGTTTTAATGGTGTCTATAGCTCTGGTTTTAAGCATAAACGAAGGGCTGTGTTTTTCGTATATGCATATATACGTATATGTATGTGCATCTCGAATGCTGGGTTGTGAATAAAAGAATTCTTAAGTTTGAGGCTAATATTTATACATGTACTCTACAGGTTGTAGTTTATCGTTTGAACTTTCCGATGATTGTGTGTCTAGTAGGAACATGGGCGGCCGAAGGTTTTGGCTACGTGAGTTGACTATATTTGGCCTCTTCCAATCAACTTGAGCATACGCATGTGGATGGGTATGGTAGTAGCGATGTATGATATCATTGTCATGTCTATTACTGTACGGTGTATATATCATTGTCATGTATATTATTGTTATTACTGTACAAAGCTTATATTATTGCATGTATACTATTGTTAAATGCGGCTCTATTATTATACATAGTATTATGTACACTATCTTATTTATTAGACTCGAAAAGTCAACTCTTTTAACACTTATTTTTGTATTATATTTAGTGTATTTTTGTACACATTATTAAATTGTTGAGATGTCACCTTTATTATTTATGTCATATGTATAACTATGACCTCTTACAAAACGTCTCTTATAACACTTTAATTAATATTTATTTTTATTCACTTTGTCAGATATACTAAATCTGATTTTTTTGTTTAAATTTTCAGGGTATCACACCCCCCTCCTCTAGACTTTTACCAGGGACCATCAAGTGGTATCAGAGCCGGTGTTCCTAGAGTCAGTTTTCAACTGATTATTTTTTAACCTAAGATCCACAAATATTCCCACACACTTCTATGTCATGGACAATCATTTAGCCATAAATCTTCTCTTCAATTTTGAAAAATTCGATGACTGGAAAATTCGAATGAAAGCACACCTCAGTGCTCTGCATGATGAGATGTTAGAAATCATCACAACTGGCCCTATACAAATCATGAAGATCAATACACCATGAGCCACAACTCCAGGGGCATATGAGTACATCCCAAAGCCTAAACCTGAATGGACCAGTGAAGACAGAAAGAGAAATAACTTGGATAACATTGCCAAGGATATTCTCTTTAAAGCAGTTAATGAATCCATATTCCCACGAATAAGGAAATGTGAAACTGCAAAGGATGTTTGGGATGAACTAATCAAAATTGGTGCAGGAGATGAGCAAGAGAAGGACAACAAGCTAACAATTGCGCTCAAAAGATTTGAGGACTTCAAGATGTTGCCTCAAGATGTTATAATGAACACGGAGTCAAGGTTTTTAAAGCTAACTGCTGAAATCTCTGACTTGGGTAAGATCTTAACACAAAAGGAGATCTGTCTCAAGGTTTTAAGAAGACTCCCCAGTAAGTGGGATATGAAATTAACTGCTATGAGAGATGAGTGCCATGTCAACTACCAAATTGTTCAGTGATCTGAAAGCATATGAGTTCGAAATGAAGGAAATAAGGGAGGAAAAGGAAGAAACAAAAACACTAGCTCTTTTGTCAGAATCATCCAAATCAAGGACAACCAATAACAAAGAACAATTTGAACCAACAAACCTTCAAAAGTAAAATACAAGCTTTTGTGAGTGAAAAGAAAGAAAGTCTCAACGAGGAAAGTGAAAGCTCAGATGATGAAAGTACAAGTTCTGGAAGCTCAGAAGGGACATTATTTTGTCTAATGGCTCATAATCAGCAGCCAGCTGGTGCAATACAGCTGCCTACTGCAAAACCTACCAACGACAACAGCCATTGCAACTCTAATGTCAATGAACTCTATTCCAGATGCCTGATGGCCAGATCAGATGATGATGAGGTAACTTCTCACTCTCCTCACTACTCAGACAATTCTGATTGCTCAAACACAGATCTTGAATCTCTGTTAGCTGAATTTGAAAATATTTAGAGATCCCAATTCATATTAAAATCTGAGAATCAAAAGCTCGAAGAGAACTTAAAAGTAGATCATGCACAATTGGGTGAAGTTATACAACAAAAAGATCTCTTGGAAGCCGAAAACATTCACCTTAAAGAAAAACTGAGTAGAATAAGAACCCCCCCCATTGAAGAAGTTTAGAAAAACTGGAAGTTAGCAAGACTGGGATATAAGCTACTTTATAAACCACTGAAAAACTCCTCATCCACCAACCATCAACAAAGCTTTCAAAACATCTTAAAAGAAATAAAGAAACCGGAACCAACCTACCAAAGAACACCACCACAAAGAAAAGCCAAAACTCAGCCAGCTCCCAAAAGAAAATCCAAACCTTTTTGCAAAAGAAATTCTTATCACTAACAGACCAAATTTCAACCATACTGGATACCTAAGCAAACACCCGCCACCTTGTGCACCAAGAAAGGTGTAAACAGATATACAACCATACCCTTCACTTACATAAACAACAATGGTTATAGACCTATCTTGCTTGGGTTGGATGGTTCTAGATGGGCATGGATGCCTAAATTGGTTCAAAAGGAGCCCACAAATCAGTGAGTTCCTAACTCTTGTTGTTAATGAAAGTAGGAAGGTGTTGGAGTAGTTGCAAAAGAAGTCTAGTATATTGATTCAGGATGCTCCAGGCACATGACGGACACCAGGAGGGTGCTGACAAACTTTACACCAGGAGAAGGACCAAAAGTAACCTTTGGAAATGAGGAGAAAAGAGGAGAGACAAAGGGAACCGGAGAACTGAGAAAATATGGACTTGTGATCCAAAACATATCTTATGTTAAGGGCCTCAAGTTCAATCTACTTAACACAAGTCAACTATGTGACACCAGATATACGTATTGTTGAATTTTCAAAAGGCATATGTTCAATCAAAGATGTCACCAACAAGGAAACTGTGCTCACAGGAAGAAGGAAGAAGAATATGCACGTTGTTGATTGGAGTACAACTAAACAAAGAGTCTGCCTCATTTCAAAGGGTAACTCTGATCTATGCTGGGAATGGCACAACAAGTTGAGTCATCTTAACTTCAAAACAATCAACAAGCTTGCAAAGAGGAAACTGGTAGATGGATTACCAGATGTAAATTTAAAAAAGGATCACTTGTGTGGTTCATGGCAGAAGGGAAAGCAAACAAAGGTTTCATTCAAATCCAAAGTAAGCGAATCATCAACAAGGCCACTAAACCTTTTACACTTAGACTTGTTTGGACCAGTTGAACCAACAAACATAAGTGGAAATAGGTACACCTTGGTTGTAGTAGATGATTACTCACGATTTAAATGGACTATTTTCATGAAGAAGAAGAAGAAGAAGAATGAAACAGAAAGAAAACTTCCTGAGTGGATGAAGGTCATCCAGAATGAGAAAAGTCTTTCTATCCGAATAATCAGATCAGATAGAGGCGCTGAATTTGTCAACCAAGTTATCTCCCAATATTGCAATACATCTGGAATTCAGCATCAAATCATAGCAACACGAACTCCCCATCAAATTAGAGTTGATGCAAGAAGAAATATGACTTTAAAGGAAGCAAGAAGGACCATGATTGAGGCAACTAATCTACCAAAAAGATACTGGGAAGAGGCCATCAATATTGCCCGCTACACTCAAAACCGAAGTCTAATACATAAGACTTATGAGAAAATCCATATGAATTATGGAAGGGAAGAGAGCCAAACATCAACTATTTCCATGTGTTTGGTAGCAAATGCTACATTTTGGACAATGGAAAGAACTATCTCAGATCATTTGATGCAAAATCCGATGAAGGGATCTTTCTGGGATACTCAACATCATCAAAGGCTTTCAAATTTCTCAACAAACGAAGTCTCATTGTAAAAAAATCCATTCATGTTCTCTTTGATATAGAAACTCAAAAGCAGGAAGAAGAAAATAGTAGCCAGATGAAAAATAACAGTAGCCTACTGGTTCCACAAAGAACCAGCTGCCTCCCAAATAATCTAGAAGACAAATCAATCATTGGACCCAACCTGTCACCTCCTCAAGAAGGAGGAGGAGGAGGAGGAGCAGAAGAAGAAGAAGAGGAAGAGGAAGAGGAAGAAGAAGACCAACCACACTCATCTGATCTGAGGTGGTAGAACCAACATCCCCAGCACTACAGTATTTAACTATGACTCGACCTGATATTACTTATGTTGTTCACCTGGTCTCCCAATTTATGCATGCTCCTCGCACTACACATTTTTTGGTTGTTAAGCGAATTTTCAGGTACCTACAGGGCTCATCTGATTTTGGGTTATTGCTTTAGCCGAGTTCAGCCACACCCAACATTTTAGCCTACTCTGATGCTGATTGGGGAGGCTGTCCGAACAGCAGCAGATCGACGTCTGGTTTCGTGATATTTTTTGGGCCAAATTTAGTCTCCTGAAAATCCAAGAAGCAACCCACAGTTTCCAGATCTTCTATAGAGGCAGAATATCGGGCCATTGCGTATACAGTTCAAGATACACTTCACATCCGTTCCATTTTATTTGAGTTGGGCATTTCGATACATACACCTGTTCAGCTACTATGTGATAATGCGTCTGCTTCTTACTAATAGTATATTAGGCTTATTCTGGCCCAATTGTGTTTTGGACATTTATTTAGCGATATATACATCTGTCAGGGCTCCTTAGCGGCATCCTGTTCCATTATTTCACATGGTATCGAGAGCATATGTCAATATTTTTTTTAACGCCGTTTCTCTTTCTCTCCTAAACGCCGCACTACTATGGCGTCCGTTTCCAGTGCCGCTTCTTCCACAACGACGGTCGGAATCTCCACGGTACCCACATCCAATCTCCCTATCTCTTTTGCTGGTACTTCTGTGAGTTCTTCTACGGGATCGATATCTACAGGCTTCACCGGCGCCACATCTTCTTTTGTGACGCAACCAGGGTTGTCTTCTCCATTTGTGACTGCATCTTCATCAGCCTGGACTTCGCCGAATGCTTACAGTTTGTTCCATGATCTCCCACCTCGTTTTCCATGTCAGAGCACTTCGGCGCAGGGGCAGTTCACACCATCAAGCTCAGTCCCATGGCAGAGTGCTCCTCCTCCGCAGCCTCCAGGGTTGATGCCCTCTTTTGCGCAGCCTACCTCAGCGCAAGGACAACACGCATCACAAAGCTCAGCACCATGGCAGATTGTTACTCCTCACGAAGGTGCAGGGGCAGTTTCCCACACTCAGCCCAGCTTTGTGGCAGATTACTCCACGACCTCAACATCCGGGTTCGATGCACTCTTATGGGAATTCACCAAAGTTTTTTTGCCCTACCTTCAGCGGCTCTCCCGGTATTGTACGGCTCGCTGATCCCTCAATTTTTGGTTCCCCTATGGCAGCTATGGCACAATCCGTCTCCCATATTACTATTGTTACTATCAAGCTAAAGGCCGTTGAAGATTATCTCACCTGGCGCACCCAATTCGAATCTTTCTTAGTGTCTCAAGGTCTCTTTGGCATGCTTGATGGTTCTATTCAGGTACCTCCACTTTATACTACTGATTTTACTAGTTGTCAAGTCAGTAATCCTGAATATTATCATTGGTTACGTGTGGACCAAACCATTCGTTCCTGGTTGTTTGCGACCCTAACTCGGGATGTTTAGTGGATGTTCATAATCTTAAACATTCCCGGGAAATTTGGGAGAGATTACAAACTAAGTTCATGTATGCTAGTTCACCTCGCGCTATGGAACTCAGGCGTTTATTATCTCACAATAAAAAGAAAGAAAATCAGTCCATGGAACACTACTTGAGGGATATTAAGGTTATGGTAGATGCTCTTGCTGCTGTAAATTCACCTATTACAGATAAAGAATTACTTGAGTATACCATATCGGGGTTGGGACCGGAGTATCAGTCTTTAGTTGGGACCATTTCTCTTTTTCCGGAGAGCTTTCCGTTTCATATCTTGGAATCCCGACTTTTAGAGCAAGAGCAGAGGGTCTTACACAATCTCAAGCAAGATCAAGATGTGTCGACTGTCCATCAGGCTTTTGGAGTCGTTCCTGTTGTCGGACAGCAGCCCCCCGCGCACGCTCCCCGCGGCAGAGGAGGATGTGGTCGCGGTGGTCACAGTGGTCGTGGACGCGGCCGGTTCCAGTATGGGCAACAGTACCCGCAGGCACCTCACAGCCAGCCACCTCCTTTTGGTCAGCAACCACCCTTTGCTCCGCAGCCAGGGGATGTGATTCCTCCACGACCAAACACTTCAGGTACTGCTTGTAATTCGGTTTTGTCCACTTTAAATGCTAATCCCGTCTATATTTATGGTACTAACTCTGGACATGCAGGCTTTCCATCTGGTGAGGGAGTTCTTGGGTCTGTTCCCTCTCCCACTGTTTGTCAAATTTGTTTTTCTGTAGGTCACTTTGCTATGCACTGTCTATCTCGCTTCTCTTCCTCCAGACTCCAGTACACCTGCTTTGATGACTCCTAGTGGCGAGGCTAATCCTGCTTTATGGTATCCTGATTCTGGGGCTCCAGCTCATATGACGCCAAATGAAGATATTTTAGTTAATAAATTCCCTTATAATGGTCCCATATAAGTTAGTGTTGCTAATGGCTCTCATCTCCCTATTGCTAATATTGGTGATATTACTTTAAATTATGTCAGCCGCCCCTTGTGCTAAAATCTGTTTATCATGTGCCTCACCTAAAATTTAATTTACTCTCTATACAAAAGTTGTGTGCGGATAACAACTGTGTTGCTATTTTTGATAAAAATTCTTTTTTTTGTAAAAGACAAAGTTTCAAGGGCGGTTATGCTTCGAGCAACTAGTGATGGTCATCTTTATCCACTTAGCGTGCCCCAGTCACCTCCGCTAGCTCTGTCTTCAGCCACTACATCTGGTCCACTTTGGCACCGTAGATTAGGACATTGTGGCGAACATGTTTTACGCCTTCTTACTAAACACAGACATATTTGTAGTAGTTCTTTTTTTTTCTCATGATTGTATGTCTTGCCGCTTGGGCAAATCACATGGATTACCCTTTATGGATGCTAGTCATACTTCTTCTATGCCTCTTGAGTTAATTCATCTGATGTTTGGCAGTCTCCTGTTCTATCAAACTTGGGGTTTAAATATTATGTCTGTTTTATTGATGATTTTTCTAGGTTCACTTGGTTGTATCCTATGCGCAAAAAGAATGAAGTTTTTCATCATTTTAAAATCCTTAAAGCCCTGGTTGAAAATCTTTTTAATTCTAAAATTAAAATTTTTCAAAGTGATGTAGGGGGTGAATTCGCTAATTTTAGTATGCAGCAATTTTTTGATGCACATGGTATTTATTTTCAAAAATCTTGTCCTGAAACCCCACAACAAAATGAGGTTGCTGAACGCAAACATCGTCATCTCCTAGAATTAACTAGGACCATGTTTCTTGAAGCGTCTATTCCTAGTAATTTTTGGGTTGACGCTATTTTTACAGCTGCATACATCATTAATCGTTTATCTTTTCCTGTTCTCTTTGGCTTATCACCGTTTGAAAAACTTTTTCTTAAAGCTCCTGATTATTCCTTTTTACGGGTGTTTGGATGCGCTTGTTTTCCGCATGCGCGCAGCAAACACATTAATATTGATTATCATTTTGTTCGTGAACGAGTAGCTCATGGTGACTTACAGGTTAAGTTTGTTCCTACTCAGCTTCAGTTGGCAGACATCTTCACAAAGTGTCTCTCTCCACAGCGCTTTACTTTTCTACGGGACAATCTGCGCATTGTTTCCCCTACACACAGGGGCGGATCCAGGAATCTTAGATGCCCTGGGTTGAATAGAAATTATACTAGACTTAAATATTAAATGGGTGGGCTAAATGCGAAAAATGAAAAAATTTACACTAAAAAAATTGAAAAATTTCTAAGTTGCCCTGAGCTTCAGCCTACCATAGCCTATACATAGATCCTCCCCTGCCTACACAGCTTGAGGGGGTGTAATAATGCATTTCTTAATATTAATTAGGTTGTCTAATTATAGTAGGAAATCCTTTGTATCTTGGACTCTCTTATTATAAATAATACCTCTGGAGCTACCATTAAGGTACACTTCCATATTATTCTCACACTCTATATCGTATAAATTTATTATTGATCAGTGTTCGATAAAAATGACAATCGTGAATTCTCGGGATTTCTCGCTAGTGTTGTTGGTCACTCTGTTAGTTTATTCGCGTATAATTCGCGTATAATACACTCAAACGTATAATTCACGTATAATACTCCCGTTTATGAATTTTTCAAAAAATCCGGAAAAATTCGCGTACTTTAAGGATAAAATGTATAATACACGTACCGTACGTATTGATACGTATTTTATTCCCGTATAATACTATCGTTTATGATTTTTTTAGAAAATTCTGAAAACCTTACGTACTTTAAGGCGAGTTTAAGCATAAAATGTATAATACACGTATTGTATGTATTGATACATATTTTATTCAAAAACACACACCATTAAACGGAAGCCTGATGTAGTGATACAACTGAAATGAAATGTTTAGCTGCTCAATATTTTTTATATTGCTTAAAAAAAGTATGCCTTATATGTTCGTTAATTGTTTAATAGTGATTACATTTAATAAATTAGGTTAATTAGCTTCTTAAATTCGTAATTCGTTTCGATATTAGTATTGTACTACCACTGTATTACTTTTGTTCTCTACCTATACCAAGACTCCAAAGAGATCGAAAAATGTTGTGGCGGCTCACCAAACTCACGGTCACAGTAATATCAACTATTCTCTAATGATATCTCTCTACTTCTACTCAAATAGGCAACGTCATTTTTATTACTTATTGTACTTATGTGTTCAAATCCGTATATATGAAAAATTTATTCTGTACATTTTAAATTATTGAAAAATGTGGTGCATGCAAATGCTAAATAACTCTTTATTTCTATTATTAAATTAGTATATAAGACACATATTATATGCCGTATTTTTAAATTGTGAAACGTTTAAAAGACGTCTGTATCCTTATATATTTCACGAACGTATGAAACATATATTAAGCCGTATTTTATATAATTGTATCGTATTATACACGAACGTACGTATTATTGTATTATTCACGAACCGTATATATTACTAACAAAGGTTGGTCATCCTTCGCCATTTAGAGCACGTTTGAATTCTCTATACAAAGCTTCTTTACTTTCCGTAGAAAGTAAACACACTTGGAGTCTTGGATCAATGGTTACACGCACAAAACTACAAAAGCTGTGTTCCCAAAGAATTATCCACATCTTGCCTGTAAAATATGAATAAATAAAGACAAAACGTAAAAAAAATCACTGCCGCCTCTGCCACCTGGCCCACCCATATCACCACCCAAATCACCGGAAAAATGCCAACATGCATTAGTAATGTTATATAGGGGGTGTTTGGAAGTGATTCTGATTCTGCTTCTTTTTTAAAGCAGAAGCAGAATCGGAATCAGTTTTCAGAAGCTGGTACCCCCCAACTTCTTAAAAAACTGATTCTGAGAGTAAATTAGAGTACCAGAAGTGCTTCTGAAATTTCACCCAAACACTCCAGCTTCTGCTTCTGCTTCCTGAAGAAGCAGAATCAGTTTTGAGAATCAGATCCAAACACCCCCATAGATGACAATTTCAACGAAAATTTTTGCATTATCAAAGAGTAATAATGCCATTTTCTTGCAGTTTTAGAAAAAACGACATTTTTTCACCGATCAGAGGTGGTGGTGCTGGGAGGCGGTAGAGGTGGTGGGAAAGACATCCACTTTTTTTTTTATTTTTAAGGTTTTTACTATTTTTATTATTTTTTTTATGGGTTTTTATGATTTTTTTTGAATTTTTTAATTTTATTTTTTTCATTTCATTTTGTAAATATTTTATTAAGTTTTTCTTATTTTTTACGGTTTTTGTTATTTTATACGATTTTATTATGAATTAAAACATTTTATTATGCATTAGTACTCCTAGGGGTATTGGTGTATAAAATTAATGTATAAATATATCCCCAACTATCATAAAATTCACAAATATATCTCATACTTTTACTTTTATTAAAAAAAGACTCAAACTTCAACTTTTCTCACAATTACACCTTCAATGGATGAATTAATAAAATTTTTGAAGAAAGTTATATTTATATTTCATATTTTTTTCACTTCTTTCTAGTTTTAAGTTTACAAAATTGTATTGCTTATATCTTATTGCTATTGATAAAAACATGTAATTTTGAAAAAACAAAAAAGAAAAGCATAATTGTTAAAAAACATGAAGTTTGAGTCTTTTTTTGATAAAAATGAAAGTGTAGGATAGATTTGTGAATTTGATGATAGTTTGGGATAAAATAAGCTAATAATCCTTTAGATTTTAGTCCTATTTGTGAAATTAAGTTTTGATTAATTCTAATTAGGGCAATTACTAAGCCGGCATTATTACGTGAGAACTTTGTACGTAATAATAATGTTTGTGATTGATGCTATATTTTGTGTGTGTTTATGCTTTTATGGTGAAAATGACGTGGAACGTAATGCGATTGGAAAACGATAAAAATGTACATCATCATAGCAGTTCGTATACCGTGGGATCTTCCCACGGTGAGCACCCTGCTCCTGCTTTCAAAACGACGCAGTTTGCATAAAAAAAATTAATTGAAAATTTTCACGCATGAACAGTATACGCGTGAACAGTAACCGTTTTTATTTTTTTATTGTTCCAGTAGCAGAATGATGTAACTTGCGTGTAAATAAATGTAACACACCTTAATAAGAAATGTCAATGCAAGCAAGTCGATATGTAACTTGTCTAAAACATTGATTTCAATGTAAATAATAAAAAAGGAATCTAATTGCTAAATAACTTTACTAAATGGTGAATATGTATTTTTTTTATATTAAGACCATAAAAAGTTTCAAAGAAATCAAGTTTTCCTCAAAAAATCATTTTTTATTACCAAACAAATTGATTCATTTTTTTTGTTTCAATAAAAGAGGTTTATTTTGTGATGTAACTCGTGTTATGAAAAATGTAATTCGGTTTGATATAAAATCTAACTTAGGTGTATGCAAAATGTAACTTGTTAAGGCAAACTCAAATGTGACTCTCGCATAAAAAGATATAACTCAGACATAATAAAATGTAACTCGTACATAATAATATGTAACTTCATATAATATTAAATGTAACTTGTTAAGAGAAGTCCAAATATAACTCGCACACATAAATGATGTAACTCGCGCACAGAAAATTGTAATTGCTAGTATTTTCGAATGTAACTTGAGTCAAGAAAAAGTAAATTGTCCAATGAATTTTTCTCAAAAGCACTCCACATCTAAATTATTAAGGTTTATTGCTCTTTCCAGTACCACAAAAATAAAAAATTGAAGAATAATGTCAACAAGGCAAGGCAGCAACGTTGAGAAAGTTAGAAACAATCATAGCCGCTGAATCCAACATCTGATGTTAAATCAAAGGAAAAAAATTGCTTTTAGTTTTAGAAGGGTTGTGGCGTTGTGCGTAGATCAAAGCTGGTTGAAAGCAGAGCTTGAAGAATGTGAGGCATAAAGTGCTCCAATCGGGTATGCTCTGGTTTGTTTGCGTC
The DNA here is from genome assembly GCA_945859915.1 of Cuscuta epithymum. Lineage (NCBI taxonomy): Eukaryota > Viridiplantae > Streptophyta > Magnoliopsida > Solanales > Convolvulaceae > Cuscuta > Cuscuta epithymum. The sequence goes on along the minus strand of CAMAPF010000944.1, from coordinate 497,343 downwards.
GGTGCTCTTAACAGCTGCGGTGGAAATAGATCGATAGATGTTCTGTTAAATAAAGTGGTGTCGTTTTGGGATCGGCACACAGTGCTCACGGTGTGCCGATACCACGGTATAATTTGCGTCATCATAGTGGGTGTGTGGTGCCCCCTCACCTCGTTGATTACAACTCAATGAATCGCGGCCGTTCACTTTTGCTAAATTATTGACGGAGTACTACTACTAGAGTACTAGTAGTCTAGGGTCCGGATAATAGAACAAGCTCGGATCACATATGTGAAAACACGAAAAAGTAGGATAGAGATACAGAAGTTTATTACTCCGTAATAAATATTACGGAGTAATAATTATGAATGTGTATTTATTAATATTAAAAGTTATGAACATGCATTCATAAATATTATAAATTACAAGATCTTTTTGAAAATATATACATATATTGGGTATGTTTGGCAAATGGCTTATCAACCAACTTTTAGCCTGTTTGACCAATATTAGTTGTTTCATTAGTCAAAATATCCAATATTTATGTTTGGTAGATGACTTTTTAGATTGGCTTGTTGAGTCCCAAAAGCTGAAAAAATGGCTCGTAGGAGAAGCCAAGGAGGGCAGCGTTTCTATCCGGCTTCTTCAGATTTTCCCACCGGGGCTATACGGCTCCAATGTCCAAAGTAACTTTTTCCTTAGTTAGCTTAAGTTTACGTAACTACTACGTAATTGTTTTGCAGTTCTCTCTTTTTGTTTCATTCTTTTGGCATGAGTTAGCCTTTTCTAATACGTACGTAGTATATGCTTAACTAACATATTACTCCGGTATATTATATTATATTACTACGTATTAGTTATGCCTTTTCTCTTGAATTAAAATAGAATTTATTCAACACATTTTAAAAATTACAAATACTATCGTATTCAAATGATTTATTTATATCTATGAAGTAAGAGTAGTTATAAAATTTTCATTATTAACAATGATAAAATACTTATTACAATAAGTATTATCATGTCTTTATATGTCTTTTTACACTCTATCAGCCATTTTGAAACAGCCAATTTTATCAAACAATTATTTATAACCAGCTGACATAATCAGACGGTCAAAACAGCTAACACAACCAGCTATTAGGAAACAGTTGACACAACCAGCTAACAGCAACAGCCAACAGTCATTTGCCAAGGCCATAAACATAGTCAATAAGTTATTAATTTAAAATGAGTAACAAGTCAAACGAATCACAATTTTGAATTTAAAAGTCCAAGTATTTAAAGTTCTTGGATAATGAAGATAAAAACAATACTCTAATATAAAAACTAAAAGTTATAATACAAATCTTGCACTGAAGCATCTTGGATAATGTAAACTTTATTTTTAGTTTTTCATTTTTTTTTAAATTTTATTATTTATATTTTGGTTGTTTTTTATAAAAAAAAAAGGTTGATATGTGTATCCGTCAGGATACGGGTATACGAAATTTTAAAATAATTACCAAAAAAGTTAAAATGTTTCAAAAATTGCAGATACGACCCAGGAACGTACGAACGAGTATCATAGAGTATCTAATACGGTACTCTAATGAAGTATCCGTGCTTCATAGCATATCTCAAGTCTCATAATGGGTCTCACATCTTGCTCGCCCTGTTTTGGGTTTCCTCATTTTATACAAAATACCAGTACACTTGCAAATTAGTTATCAAGTAACAACATTCTTAGAAATTGTTTGCAATTGCTTTTGCCTTAAAAATCACTTCTTAAAGTCATTTTAGAAAAAAAGTGCTTAATAGTAAAAGTTGGTAAAATTTAAGATTTTATTTTAAAAGTAAAAGTTGGTAATGTTTGGTAAAGTATGTGCTTTTTGTGTAATAGAAAAACGAAAAAAAAGTGTAATAGGAAAACGAAAAAGCAGGTTTTCACTTTTAGCTTCTATAAGTTGTCACTTGAAAATACCCTTTTCAGTTTTTTTAAGCCAAATGATGAAAATCACTTTTTTTTTATCTCTTGCAAGCATACGCTTAAACTAAATAAAAATCAGTGTTACAATAATATAGTAAACATTCATGGTAAAAGTCTAAAATAAAATTTGGAAATATGGTAAATGTAATGTATGTATATATACGGAAAAGATCACCTCGAGGAGTTCTTAAGGGAAGCCCCGTCTGAACTTGCTCGTTTGAGTCCTTACCGGTGAAATTTCTTAATGATTTTTTTTTGCATGTTCTTCATCAAGTCTAGTTTATGTCCACAAAATTTCAGTTTAAAATTCAATCGTAAAGGTAGATAAAAAAAAATTATTGAAAAACACTGGGTTTTTCGTCTACAATTTGGCGCAATGGTTTCAATTGTGCTCCTATACGCCTCAACTTCTCGAAAGGGGGCAATTGTTAGGCTGGCGATCGATTTAGTTAAAATAAGTTGATATTTATCATGTTGAGTGAAGTGGAGTATATGTTAGAAGTAAAAATTAGCGACCAAGTCCACCAATCATCCAAACGTGCAGATAGAGTTGTTTAACACAAATTCGGCTTTGATGGGAGAAAAATCTGCCCACTAAGGATGTTTTTTACTTGGATTGTAATTTGTTGGTCTGATCTGTTTAAGTTTGATTTGATCTGGTCAGTGTAAGTCTAATCTGGTATGGTCTGGTCTGAACTGATCTGGTCTGGTAAACGTCTGATCTCTTTGTATTTTATAACTACGGAAATCAAGTCTGGTCTGGTTAAATCGGGTCTGGTCTGGTTCAAGTAAAAACATTAGCTGAACATTAACAAAGGAGATATTGATGATCATCATTATGATTGTCTCTATTTTATTTCTTTCTCAGAGCATCTCCAATGGTAAAATGTGCACAGTGCACACGTGACACGAGAAATAGCCACATAAATATTACTACCTCCGTCCCCCTAAGTTTGGCACAAGAGAAGGTGACACGATTATTAATAAAAGTGGGTTTATGTGGTTGATATTGAATTGATAAAGTAAGAATAAAGTAGGAATGATTTAGAACGACACAAACTTTACCAAATAAGGTATGAGACAATCTTAGTGGGACGGACCAAAATGGTAAAATGGAACAATCATAGCGGGACGGAGGGAGTAGTAAATAAATTCTTTCTCTCCTTATTTGAATGATTTTATACAGTTTTGATAAGTTTTTCTCCACAATATCCAGGAGACCGTCTAAATGTTGACATTGTTGTTGACATTGCAGGGAAAAACTTACCAAAATTATATAAAATCATTCAAATAAGCAGAGAAATAATTTATTTGCTAATATTTATGTGGCTATCACTCATGTCACATGTGCACCGTGCACATTATAACATTGGAGATGCTCTCATAGTTAAATATATTTCGTGTACGTAGTCTAATATAATTTCCTTATCTATTTGATTATTTCAATTTACATAAAATTGCTAAAAACTCATCCTTTTAATACCATTTAATCGATTTAATAATATTGGTGTCTAAACTCATCTTCTCTACCGTTAAATCGATCTGATCCTAACAAAAAAAATTATTAGCTCTCCAATAATACACACAAAATTATTGGTGCTACCAACTAAATGTAACATGTACTCGCGGGTTTATAAAGCTAAGAGGCTCCGTGAGTTCGTGCCCACATAATGTACGGTGTTTTGTTGTTATTCTAACTTATCCTGGACTTCCGTATGACCCAAAAAAAAAAAGTTATGGACTTCCGTCGCATGTGACTTGTCGCAAATACACATCCGAGCATCATATCATACCATCATTTCTCACAAATTAAAGATGAGATTATTATTGCAGTCCATCCTTCACAATTATTGAGTACAAAAAGCTAGAGGTGGACAAATGGGTACAAAAACCACTAGATAAGCCCGATAATACATGTTCGAAGCAGGTTAGGGTCGAGTCCTAATTTTAAAAAACTCAAATGGGACAGGTGGGTCCTAAAAGTTAGGAACCATACGAGTATTAAAATATATTTGAAATATTAATACCGTTTTAAAATGTTTTTTTATAAAAGTTTATTATATTTAATACTCTGACATTTTTTTTGAAGAAAAGAAAGTTTTACGATAATATTAATGAAGAAGTTAAACGAGATTTGTAATGAGATAATGGGATACTTAGGACAATTCCGGTTTTTCTTCCTAGTGAGAGCTTAGTGTTAGTAGTTTCGCCGTCTTGGTGCGGCGCGATTCTTCGACGCGGAGTTGCGTCGCTTGGCTTCGAATGGATAGCAGGGGCAGCGAAATGATGGAGGACGAGGTAGGAGAGGAAAGCACGGATGATCGAGCCCAGGTGGATAATCTCGTTAACAAATACGGAGGGCTGGGAATTGAAGGAATCGAGGATGAATTGCTGATTGAAGACGATGAGGAGGGGGGGAAGCGACGATCGGGGCAGTGAAGACGGGGGAATTTCCGATTGTTGGGACGATTCTCACGGACAAAACCATTAGATTTCCGTTCTTCAGGGATTTCATGGCTGATTTATGGTGTCCGGGCAAAGGAATCTCAATACAAGAGATTGGCGAACAGAGGTATCTATTTAAATTTTTCCACTTTGTTGATATGAATCGTGTTCTGGATAATGGACCCTGGCTTTTTGACTAGAATTTGATTGTGTTAAAAGCGATTAAACCGGGGGATATCCCACTTAAGGTGTCGCTAGATGAGTTTGAGATCTGGGTACAAGTTCATAATGTGTCGTATATTTTTGAAAATCTGGGAACGGCGAGAAGGATTGGTAATCATCTGGGTCACTTGGGATGATAAACAATTTGATAAGAAGAGGGAATCTTATATGCGTGTGAGAGTCTGCATGAACGTGAGTAAAGCTTTAAAGGTTGGGAGTTTGGGACCACTCTAAAAAAGAGTAAGGGAGAAGGGTACTGGATAGATTTTAAATATGAGAAGCTCCCAAGCTTCTGTTTTTGTTGTGGAGTTATTGGACATGCTGAGAAATGCTATCCTCTTCTGTACAAAAAGGAGGGGCAAGCTTTGACTAGACCATTTGGGCTGTGGCTAAGAGCGAGTGGACGGAAATCGAAGCCTAACATGGGTAGCAAATAGTTGATTTCGGAGGGAAGTTCATCAGGAGGTGGCAAGAACACAACACGTATGGTGAGGGTAATGCAGGACATGGACCCGGATGAGGCAGGAGAGAGCACTCAAGCTGGAATGGGGAATGCCATGATTTCAGGTGAGACACAAGAGACAGAGGGGCCGGGAGAGCTGAAGAGAAGACGCACTTGGGAGGAGCAGGCCAGGGAGGAAGCTGCTAAGAATGCTATGGTGCTGAACTCCCCAAAAAACGGGGTTGGGGCGGGCACTGGGCTCCAGCCCCGCCAGATGATTTGATGTTGGTTTCGGCTTTACTAGCTGAAAAACTTATTCACTCTTTCTGTTTTGCTTTGTTTATTTCCCACGTTTTGGATGCTTTTTTTGTTTTGTTTTGGTTGTGCTGGGTTTTTCCAACAAAAAAAACTTGTGAAACTAAGACACAGGATGAGGAGTCGTGTCTGCAAGTCATAGGCTCAGGTAAGCCCAAAGCAGGATCAGAGAATTATATGGCTTCTACGGAGGTGATTAATTCAAAGTTTGGTCCTTGGGCCGACGGTAGACGGGAGACTTGTTGTCACTTTGTAACCTGTTTTGGTTTGGTCCATTTGGTTATGATTAATTAGGTCAGTTTCGTTCAAAAAAAATGAAAAAGTTAAACGAGAGAACAAGAAAGAAAGATGAAAAAAACCTAGAGAACTAGAAAAGAAAAAGGATCTTAGCTAAAAGCCAACCCAAATTACTTCCTAAAAAATCATGACTCATGCGTGATTATGATCAATTAATATTAATATACGTAGTAATATACTAACAACATTCAAAATTTCTTCATATTCACGAGTCTATTAAAAAGAGTTTCAAAATCCATATAAACTTCTAAATTATTATCTTCAATCTTTATTCGAAATGCATCAATTTTTTTGTAAACAAAAAGACTTTGGCTCAATTAAGTGTGACATATTCATTTAATTACCTTATTTTTACTTACATTTTGAGATTTATTAAACTTTAAATTGTTCTCTTAAAAATATATGTATAGTGACTAGCTAGTCTAATTTCTTCTTTGTGGTGCTATCTTTTTAGTTTATGGATGATGCTGTCTAATCTAATTTTCCACATTTCTAGGTTTGGTAGGATTTAATTTCAATGATTGTGTGCTATTTAATTTATTATAGATTTGTGGTTAAATATTTTGTTTACTAATTCAAAACTTTGTTTTATATTTTTATTTTAAATTTTTACTATATTATGGTGACATTGATACTTAATTAGTTTGAGAATGTTATTACTTTCTAGATATTTTGTTAGCATATATAGCGACTTTTTTACAAAAAATAAGAATTGAGAACCCGGAGCGAACCGGCCCGTTTCAAACTGGGGTGGGTAAGGTCAGGTTCTTATTTCGAGACTTGGTATACCCGGACCGAACCTACTCATTAAATGGAACCGACGGTTCATGAAAATTTATCAATTGCCCTGACCAACCCGGACCATGCTCACCCCTACAAAAAACTACTCTCTCCCTGGAATTTAAAGGTTTTTACACTGTTTACGATGTTTGATTGACCATAAAGTTAAGTAATCTCTGTTAACAATAAAAAAACTAGTAAAATATTATATATTCGGAAACTATATCGAGATTTTTATATAGTCGCATAAAAATTAAATTTGATACTACCAAAAAGTTAGATAACAATTTACGTTGACTAGGAAATAATTAAAGAGAACCGTGGAATGGAGGTAATATATATTTTGTATATTGACTATTTAGTCCTGAAAAAATGACATGTATATTACAGTAACATAGTTTCCTCGGAGAAAAAATATGATTAGTTATTTTTTTGGACAAATGTATAACTAGTCACTCTGTACAAGTAACATTTTGGACAAGAGTCATTATAGTGTGTTTAAGAATGACAAGTAACTGGTAGATGACGAGTCACTGTGAACTTGTCATTAAATATGTCACTTTTTGGAAAATTTTAAAATTAGTCATAATTTTATCTTTTGAATTTAATTTAGTAATATTCATGGGAAAGGTCCTTAATCCTTAAAAATTTGAGTTAATTGAGTTGATAATATCCCGGGGGTCCGGGACTGCATCTCATGCTCCCTCACTCTCCCTCCGTGACAAAGATTTCTTCCATTTTCTGAAAAACATTGTCAATCACCGAGGTCAAAGTCAAAATAGAGACAATTTCAAAGGCCATTTTCCAAAGTCAAACCAAAGGTCATAGCTGGTCTAAGCTACACTCCAAATTAAAGGTCTAGAAACTTGCAGAAGAATTAAATCAACCCCACTTCAACGATCCATATCCAACAATCAACAATGGATGCCCTCCTCTAGCTCATCGTCATTGTGTGATCATCAACGTGCTGAATTTTCAAATGATGAGCTTGTGGTAAGTTCTTCTAATTCAAATTTCATTGATCAAATACGTTATTCAGAGGATAAAATCTCTTTCTTGAGTGATGAACGTATACTTATTAATGAATTAGAAGTCCGCATAGCCAATAATGAAAGTGTCCTCAGAAAACACTTGGTTGAACAATCTTATGTCACGATTCATTTAACGAATGTACAAAATTAAAACACAAAGCTTAAGTCAAAATTAGAAAACTCAGAAGCACGAGTGTATGATTTATCTAAGCAATTGGAAGCTTCTCAACTTGAACGTATCACAACAACAACCTCTTTTGAACATCTTCAAACTGAACGCTATAATTTATATTCTAAGATTAAGGAGTTGGAAGACTTACTTGCTAAGCGAGATTAAAATCATCAAATAGATCAAACAATTTTCTTAAACTAACCAAGAGACACCACATTCTACAAGCTCAAGGAAGGCTTAGTGACGAGCACTTTGTCACGGTGCGTTAAAATAAATTCAATACTAGCACTAATACGTAGCATGGTGAAGTAGAGTTCGTATCCACAGGGAAAAGAATAATTTTCTTTTTATGAAACTAGTAAATAAAAGGGGGGTTTTGGGATTGTTGGAATTTAATTAATTTAAACACCAAGATGAACAACTTATATGTGATTTAATTCAAAGATAAAAAGAACTTGATCTTGCTACTTTCCACTTGTTGATATATTTTAGTCGATCATTGTTATATCTATAACTTATCCCCTCTCGAATACTCAATCGAGGAGTATCTCTAATTCATCGAGTGTAGTTATTAACAATGACCGTTCATTAATAACTCTTACTATTAATCAAATATAGAACAACGCCGTATGACTAGGTCACAGTCCAGAGATTTCACTTGGGAATAACTCTTTTTTTTTTCTTTTTATGTATTTTTTCTGAAATTTCCTTTTTGGCACTGTACTATCTCCTTTTATCAATAAAAAAAATAAAGAACAAAAAAAAGAACAACACCGTATACTGATTTAATCTCTTAACTCCTTGATGAAATCAATTGAGATTGATAACCTCAACACAACGGTTTCGGTTTAACCAACAAAATTAATCCCTCTTAAGTTTATTAACCACGGCCATGCATTAATAAACCGAAGTTACTTACTTGTGAAACCATCGACGATTAACCATCGGTTCGTTGATCATTTCTAGTAGTAATTAATGTCGAGATGTTAACTAATTGTCATCTTAGCAAAACTCCCCAACATTAATATAGAGATAGATTAAGGGAAGAATTAATATTCAAGGGAAGAAGTAAAGAAAATAACTCACAACTTTAATAATCAACAAACTTCAAGAGCAACACCAAGAAATGGAAGTTTAGCTCCTCATTTGGAGACTAAACATGCTAGAAAAATATAAAAGAAATGATATTCTAAACTGAGCTTAAGAGTATGGAAGAAGGAGTGATTATTTGTGAAGGAAAAGTGTGCTATTTATAGGTGTTTTTCAACACCTTGGGCCGGGTACCCGACCGGTTCAAGTGCTTACCCGACCGGGTGCATGTCAAAATCAGATAATTTTCCACGTTCTTGTGTTTCAAGACGTCGTTTTGTCCCGGGTCACATCTGATCGACCGGGTGAAATACCTCACCCGACCGGGTGATTGTAGTTTCCAGCCACCTTCGCTTTACAATGTCTTACCCGACCGGGTGATTGTCCTGGGTAGCCAATAATCATTTTTCTTCACTTCAAAGTCTTCCTTTCCAACACCATAAATCCTAACTCTACTTTACAACTTACAAATGAGAACTAAAATACAATTACAACTAAAATCACACAAATGTTTACAAACTAAATAAAATGGTAAACAATCCACACAAATCAAACATAAAAAGATACATTTATGCACTACTAATTAGTGCATATCAAACACCCCACACTTAAACCTTTACTCGTCTCGAGTAAACCAAATTGTGTCCAAGAAGTCCTCAAAATGACAAGAGTATCAACACAACCATCCAAGTGTGTTTTTAGAACAACACAAAAAATATCCCCAAAAATATAAGAGTAAAGAGGGGTCTTTAACTCCATATTTCTTATCAACCTTAATTTTTTTCGTTACCCTTAGGATCCTGCAGAAATAGAAGAAAATACTTTCTCTCATTCTCTCATTCTCTCAGCACCATAGGCAAAGAAAATACTTTTTCTTTTCTAGTTCTCTAGGTTTTTTTCATCTTTCTTTCTTGTTCTCTCGTTTAACTTTTTCATTTTTTTTGAACGAAACTGACCTAATTAATGAGTAAAGGGTCAGTTTGGTCCTCGAAGTTGCAAAAAAGGCGTCAAATAAGTCCTTATATAGAAGATTCTGTCCGTACGTGCCATTTGAGGTGGCTCCCTGTGGAATTTTGTGATGATTTTTTTTGAGCATCTTGTTCATCAAGTCTAGTTTACTCATACCAAATTTCAGCTAAAAATTCAATGGGGAAGACATTCAAATGAATTCTTGAAGATAACAGCGCTTTTAACGGCACAGTTATCTTCAAGAATTCATTTGAATGTCTTTCCCATTGAATTTTTATCTAAAATTTGGTATGAGTAAACTAGACTTAATGAATACGATGCTCAAAAAATTGCATCAAAAAATTCCACCGGGAGCCACCTCAAATGGCACGTCCGGACAGAATCTTCTATATAAGGACTAATTTAACCCCTTTTTTGCAACTTCGAGGACCAAACTGACCCTTATCCCCCTAATTAATCATAACCAAATGGACCAAACCAAAACAGGTTACAAAGTGACAACAAGTCTCCCGTCTACCGTCGGCCCAAGGACCAAACTTTGAATTAATCACCTCCGTAGAAGCCATGTAATTCGCTGATCCTGCTTTGGGCTTACCTGAGCCTATGACTTGCAGACACGACTCCTCATCCTGTGTCTTAGTTTCACAAGTTTTTTTTGTTGAAAAAACCCAGCACAACCAAAACAAAAAAAAGCATCCAAAACGTGGGAAATAAACAAAGCAAAACAGAAAGAGTGAATAAGTTTTTCAACTAGTAAAGCCGAAACCAGCATCAAATCATCTGGCGGGGCTGGAGCCCAGTGCCCGCCCCAACCCCGTTTTTTGGGGAGTTCAGCACCATAGCATTCTTAGCAGCTTCCTCCCTGGCCTGCTCCTCCCAAGTGCGTCTTCTCTTCAGCTCTCCCGGCCCCTCTGTCTCTTGTGTCTCACCTGAAATCATGGCATTCCCCATTCCAGCTTGAGTGCTCTCTCCTGCCTCATCCGGGTCCATGTCCTGCATTACCCTCACCATACGTGTTGTGTTCTTGCCACCTCCTGATGAACTTCCCTCCGAAATCAACTATTTGCTACCCATGTTAGGCTTCGATTTCCGTCCACTCGCTCTTAGCCACAGCCCAAATGGTCTAGTCAAAGCTTGCCCCTCCTTTTTGTACAGAAGAGGATAGCATTTCTCAGCATGTCCAATAACTCCACAACAAAAACAGAAGCTTGGGAGCTTCTCATATTTAAAATCTATCCAGTACCCTTCTCCCTTACTCTTTTTTAGAGTGGTCCCAAACTCCCAACCTTTAAAGCTTTACTCACGTTCATGCAGACTCTCACACACATATAAGATTCCCTCTTCTTATCAAATTGTTTATCATCCCAAGTGACCCAGATGATTACCAATCCTTCTCGCCGTTCCCAGATTTTCAAAAATATACGACACATTATGAACTTGTACCCAGATCTCAAACTCATCTAGCGACACCTTAAGTGGGATATCCCCCGGTTTAATCGCTTTTAACACAATCAAATTCTAGTCAAAAAGCCAGGGTCCATTATCCAGAACATGATTCATATCAACAAAGTGGAAAAATTTAAATAGATACCTCTGTTCGCCAATCTCTTGTATTGAGATTCCTTTGCCCGGACACCATAAATCAGCCATGAAATCCCTGAAGAACGGAAATCTAATGGTTTTGTCCGTGAGAATCGTCCTAACAACCGGAAATTCCCCCGTCTTCACTGCCCCGATCGTCGCACGTGAACGACTCAAGGGTAGTGCGTGGTGCGTGGCCAGGCTTGAGCCCGGGGCGTGGATGTCCTTGGGCAGTCACGACATTTGGGAGCTTCGGTGGCAACGAAGGTTGGTTGGCCGGTTGACAAGTGGGACTTGGGCAAGCTGGGCGCAAGGCAACGAGAGTTGGTCACAAGCTCAAGGCAAAGAGTTGGCTCGTGGGTGGCCTGGGTTAGGCCGCGGCATGAGTGCAAGCTCGAAGAGGCGTGTTGGTTCTTCGAATGTAGAATCCATCGATTTACCTTGGGAGAGTGTTTTCTGCCTCCATATTGAAAGTTTAGAGTCAAAAGATTCTAAAACCTCTTTGCAGTGATCGAGTTAGTCGAGTGACTCCTTTATGCAATTGTACTCCAAGATATTTGAATGGGAGCTTAGAAACCCTCATTCCCAATTCATTTGTATGTGTAAAACCCTCCCAACTGAGGCATGTTTTCCTACCACAAAACAACTTTTATCTTTATTGACCAACTGCCCGGTTGCTTACTGATACAATTGCAGAAATTTGGAAAAATTCCCAATAGACCTAGCTCACCCATTCAAAAATATCATAAGGTCGTCTGCAAAAGCAAGCTGGGAAATGATTATGCTCTTACCCATATTAAATGGCCCAACTTCTGATACGCGTGTAATTTCTGTCTATATGTTTACGTTTTTAGTTAGTTTTGGTTGTTTAATATTTTGGAAATTACACACTTTTGGTGTAATAGTTTAGTTTGTTAAATTCTTGTAAATTGTTTAGATTAGGTTTATTCTGAGCTCAAACAGGTCTACTATCACTCAAAGGACAGTTGGTGAACCCCAAAAGTGGAAGGAAGGTGCAAAATCACAAGACAAAAGGGAAGATCCTGATTTTTTGGTCTATACCCGGTCGAGTATCACCTATACTCGATCAGGTATCTTGTTGAAATTTCAAATCGGGCCGGATCCGAAAACAAAGGAACATGCAGGGAAGATTTGATTTTGACCACGATCGAGTGTCTATACCCGATCGGGTACACCGACATACTCGATCGGGTATATATATAAATAATACTCTGAATTCGGTCGAGTATGGGTCGAATTCGAGTTTCTACACATACTCGATCGGGTACCTGTATATACCCGATCGAGTACCCGAGCTGCACCTCTAAAAAGCCTATAAATACACCCCCTTTCCTTCACAATTAGATACCAATTCCTTTATACTCTTAAGCTCAGTTTAGAATAGCATTTCTTTATATTTCTTCTAGCATGTTTAGTCTCCAAATGAGGAGCTAAACTTCCATTTCTTGGTGTTGCTCTTGAAGCTTGTTGATTATTAAAGTTGTGAGTTATTTTCGTAACTTCTTTCCTTGAATATTAATTCTTCCTTTAAATACTATTTCTATATCAATGTTGGGGAGTGTTACTAAGATGACAATTAGTTAACATCTTGACATTGGTCTTAGCAATAGCTATTCCTTCCTCTATGTTAATATTGGGGAGTGTTACTAAGATGACAATTAGTTAACATCTTGATATTAACTATAGTAGGATTCATCTTCTTTAATATTCTTCCTTGAGTATTAATTAATCCCGGGAAAAGGGGCAAATAAGCCCTCGAACTACTCAAAAAAGTGCAAATAAGCCCTTTTGTAGGAGGTTTCGTTTGTCTATCGTCATTTGGGGAGGTTCCCGGTGGAATTATTTGATAAAATTTTTTGAGCATCTTATTCAATAAGTCTAGTTTAGTCATACCGAATTTCAACTAAAAAATCAATCGGGAAGATAGTCAAATGAATTTTTGAAGATAACTGCGCAGTTAAACAACGCAGTGTAGTTCCGAAAGTCATTTGAGTGCCTTCCCGGTTGAATTTTTAGCTGAAATTTGGTATGGATAAACTAGACTTAATGAAGAAGATGCTCAAAAAAATTCATCAAAAAATTCCACCGAGAACCTCCCCAAATGATGATGATCGGACAGAATCTCCTACAAAAGGGCTTATATGCACTTTTTTTATTAGTTCGAGGGCTTATTTGCCCCTTTTCCCATTAATCCCTATTCATATTTCATATTAATGTTTTGAACATTACTTAAAGGATCAACTAGTTTTGTTTCACATATTAATTATTACTAGAAACGATCAACGAACCGATGGTTAATCGTTGATAGTTTCACAAGTAAGTAACTTCGGTTTATTAATGCACGGTCGTGGTTAATAAACTTAAGAGGGATGAATTTTGTTGGTTAAACCGAAACCTTGTGTTGAGGTTATCAATCTCAATTGATTTCATCAAGGAGTTAAAAGATTAAATGCTACTATCAAGTCGGTATATGGCGTTGTTCTATACTTGACTAATAGTAAGGGTTATTAATGAACGGTCGTTGTTAATAACTATCCTCGATGAATTGGATATACTCCTCGATTGAGTATTCGAGAGGAGATAAGTTATAGATATAACAATGATCGACTAAAATATATCAACAAGTGTAAAGTAGCAATGCCAAGTCCCTTCTATTCTTGAATTAAAACTCATATAACTCGTTCATCTTCGTGTTTAATTTTAATCAAATCACTCAATCAAAACCCCCCTTTATTTACTAGTTACATAAAAAGAGAGTTATTCCTTTCCCTGTGGATACGAACTCTACTACGCTATACTACGTATAGTTGTTAGTATCGAATTATTTTGAGTGCACACACGACAAAGTGCACGTCAAATTTGGCGCCGTTGCCGGGGAAAGACAATTAATTTTTCTTTTTATTTTATTCTTAAGAAAAAGAAAAAAAAATATAGTTCCAAGTATAAAGATTTCTATTTCTGCTGAGCTTTGTAGTATATGGTTAAATATCGTTCACTGAACGAAATCACCTACAAATCAAACCCCGAAATAGAACAAACTCTTGAGCGATTGAAAAATAAGTTCTCAAGCTCCGACTCGGGAGAATCATTCAGTGCTAGTTCTCATTCTAGCGACACCGAAGAGCCAAATACTATGGCTAATGAAACAAGGACATTGAGGGAGCTCACGGATCCGAATCTTAATCAACAAACCCTATGTATCACTTTTCCAACTCTTGATACGGGGGTCACATTCGAGCTAAAATCTGGGCTCATTCATCTACTTCCCTCTTTCCGTGGTCTACGAGGAGAAGATCCGAACAAACACCTGTCGGAGTTCCATATTGTGTGCGCAAGTATGTGCCCCAATGGCGTGTCCGAAGAGCAAATCATGCTAAGAGCTTTCCCTTTTTTCTCTCAAAGACACCGCCAAGGACTGGCTATTCTATCTCCCGTCGGGTAGCATCAACACATGGGCTCAAATTAAAAAGAGCTTCCTCGACAGGTATTATCCCGCATCTATCTCTTCAAGTCTCAAAAAGAAAATCAGCAACATTGAGCAAGCGGATGATGAGACCTTGTACGAATATTGGGAGCGCTTTAAATAAATTATGCGCTAGTTGCCCATATCATGGATATTCGGAACAAGATCTCATCCTCTACTTCTATGATGGGCTTGTTGATCAAGATAGACGCATGGTGAATGCGGCATGCGGAGGGGGTATTGTCAACAAAACCCCTTCTCAAGCAAGAGACCTCATCTCGGAGTTGGCCGAGAACTCTAGACACTATAACGGGCGATCCTCAACTCGTAGAGTTATGGCAGCAGAATCTAACAACTCGTTGGAAAGTCAAGTGACCGGCTTGACAAGTCAAGTGACCAGCTTGACTTCTTTGGTAAAAGATTTTCTCTTAAATCCAAAAACCCAAGTAGTCAAGGTCTGCGGCATATGCTCAACACAAGGGCATCCAACCGATTCCTGCCCAACATTACACGAGGAGAATCCCGAGCAAGTCAATGCTTTGGGGTTCCAAGGTCAAAGGAGGTACGACCCTCATGGCAACACATACAATCCGGGATGGAGAGATCATCCAAACTTGAGGTATGGAAATCCTCCGCAATCCAACCTATCTTCTCAATCTAGTATGTCTATGGAGGACATGATTCGAACTCTTGCTACGAGCATGGGCACCTTGCAACAAAACGTGTTGCAATTTCAACAAGAAACAAAGTCAAGCATTCAAATTTTGGAAACTTAAGTTAGCCAAATTTCGAATGTTGTGAATCGACTTGAAGCAAAAGATTCGGGTAGGCTCCCTTCCCAAACGGAGCAGAACCCAAGACAACAAGTCAATGCCATCATGTTAAGGAATGGCCCAGAACTGCAAGCAAGGGAAGTTGAAGAAGAAAAGGTTGACAAAGATGAGTTTGACCACAAGGAGGAAAAGCCAACAAAGACAAAATTTCCTCCGCTGTCATCATATGAGCCACTCCCTCCATTCCCTAAGGCGTTGAAGGACACAAGGAAGCTAGAGAAGGATCGAGACATCTATGAGACATTCACAAATTGTGAGGTAAATATCCCACTCTTTAAACTAATCAAAAGTGTCCCCCGTTATGCAAAGTTTTTAAAAGAACTATGTACAATGAAAAGAAAAGATAAATTGAAGGCAAAACAAGAGGTCAATGTTAGTGAACGTGTCTCAGCAATTTTTCAAAAGAAACACCTGGAAAAATGCAATGATCCAGGCATGTTCACTATCCCATGTAAAATAGGGGACACTTTATTTCCTAGAGCCTTGTTGGATTTAGGGGCTTCGATCAATGTTATTCCATATTCATTATACAAGTCCCTAAACCTAGGCCCTATGCATGATACTGGGGTAGTAATCCAATTGGCGGATAGGTCTAGCACGTACCCAAAGGGTGTCGTAGAGGATGTGCTAGTAAAGGTTGAAAATTTGGTCTTCCCTGTTGATTTCTATATTCTCGAAATGGAAACCGATAACCAAGCTACACCCATCCTTTTGGGAAGACCTTTCTTAAAAACGGCCCAAACAAAGATAGACGTGTCTAATGGTTCATTAACTTTAGAGTTGGATGACCAAAAAGTAGAATTCAACATCTTTGATTCTACTAAAAAACGATTTAAAGAACAATCCCTTTGTTCTCTAAATGTTTTTGAACCACAAGCACAAAATGTTTTTATTGAGAAAGGGGCTAAGGAAAAATCTATTTTGCAAGAACAATCACCTCAATACGAGTTGGAACCACCTGTAGTTGAGGCGACAACGAAAAGGAAACCTCAGCCCTACTGGAAAAGGCCGAAGAGAAGAAATGAAGGAAGGGATGTTCACGATCCCACATAAAAAGAAAAAAATAAAAATAAAACGTCGTGCCATGACGTTAAATAAAGCGCTTCTTGGGAGGCAACCCAAGTCAAGTAGTTAGATTTTATACTCTTTTTGTGTGAATTTGAGAGAAAAGGGAGAGAGGGAACTAACCACGTGTTGTTGAAGAAAAGAAAAAAAAATGCAGGGTTTGTGCAGCTGAAGACATACTCGATCGGGTACAATTAAATACCCGGTCGAGTACAGGTTAAAAATAGAAACCGAGTCCAATACTCGACCGAATCAGCAAGTTTGTACAAAAACCAGACATACCCAATCACGTATATTTTCATACTCGATCGGGTATTTTCAGAAAAATTAAGGGGGCAACAACCTGCCTCCAAGGCCCGGTCGAGTACCAGGTTCACAAAGTGCAAAAGGAAGCATACCCGATCGGGTAATACTCCTTACTCGGTCGGGTATGGCTGGAAAAACGAACATAAAATGCCCCTGCCTCGGAGACCCGATCGAGTACACTCATATACTCGATCGGGTATTGCTGGAAAAACAACAACCCAACGACCCTGCCTCCTATACCTTATCGGGTATAGCAGGGTACTCGATCGGGTACCCCTGCGATTTAACCCCAAAAACACCCCAAACCACTTCATCTTCTCCAAAAAATCAAACCAACTTCGAACCCCTCTCCCCCAAACTCCATTTTTGGACCTTCTCTCTACCATATCTCCCTCATTCCTCCACCAAATCATCCCATTCCACCACCAAAATACTCCCCTCACTCTCCTCTACATATCTATACCCACAAATCCCTTTTTCCCCAAATCTCCAAAAAAATCCAAAAACCCTACCCCCATTCGAATTTTGGTTTTCAAAGCTCAAAAACACCAAAAATGGCTCCAAGAAAGAATAGGGGAGAGAGCTCAAACGTCATGGCACCCATCCCGGGCTACGAGGACTTTCACTTCACTGATACCGAACAACGGGCCCGAATCCTCGCCACAATTTCAAGGCAAGTCAAACCATCCCGTTTTCTTTGTCATAAAGCTCTTCGTGATTTAGGCATTCTTAAGAGCACTAGAAAATTCTTTCATGAGTTGAATATGGACCGTATTTTCAATATAGAATACAACTCAAATGAAAGAATTATCTATGAGTTCATAAGTTCGGTTAGTTTTGAGAGCAACGAGGATGATCTTAGGGATGATACACTCTCGTTTCGTTTGCTTAACCAAGAATGTTCAATAACGAAACTTGAGTTTGCCGAACATTTTGACATTCCCGTCCCCTACGAGAGAGAGATTTCGGACAACACCGTGATGGGTCATGCACTATGGACCAAAATGACCGGAGAGGTGAACTTTAGCTCCTCCCAACTATACATAAGCCATGTTCATCATCCCATTCTAAGGATATTTTTAATGTTTTTGGCTAATTGTATACTTGGGCGCCCCAACTACCATCACACTAGGATGGGGGACGTGTGTTTGATGACCACGGTTTTATTCCGTCGTGCTGTGGATTTTAATCTTTGTAATTTGATGTGGGCACACCTCAAGAAAGAAACTTTTGCTAAAGGTCCAATTGTGTTGGGTGGGGTGATTATGCACTTGGCAACAAAGTTTGGGTACACGGACAATTCTCCTATACCCGACTATTGTTTGATGAACATTATTTGGTTGGGCAACTCGGGGTGTGCTACTTTTTCTCACACGGTTTATGGTGAGGATCAACCCCGACATGTATACAATTGGCTCATACACCCAAAACCGATGAGACATTACCCTTTGCCTAACCCGGACCTCCCCAAACTCCATTACAATAGAGATGTGCCCCATTACTTGTTCCCACACCTCCTCCCACCACACCTACAAGAACCTCAAGCCCAAAACCCCCCCAAAAACCAACCCGACCAAGAACCTCAAGCCGAGCAACATGAACCCGAGGCTGTACTTCACCACACTCCCGAACAGAACCAAGTCCCTCCACCACCCGATTACTTCCAACAACTACTTGAAGGATTCAACAAAGTTACCAATGAAGTTGGAAGATATCGGGAGGAACAAAGGGCGGGATTTCATAAACTTGAGGAGCAACGGGCCGAAGACAACCGAAGGTACGAAGAAGATCAACGTAGGTTTTATGGACCTATGTACTCTTACATGGCTTATCAAGGCTCCTTCCACACTATGGCTCACCCACCTCCACCCCCTCTTGGTATGACCCCACTCAATGGGGTAACTTTGGAGGATCTAGCTCCGGGGGTGGAGGATATGATGGCGGGGATGGAAGAGATCCACACTTTGGTGACGGCAGCTTTGGAGGAGGATTTGGAGGCAGCTTCTATGGCGGAGAAGGTGGCACTAGGGACAGTGCTTGGACTGAGAAGGGGGAGACTCATCATGGGTATGTCACTTTATTTTCACCCTTTACTATGCATTTACTGTGCATGAATTTCTTTTACTCTTTGTAAACAAAAAAAAAAGAATAAATAAAAAAATAGAAAAATGCTAGTTAGGTTGAAAACCCAACAAAATGGGCAATCTAAGCAACAAGGGCTTATAAAAAAATGAGTGAGTGGGGAGAATGGAAAATGAAAAGAGATGCTAGGATGAAAACCTGAAAAGGCTCCTAGGCAAAATGAGAGATATGAGAGAAATATTTGTTTTTGCAGGCACTCATTTGATCTCTTTGGAGAATAAGAAGATTCAGAAAGAAGAAGAAGAAGAAGAAGAAGAAGAAGAAGAAGAGGGGAAGAGAAGAGAAGATGAGCACTAGAAGACCATAAAACCCAAGATGATATTTGTAATTTGAGCATTAAAACTCATGTTTTATCCTTGGTGGTCTTTGTGTTTTGTTTTTCTTTTGAAACTTTGGAAGACTTGACACTTGTGAACATTTTACTTTACTCGAGGCCGAGTAAAGAACTATGTGTGGGGGAGTTGATACGCGTGTAATTTCCGTGTATATGTTTACGTTTTTAGTTAGTTTTGGTTGTTTAATATTTCGGAAATTACACACTTTTGGTGTAATAGTTTAGTTTGTTAAATTCTTGTAAATTGTTTAGATTAGGTTTATTCTGAGCTCAAACAGGTCTACTATCACTCAAAGGACAGTTGGTGAACCCCAAAAGTGGAAGGAAGGTGCAAAATCACAAGACAAAAGGGAAGATCCTGATTTTTTGGTCTATACCCGGTCAAGTATCACCTATACTCGATCGGGTATCTTGTTGAAATTTCAAATCGGGCCGGATCCGAAAACAAAGGAACATGCAGGGAAGATTTGATTTTGACCACGATCGAGTGTCTATACCCGATCGGGTACACCGACATACTCGATCGGGTATATATATAAATAATACTCTGAATTCGGTCGAGTATGGGTCGAATTCGAGTTTCTACACATACTCGATCGGGTACCTGTATATACCCGATCGAGTACCCGAGCTGCACCTCTAAAAAGCCTATAAATACACCCCCTTTCCTTCACAATTAGATACCAATTCCTTTATACTCTTAAGCTCAGTTTAGAATAACATTTCTTTATATTTCTTCTAGCATGTTTAGTCTCCAAATGAGGAGCTAAACTTCCATTTCTTGGTGTTGCTCTTGAAGCTTGTTGATTATTAAAGTTGTGAGTTATTTTCGTAACTTCTTTCCTTGAATATTAATTCTTCCTTTAAATACTATTTCTATATCAATGTTGGGGAGTGTTACTAAGATGACAATTAGTTAACATCTTGACATTGGTATTAGCAATAGCTATTCCTTCCTCTATGTTAATATTGGGGAGTGTTACTAAGATGACAATTAGTTAACATCTTGATATTAACTATAGTAGGATTCATCTTCTTTAATATTCTTCCTTGAGTATTAATTAATCCCTATTCATATTTCATATTAATGTTTTGAACATTACTTAAAGGATCAACTAGTTTTGTTTCACATATTAATTATTACTAGAAACGATCAACGAACCGATGGTTAATCGTTGATAGTTTCACAAGTAAGTAAGTTCGGTTTATTAATGCACAGTCGTGGTTAATAAACTTAAGAGGGATTAATTTTGTTGGTTAAACCAAAACCGTTGTGTTGAGGTTATCAATCTCAATTGATTTCATCAAGGAGTTAAAAGATTAAATGCTACTATCAAGTCGGTATATGGCGTTGTTCTATACTTGACTAATAGTAAGGGTTATTAATGAACGGTCGTTGTTAATAACTATCCTCGATGAATTGGATATACTCCTCGATTGAGTATTCGAGAGGAGATAAGTTATAGATATAACAATGATCGACTAAAATATATCAACAAGTGTAAAGTAGTAATGCCAAGTCCCTTCTATTCTTGAATTAAAACCCATATAACTCGTTCATCTTCGTGTTTAATTTTAATCAAATCACTCAATCAAAACCCCCTTTTATTTACTAGTTACATAAAAAGAGAGTTATTCCTTTCCCTATGGATACGAACTCTACTACGCTATACTACGTATAGTTGTTAGTATCGAATTATTTTGAGTGCACACACGACAAAGTGCACGTCAACTTCTCCTGCAACAATTAGTCTGTTTATCCCCTAGAGAACGCTTCCTACATGATAATGAATAGAAAGGGAGAAAGTGGACCCCCTGCTTCACCCCTCTATGCGGCTGAAAAAATTCATAGGGAATTCCATTAATAAGTATAGAGATGTAGGTAGCCTTGAGATTTTCCATAATAAGCCTCATAATTGCTTGCCCAAAACCAAATCTCTCAAGAATGACATCCAAAAAACCCCAGGCCACTCTGTCAAAGGCCTTTGCCATATCCAATTTAATCACCAAATTAGAAGCCCTAACCTTTTTATCCAAATGATGCAATACTTTAAAGGCCGTCAAAACTTGGTGTTGTATCTCTTTACCCTTCATAAAACCAGATTGCTCGCTTGAAATAATTTTAGGTAAAATTCTGGTCAATCTAGTAGCAAGAATTCTTGTATTAATCTTACTAATAAAAGTAGACAAGCAAATAAAAAGATAACCTTCATGTTTGTTCGATAATCTAGGGCTGCCGCTCTGGCGACACTATGGGAAACCAGCGACTCAGCCGACAAGCTGGAAGGCACCGCAAAAGGTAACGCAGAGAGACCTTCTTCAATCTCTTTCGGCTCCATTGTCATCCAATTCTCTGGGTGCGATGATGTGGCATCTCAATTGAAACTCCCCAAAAGCAACAACAACGGGGATCCAGATCTAGATACCTCCAGACGGAAGGAACCGTTCTCAGGCCTGGACGGGAAAGTTCCAAGTTGCAGGGGAGAGGGCATTAGCCACCACACATAGCGAATGGGAGATTTCAACTGAAGAATCTAAGCGACATATTCCAATATGCGAACGGACAAAAACTCAGAAGAGAGGCGACAGAGATGAAATTTTGACGGGGAAGGTTCAACCCAAGCTGAGCCACACAAAGACCATTGCCAGACGACGTCCATTCAAAAAGGACATGGTGATTTCAAAAAGACGACCCCAACCTTGCTATTCAAGTAACAGCCATCGAATTTCTATTAGCAGGCAAATTCAAGGTGACAACCGGGGAGCTGACTGGGGTGATTATGACCAAGATGATTCATTTCAATTTTTTGATATATCTATTGAGAGCAAACTTTTTCAATTCAAATTTTTTGATGGAAATTCCATCCGAATTTCTGAATTGAAGAGCCTTATTTCAGCTTCAATAGATCTTGATTTTGAAAGGATTACTTGGCTGAAAGATTCTATCCCCAAATTACTACTTGATAATTGGTCTGTATCTAAGCCTGTATTGCCAGATTCTATTTTAATTCTACACGATGTTAATTTCTTTGGAGGTTTCTTCCGTATTATAAAAAAGGGATGTGATTCATTATTTATTCCGGAAGGTTGAAATGGTATGGGAATTAAACTATTCTTATCAGGGATTTCAAGGGAAAGAAATTTGATGAAAAATCTCGCGGTTAAGAAGCCTCTTGCGGTTAAACAAGTTTCACATCAGGGTTGTTCGATCTGCTTTGATGGATATTACTCCTTCGTCATGTAGGGAATACACCAATCAAAATGACTTCTATATTTCGGGAATTTTGTTTGAAGTCGATATATCACATTCTGCCTCTTTTGAGACCCCTCCATTGTTGTCTGTTGAAGCGGCGCCAGAGGACAATAGTAGCTCTATGCGTCTACTTGATTATGACACCATTAACAATATCTTTCAGGCCACTATGATTAATGGAGTAGAGTCATTCTCTCATTTTCTTATTAAAGAATTTGAACGAAATGTTGCCTCATGTTTGGAAAATCGAAACACTTTGGATAAGAGATTGACTGGGGGAACCAATCATGAGGTAAACTTTTTGAGAGATGCAGTTACAAATGATCAGTGCTATACAAGGATTGATCATGAGGACATTTTTGCGGAAAAGATATTATCATACTCGGGAGATGAATTCCTTGGTCATGCTTCAGAGAGCGAGAAAAGAACTCTGATTTCAGCGCTTGAGGACCTATGGGATTCGGATGCGAATAAGGACATTTGCAAAAAGGCTCACCTTGTCACGAGCGAAAATTGTTTCTCTACACAGAATCTCAACACTCAAATAAAAATGTATAGGAAAAGGCAGCAACTATTGCATCACATGAGAATGAGATCCTGATGGTCCCGGATAGAGGTAAAAGTCTAGAGGGGGGGGGGGGGTGAATAGACTTTTAAATCTTTTTCAACTTTGTGAAGTTTTCCCTCTAGATGAGTTGATCTATAATCTTTTAAGAGATTAATAGATGCACAGCGGAAGTCTTTAACCTCTTTATACTTGGTGTGAGACAACTTTCTAGTTTAGATGATGTTTAGACTGGTGACAAGAGGAAGTAGGCTTGGCAGTAGACTGGTGAGCAGATAACTGCTTAGTCTACTGCTGCACAGGCAGTTTGCTGACTGGCAGGCAACTGCTGAGTTAGCAGTCGACTGGTGGGCAGGTTACTGCTGAGGCAACTGTTAAGAACAGGATGACTCTTGGATGGCTTTTTGTTCTGGCTTGTTATGGCGTTCGGAAAGACACATATAAATGGGCAGTGGGCTCAGCAGGAGGGTGAAGACCAGGGTACTGCTGAGGCACCTTCTGAGTGTAAGATAACTTCTAGTGGAAAACACTCTCAAGGAGAGTGAGTTATTAAGCAGTAGGCTAAGCAGTACAGTCGATGAAGACTACTGCTTAGGATGCTGCTGGCAAACTACAATCCTTTAGTGAGATGTGTTTGGTGTGTGCTTCTGTATGTATGAAAGTAAATCAACACACGATATATCCTGGTTCAGAGGTGGTGTAATCCTCCTACTTCCAGTCCCACCCTATTTCAGATGGATTTCCACTAAAGTATTCAGCCCAATACAATTAGTGCCAATCTAGCCTTGACAACTCTGGCCTAGATTGAAGGTTTTTCACGATGAGTATAACACCACTCAAAGTTACTCAGTCCTTAGACTTTTCTCAATTGATCCAGTGGGGATCAAAAGGTACTCTATCTATCTAACCACACTTTAGGATCCGAACAACTGTTCTCCTAAGTGTTTACAACAACATGAATTGATTCACGAAGTGTCTAACCTCCAACTAAAACCTAAGCTCTATAAATGTTACAATGAATGATCTAGTCTAAGAGCTTAGTGAAGCATGAGTCAAAGCAGAGTGTTCAAGCACTTTTTCTTTTGCTGGATATGCGTAGTGTAATGACTGAACCACTTGCTTTGAACTCAATGACTTGCCTTTGATCTCATGCTTCTGCCTATTTTTATAGGCATCTCCAGTAGATTAATCTCCTCCGTTGGTTAAGAGGATTTAATCCTAGACGTCCAAAGTATTGTACTTGCGTCTTCTTGTGTTGGAGCAGGATAAGGATTTGTCTTTTTGAAGACCACTTGCTTTGTACGAAGATAACACCCATACCTTAGGCCTTCTTATCGCTGCATGCCTATTCTGAAACTCTTCACTATTCACCTAATCAGATGTCTTCTCTCCTCTTGCGTTCTGAGTGTATTAGCCTTGTCTTGCAACTACACTTGTAAAGCTGAGTGCGTGAACCTGCTCAATTTGTGTAGTGAAGTAGTAAAATGTGTGACTTTGAATATTTTGTATCAAATAAGTTTTGTACTGGTAGGATCTTTGAAATATCCTATTAAGGTAATAGGATTACCTTATTGCATTTTGTTCTTTCCAGTACAATTTATTTGGTACAAGTTTCACAGTAAAATTTGTCACTTATTTTACTAATCACTTTCTTTCTTTAAGTGACATGATTAAACTTATGTACCAAATTAAAGCTATACTGGTTGGATCTAAATATCCATGTAAGGTAAATAATTTTTACCTTATTGCATTTTATAGTTCCAGTATGTTTAATCTGATACATAGTTTGTACATTGGAATTCTTGTCACTTTTAAGTACTTGTGTAGTTTAGCAGGTATTGTGTACAACTTAACTGGTAGGATAACAAATCCTTTTAAGGTAAAAGTTATTACCTTATTGCATTTTGTGTTCCAGTTAGTTGTTCACTATTCTTGTTCACTTTGATTTATATATCAAATAACACTTTACTGGTTGGATTTAAATATCCAATTTCAAGATAAAGACAACTTTACCTTATTTCATTTTGAATCCCAGTGTGTTCTTTTTGTTATATAGAATCTACATTGTTATTTGTTGTAGTGAACAGAATATCAAGAACTCTTCTTCTGAGTGTATGGTTTATCTAGTATTTCGAACATGATAAGCTAAATATTTAACTGGTAGGATATCAACTCCTATTAAGGTAAAATTACCTTATTGCATTTTGTTTTCCAGTTAAAATAAATAGTTTATTTGTACGAGATGTTTTTGTGTGTAACAAATAAATTTAACTGGTTGGATTTATATGATATCCTTTTAAGGCAATACAATATTGCCTTATTGCATTTTATGGTTTTCCAGTCATATTTATTTGTTAACTGTATAAAAGGAGCACGAAACATCTAGATAATTTTCTTAGTACTAGACAACTGCAAGATGCTACAGAAGACTCCTATAATAATGCTACAATAGAGGGGGGATAACAAAAGCTTTTGGCATCATCAAAAAAAGTTCATCAAAATCTGGGGTCTAACAATTTCCCCCTTTTGTGATGATGCCAAAAGAAGAGTCCTAATCACTAAAACTCTCTTTCCCCTCTTTTGGTAGCATCCACAAATTACTCGGTCCTTCTCCTTCTGCTTGATGATTCTCCTTGGGCAAAGTTGGAGAGCCTCTTCTGCATCCTTTGATGATCCTTCTCTCTGAGATTCTTCATTTTCTCGTAGAAGACTCGCCAAATTCCAGAGATGTTCATGGCAGTTTCCACATTTGGGGCTTGAAGCCATTGAAGAACAAATTGTTCTTCAACTCTGACAAAGGCAGTGGCTTGAGAGAGCATGTCAATAGGGGCCGTTCTCCATTTTCTCCAGTTGATGACTCTTGTGAGTTGGTTTTCAAGAGCTTCCTTTTCTTTGAGAGACTGGATTCTTAAGTTTAAGAATTCTTCTTGATCCAGCTGTTGTGGAGTAGGCTGTTGTGTGGAGGAAGGTTGGGCTAGTGAAAGGTTCAGGAATGGTTCAAAAGGTTTGTTGTTGGAGTTGTTATCGGCCATTTTTGAGGAAGATTAAGGAAGAGTAAGGATATCGGAGTTCTAAGGAAGAATTTGGAATGGACTAACATTGGCTTTAGAGGAGGGATTTATATTTGATTGTGCTGATGATCTCTTCGTTTTCCGAGATCAGTTTTTAATTAACCGAGACCTGTTTAATGTTAAGAGGCAGGTTTCTCTTTTAAAGAGAAAGTATGAGAATTAAATGATATTGGTGTCTTATCATTTATGAAGCCGCTTAATCTTGGATCAGCAAGTGTCGTTCTTGCATGTTGCATGACTCATAACTCTCTTCAGTATTGATGAAGTCTGGTACTTCCTCGTGTAAGCTCTAGTTGGCTTAGATATGGAAAATTCTAGACTACTGGTTTTGTTATGTTAATGACCAGCAGTAATCACTAGGGTGCTAACTATTTTGTTGAGTGTCCTTTATTTTAATAGGATGGATTTTCCTACTAAAAATTAGGATTTTTCAGAATAGTAGCATTTTTTGTTTATTCCATACTACTGAGTTTGAGCATGGTACCTTTATGAATAATGTGTGATCTCAGATTGTTGACTTATCTTGTTTATTGGTCATGACTCTTGTTGAACAACACTCAATTCCCCTTGGATGATGCTCTTTAGAAGTTTCCTTTTCGTATGTAGCAGTGACCTGAGTGTCAGCAGTCTGCTGAGTCTGCTGTTTTTGGTGAGCAGGTGTCTGCTGAGGCTTCTGCTTCCAGAAAGTAGTCTCCTGCTGATCTTCTGTTTGGATTTGTTCCCCCTTCTTAATTGAAAGTCTGAGATTGACTTCCTTGGACCTTGATGCTTTATTCCTTTGGGGTGGATGCACTAGACTACTTTTCTTGTCTTTATCAAGGGCTCAGCAGTGGACTCAGGCAGGATGCTGGTTCTTCAGAGGGTTCTTTTAAGCAGTATGGTCTGTACTCATTGTAGTCTGCTTTATACAGCCGGCTATCCTTGAGTATTTTGTAAGAGTTCCCCCTCAGCAGGTGGCTAGGAATTCCCCTTAGTTCTAGAGTTGAGTTCTTCATTCTTTTGGGGCTCCTTTCTTCACATGGTCCTCCTCTTTTAGTAGATCATTCAGAAAGGCAAAGGCCTTTCTTGATGATGGTACCTTCATCATCCAATTTTTGAATACCCTTCACAAGTTATCATTCTTCTCTAAGATAGAGAACTTTGTGTATGGTTTGTATCCAGTCTGAAGTTTGAAAAGGTTTCTTGGATTCAGTTTGTTGAGAGAGAAGTTGGCTTCCCTTTAGAGTGATGATCTAGTATGAATCCCTTCATGGATGTCTTCTTATTGAGGAGGATGTTGCCACATGCTTTGCTTGAGTCTACTGCATTTCATCATCTTGTGTCTAACAATTGGTAGAATTTGGGGAATATGAGCTTTAGTTTTGGTGAGGATCCTTTTTGATCTGATCCTACTGCTGGCAGTTGTCTCAGTCTGAGTCTTTTGCTAGCAGTAGTCTGGCATCTGAGTCACCTTCTTGAGATGGTCTCAGCTATTCTTCTTCCATCACCTAGGTGGTCCTTCCTTCATCTTTCTTTAAGCACAGTTACATCTCTTGAGGAAGATGTAACAGTTGATCTGGAGTTGGCTTGTGCATTTGATTGAACTTTAAAACCTCAACACAAGGTGTGTATTGGTTTGTAAGTTCTTCATTTGATTGAATCTCCAACTCCTTTGATATCTTCTTCTCTTTTCCTCTTCTGCAAGTGTTTCTTTGGGTTCTTCCTTTGAACAGTTTGTCAGTGGCCTTCTGCTCCTTGTCATGTGCTTAGAGCAACTAGAATGTATGTACTATTCAGTTGAGTTAGTTGCTCCAGCACCCTCCTGTATTTATCATTGTTGAGTGGTGGTAGCCCACATTGAAGTGGGCAACTTCCTTTGAACAGATTTGGGCATCCATTCCCATTTAGAACCATTTTCCCTTAAGCAGTGTGATCTACAGCCTTTTGTGGTGGCTGTGTATGAGTTAATCATCTCTCTCCTGTATGTAGGATAAGAGTGATTTCTTCTGGGTTGGTTTGGCTTCTTCTTAGGTGGGTGGTTGGTCTTATTGGTGAATTGCCAACTGGTTCTCTGGTTTTCTTGTTTGATAGGAAGTTTCTGTTTGTACAGGGATTTTGATTTTGGTTTGGGAGCAGACATGTTCCTTCTTGTGGGAACTATATGGATGTGGGAGTGTTGGTGGCTAAGAGACTTTGTGTCTTCTTTGAAAGTATGTTTTGTGGTAGAAGAGTATTTGGGAGAGTTTTTCAATGAGTGGGAACATGATGTGTATCCTGTGTCTTTTTCAGTGTGTTGAACTTCCTTAGTGAGTGGGGGAGTGAGGGAGCTTAGCTTTTCTTTCAAACTGATGTTTTCATATTCAAGAAAATCTATCTTTTTGATTGCTTCACCCAATTGTGCATGAGCTACTAAAAGATTTTCTTGAAGTCTGTAGTTTTCATTCATTAAGCTAAGATGCTCTTTTTGGAAGTTTTCAAATTGATGGAGCAATGTCTCCATATCAACACTGGATGAGTTGGAATAATATGAATTGCTCGAGGAACAGGATAATACCTCATCATGGTCACCTTCATAGGATCTGGCCATATCATAGTTGTGAGAGAAACTATTTTCTGGAATCATTCCAAAGAAGCTAGTAATAGCCTCCTCCTGCCTTTCTGATGAACAGCTTTCTTCATTTGAGTTGCTTTGATCATCTTCTGATTGACTCTCCGTGAGTTCATCCCATACATCCTTTGTTTTCCAGTCATTGGATTTGTTACTGTTGATCAACAGATTCTTTGCTTGTTGTTCATCCATTATTTAGAAAGTTTTGGGATAAAAGTGGATTTGGATCTTTAGTTCAAAAGTAGTCAGAAACTGACTCTAGGAACACACCGCTCTGATACCACTTGATGGTCCCGGATAGAGGTAAAAGTCTAGAGGGGGGGGGGGGGTGAATAGACTTTTAAATCTTTTTCAACTTTGTGAAGTTTTCCCTCTAGATGAGTTGATCTATAATCTTTTAAGAGATTAATAGATGCACAGCGGAAGTCTTTAACCTCTTTATACTTGGTGTGAGACAACTTTCTAGTTTAGATGATGTTTAGACTGGTGACAAGAGGAAGTAGGCTTGGCAGTAGACTGGTGAGCAGATAACTGCTTAGTCTACTGCTGCACAGGCAGTTTGCTGACTGGCAGGCAACTGCTGAGTTAGCAGTCGACTGGTGGGCAGGTTACTGCTGAGGCAACTGTTAAGAACAGGATGACTCTTGGATGGCTTTTTGTTCTGGCTTGTTATGGCGTTCGGAAAGACACATATAAATGGGCAGTGGGCTCAGCAGGAGGGTGAAGACCAGGGTACTGCTGAGGCACCTTCTGAGTGTAAGATAACTTCTAGTGGAAAACACTCTCAAGGAGAGTGAGTTATTAAGCAGTAGGCTAAGCAGTACAGTCGATGAAGACTACTGCTTAGGATGCTGCTGGCAAACTACAATCCTTTAGTGAGATGTGTTTGGTGTGTGCTTCTGTATGTATGAAAGTAAATCAACACACGATATATCCTGGTTCAGAGGTGGTGTAATCCTCCTACTTCCAGTCCCACCCTATTTCAGATGGATTTCCACTAAAGTATTCAGCCCAATACAATTAGTGCCAATCTAGCCTTGACAACTCTGGCCTAGATTGAAGGTTTTTCACGATGAGTATAACACCACTCAAAGTTACTCAGTCCTTAGACTTTTCTCAATTGATCCAGTGGGGATCAAAAGGTACTCTATCTATCTAACCACACTTTAGGATCCGAACAACTGTTCTCCTAAGTGTTTACAACAACATGAATTGATTCACGAAGTGTCTAACCTCCAACTAAAACCTAAGCTCTATAAATGTTACAATGAATGATCTAGTCTAAGAGCTTAGTGAAGCATGAGTCAAAGCAGAGTGTTCAAGCACTTTTTCTTTTGCTGGATATGCGTAGTGTAATGACTGAACCACTTGCTTTGAACTCAATGACTTGCCTTTGATCTCATGCTTCTGCCTATTTTTATAGGCATCTCTAGTAGATTAATCTCCTCCGTTGGTTAAGAGGATTTAATCCTAGACGTCCAAAGTATTGTACTTGCGTCTTCTTGTGTTGGAGCAGGATAAGGATTTGTCTTTTTGAAGACCACTTGCTTTGTACGAAGATAACACCCATACCTTAGGCCTTCTTATCGCTGCATGCCTATTCTGAAACTCTTCACTATTCACCTAATCAGATGTCTTCTCTCCTCTTGCGTTCTGAGTGTATTAGCCTTGTCTTGCAACTACACTTGTAAAGCTGAGTGCGTGAACCTGCTCAATTTGTGTAGTGAAGTAGTAAAATGTGTGACTTTGAATATTTTGTATCAAATAAGTTTTGTACTGGTAGGATCTTTGAAATATCCTATTAAGGTAATAGGATTACCTTATTGCATTTTGTTCTTTCCAGTACAATTTATTTGGTACAAGTTTCACAGTAAAATTTGTCACTTATTTTACTAATCACTTTCTTTCTTTAAGTGACATGATTAAACTTATGTACCAAATTAAAGCTATACTGGTTGGATCTAAATATCCATGTAAGGTAAATAATTTTTACCTTATTGCATTTTATAGTTCCAGTATGTTTAATCTGATACATAGTTTGTACATTGGAATTCTTGTCACTTTTAAGTACTTGTGTAGTTTAGCAGGTATTGTGTACAACTTAACTGGTAGGATAACAAATCCTTTTAAGGTAAAAGTTATTACCTTATTGCATTTTGTGTTCCAGTTAGTTGTTCACTATTCTTGTTCACTTTGATTTATATATCAAATAACACTTTACTGGTTGGATTTAAATATCCAATTTCAAGATAAAGACAACTTTACCTTATTTCATTTTGAATCCCAGTGTGTTCTTTTTGTTATATAGAATCTACATTGTTATTTGTTGTAGTGAACAGAATATCAAGAACTCTTCTTCTGAGTGTATGGTTTATCTAGTATTTCGAACATGATAAGCTAAATATTTAACTGGTAGGATATCAACTCCTATTAAGGTAAAATTACCTTATTGCATTTTGTTTTCCAGTTAAAATAAATAGTTTATTTGTACGAGATGTTTTTGTGTGTAACAAATAAATTTAACTGGTTGGATTTATATGATATCCTTTTAAGGCAATACAATATTGCCTTATTGCATTTTATGGTTTTCCAGTCATATTTATTTGTTAACTGTATAAAAGGAGCACGAAACATCTAGATAATTTTCTTAGTACTAGACAACTGCAAGATGCTACAGAAGACTCCTATAATAATGCTACAATAGAGGGGGGATAACAAAAGCTTTTGGCATCATCAAAAACAGTTCATCAAAATCTGGGGTCTAACAGATC
Source organism: Cuscuta epithymum (assembly GCA_945859915.1). Taxonomy (NCBI): domain Eukaryota; kingdom Viridiplantae; phylum Streptophyta; class Magnoliopsida; order Solanales; family Convolvulaceae; genus Cuscuta; species Cuscuta epithymum. The sequence continues at coordinate 465,644 of CAMAPF010000944.1, read as the reverse complement.
CCAATCTCGTGCAGAGCTCTGACGACTTATTAGAACTTAACTTTGCCTCGGGAGGGTTCAAGATCTGCACTTAGGGCTGGGTTTTTAATTTTTATCTTTTTATCTTATTTTGTCCTTTTGTTTGTTCTCTTTTTTCTTGTATTTTCAAATTTTTATGTACTCTCATTCACTCAAGCATTAATAAAACTTTTCTTTTTCTAAAAAAATTAATAATAATGAAATTTTTTTCTGAAAAAAAAGTAGACAAGCAAATAGGCCTCAAATCCCCAAAAGACATCGGGTTTTCTTTTTGGGAATAAGCACCATATTAACGCTCCCCACACCTTAAGAAATTGCCACCCCCAAGAAGAACTCTTTTACTGCAAGGATCACATCTTGTTTAATAATTTTCCAACATCCTTTGTAGAAAAAACCTCTGCAAATCCATCAGGCCCAGGAGCTGCCCAGGACTCAAACTCCATATAGCCTCCCTAACCTCAAGTCATTAGGAAGAACCATAAGAGAATCATTATCCAGCATATCCGATCTGTCAACTCAAACTTATAAAGATTCTCAAAAAAAGCCACCGCTTTCCCCCTATTTCCTGAGCATTGTAGCACCACTCAAACTTATATTTTTTTACACTCAAACAAATAAAATCAAAGTTATTTTTCCATTATCTTAACTTAGAATGTACTACCTCCGTCCCGCTAAGATTGTCCCATTTTACCTTTTCGGCCTGTCCCATTAAGATTGTCCTATACCAAATTTGGTAAAGTTTGTGTGGATCTAAATCATTCTTACTTTATTCTTACTTTATCAATTCAATATCAACCACATACACCCGTTTTTATTAATTTGCGTGTCACTCCCTCTTGTCCCATTGTTAGTGGGACAGGGGGAGTACTAGATTTAAATGTCGTCGTGTGTGTATTGATGGATTTTTTTGAATAAAAAATAGCCGTAGAGCCCTACACTAACGAAAAAAATTTCACCTCGCTATACTAGTGAAAAACTTTTTCCTAGCTACACCAGAAAAAAAGTTCTCACCCTTTACACTTACATAAAAAAATTCGCCCCCCTTGACGCGAAATCCTGGATCCGTCCCTGGGAGAGACTAATGGGTTTTGGGGCCACCATTTTCACACTAGGCATCGATGGAGTAACTTGTACCTTCTTTTCTAGATCCTCCATGCCGGCCGCATGCAATGTTGAATTGTCACTGATCACGTAGACGCTTGGAGCTTTCTGTTGGGATGAACTCCTTGAATTGTACCAAGATGCAATATTGGCCACTATCTTCTCTATCAGCTTCTGCGTCTTCAGATTGCAGCTTCATAAAAGCTCCTTTTGCAGATGCATCCAACATCATCTTCCCCTCATCATTGATGTCACCATAAATATAAGAGATGATTTCAAAGTTGTTCATCTTTTCTTGGGGCCGGCTCTTCTAAGCACCTTGAATCTCCTCCATGCTTCAGCCAAGATCGACTCCAGTGACCCTTGCTTGAACTCATGCATTTGTTTCTTGAGATTTAATGCCTTACATGTTGGGAAGTACTCCTTGATTTAATGCCATCTCGCAGCGAGAATGGAAAGAGCATCATCTTCACCTAGTATTCAGCCACCCCAATGATCTTAAAAGTCTAACACATCCTCAGGAATCGGGTAATATGTGCCATAAGATCTTCATTAGGTGCTCCTCCAAACTGGTTGTTATAAACCATGCTGATCACCGCCAACTTGATATCGTAATTATTAAAAGTTATTCCCGGCATATGGATGATGTCATACTCTGAAACTTCAGGTGTAAGGTATTCTTCTATTGTATGGCCTTGATATAGAGGATTGTCATGCATGACAAAGTCTTAGAAAGGAGGAGCTTGAGGTCTCACTCGCCAAGCTGGCCTTTGTTGCACTTGAGGCATCTGGTAGTGACTGTAGAAATGGTTGTTTTGATTTTGTTGGGATCGTAGGTTTGCATACGGTGTGTTTTGACCAAATCCTTGAAATCCAAATACTTAAGGTTGCAATAGAATTTCGGTAGCATAGGTTGGCCTTTTAAACTGGTATAAAGGAGGCAAGGTAATTGAAAATTTTGAGGGATGGGAGAAGGGCGAGTGTGTTGGGTAGAGTTCTTTGAGGAGAGGTATGAGGATAGAAGTCTCCATTCCCTTGTTGAGTATTTTCATTAACTGGGATATTGGATGTCCCATCTGTTCCGGATGTGGATGCGTATTGTTGCATCTTTCTTCTGCCGGTGAGCTCTCCTGTTCTGTCTCACGAATTTCACAATTTCTAGTCTAACCTGAAAGGTTAAAAGACAGAATTCCTATGAAAAATTAAATTAAAAATAAAAAAATGGTTAAATAAAAACTAAAATTAGTTGCTGAAATCAAATGACCCTTAAAACTGACATTGTCCAATGCAACGATGTCAAAAACTGATGTGTGTTTGGTAATTAATAAAAACGGGGAAAAAGGGTTAAGTATTAAATAATTCGACGATAGAAATAAATAAAATAAATGCAAATGTCCAAGATTGGTTTGGTAATTAAATTCCAATGAAAAAAAAGCTAAACTAATTGGCTCGTCCGAATCATTGACAGAAAGGAGATGGGGATTGATTCTAGGGCAACCATATTTCAGAAATGATAAGGGTTAATCACATGAAACTATTTAATTGAGAAACGCAAATCAATACTGAATTGTTATTGCTCTCGTGGGGTAGAGTACAATGATTTAGAGAGCCAAAATGATCTCTCATGTGACAGACTTCTAAATCATTGCCAAAACGAGTGAGCGTACGGGTCCCCAACCGTGATAATATCTTAGTGAGTGGCAATGTGTGTGTGTGTGTGAATGTTATAGAATAATTTAGATCTCTCTTAAATTATTCTATGTGCAATTATACTCGTAGCGTCCATTCCAGGTTATAAATGATAACAATCAAATTATTCACACAAAAATTAAATAATAATCATGCAATTAATCCCTCAAGAATAAACTCTAGATCATGATTTTCGCCCCTTCATCAATTCAAATCCCTAATTAAATCTACTCACAATTCATAATTAAATTAACAAAAGAGTTGAGAAAGTAAAAATTAATTGTCATTAATTGAAGATACAATGCTGAAAAACAATGAAATTCTCGTCCTAAGCTTGTCTCTAAACTCTGTGTACCTGAAACAGATGTTTCCAGGATGTTTAAACAGAAAAATATAATTTTTGGAGAATCTGGGCCGCACACGATCTTGCGCACGACGTGCGCATGCCGTGCACACGACACAAGCATTTCGTGAAAAACCCACGCACGACGTGCAGTCATCGTGCACACCTGTGATAGAGCAGCATTACACGCGTATAGCGTGCACGCCTCGTGACCATCACCTGTCCGAATTTGGCTATGCGTTCTTCACCAAAGCTGTAGATAATGAAGTTCTCTATCCACGACAATTTGAATCACGTGATTTTGATCATTCTATCAAAAGATATGGATGAAATGGTGAAATGTGTCATCCTGAAATGTCAACATCGATTATCTGACTTTCTCGTCCGGTTTCACCTTGATCCTTTCTTATTTTAGCCATAGTGTCTTTGGGTGATGTGTATCTCAGTGAGTTATCTTTCGCATGAAACTTGAATCGTTTCATTTGGATTTTTTTTTACAAAATGATATGCTCAAACGGTTGACCTGGCTTCATCATGATTCAAGGTTGCGAGTTGAGCGTTGGTCCAAATATCCATTTTCAAACTCTAACTCTCCTTTTTAAACTCCAAAGTCAATCTTGATTTACTTTACATCTTTAATTTTAAATCTTAGCAAATGACTTTCTGTAGTGTGTTGGAAAATGGACTTATCAAAGCACGTCGCCGGATAGATTAAACATGTTGTCCGGTCGGTGGATCTCACCGCTAGAGGATGAAGTTTTTCGCTAGATCTATGAAACTCGTTGCCGCCGTTGGAGAATGAAGTTTCTCGACGGATCTACGAAGTTCGTGGCCGCCATTGGAGGAGTTGGTGTGGCTTATAGAAGGTGAAGCTCAAGAAGCCATTGGAAGAGATAGGAAATGACAACGGAGCGAGCAATGACATTTTTGCGGACAAGAGGAAAGGGGAAAATGATATTGATAGGAGGAGAGGAGTTGCAGTGGTAGGTGTAGCCGCCGCTCTTCGTAGCACTATCGTTGCTTGAAGAGTCGATCCAGATGAAGGATGAGGGTTGTCTGAAATGAGGTTTGGTCGCCATCTTCATCACAGATGTGTTCTCCATATTCATCAGACGAGATGGCCGCCATTTCATCGCAAGAGCGGAGTGATCTAGGGCGCATAAGCGCATAGATTGGAATTTGGGTCATCTTTTAGTCATTCTTTTCAACTTCTATTCTTTGATACCACTAGAATTATAGTTTCTTGAATTTACAATTCTTCTAATAGAAAATAGAGGAACTAGGCATTAAATGATTGCTAATTTAATTTGCTTTAACTCTTATTTGTAAAAAGGATGTCACCACATTCTTAAGGCCCCCAACACCGGTCGGACAGTTAATTAAGAGGATGAAATTGAACTTTAATCACATTGCTTATCCCATGTGAGTCTAGTACAATATGATACTTTTGAAATATGCATTGATATGTCATTTTAAAATGAGCATATCATCAGTACCAAATGAGAATACCTAACTTATAAAATGAGTATAAAAAATACAAAAACTCATTTGAAATCTTTAACGTGCTCGATCAAATATTCATTTGTATATGCTCATTTATTTTTAAAATGAAAAGGAATAAGATCAATATTACACCATTAATTGTTTAACCCCGGACAGCTAGCAAACTGACTGCAATTTCATTGCCGACCTTCCACCTACGGCCGCCGGGGAAAAAAATTCTCCACCCCCAACATCTTATCCACTACCATCCAGGTCACAGTCACTGCCCGGAACCCCAACAACCACGTTGTCATCTACAAATTTACTACGACAGGCTCAAGGCATACGCTACATACCACGACCAACAAATCACATGCTACTGTGGACCGATTCCGTCTCTCTACTTTCTCATCCTTCAACGTATTGTTCAAAAGAAATAAGATAGATATGGTAATATAATCAAGCTAGCTTCAGGTTGAATTTAATTACAGAAATACTCAGTTGTACAAAGTACACGGTACATCTGTATAATATCATTCTACAATATGGTATAATTTGCCTTATACATGGGGGGTCATAAAGTTCGACTCATGTCTAAATCTAGTTAGTATCGTCACCGCCTAGAAATGGAAGTAAAATAATAGTCTGGCTCGTGTTCTATTTATTATTCAAATAAAATATGAATGAGCATACAAGGTAGAAAAAGAAATAATAAAATTCTATAATGCAACACCTAATCGTCCACTAAGACTGATGACATGAAAAAGTTTTTACCCAAAATTGCATCTTCTCGTAAATTTGAAAAAGTTATTTATATATATATTCTAAATATGAAGAGGGGAGACGAATACAAATATGAAGAGGGGAGACGAATACAAATTCTTTTTCGTAAATTATTTTTCATTTTTATTTAAAATCAAACCAAACCAAGCCCAAGCATTTGGTTTGAACATATTGTTATCAAATCTTTTACTTCGGTGAATTCAGCTACACCAAACTACCAATTTGTATTTAATTTAATTCATATGAATTGAATCAAACTATTTTATCCAGCCCTACAATGAATCAACCTTTAAACTTGATGAGTCTAGCTTAAACATGTAGTAATTGTAGACCTGAAAACTCTGTTTGACGGTTATATTAGAGGGGGATTTACCCAAATAGGAGTAACTAGATACTTAATTGTCAAAATAGGACTAAAGTTTAAAAATTCCCCAAATAGGAGTTATTTTATGTAGTTAGACAAAAATATCCCTAAACCTTGACAAAACATAATCTCGCTGAAAACATAATCTTGCTGACAAATCGCCGGACAGACCCCAGCCGGCCGCAGACCGCTGCAGACCGCCGCAAGACGCTGCTGCTTCATCAAAACTAGCCACCTCTGCAGATCTAGTAGCTGCCATTGTAGATCCAGCCGCCGCCGCCTCAGATCTATACAGATTTGGCCGCCGCCCGCCACCAACTGCCGCTCTTGCAAATCCGACAGCCACCTCCACATATCCGGCCACTGCGACTGCAGTTCCGACCACCATCGCCGATGTCATCGGTTTTTTAGTAGAATGCCAACATGAATCAAGAAATGCCATAATAATGACTTTTTCGAAGGAAAATAGAACGTTTTTGAAGAACAAAAATGCCTTTTTGATGGCATTTCTAGGGAAAAAATGGCAATTTTAACCACCAAAGAAGAAGATGGATATCAAACCTTCAACCAAACAAAATGCTAGAAAGAGACATACAAAGAAGATGAGAAGGAGGAAGAAGAATGTGTAACTTTACTCCGCCGCCACTGGCCGCCGCCACTCGTCGCCACCACTCGTCGCCGCCAGAAGGGCTCGTTGTTGCAGGTTGACAATCGAAGAAGATGAGAGGACGAGAAGATGGATGGATAATGTGTGGAGAAGGGGGAAAGGTCTGGGTGGAGGATAATGCTACACGTAGGGGGTAATTTTGGAATAATGGTCCCATTTAGGGAATATAATTTCACGGCTCCTATATTTGAGCATTTGACTATTAATTTAGTCCTATACGGAGGTCAATTTTTCTATATTAAATTTAGGGAGGTGAATAAATTCAGATTTTTTTGCTAGTAATATGAAACACTAATTGCTCAAGCGCTAAAGCTAGCCAAGGGATAAAGATTATTATTGATAAATTCCTCTCAAATTCATCCCGTAGATGCCTTTAAGCCAAAATCTGACCTCCCATGAGGGAAATGTCATAAGTGTGGGATGTAGTCCACTTGGACCCAGGGACGGATCCAGGATTTCGAGTCATGGGGGGCGAAATGTTTTTTGTTAGTGTATGAGGTGAAAATTTTTCCAATAGTGTAATAGGGCGAAATAAATTTGGCTAGTGTAGCGGGGCGAATTTGTTTTGCTAATGTAGGACTCTGTGGCTAATTTTTGTTCAAAAAAATCAATTAGTAAATACACGATGACATTTAAATCTATTATATTACATATTTACATTCTAATTTTAGACAATGAAAAAATAACTTTGACTTAATAATTGTTAGTGCTCTAGAAAATCATTTGAAAAGAAGAAAGGATATAACATTTTATCAAATTATTTTAAGGTAAAGAGTTTAAAGGGTACACAAGGACCGATGCTTTTTAAATAATTTTTGCTTTGTTTAACTACACGAATTTTATCAGAATAAAGAATCAATTTTTGAATTGCAATTTTTGTCTACGAAGGAGGGTATTCATGGATCACGAGGAGTTTTCTTAGTATTACAATAGTATGTATGAGATTATTAGTTTTAGAATAATATGATACGTAGTATTGTTAATTCATGTATATATGGTGCATATTATATTTATATTAATGCTAAAATAAGTTAAAGTTTATTATCTATGAAACAATAGTGAAACAGTTTTTAGATGATGTAAAGTGAATCCAAAATATAAATGTTTGTTGACACTAAATTATACAATCAATTTACCTCTTACTTTGTAAAAATACATATTCCGGACCAGTTAACTTGCAAAAATCATTTGATGACCTTCCCGATTGAATTTTTGGCTGAAATTTAGTATGGATGAACTAGACTTGATGAGTATCATATACACAAAACATTTGAGCAAAAAATACCACCGGGAAGGCTCCCCAAATTAAAGGAGGAGGCCGGACGGTGCTCTAGTCAGGAATTTCCTGACCGGAAGATTACTCTCTCTCTCTCTCTCTCTCTCTCTCTCTCTCTCTCTATATATATATATATATATATATATATATATATATATATATATATATATATATAATGTTCTAAATGGCGCTAGGCGCTAGTCGGGCGCCAGCCCAACGCCTAGCGCCTAGCCGGGGACTAGTCGGAGACATAGAAATTGAATTTTTATCTATATTTTTGCATAAATATGATAAGTAATATTGTATTTTTGTGTGTATAAAATACATATACATATACATTAACAAACATGAAAGATAGAATTCTCACATTTAATCATACGCAGTATATGATGATAACTAATCACTTAACTTCATTATGGTATAAATATAATTAATGATAAAATTTAGGTATATATACAAACATATATAGTTTTATCTTAATTTAAAACTTTATTTCTTTATATTCATGGCTAAAGTTAAAGTATGTATATCGCTTAGAAAATTAAAATTTAAAAGTAAAGTATTGTTCGGCAAATTTAGACGGTCTAGGCGGCTGATAAGGCGCTCTAGGCGGGCAACTAGGCGCCATAAGCGGTCAGCTAATTCGCCTAGACGGCAAACCAATTAGTCGGAGCGTCTAGACGAAAATCGGGGCGCCCGACCACCGCCTAGCGCCTAGGCGGGGACTAGTCGGGCGCATAGAATGATTTTTAGAAGTGTGTGTGTGTGTGTGTGTGTGTGTGTGTGTGTGTGTGTGTGTGTCCCGTTCCTATCAGGAGCTCCTGAAGAGAAGCTCCTGAAGAGAAGCTCCGTTCGGACAAGACCATAAGAGGGTTTTCCCTGTGGAATTTTTTGATGAAATTTTTTGAGCATATTCCTCATCAAGTCTAGTTTGTCCATACTAAATTTCAGCTCAAAATTCCATCGGGAAGACAGTCAAATAAATCCTGGAAACATAGTGCACATTATATGTGCGCAGAATGCACCATATTTTTTCAGGATTTATTTGAATGCCTTCCCGATGGAATTTTGAGCTGAAATTTGGTATGGACAAACTAGACTTGATGTGGAACATGCTCAAAAATTTTCCTTAAAAAATTCCACCTGGAAGACCCTTTGATGGGCTTGTCCGCACGGGGCTTCTCTTCAGGAGTTCCTGATGTGAACTGTGGCACTATATATATATATATATATATATATATATATATATATATATATATATATATATATGGAACGGTTCAGGTGAGAACACCCTCTTAGGAGAGGAAAAAAGAACAAGATCGGACCCTCCATTCTCTCAATCGTGCGGCTGGGATGACCAAATTTGTGAATAAAAAAACGTACATGATACAAGGAAAGACCTTATTTCATTAATTAGGAGGGGCATTGATGTCAAATAAATTCAAATATGATTTCACACGTGCCACTATATTCGGAAGTTTTCCTAAGAAATAGGATAAGCATTTCTTATCTCCATAAATATTTCCATCCATTAAAACTTTTCTTTTTTCAATTTGCATCCTATTATTTACGTTTAATTAATCTACTTTTTATACGAAATCCTTTCTTAATGAAATCACTTTCGTCAATATGCACTTTAACATTGAGAGAATGCACTTTAATTCAAAATTTCAATTACGATTAATTAATTTCATGTTCCCATGTATAATTTATATCGTTCACTTTAGTTTTATGCACTAATAGACTAGTGCACTGGTGTTTAATTTACTTTATGCTATTCTATTAAAATATAATATATTTACAATTGTGCACCACAGGAATTTTAAAGTGCAATGATGAACATGTTATTCGCATAGGACTATGTTCCCTTTGCACCTTCATGAAATGCAATGTGATGAGCATATAAGTGCATCAAGTAATATATCATACATTTTTGTAAATAATTTTTTTTTGTCTCATGAACATGCACTTTTTCTCTCATGACATGCACATGTTATTCCATTAAAATGCATTTATATGCAAATGTTTATGTAGCAATTAATCTCATATATTTGTGCATGACTATCATAAAACATGAAAGAAGCATTCACACAAATACACAAGCTAAAAAATACTACAGTAAACTAAAAATGAGAAGATGGACCTTACGTGTTTAAACATGTGCAATAAAAGGTTGTTAAAAGTGCACAATATTTAATAGAAAATGAAATGCACTCATAGTACTTTATATTGCTATTAATTAATGGATTATAAGAATTATAATACGTAAAAAAGTAGAAAGAAAGAAATAAAACAAAAGAATAATAATTTAAAAGGATAAATCCTACCTAATGGATAAGAACAGAGAATTAAATGCATCACTAAAATAGGAAGAAGTAATACGGATGCAATGAGTGAGTAAAATAAGGAAACATAGTAAAATGTCATATTAGTCCAAAGAGTGTTTCCGTGATTCTTCCTAAAACTAGATTAATCTAACGATTGTTATTTATTCTTTTTCCCTCTCCTAAGATTAAGTTCTCACATGAACCTAAATCTATATATATATATATATTCTATTCTTATATTCCTTTTAAACTTTTCGCAATTTTGAAACTCTTTAACGGTTAAGAGAGTGAACTGGACAAATTGATCGGGTTGAGGGCTGGTTTACTGTTTAGGTTACCAAATTATTGCATTGTTGTCGCATTATCGAGTGATGTACTCCGTAATACATATACTGACTGAAAACATTTTGTAAAAAGTGAAATTGAAATCTTTTATTGTACGTGTGGGTGTTGTGTAATTTAATTCTGTAAGTTTCGACTATATTTGTCATTATTAATCTTGTAACTTTATAAGTTACAGATTTGATCATGTAAGTAATTATAAATCTTTGTAATTTAAAATCTTTTCCATGGAAATTACACTTGATGGCCGTAAATGTCGCCGGCGTGGAATTGTGAAATAGACAGATTTCAGAGGATGAGGGTGTAATAATATACGATAGTATACGGAGTATGATGAATGATGATGGTGGGGAGAGGAGGTCTATAAATTGAACAGCCAGATACCATATATACAGCTGTGCATTATTATTGATAATTATACTCCACTACTACGTAGTAGCTACATCGATAGATCATGGCAACCAACGTGTTCGGAACGCCGGTGACAGACGCGACGGTTCGGCTGGTGTACCCGAACCTGCGGCCGGAAGAAATAACGGCGACGCTGAGAGCGCAGGTGGCGCTCCGGGACATGAACGCGAACAACCGGGCGGACAACGCCAGCACCTACGTCCACAACCTCAAGGACGCCTACGGCACCGGCACCACCACGCTCGTCACCTTCTTCAACGCCACCGGCGGCGACCTCTCCTTCGTCAGCTACCACTCCTGGGAGGGCAGCGTGTGGCGCTACCCGGTCCCCCACCTCGTCCAGAACGGCCAGTGGGGCGCCTTCCTCCACGTCCGCGACCGCCTCATGGGCCCTTCCAAGGCCGCCCTCATCTTCTCCGGCTTCAATCACGCTGGAGTTGCTTGTGATTGGTTGCTTGCTTGGAACACTCCTCGCCGTCACTTCCAGAACCGCGTAAGTAGCCAGCTTCAATTATTAGCCAACTAATCACATACATAAATGCACCCGTTATATAACAATAAAACATTCATTGGGTAAGACTTTAGTTACTGAGATGTTTTTACTTCAACTATAATCTATGTCAGATCATGTCAGACTTGAGTACTTATAAAAATATAAAGAAATCAGACCATTTCATACTAGACCAAACCAGCAAATTACAGTCCAAGTAAAAACACACTAATCCTATCAAATTGATATTTTAGAATTGAATTTCTAGATATATCAGAATCAAATCGCGGTGACTTAATTAACACTCGTTTAACACTTGTGAAAATCTTGTTAAGAGTCTATTAATTTGATTCATTTATAATATGATATGGGCGCAGGTTTATACGGAGATCCGTGCGTTGAGAGGGTTCAACTCGGTGAACTGGAATACCATAGATAATGCGATGGAAAGGAACCTCAACAATCACACCACAACTTGGAACGGATGCTTGTCCAGTATGGCATTGGGCTCAGGCAGTTCGCCGCAACTAGTGGCAAGGGTGAGCTTGGATGGTCTGAGCCAATTGATCGCTGAAACCGAGCCGGTGCCCGCGTCCCTCGATTCCAAGTACGTCGATGACGACGGCCAAGATGATGCCGAGCCCACTGATGCCGCCGCCTCCACCGCCGCTTCTTAATTCCATCTTAATCCGTTCCTGTTTCCACGGAGTGAATAAATAAATCATCAGTGTATTGCAAAATACTATAATAAAACTGGCGGCCTATGACATGGCTTCCACGTCCGTTCATCATCAGATATGTTTATGTAATCATTCCTATGAATAAAGCTTTATCCGCCCATCTACTTCTATCAATAAACACAATAAATAGGCTTCCACGATTGTCATGTCTTACAGCGATTGGCGGACACCAAAAGTTTAAATGAGAAGATGGAGTATAAATGAGAAATTGAGAATGGTTCGCACCGACTCGGATGCAATAGTGGTTTATTTCATACTAGATTGTCACTTGTGGGATGCAATTTAATATAGTAATACGATGCTGTTTATTTACATCAACAGTAACGTCAAAGAATCATTATATTATAATGTGTAAATTAGGGGTCGGCACGGTCTGGGATGGTCCGGGATTTGGTTTATTCCAATTCCGTCCCGGTTTTATAACAACGGTCCGGTTCGGTACGGGATAAGTCTTTAGCCCAATGTTGTCCCATTTAAAACGGGACCGGGACAACCCGAGAAAAACCGGGACGGTTCGGGATGTCCCATAAAATATGCATTTGTGAAATGTGATATAAAAATAAGCATAACATCAATATAAAGATGTAACCTTTTGTTTTTGCCAATTTAGCTTCCCCAAAAAGTTAAGTTAAACCTTTAATTAACTATTTTTAATTTTGTCTAGAATTTTTTTTAGAAATAATTACATGAATATGACCAAAATAAAGATGGTTTACAAAAATATGATTAGTTACTAGAGTAGTAATGAAATCATAGTAATTAATGTTAAAGTTTTGAACTTAAGCTACTACAACACCACCTTATAGTAATGAATATTTATATTTATGTAAATAAGTTTTATTTTAGTAATATTCTTGTAAAAAACCCAATTTTTGTTCCAGGTTTTCAAAATTCTGTGATAGCATTGTTATTATGTTAACGCCTAATCAGTTAACTGTTACGGAGTATTACGTAACATAAAAAGTTATTTGTGGGCCTGTGGCCACTGCTATCATCAAGCCAATTTGTCGCGGCCTATTATTATCAATATGATCATTAAGCATTTCGAATTTGAGTGCTTGCTGACATTATCTATTTCAATCTGAACCCAAAATTTATACTCGTAAGAGTTTTAACATACTTATATAATGAAAGTGCTCGGAGGCAGTGCCTATATGGAATGTAACTCGTGTGAATCCACATGTAACTTCAAGTTTATCAAGATGTAAATTACACTCATTGAAATGTAAACTGTTTTGATTTAAATGTAACTTGGGAAAAAATCTGATGTAATTTGTGATTGTAACTTAAGCCTATTCAAATGTAACTTAGGAACAAGGAGATGTAGAGCCCGTTTGGAGAACTCTGTTTTCGGCTTATCAGGCTTATCAGCCAGCTTTTTCACCAAACACGTAACTTTTACTTTCGCGCGCTGAATTGTGTAATAAGCCGAAAAAGTAAGGTTGGAGTTACTTTTCTGGCTGTATTGGCTGAAGTTACTGTAGAGGACCATTTTAGCTATTTTTACATATAATTTTTTCTTTAATTTATTAATAAAATATATTTTTAAAATATTTTTTTCTTAAATCAGCAGAATCAGCCAAAACAGCCACTCCAGCCAGAATATCATAAATTTCAGCAGAATCAGCCAAAACAGCCGATTTTGGTGCTACCAAACGGGCTCGTAACTTCTGGAATTGAACAATAAGGTTTGATTCATTAATTAACGGAAAAAGGGTCAAATATACCCATGTACAATTGTTGAACGGTCAGTTAGGCCCATATACTATAAAAAGCATCATATAGACACATTTACTATAAAAAACAATCAAATAGACCCAAATACCCGGTGGTAACCTTTAATAGCATGCCATCTTTTACTTTTTCTCTATCATATTTATTTTTATTTTTCTTTTTTACTATCATAAGGAGTATACCTTAGAGCATCTTCAATGCTAAAATATTAACGGTGCATACGTGGTATGAGAAACAACCAATAAAAAATCAATAAATATAATCTCTCTCTCCTCATTTAAAGGATCTTACATCATTTTGGTAAGTTTTTCTTCACAATGTCTAGATGTAGACATTGTGGTTGACATTGCAGACACAAACTTACCAAAAACGCATAAGACCGTTGAAAGAAGGAGATAGAAATGTCATAAAATCAATATTTTGTTTCTATCTCTCTCATGCCACATGTGCACCGTGCACATTGTAGCACTGGAGATGTTCTTATTTAATATGGGAGTAGCAGGCCACGTATATATATTGCCATCCCCCACTGGTATGCAAACAAAATTTTAGTAAAAAACTCGATGTCTAAGGGCCTGTTTGCAACAGCTTCAGCTTTTAAAAAAGTGCTTTTTTTAATGAAATGGGGAGAAGTGATTAAGGGAGTGTTTGCAATTGCTTCAAATTTAAAAAAGTGATTTTTTAAAGTGATTTTGGGAAAAGTGATTAATAGTAAAAGTTGGTAGTGTTTGAGAAAAAAGTGATTCTGGAAAAGTAAAAGTTGGTAGTGTTTGGTAAAATAAGTACTTTTTGTGTAATAGAAAAAATGAGAAGCAGTTTAAAGCACCCTTCTACCTGCTTCCAGCTTTTAGCTTTTAAGTGATTAATTTAAGCAGAAGCTGTCATTTGAAAACACTCTTTTCAACTTTTTTTAAGCCAAAAGCTGAAAAGTGCTTTTTTTAAGCAAACCCAAACACTCCTTAAATAAAAGTTGATAGTGTTTGAGAAAAAAGTGATTTTGAAAAGTAAAAGTGGGCAGTGTTTGGTAAAATAAGTGCTTTTTGTGTAATAGAAAAAGTAAAAGCACTTTTGAGTTTTGACGCGGAAGCCGAAAAAAATTAAAGTTGCAGTGTTTGGGAAAATAAGTGCTTTTTTAAAGCCAAAAGCTGAGAAGTGATTTTTTAAAAGCAGTTGCAAACCAACCCTAAGGGAATCAAACCCTTGACATCACATAGAGCAATTGGTTCCAGTACCAACTCAACTAAATGGTTTTTATTAAATAATATGGCTCCAAACATCTTTATACGAAGTATTTCAACCCCTCCGCCATACACTTACTTTTAAATATAAATAAATAAATTTGTGATTATAACTACAAGTATTTTTTATTCATGTTAGTATAGGAGTATTATACTAATAATAAACTACGAAGTATTTGTGAAAGGTTCAAAACATATTTCAATATTATTTCAATATTATTTACTCTCTACGTCCCTTAAAACTTTGCTAACTTTCCTTTTTTCGATGTCCCACTAACTTTGACACTTTCTCTTTTTAGTAAAGAATTTGTGGTTCCAGTTAATTCCCTCTCCTCTCTACAAACCTCAACCACACAGTTTTTACTTTATAAATCTCCGTGCCGGTCAAACTTGGCAAAGTTTTAAGGGAGGGAGATAGTATAATTTTAAGTCTAGTCTAATCTGTTTAAGTTTGGTATGGTAAATGTCTGCCCTCTTTGTATTTTATAATTACGGAAGTCTGGTCTGATATGTTAAAAACCGATCTGGTCTGATCTCTTTAAGTTTAGTTTGGTCTGGTTTGTGACTCGAAACAATACTAAGTAAAAACATATCATATTGTTTATCTTCCCAAACTAGAACTAAAGTATACTCTATATTTCAATTCTACCCTTACTATACACTAGTGGAAAAACGTCAAATAGAGGCGCTTCATTTGAGGCGCTTTTTAGCACAAGCGCCTCTGTTAGCCGAATGTATTAATTTTTTTATTTTTTTTGAATGTGTGCGGCGTTTTTGGGTGAAAAACGCCTCCATTTTGTTTCTGAAACAGTTTTTTTAAAAAAAAATAATGTACCGTGCGGCGCTTTCTTCTAATAAGCGCCTCCATTTTGATTCCCGATTTGTGTTTTTACATGCGTGCGGCGTTTAAGTCGGAAGCGCCGTTGTTTTTTAAAAATTAAATCAAGCGTGCGGCGCTTTATGAAAAGCAAGCGCCTCCTCCAACTCTAACCCTAAGTCGCCCCTACACGCCAATTTCGATCGAAAAAACAGAGGACCAGCGGACCGACCAAGGCTATCTCACGCGTCGATTGAGCAGCCGCGCATACCAGCTAGAGGACCAAATCTTCACCGTCGCAAGCTGCTCCATTGCTGCCTCCGTACAATAGCCGTCGTCTTCTTCCTCTCAGGCGCTGCAAATCTTCACCGTCGACTTGACTTCTCCGGCCCTGCTCTCTCGCCGTCGACTGGTCGCTGCCGTCGTCTCCAGCCCGCCGTGGACTGCTCCGGCTCGCCGTGGACTGCTCCGGCTCGCCGTGGACTGCTCCGGCTCGCCGTGGACTGCTCCGGCCGCATCACATAGACAAAGGTCAATTACGTTTAGGTATATTTTAGTTGATTTCACTTTTATTTAATTTTCTTTTGAATGTTTTCGGATTAAAGTATATTTCCAATGATATCCATTGTTTTCATGTTTAGGCTTCCTTAGTTTTTAATCGAGTGGGAATTACATTTGACATTGATAAAGGTGAGTTTATTTGTTCATTTCTTTTGGCATATATATTTGATTTTTCATTTTTATTTGATTTTATTTGATTTTTTTGGACTGCTCCAGCTAACAGTTAATTGTAATTTATTAACTGTTTATTTGACATGGATATCAGTGTATTTTATTTGATGATAGTATGTGTAATTATTAATTGTATTATGGCATTATTGTGTATATCTTTTTTGTTTTTTTTAATGTGAAATGAAAAAGAGATGAAAATGTGACTTGCACGCTTATCCAATTAGAAAAAGAGAGAATCCCAAAAAGTAGAAGGTGGGGGGTTTGTTTCCAATATGAATTCATTTTCTTTGATTACAGGCAATGTGGTATGGAAAGGGAATAAGAACTGGTGCGGGAAAAATTTCCCAAATTAGGTATATCTGTTGATGTCGGTTGTTTGTACAATTCTGCTCTTACATCTATCTAAATTCTAATCTGTTAATGTCTTTGTTTCTTGCGTCCATGCATTAGTTGCAGTTAATCATCTGGATTACCTGGGAGTACAAGTGGCATGGGTAACAGGGCCATGGTTCCTCTCTATATTCATGAACATGCTTCCTTGGGAAAGTGGTCTGGTTCATTCTCCATTAGCTAATCGTTAATTGATTATCTAAATCTATGATGCTTTCTATATAATTGTGAAAGATAAACTACGAAGTTGATATTTCAAAGTTTCATCTCATTATTCATTCATAAGTGTTGAGACCCAATGCTTCTCAAATGTTTGTTGAGAATCCATTTAAAGTAGTCTGCATATCTTTAAGTTTCTGTGCATGATTTTCCAGCTATGTAATTATGTCCATCACTTGTAGATTGCTAATCTAAAGTCATGTCTTTGATGTTTTTATTGGATTTAGTTCTCCGGGTCTGGGATGTGCTTCTATTTGAAGGAAATCGTGTGATGTTATTTCGGACAACATTGGCATTGATTGATCTCTATGGTAATATTCTTGGCAGTAAGCATTGGTTGAATTTCTTGGTTGATCTCTATGCTTTCAAACAACAGAAAGCATTAAGTTATGTTTTTGGGAGGTTTCTTGCCATGCATGAATAGGAAGCAATGACCTCTTATGGTCACACAGATATATGTGATTAATCTTAAAAGGAAAGATGCTACTCTTTAACTTACTGCTTTCTGTTGTTTAGGCCATTCCCTTACCCTATATATCTAAAGTTATGGCTTTGTAATTTCTACTAGTGATTCTGAGTAAATGCAGAGTAAATGGTCACTAAAAAGAGATTAGTATTCTGCTGATGCTTTCAAAATTTTGTACTGTCTTGACAAAGAAGTGGAATCATATTGGATGGAAAGCTCATGGTTTATGCTGCATTTATATAGTTATTCGGTGCATTTATGTGTTACACTTTTACAGCAAATCTGGCTTTCCTGTCTACAACCTAAAGTAGAGAATTGCTTTAACGTTGATTATAGCAAATCTGGTTATTGCTATAATCAACTAATTCTTAGAAGGGAAAAGGGGCAAATAAGCCCTCGAACTAATAAAAAAAGTGCAAATAAGCCCTTTTATAGGAGATTCCGTCTGGCCATCGTAATTTGGGGAGGTTCCCGGTAGAATTTCTTGATGAAAATTCTTGAGCATCTTATTCATTAAGTCTAGTTTAGTCATACCGAATTTCAGCTAAAAATTCAATCGGGAAGACAGTCAAATGAATTTTTGAAGATAACTGCGCAGCTAAACAACACAGTATATTTTCGAAAATCATTTGAGTGCCTTCCCGGTTTAATTTTTAGCTGAAATTTGGTATGGCTAAACTAGACTTGATGAAGAAGATGCTCAAAAAAATTCATAAAAAAATTCCACCGAGAACCTTCCCAAATGACGATGATCAGTCAGAACTTCCTACAAAATGGCTTATTTGCACTTTTTTGATTAGTTCGAGGGCTTATTTGCCCCTTTTCCCTTCTTAGAATGTGTGTTAATCTGATGAGGGGTGGATTGAAGTAGGGAACTTAATATTTCTTATACTTCAATAGGTGGATTTCATTAAATCATATAACTTATATATAATTTAGCTTCTCATTATTTATTTTGTCTATATTTGTATGATTATTTTCAGGTTTGGAATGCAAGAATTGAGCCATATACAACGGAGGAGTTTGATGACATTAGAAAAGTATGGGCTAAGTTTTTTGTAGATGAAGTGTTATGAAGTGTTATGACTATGTAGAATTGTGAAAATTAAGCAAACTTGAATGCAATTTATTTCTATTGTGATGCAAATTTGTACCTTTTGAATTGAATTTGTACGAAACAATTCTATCGTTATTCTGGTTTTATGAATGAATGTGTTGTTTTGGTTTATAATTGATCTGTAAATAGAACAGGTTATATAGTAATTTAAATAAAATTATAAAAAATAATATTAACAATTGGAGGCACTTTTTATGACAAAAGTGCCTCTAAATAAGTTTACGGAGCAGATTTTGGAGGCATTTTTGTGGTCAGAAGCGCCTCTAAATCAGTTTACGTAGCAGAGTTTGGAGGCGCTTTTTTCGTCAGAAGCGCCTCTAAACAGCGATATAAATTCAAAAAAAGAACATTAGAGGCGCTTCTAAAATAAAAAACGCCTCTATTTAAGTCGTGCGTGCGGCGCTTTTTCTGACCGAAGTGCCGCAAAATTTCTAATTTTTTTTTTTTAAAAAAAAATTAGAGGCGCTTCCAGTCTGAAAAGCGCCTCCAATTTAGATTTGCGACACATTATTTAGAGGCGCTTCGAAGCGCCGCGCGTGGGCAATTTCAAGCGCCTCTGATCGGCGTTTTTGCACTAGTGATAATTTAATAGGAAGTCATATTTTAATTTGTAATAAAAACATGGGAAAAGTACATAAAACGTACCTGTGGTTTGGGCCATTTTCATATAGGGGCATGTGTTTCATTTTCTAACAAAGTGAGGCATGTGTTTCAATTCCGTTATCATAGCAGGGGCATGGCCTCTAACGCCGTTAGAAAAATTAACCCCGATTTTAAAAAGTCTCCGAAAAATTAAAAGAAAAATACCGGGAGGTGCGACTCGTCAAGGAGATGAACAAACTATCTTTATTTTTTTGTTTCCAGCCACCATATCTCCAGAAAGTCCACCAGAAAATTGATATTAGTGAATTTGTTTTTAAAAAATAATCCAAATAGAGCCGAAAAATCCAAAGAGAAAGATAGTTTGTTGATCTCCTTGACGAGGCGCACCTCCCAGTATTTTTCTTTTAATTTTTCGGAGACTTTTTAAAATCGGAGTTAATTTTTCTAACGGCGTTAGACGCCGTGCCCCTGCTATGATAACGGAATTGAAACACATGCCCCACTTTGTCAGAAAATGAAACACATGCCCCTATCTGAAAATGGCCCAAACCACAGGTACGTTTTATGTACTTTTCCCTAAAAACATTAAAACAAAAAAATGTTTTAATTTATAATACAATTGTAAAAATAATAAAAAATATTTTAATCTATAATACAATTGTAAAAAAAATATACAAATTTCTAAAAGATTCCAATAAAATACTAATAAAAACTAAAAAATATATATTTTTCCGTAAAGAATTAAAACTTTAAAAAACATATAAAAATATTTATTGGGGAATTCAAAAAATTAGATGTTCCTTACAGTCTAGTTAACCTGGGTACTGCCAGGCGTGTGGGAAATTTTATTGGGGAATTCATAAAATATGATGACAATTAGAAGAGTGAAAGGTTAGAGCCATATATGCGGGTTAGGGTGCTAATGAAGGTGGATAAATCGCTGAAAAAGGGAACAAACCTGAAAAAAGATGGAAGGCGTTTTTGGGTAGATTTCAAGTATGAAAGACTGCCCAATTTCTGTTTCATATGCGATTATATCAGACATTCAGATAAGGTTTATCCTCTAAAATTCTAAATTATGAAGAAGATTCAGTCCTAGAAAAAATTTGGAATCCATCTTAAAGCAGGAAGCGGGGTGAAGACCAGCCCAACAGAAGGTGGTAAGTGGCTCCTGGAGGGTTCATCGAGCTCTGGCAGAGAGCGTGGATATATAGGGGCATATAAGTCAGATGAGAAGTCGGGTGAAAGAGAGAAAGAGTCAATGTCACAATCAGCTCAAAGCATCACCAAAGGCGCATGGGTGGGAACAAAGGAAGAGGTTTTAGGGGAACATAAGAGAAGGAGCTAGGATCTGGAGAATCAGTCAGAAAAGGTACATGGGGGACAACATGGCTTTGGACGGGGCAAAAAACGGGGGGGGGGGGGGGGGGGGGGGAGGCGGGCTTTGCTCTTTGAGCCTGCTGAAGCTGTTGACGACATCAAGGAGGCAGCATGTTCGAGGGACCGTTTAGTACTTTGTTTTTTCTTTATTATTCCTGCTTGTAAGACGTTGGATTTGGATATGGGTGATGAGAGGAGTACGGTAACCGTCTTTGACTCATTTGTGCTCATTTATGGATCAACGAATTATGTTGCTTCTTTGGAGGTGATTAATTCTGAGTACGGTTCGCGGGACGACGGTTGTCAGGATTCTTCTTGTCGGTTTACCCATAAACTGAATTATGTGTTATCTATATAAGCCTAATTCTTCCAAAAAAGTTAATATATAGACTGTATAAGTATAAACCCAACTTTTTTTTTTGCGCGAAGAGGGCTTAATTCTTAGAAATAGCATTCAGCAAGGGTACAAAAATAGAAAAGAACCACATATAACCATCCGTCCGTGGCCGAGACTGAGAGTTAACCACCTATAAAAAAGCAGTATAACCCGCTAGACCAAAATTGGGCAACTTAAAGCCAACGACAGTTATCGCAGACTTTCCATCCCCCAAACCTAATGCAAGAGTCTTACAAGAATTGAGAACACAAAAGGAAAATAGAACATATCATCCGAAATAAAAGTAAACAAAACAGACAATGAAAATAACATCATCACTTGATTTCTTCACCAACACCAGCATATGAAAACACGGCGGGTCTAAGAGACTTGACCCGCCGCCTCCCCATTTTTTGCCCCATCCAGAGTCATTCCTACACCAACGATATCCTCTTTGGACTGATTATCCCATATCCTTCTGCGCTTTGTATCTCCAGGAGTCTCATCCTTGTCCTCTTTCTCGTTCTGTGTTGGCCTGCTAGTCTTGGACTCAGCCGAGAACTCTCCCCCGAGATCAGCCTTCCGCTGCATTCCATACCCATATGAGCTAGAAGATCCATCAGATAACCATTTGTTGTCTCTTGTCGGGCTAGTCTTCGCCCTTCCTCCTGCTCTAAGTCCCACCCCGTAGGTTTTTTCAGCTACAAAGCCCTCTTCATACTTCAATTGGTAGAATTTATCAGAATGTCCGATTATACCACAGATAAAACAAAAGCTAGTGAGCTTTTCGTATTTAAAATCAACCCAATGTTTCACCCCATCTTGTGTCAAATTGGTACCTTTCTTCAAAGGTTGACGCACATCCAGACACACCCTTATCCGCAAGTAAGAACTCTGCTTTCCATCAAACTGGCTCATCTCAAACTTAATGAAAGAGCCTAAAAAAATACCAATTTTCCTGGCAGATCTCAAATTTCTATATTTAATAAGGGCATTATGAACCTGTACCCAAAAACTAGCCTCAAATAAATTCATCGATTCAGGTATATCATCTGGTTGAACCGCTTTCTACAGAATTAAATCACGCTAAAAAAGCCAAGGGCCATCCTCAATCACACGATTCATATCCAAAACATGATTAAAGTTTAGCAAATACCTTCGCTCGCCGATCTCCTTGATAGACATACCTTTCCCTGGTTTCCAGATTGAAGTGATCATCTCCTGGAAACCCGGTAACTTGATCTTCCAGTCGGTGACAACAACCCCAACCACCGGAAAACCCGCCGGTTCCATCTCCTCCTCGTCTGCCTCCACTGCCTCCTCATCGAAATTAAGCTCGTTTTCCTGATCCTCCATTGACATCTTCTTATATGAATTGACAATATCCTCCATGCAGTAACCTTCCTCGGACAAATCGGCTACCGCGACCTGCTTTCCGAACCAAGCCCTGAAGTGAGAGCTTTCGCTTTGCCTGAGTCGTGAGTCGTCCCCCCTACGTCGCTGCTACCTATTCTCGATCCTCAGTGGAATACCGAGATCGGAAGTACCAACCCTAGCGGCCGAGCCCTAGGGAGAAAACGAAGATGTAGAGAGAAGAGTCTCTCGCTCCGTAAGTATAAAGCCAACTTAAAAAAAAGCTTTGTTCAATAGTTTTACTGTAAACTACGATGTCCCTGCACCTAAAATAAATTGCTCAAAGACAGAATGTTTCTTAAAATAAATTTCTTATTTTTGAATGTTTGAACTTAATCCGGTTAAAAAAAATGAACTTATAACTGGAAGTAAATCTAATTTTCAAATTAGATCTATCTGCCTAAGTTGTTTATATTTTAATGTTTGGACCTTCAAGTATGTTCATTGATCTGTATCACTCAAAATATTATAGATTTTAAACCCCAAAGAATATAAAACTACTCCGTAATTACTAAAACGTTATTTGTTTTACTTTGTGATTTACCGTTTGTAGGTGACAACTCTGGTACCCTTTTA
Organism: Cuscuta epithymum; assembly: GCA_945859915.1. Lineage (NCBI taxonomy): Eukaryota > Viridiplantae > Streptophyta > Magnoliopsida > Solanales > Convolvulaceae > Cuscuta > Cuscuta epithymum. The sequence goes on along the minus strand of CAMAPF010000944.1, from coordinate 442,550 downwards.
AAAAATGGGGTACCGTACCTACCATTCATTTTATTGGACCACATCATTTTATCATTTTTAATTTAGATTTAAATAATTCAACTGCAACATTATCATTGGTCCATGTGGGCAAATGTATAGTACCTTATGGGTACCATAGAATCTACCTATTTGTAATGAGTAAAACTAATTACCGTTTGTTTCACTCAAAATCTAAGTACTGATTATAAAGATCGAGTCTTACTCCAAACCCATCAATTTCAGTAAATGTTAATCTTAGTTCTACATTGCTAAGAACCACATGAAACCTCTATTCAAATAATTTTCGAATAGAGCTTCAAGGGGTATATATATATGGATAACCTCTTCATCATGGAACTCCCAAATGTATGAATGGGAAGTTGTTTTGAACATTTGGAAGTTGTTGACTACCATGAAACTTTTGACGGCATGAACCCCATTTGCTTTTATTTTTGATTTGTATAGGCCGATTTGTGGACTCTGTTAGTCCCAATTTTGATAGATTTTGATGATGCCACTATACTCTACACTAGCACATTGTGTCTTAATAAAATTCTAACATTAGTCTTTAATTTAATCATAAATTACAAAATAAATGTACAATTTTTGAGACTAATGAAATATTACCGGAAAAGTAAAAATGCAAAAGGTAATTTTTACTTACCTTAATAGGATATTTAGATCCTACCGGCATATATTATTTAAATGTCACATTTTAAAGATGCTCGGATATCATATACATTGAATGTGTATGATTGGAAGACAAAACTTGACCTGCATTAAAGACTCAAACAGGTACATGGACCTACTGCCTGGACGCACACATAGGCATACCTATGCCGCGGCTCAATCATTCAAGATAAAGGAAACCACCGCATTAAAAGCTCCAGCACAAGAAAACGAATGTACAATTCGTCCTTGCCAGATTTCCAACGCCAAAGATTAAAACATCCTAACCAACGGATGAGATTAATCAAAGGAAGAGCCTATAAATATAGGCTGAAGCGAAAGTTTCAAACCAAGCTTTGAGTATCCAAAGTAGAGAAAAATATACAGTGAGCATATACGAGCTATCTAGCAAAAGAGAAAGTGCGAACTTAACTTTACTCTCTGCTTGGACTCATGCTTCACTAAACTTCCAAGTTACAAGTATTCATTGCTAAATCCTAGAAGTTTAGTTCCCAGTTGGAGGTTAGAACTTTCTTGTAACATTTCACAAATTGTTGTAAACACTTAGGAGAACAGTTGTTCGGATCCTAAAGTGTGGTTAGATAGATAGAGTACCCTTTGATCCCCACTGAATCAATAGAGAAAAATCTAAAGGACTGAGTAACCTTGAGTGGTGATATACTCATTGTGAAACACCTTCAATCCAGGCCTAAGTGTTGTAAAGGCTAGATTGGCACTAAGTGTATTGGGCTTAATACTTTAGTGGAAATCCATCTAAAAGAGGGTGGGACTGGATGTAGGAGGATTACACCACCTCTGAACCAGGATATACTGTTGTTGATTTACTCTCAGTCAACAAAGCACACACCAATCACTTCTCACATAAAGATTGTAGTTTGCCAGCAGCATCCTAAGCAGTTGTCTTAATTGACCCAACTGCTTATTCTACTGCTTAATTACTCACTCTCTTTGAGACCATCTTTCACACAAGAGACGTGCATTAATATTACTAAAAGGCCTGTTCTATTAAATACCAGAAATTCACCTTCTAAGTATAGCACTTGCCTCAGCAGTCCCCTGGTGACCAGCCAACTGCTGAGCCCTCTGCTCATGCATACTTGCTTTCTTTGAATTCCTCAACACTGCTAGACACTCATAAGCATCAATGTCAAAAATTCTGTTCAAACCAATCTCTGAAAGTTAAAGATCCAGCAGGTGCCTCAGCAGTTCTCTCATCTTCACCCAACTGCTGAGCCCACTGCTCCAGCAAAACTTCTGTTTACCCTTACTAAAGCAGACCTTCAAAAAGTCCTCATCATTCCTAAACTGATCTTCATCACTTTCATCATACCCTCAATATTTCCTAAGCAGTTGCCTCAGCAGTTCCCTACCATCCAGCCAACTGCCAAGCCAACTGCTAGTTGTTCAAATCCAAGTTTCACCCAAAACAGAAAGTAGTTATACACTGATTACACAGAGGGTAAAGACTTCCGCTATGCATCTATAAATCTCTCTAAAGATTATAGATCAACTCTTTTAGAAGGGAAAAGTTTTTAAAGTTTGAAAAGCTTTAAAAGTCTATTCACCCCCCCCCCCCCCCCCCCCCCTCTAGAGTCTAGACTTTTACCCCTATCCGGGACCATCAGACTCTTAACAAAGGATGTGGGTAAAGCTTTGAAAAAAGGAACAACTAAATAAAGTGGGCATTATTGGGTTGTGACGTGCACTTTATCGTGGTGTGCACTCAAAATAATAATTAATACAACAATTATTTGAAGTAAGGTTCATACCAACTGGGAAAAGAATACTTCTCTTTTTATGTAACTAGTAACAAGGGGGATTTAAAGTTTGATTTGATTTAATTAATTAAATACGAAGATGAACGACTTATATGAGTTTAATTAAAAGAGATGAGGACTTGGTTTTGCTTTTATCCACTTAATGAGATGTTCGTCGATCTCGGTTATATCTTTAACTATATTCCTCTCGAATACTCAATCGAGGAGTATATCCAATTCATCGATGGTAGTTATTAATAACGAGACGGGTTCATTAATATAACTTACTACCGAGTCAATATAGAACATGCGCCGTATATTAACCCGATAGTAGCAATAAACTTAAGATGAAAACGATTGAGATTGATAACCTCAACACAAGCGGTTTATTGGTTTAATCAATATAATTAATTCCCCTTAGATTATTAACCATGAGACGCATGCATAATAATCCAAGTTTACTACCGTGAAACGACCGAACGATTAACAAGCGTATTCGTCGATCGGTTCTAATATTAATTTATATATGAAACAAAACTAGTTGATCCTTTAAGTAATGCTCAAAATATTAATATGAAATATGAATAGGAATTAATTAATATTCAAGGAAGAATATTAAAGAAGATAAATCCTACTATAACTAATGTCAAGATGTCAAGTAATTGTCATCTTAGCAACACTCCCCAACATTAATATACTGAGTGACGGACAGACGGCCACGTTGCCGGGCTGTCGGGTTGACTTTCAAAATTTTGAAATTATGCATTGTGCGGCGTGGAGTGTAGCGAGGCTACTGTTGGGCCGATACTGGGTGCAAACCCTAGCTCGATGGGATGCAGATGGGCTTCTGGGCTGGACTTCGGCTGGTGCTGGGCTGCTGGAGTTCACTGTTTTGGGCCTTTTGCCTGGTCAGCTTTGATAGTATTTTGGGTTTTGATGAATGCTGGGATCTTGGGCCTGGAATTTTAATTGTGATACTGCGTTGCAGTTTGGATTGGGCCGTTGTAGGCTGGAATTTTGATGCATTATATCTAGGTTAGATTTTTCTAGCTTAGATAGCCATTTTGATTTGTATTTGATGCATTGTAAAATGCTACTTTTTCGGTTTCTAATATACTTACATATTATCGAGAAAAAAAATATAAAGGAAGAAAATAAATACTACTATAACTAACGTCGAGATGTTAACTAATTTTCATCTTAGCAACACCCCCCAACATTAATATAAAGATAGTATTAAGGGAAAAATTAATATTCAAGGAAGAAGATTAAAGAAAATAACTCACAACTTACAATTCATTAAGCTTCAAAGTAGCAAAACCAAGATGGAAGAGTTTAGCTCCTCATTTGGAGACTAAACATGATAGAAAATATAAAGAAAACACTAATCTAAACTGAGCTAAAGGGTATATGTGAATTGGTGATTTTATTGGGAAGGAAAGGGGTATATTTATAGGCTTTTGGGAGCTGCAGGGTCTGATACCCGATCGGGTATATAGGATACCCGACCGGGTATCTTAGGAAATTGCCCAGAAAGGCAGAAAGTCACTTTTCTGGGCATACCCGGTCGGGTATGCCGACATACCCGACCGGGTATGTGACAAATCTTCACGAAAATTCGCTCCCACGATCATTTGTTGCCGAATTTGATTTGGACAATCGAATCAATCAAATACCCGATCGGGTATAGGCAATAACCGACCGGGTACATGAATATTTTTTCCAAATCGAAATCTTTTTTGTCTCCTTGCACTTTCCTTGATCTTTTAAGGTCCAATATTGATCCCTTGAATGATCTTTGACCTGTTTAGCTCAGAATAATTCTAATCCAAACAAATTACAAATAAAAAATGAAAATAAAGTATTACACCAAAAGTGTGTAATTTCCACAACTAGAACTAATAAAAACTAGTTAAAAATACAAACATACAATCAGAAATTACACGAATATCAACTCCCCCACACTTAGCTTCTTTACTCGTCCTCGAGTAAAGTTAAATGTTTAACAGTTCCAAGTTCTCAATAGTTCAATAGTCAACAAGAAAGAGCAAAAGACCACCAAGGATAAAACATGTTTTTTTTCTTTACATTGAGTTTTTAGCTCAATAAAAAAATAACAACTTCTTGGGTTTCATGGCCTTCTATGTTCATTTTTTCTTCACCTCTTTTATTCTTCTTTTCCGTCAAGAGATTAAATGATGTTCTGCAAAAACAAATATATCTCTCATATATCTCATTTTGCCTAGGAGCCTTTTCAGATTTTCATCCTAGCATCTCTTTTTGTTTTTCCATCCTTTCCAACTCACTCATTTTATTTTATAAGCCTTTTTTGCTTAGATTGCCCATTTTTGGGTTTTCAACCTAACTTGCATTTCTCTTCTTTATTTAAATTTTTTTTGTGAAGAAAATAATGCAAGTTACAAGGTAGAAAAATTAATTGCGTACCAATGAGTGACACCCTCTCACTTAGCTCGGAGCACTGTCCCTAGTGCTCGTTATCGCCATCACTTTTTTTTTGGGTTTTTTTGAAGATATAAAATTAATTGTGGTTTGGGAGAGGGGTGAGTGTAAGAGTTTATGGATTAGAGGGTATGTGGAGTAAGAGAAAAGTGATGAGAACAAGGTTAAGATTGTTTTGTGTGTGGGGATTGGTGGAGGATTTGGATAGATTTTTAAAGAAAGAAAGATATGGTTATGAGGGTTGGGGTGATTGGGGTGGGGTTGGATGGTGGTTTGAAAGATTAAAGATGAAAAGAGGTGAAAAGGAGGTTGTGTAGGGGAAAGAAAAAGAAAATAAAATAAAATAAACACACAATGATGTACCTCGCTTGGGTTGCCTCCCAAAAAGCGTCTTATTTAACGTCGTGGCACGTGTAACACCGTCCCCAAATGTATTTACTTTCAAGTAAATGATGTAATAAACCTTATGGAATGATTTATGAATTTACGAAGTTGTAAATTTTTATTAATTCTTTCGCGTGAATAGTAAATTTCACGTGGGGCCCACACCGGGAGCGGGGGCCGCCCGACATCCCTGAGACCATATATTTTATTCATCTTGGTCTAGATAATAAATATATAGTGGTGGATATTTCATTTGGGCCCTGGAAAGGCCCAGAGTTGACCGATTGGTCAAAAGAGGCCCAAATTACCGGTACTGGTAATTTAACAGATAATAGCCCGAACTGAATTTCGGAGGCTTATAGATTAAAGATGAGGAATGTATATTCATTATAAATGTCATAATGAGTAAGAGCACATAATATATTTTATTTGATCCGATAAAATAAAATATATTTAAAACAGTCCGAAAAATACAACTTTCGGGACAAATTGTACACATCAGGACGAAAAGGGTTGACCTCCCACATGGGTGGGGCCAACCCACATTTTTTCCCACTCAAATGGAGGGCTTGGCCGGATGGAGTGATAGAGAGGCATGGGAGAGGTGTGTGTGAAGTGAAATAAAAGGCATCAAACAAAAAGAGGTGGACCCCCATGTATACTCATTGATCAATGAGACAAAGGACAACCCCCATCCCCCTCTCTCCCTAATTTTCGGCCAGCCTTCATCCAGAAAGAGAAAGAGAGCTTTCCACCTTCCTTCTCCATTGTTGAAGAGAGCTCAACAAGAAGGAATCCCAAGAAAAGGAGCTAAAGTGCTAATAGTGTCAAAAGATTAAGGTAATGACCTTATCATAACTCTTCCTTTATTTTTTCTTCTACCATATGAAGTATATATCATGTGAAGGACCCTTGGTATGTTTCCACATGTTATGAGTATGGATTTATGGGTTGGAAGATGGTTCTACGTCCAAAAACGGACTTAGAAGCCAAAACGACCGGTTCACCGGAAAATAACCTTTTAGAGGTTATTTGTATTAATATGGGTTTTATGATTATAAAACCTTGTTAGGCACATGTAAAGGGTATTTCAAGTGATTTCACAAAGTTGGAAAAGTCACCGGAGTTGTCTCCGGAGTTGACCAAAAGTCGCCGGAGTTTCACCGGAGTTCAACCAAGAGGGGTAGAACTTCATAACGCTAGTTCAAGGTGAGTGGACGGCTTAATATCTTATAACTTTTGGGTTAATTATGAGATTACCTAAATAAATGTTATATGTGTTCATAACGATGTTTAAAAGATGTTTAAACATGTGATTAGCCAACACGGTTAAGTTTGTATAAGAGAAATTTAATTGTTTATGCATGGAATATGATATGAAGAATCATATAAAATGCACATTTGTTTGAAGTGTAAAAGAAGCACAAATTAATATTATTAACTTAATTATATGATGATTAAGTTGATATGTACAAGGCTTGAAATGGCGGTCAACGGCAACGTTGACCGATGGATAATGGATTAATTAATATCGGTTGATATTAGTTAATTATAAATTTATGTAAGTGCATGGCTTTGCATGGATTGTGATACATAAGCTTTATGTATTGAATTAGTTATGAATGACTAAGTATGATATAGACTCTATCTAGGTTGATAGGAGGTTGATCATAGGATTATATTTTGGTGGAGGACCCTAGGACTTACAAGTCATTAACACTCATATTTTGGTGGAGGACCCTAGGACTTACAAGTCCTTAACACTCATATTTTGGTAGAGGACCCTAGGACTTAAAGTCCTTAACACTCGGATTATAAATTGGTGGAGGACCCTAGGACTTAAAGTCCTTAACACTCGGATTATAAATTGGTGGAGGACCCTAGGACTTAAAGTCCTTAACACTTGGATTATAAATTGGTGGAGGATTCTAGGACTTAAAGTCCTTAACACTCGGATTATAAATTGGTGGAGGACCCTAGGACTTAAAGTCCTTAACACCCGGATTATAAATTGGTGGAGGACCCTAGGACTAAAAGTCCTTAACACTCAAATATAAATTGGTGGAGTACCCAAGGATTATGATCCTCAAAACTCATAGATTATGATATTGAAATAGGGACAAGGAGGAATCCTATACACTCATAGGTATATGGGTGGGTTGGGGTTTTTAGTCAAGAATATTGACTATTACTATTTTTCCAAACAAAACAGTGATCTACGGATCGGGTATTTCCCAAGTGTATACATACTAGTAAGTATTTCTTAACTTGGGGGAAAAGACTATTTACATAAGTATCAGTGTATCACCCTATGTTTGAGTCTTATACTTGAAACGCTAGTTATTCTATATTTAGCATGCTACTCGCTCGGTACTTGTACTGACCCCTTCGGGGGGCCCCCACCATTTTCAGGTTGAAGCTAGGGCTTGCTACCTGCACCTTCTTACGGGTGATATCAACTTCAGGAAGACGTGGTTCGTGCTTCCTTATTTTCTTTCAAACTACCGAACACATGCTGATGGATATTTGTTCTACTATGAACTATTTTTGGGGCTTGCATGCTCATGTTGTTGGCTGGTTGTGGCTTATGACTTACCGTTGAATATTTCCGCTATTCATTGATTTAAATGTGATGTTGTTATGTATGTTTACTACTAAGTATGGATGGATTATTTTCTCGAACGCCTTGTGTAATTAAGTGAGGTTGACTCGCGGGTGACGTCACTTAATTATACGGCGGTTGTACACGCGCTTGGATTGCGGTCTGGGGCATGACAATTAAGTGGTATCAGAGCCATTTCAGTTCTAAACTATATAATCAACCTCTCACAAAAGATTTTACAAAAGAGTTTTTACCGAAAACCATGAGCATTGTATTTTGACGTTTATAGGACTATTGGTGCTTAAGTTGCAAGGCCTCTAATTGTTAAGACGGTACCCTTAACAATTGGTATGGTAGTGACTTGGGCCAATACGTGTCTATAACGTTTTTCCGTCAATTGTCATTGATAGGGGTCTGACGACTCATCCATACTTCTTTTTTCAGAAATGGAGGGTAGGCGAATGGCAACGAGGAACAATCCGAGGGGGCAGGCTCCGGTATCATCCATGAGGGGTAGCTGGGCTGCGTCTCGGGGTTCAAGAGGAGGTCGTGGAGGCCGTGGAAGCCGTGGAGGTCATAGGTGATAACCGCTTCCGCGGCGTTGTAGTAAAACGGAGTTTAACCCTTCCGGATGGAAAAGTTTATCCCCGAGTATCGTGTCTCTGAGGAGTGGCGGAGGGAAGTGTTGGTTTAAATATCGGTCACCGGTTAGTACGAGTCGTTGCAAGCTTTCTCAAACGATTAATTGTGATAATGATTAAGTAAATAAAATTAAACAACAAAAGTAGTAGCGGAGAATTTAAATAAATGACATTAATGAGTAAACTAAAACTAGTTAACATGCAAAATAACTAAAGAGAGAAAATTAACTAATTAAAATATTAAACTAGCAAACATGTGGATGAGTAAAGTTTCGAAAATAAAATTCTTAAAGTTAAATTCAATGTGACTAGTAACGAAAAAAAAAATTAATTAAAAGTGGGGTCTAGATTTGGAATTAAGGATCTTGGGTGTCTTTGGACTATGAACAAATATGGAAAACTTTCTCCAATTTAAGAATAGTGATATATTAATTCTCATAGACAAGAACTTGATTTTAATTCCCCTAACATGTCCTATTTCTAGGCTTAGTTTAGGGTGTGTGAGATGTGAGCTAAATTAATTCCAAACTCATAGACAAGAAAGAATTAATCTTCCAAAAATTCACAAGTGAAGTGATCAATTTCACAAATTACTCTTTCAATTTCATCTCAAACAACTACTCACAAATTGGATAATTTTCCAAAATTCAATTCAATATTCAAGAACACCCATTAACCTTAACTTTATCCAAATCTAAACCCCATGGAAATTTAGCCTAACATGCTCATCAAAAGACTAACACAATTAATAATTAAAAACAATGACATAATCCATGCATTTAATTAAAACTGAAATTCGAACTAGTAATCAGTAATTCAAGAGTGAACTAGAAGATATTGAAACTAATACTTAATTCAAGAACAAGTTCATAAGCTTATTTAACTATGATTATAAGAAAGAAATCTAACATAAAACATTAAAGATAGAAATTGAAATAGAAAGATTGACAAAAGATTAACCGAATGTTGGTGTTACACTGTTACAGAAAGCTGCTCTTTTCCCTGGGTTCTCTACCGACTGCCGCTGTTATGGTTTTAGATCTTCCGGCCAGCTGCTCTGCCCTTGCCCTGCGACCAATAACTCATTCTCCCCAGCAGATCCTCCGAGCAGTGGACTGACTATCCCATCTGCGTTACTTTTCTACTTGCGGCCGAGTTTTTTTTTTTTTTTTTTTGTGGCTGGTTGCTCTCACTATTTTATCTTCCTTTTTTCTTTGGTTGTTGCTGATCCAGAGTGACTGAAGTTGCCCCCTCATTTCCGTTTTTGTTCTTTTGTTTGACATAACCCGCAACCATGTGCTGCTGCAGTGCTATTGATGTCAATCCCCTCTTTCTTTTGGGTGTTTTGTTGGCTGTCAAGCCTTGTTTCTTTTTGTTTTCTTTTTGTGCTGCTTTGTTTCTTTTTGTTGTTTTCTTTTCATTTTCTTTATTTTTGTTTTCTTTTATTTGCTGTTTTTTTTGTAACGCAGCCTTGCTGCAATTTTTGTGGGTTTTGCCTTTTTTTATAGTTTTTTTCATCAATTCAATTGTTAAAATATTAATAAAAAGCTAAAATTTGACAAATCACAAAATATAGATAACACAAATAAGAAGAAAAAAAGGCATAAAATCAATCCAACACTTGAATTAAACACAAATCACTCAAAAATGTAAATTTTAACACTAATTTTAAACATTAACCAAAATGCAACAAAAACGCAGAAAAGTGTATCAATTTCCCCTGGTTTTAACAAGAAACGCTATAAAAAGTGAGTGAAAATATATGAACAAATCAAACTTATCAATAGGGCTCAAACGGTGAGCGACGGCCACGTTAGTTCGGTGTATGAAACCAACACCGAAGACTACGACTCTACTTATGTTCCGGAAACGGAGCATGAGGAGACCCCATATGATGGGGGTGACACGTACACTGACGATGATGATGAAGAGAGTGATGCCAAGTTCGCCCAAATGGGCGAATGGCTTGAGTGGTATCAAAAAGAGAAACTGAGGAGAGACCTTAGGCACCAAGCAAGGTGTGGCTCTCGTGGTGGTTCGGGTCAAGGAAGCCGGGGAACTTCAAGGGCCACTCCTACGGCGTCACATGATGGGCGTGAAGGAGGTTTTTGTGTGAGAATCTCCAAGTACCTCAAGGAGGCTAGGGCCTTGGGGTGTAAGTCTTTTGACGGCACCGGTGACATTACGGTTGCCGCCGATTGGATAAAGAAGGTGAAGGATGCGGCAAAGGACATGCAAATTTCACCGGACGTGAAGTTGACTGTTGCTTCACGGCTCTTGAGGGGATAGCTTCCACGTGGTGGGAGAGTGTTGAAGGGAAATACCATGGGGAGGTCTCATGGTTAAATTTTGAGCAGGAATTCTATGACCAATACTACACCGACTATGAGAAGAACGTCAAGCGTAGGGAGTACACCAACCTCAAACAGAAGGAGGGTGGTTCTGTTAAACAGTTGGAGCAAGATTTTAGAACCTTGGCTAGGTTCTTGCCGGAGTACGCGATCAATGAGGACCGCATGGCGGAGCACTTTTGGGATGCCTTACTCTTGGACATCCGTGATCGGGCTACGTACTCGCGCCACATGACCTTTAGCGAGGTGGTGGAGCAGGGCCTTCTTGGGGAGGCTCAATGGAATGAGAGAAGTAAAGAGACGCCGAGGAGGCGAAAAAGAGAAAATGGCATAGTTCGGGGCCGCCCGAGCAAGCACGAAAGAATAACCACGGTGGGGGTGGTGGTACGTTCAAGGCGCCGGCACCACCGGCGAAGAAGAAAAAGGATGTTCGGTGGCACGCATCCTCCTCTCAAAATACGGGGCCTCCTAAGTGTGCCAACTGTTCAAAGAACCACTTCGGGAAGTGCAACGCACCCCCGAGGTGTTATCGATGTGGGAACACGAGCCACATGAAGGCCAATTGCCCACAATTGGGGGGAGGAGGAGCGCCGGGGACCGGAGGAGGAACCACGACGGGAAGGAACCGTGCGGGACCGTCAAACGGCAGCACGGGAAGAGGCGGTGCATCCACAAGCCATGCCGCCTCCGTCAACCAAGGTGGGACCCAAGCACAAGTGTACGCAATGACCGAGGCGGATGCGCGAGCAAACCCGGACTCCGTTGCAGGTAATACACTAATTTTCCTGTATTTCTAGGCTTATTTCGATCATATAAATCGTTTGGATTGAGTGCGGGCCACCCCGGGGTCGAACCCCGCGAATTCGGGGCGAAACGGGCTAAAAACAACTACGCGCGATCGCGCGTACCCACAGACGCACGACCGTGCGTACGAGGCAGTAGCCTCCAGCCCAATTTCGCACAGACGCACGACCGTGCGTGCCGGTACGCACGCCGTGCGTAGGACACACGATCGTGCGTAGCCGGCAGTAGCGTTCCTCGGATTTTTCACATACGCACGACCGTGCGTACCACCTAAGCACGCCGTGCGTAGACCCCTAGCACCCGAAAATTGATTTTTTCGCCCCGTTCTTCTACGTTTGGACCCCCGTTTGATTCCAAACATTAGTATGAACCTAATAATCTCCTAAAAGAGTGTAAAAACATTAGAAAAGGTATCTTACATGGTGTATAAATGTAGGAACATTAAAGATCAATGGTAAGTGTGCGAGGATCCTCATCGATACCGGGGGCACAACGCTCATTTGTGAGTGAGGCGTTCGCCGGGGGCCTTGACGTGCCATTGACGCCTATGACGCAAACAATGCTAGTCTCCACACCGTTAGGAGACGACGTGGAGAGAAATCATTACTATCCATCATGTGAGGTGGAAGTGACGGGTCAACCCTTGACTTGTGATTTCGTACCTCTAAGCATGTTGGAGTTCGATGCGATCCTAGGGATGGATTGGCTCGAGAAACACCATGCTCGAGTAGATTGCTACACCAAGATGTTGGAGCTCGAGGATGATCAAGGAAACACGCTATGTTTCGAAGGAGATCGGGGGAAACCTAATGCTTTGATCATATCCGTGATGAGAGCACGGAAGATGATGAGAAAGGGGTGCCACACATACCTTGCTTACGTGGTGGACGATACGAAGAAAGAAGTTGGCATCAAGTATGTACGAGTCGTGTGCAAGTACCCCGGACGTCTTTCCCAAGGACCTACCGGGACTTCCACCCGATAGAGAGATCGAATTTGTAATTGAAGTGCAGCCGAGAACCAAGCCCATTTCGATTCTTCCTTATCGAATGGCACCGGCCGAACTTCAAGAGTTGAAGGTCCAACTACAAGAATTATTGGACAACAGGTTCATCTGACCTAGTCATTCGCCATGGGGAGCACCCGTACTCTTCATGAAGAAAAAAGACGGTACACTAAGAATGTGTATCGACTACCGACAGTTGAACAAGGTCACAATCAAGAACAGGTATCCTTTACCGAGGATTGATGATTTGTTTGATCAACTTCGAGGGGCAATAGTATTCTCGAAGATTGACTTGAGGTCGGGGTATCATCAGTTGAAGATCAAGGAGAGTGACATACCTAAGAGTGCCTTTCGCACTAGATATGGTCACTACGAGTTTCTTGTGATGTCATTTGGTTTAACCAACGCACCAGCAGCATTCATGGACTTGATGAACCGTGTGTTTAGTGAATACTTAGATCAGTTTGTGATAGTATTCATTGATGACATCTTGATATACTCCAAGAGCGAGGAGGAGCACGAACATCATTTGGGGCTTATACTCGATCGGCTAAGGGAAAAACAACTTTTTGTCAAGTTCTCTAAATGCGAATTTTGGCTCAAAGAGATTGGTTTCCTCGGTCACGTCATATCCGGTTCGGGCGTTGCTGTGGATAACGCCAAGATAAAGGCTATCATGGATTGGGAGAGACCCAAGAATGTGAAAGAGATACGTAGTTTCCTTGGCTTAGCGGGATACTATCGTAAATTTGTTGAAAAATTCTCCGTATTGGCGTCTCCATTAACGAAGCTCACAAAGAAAGGGGCCAAGTTCATATGGGACGACAAGTGTGAGAAAGGGTTCCTAGAACTGAAGAAACGACTTACCGAAGCACCAGTCCTCGCCCTACCCATACAGGGGATAGGGTATGATATATACAGCATGCTAGCATCCAAGGGCTTGGATGTGTACTGATGCAAAACGGTAAAGTGATTGCCTATGCTTCAAGGCAATTGAGGAAACACGAGGTGAACTACCCTACCCACGACCTAGAGTTGGGGGCGGTAGTGTTTGCACTGAAGATCTGGACACGAGGTTAGACCTACATTGCTGGGTGAGATCAGTAGATGTCAGGTGTTTGATGAGGAGTGTCAAAAGATTCGTGAACGAATCCTTGAAGGACTCGTTGAGAACTTCCGAGTACGTGATGACGGTCTATTATTGTTTAAGGATCGTGTATGCATACCAAAGAATGAAGACCTCCAGAAGTCCATACTTGAGGAGGCTCATTCTTCAGCTTATGTTATGCATCCAGGAGGAACTAAGATGTACCGAGATTTGAAGGAGAGTTACTGGTGCTCAGGTTTGAAGAGAGACATCGCAGAATATGTGAGTCGGTGCCTTACTTTCCAGCAAGTTAAGGCAGAGCATCAGCACCCGGCAGGGCTTTTGCAACCACTTACCATCCCGGAGTGGAAGTGGGAGCACGTGACCATGGACTTCGTGGTGGGGCTACCATGAACAGTGAACAACTATGACGCAGTATGGGTAGTGGTTGATAGGCTCACCAAGAGTGCACACTTTTTGCCTATCAACATTACTTATCCTCTTGAAAGATTGGCCAAGCTCTACACGGAGGAAATTGTGAGATTACATGGAGTCCCGATATCCATTGTCTCGGATAGGGATCCACGATTCACATCCCGATTTTGGCCAAAGTTTCAAGCATCGTTGGGTACTAAACTAAAGTTTAGCACAACTTTTTACCCACAGACGGATGGACAGTCCGAGCGGGTGATACAGATTTTGGAAGACATGCTTAGGGCATGTGCTCTGGAGTTCCAAGGAAGTTGGGACAAGCATTTGGCTCTAGTGGAGTTTGCTTATAACAACAGTTATCAAACAAGTATCGGCATGCCTCCATATGAGGCATTGTATGGGAGGAAATGCAGAACACCGTTGTGTTGGGACGAGGTTGGCGAGGCCAAACTCGAAGGGATAGAGCTGGTTGAGATCACCAAGGCCAAGGTGAGGATCATTCGGGATAGACTGAAGGCTGCTCAGGACCGACAGAAGAGTTATGCTGATAAACGGCGGAGACCGTTGGAGTTCGAAGTCGGTGATGAGGTCTTCCTAAGGATTTCTCCTTGGAAGGGCATCATCCGATTCGTATCGAGGGGAAAGCTTAACCCCCGATACATAGGTCCGTTTGAGATCCTTGAAAGGATTGGGGCCGTGGCTTATCGTCTCAAGTTAACGCCTGGACTTGAGAAGATACATGACGTGTTTCATGTATCAATGCTGAAGAAGTACATACGAGGCCCGTCTCATATTCTTGAGAAACCACCGGTAGAGATCCGTGAGGATTTGCAATATGCGGTAGAGCCGGTGAAGATAGTAGGTCAACAAGTGAAGAAGCTTAGGAACAAGGAAATTCCTATGGTAAAGGTTCTGTGGAGAAGTGATCGGGTCGAAGAAGAAACATGGGAGACCGAAGTCTCAATGAGGGAGCAATACCCATTTCTTTTCGATTAGACACATGGATTTCGGGGACGAAATCCCAAATAAGGGGGGGTGAACTTGTAACACCGTCCCCAAATGTATTTACTTTTAAGTAAATGATGTAATAAACCTTATGGAATGATTTATGAATTTACGAAGTTGTAAATTTTTAGTATTTCTTTCGCGTGAATAGTAAATTGCACGTGGGACCCACATCGGGAGCGGGGACCACCCAACTTTCCCGAGACCACATATTTTATTCATCTTGGTCAAGATAATATTTATATGGTGGTGGATATTTCATTTGGGTCGTGGAAAGGCCCAGAGTTGACCGATGAGGCAAAATAGGCCCAAATACCGGTACCGACAATTTATCAGAAACAGCCCGGAAATGAATTTCGGAGACTTCTAAATTTACGCTTTGGAATATATATTATTTCAAAAGGACATTATGATTGAGAACACGTAATATATTTTATTTGACCCGATAAAATAAAATATACTTAAAACAGTCCGAAAAATACAACTTTCGGGGCCGAATATACATTTCGGGACACAAAGGGATGACCTCCCACATGGGTGGGGGCCACCCCACGTTTTTTTGTGCTCAAATTGACTAAATGAAAGCTGGTAGTACACTTGATGGGAGGGTGAGACAATTGGAGACATCAAAGGGGTCCCTCCCACCCTTATTAGCTAAATGGAACAAAAAGAACCCATCCCCCTCTTCCCTCATCATTGTACTTGGCCAAGGCATCAAGGAGAGGAAAGAGAGAGCTCTCAAACCAGCTTCCATTGTTGCAGCACGAGCTCAAGGAAAAAGTGGTCCAAAGGAGAGGATTAAAGAGGAAAAAAGTGGGGAAAAGTGTGAATAATTAAGGTAATGACCTTATTATAACTTCTCCTTTATTTTTTCTTCTACCATATGAGGTATATATCATGTGGACGACCCTTAGTATGGTTCCACATGTTATAAGTATGGATTTATGGGTTGGAAGATGGTTCCACGTCCAAAAACGGACTTAGAAGCCAAAACGTCCGGTTCACCGGAAAATAACCTTTTAGAGGTTATTTGTATTAATATGAGTTTTATGATTATAAAACCTTGTTAGGCACTTGTAAAGGGTATTTCAAGTGATTTCACAAATTTGGAAAAGTCGTCGGAGTTGGCCGGAGTTGACCAAAAATCGCCCGAGTTTCACCGGAGTTCAACCAAGAGGGGTAGAACTTCATAACGCTAGTTCAAGGTGAGTGGACGGCTTAATATCTTATAACTTATGGGTTAATTATGAGATTACCTAAATAAATGTTATATGTGCTCATAATGATGTTTAAAAGATGTTTAAACATGTGATTAGCCAACACGGTTAAGTTTGTATAAGAGAAATTTAATTGTTTATGCATGGAATATGATATGAAGAATCATATAAAATGCACATTTGTTTGAAGTGTAAAAGAAGCACAAATTAATATTATTAACTTAATTATATGATGATTAAGTTGATATGTACAAGGCTTGAAATGGCGGTCAACGGCAACGTTGACCGATGGATAATGGATTAATTAATATCGGTTGATATTAGTTAATTATAAATTTATGTAAATGCATGGCTTTGCATGGATTGTGATACATAAGCTTTATGTATTGAATTAGTAATGAATGACTAAGTATGATATAGACTCTATCTAGGTTGATAGGAGGTTGATCATAGGATTATATTTTGGTGGAGGACCCTAGGGCTTACAAGTCCTTAACACTCATATTTTGGTGGAGGACCCTAGGACTTACAAGTCCTTAACACTCATATTTTGGTGGAGGACCCTAGGACTTAAAGTCCTTAACACTCGGGTTATAAATTGGTGGAGGACCCTAGGACTAAAAGTCCTTAACACTCAAATATAAATTGGTGGAGTACCCAGGGATTATGATCCTCAAAACTCATAGATTATGATATTGAAATAGGGACAAGGATGAGTCCTATACACTCATAGGTATATGGGTGGGTTGGGGTTTTTAGTCAAGAATATTGACTATTACTATTTTCCCAAACAAAACAGTGATCTACGGATCGGGTATTTTCCAAGTGTATACATACTAGTAAGTATTTCTTATCTTGGGGAAAAGACTATTTACATAACTATCACCCTATGTTTGGGTCTTATACTTGAAACGCTAGTTATTCTATATTTAGCTTGCTACTCGCTCGGTACTTGTACTGACCCTTTCGGGGGGGCCACCATTTTCAGGTTGAAGCTAGGGCTTGCTACCTGCACCTTCTTACGGGTGATATCAACTTCAGGAAGACGTGGTTCGTGCTTCCTTATTTTCTTTCAAACTACCGAACACATGCTCATGGATATTTGTTCTACTATAAACTATTTTTGGGGCTTGCATGCTCATGTTGTTGGCCGGTTGTGGCTTATGACTTACCGTTAAATATTTCCGCTATTCATTGGTTTAAATGTGATGTTGTTATGTATGTTTACTACTGAGTATGAATGGATTATTTTCTCGAACGCCTTGTGTAATTAAGTGAGGTTGACTCGCGGGTGACGTCACTTAATTATCCGGCGGTTGTACACGCGCTTGGATTGCGGTCTTGGGCGTTAACGAACCGAGCTTTTATCGAACTATTCGAGTTCGAGCTTGGTTTCGAACCTAACGAGCCGAGCTTAACGAGCTTTCGAACTCGAACCCGAGCTGGGTTTTAAGTTCAAAAAATTAATCGAGCCGAGCTCGAACATAGTAGTATTCGGCTCGGTTCGAACTCGAGCCTATCGAACACCCTGAAATTATAAATATAATTTATATATAATCAAAATTTAAATATAATTAGTATGAATTTATGAATTTAAATATGATTATTAACGAACCGAATACTTGTCGAATCATTCGAGCACGAGCCTATTAACAAGTGTCACCTAAAATTTTAAATTCGACCATATTTTTCGAGCTCATCGAGCGCTCGGTTCGAACATCGAACGTCTGTCGAGCCAAACACGAGCCTCATTTGTAAAGCTCGCCGAGCTTCGAGCTCAAACCCGAACACCATTAATTCTTTATCGAGCCGAACTCGAGCTTTAGGTGTTCGGGCTCGGGTCGGCTCGTTAACAACCCTAACTGGGATATGCATTGTGGTGAATTTCTTTTACTTTTAAAAAAGTTGATGAATTTTTAAATTCAGACTTTTTTATGAATGCAATCTATTGAGTATTGACTTTTAAATCCATGAATAAGTTTATAGACTTTCAAAAAATCCATAGACTTCTATCTAGATCGTCATTACCGATCTGTCTGAATCTCGCCGCCGTTCGCCGCTGTCATCAGAGTTCTCCGCCACTGTCATCGGTCTGATCCGCCACCAACAAAATGATTTTGGTTATGTAAGGGCACTATGGGGCTATTAATTATATTAACTAATTAAATTAATTAAATTATGGGTAGAAATGTAATGCTTAGTCCTATTTAAAAAAATCAAACATATGATCATACTTTGAGAAGAATGCTATGTTTTAGTCCTAGTGTGGATAATTTTCTTCGTATATAATATGATAACATACAATTAAATAAAGAAATGAAACAAATGTAATTCATCTAGTCATCCAGAGTTCTACAAGAATATATGAGACATAAGCACCCAAATTTATTTTTATTAATAGGAAAACTCAAAATTTCGAGGAATGTTTAACAAACTCGGTCTCTTTATGATCAATTGTTATACTCTGTATTACACAACTCAATGAATAAGAACACTAATCACTACAAAAGCATTACACTCATTGCTACATGTAGTACGGACATAGGTACAATCAGATTTTTTCTGAATAATTATTGTTTCTTTTCATTTTTCGCTTGTTTAAATTTGTTTACCTATTTGTGATTAATTATTTTATTAATCTGAAAATAATATTTTTATTTGTTAACGGTTTAACGATAAAGCACAATAATGATTAATTTTCTCACTCTTAATGGTTAAGTGACATTGTGACAACATACCAGAATTGCACCGATATACTACTATTGATTTTTATAACGGTTCTTCCATAGAGTTGAATTGATATTGGACTAACAGTTCTTCAAATGGTTCCCTACAATTTTCTTTGTAAGACGATATATCAAAAATATTTTTTTTTAGTTTATCCTGTGAAAAAATATTAATGTAGAATCTCCTTGTTCAATTTTATTTATCGAAAAATGATACTCCCTCAATCCATTTAAGATTATCCCATTTTCATTTTCAGAAAATCCCACTAAGACCGTCTCATACCAAATTTAGTAAAGTTTGTATGACTCTAAATCATTTTTATTTTATTCTTATTTTATCAAGTTAGTATCAATCACATAAACTCACTTTTATTAAAAATAATGTCACCTCTCATGTCACAATGTTAATCGGACGAAGATAGTAAAAAATATGAAAATTTCATTTTCAAATCTTGCATATTTAGACCATCCTAGTACCCACCTCCCGACCTAGCCAGTACTAGTCCAAGACTAGTTGGCCGTTTTTTTATCTTAGATAAATAATTAGTCAAATCCAGTGTTATTCTGCGAGCAGATTTATGCGTACTTATGACGAGTAAAAGGCAACACAAAAGTCTATAGAAATCTCCGGTGAAAAGAATAGACAATAGTAGAGAATTAATGTACTAAGAATTGACTTAAAAGTCCACGAGAATGTAGAATTTTAGAAGTCAATATGAATGAACGAAAGTTTGAATACACCTAGACTTTTTTAGACTTTTAAAAGTCTTCATTGAACACAGCTAGACTTTTAAAATCCATTGACTTTCAAGATTTTGCCACTAATTCCTAATACAATACACATGAGGAAGAGTCGTATCACAAATTCACAAGGCAACTTTTATAATTTTCAGAAGTATAGAAGTATTGCATTACATTATTCAGATCCTCCAAACTTGAGCAATTAATTACAAAGCAATAGGAGGAAGACTCTATCACAAGGAGTGACAGACAAAAAGACTAATGCCAGTTTGCTCCCCCCCCCCCCCCCCCCTCTATCTATGCATATACGTGCATGCAAATCGGTTACACTTGTGGGAAGGGCTTGCATCATCTAATCTACTCTATACCGGTTTGTGATCATTTGATTGCCCAACCCCTTCATCTCCTCTTCATTCTTTACCGATTTCGATCATTTCATGGTCAACCACTGAACAAGAAACTCAAGTGTTAGTGTCCACTAATCTACAACCAGAAGGGGCTATTTTATAGTAAAAGAATAATCAACCGAGCACTTGGTTTCACACGTGGAAGATCATAAAGCATAACATTGAATGTATACCGTTAATAATTAGCAGAAAATATTTTGACTCTATTCGATATCCTTTACAGCGTCCTGCATCAGACAGAATGTTAAAATGAGATTCTTAACAAAGACATAATCTAAATTGTGTTTTTAATTTAGGGATGAACGCGTTTACCTTAGCGAGCCGCGTTATATAAGCTGCAGCTGCTGCAGTTAATAGTAGGCCTAATCCAAGGGTCAAAACACCCTTCCCTCCTCCTAGGGCAATCTCAGACCCATCTTGCTGCTCAAAATAGTACCATATGTTGGGGTTTGTTCGTGGCATAAAATTTATAGCGTCTATATTAATTGTCTAAATTCTAAAACTATTAATGGATTTTGTTTGTGGCATGAAATTTATAGCGTCTATATTACTTGCCTAAAGCTATTCATGGGCACATTATTAGTTTCAGAAAATAGAGCACCAAATAGCAATATTGTAAAATGCGATTAGTCAGGAGTCAATGTTAGTTAAGTGGGATCTAGGTGATATTAGGAATTGTTATTAAAATTTTGAATACACTACTGATTCTATTTTAAATAAGATATACTTAGTATTGGAATAGACTATCAGAAAGATTCCGACCAAGCAACAAAATACCAGATTCATATTCCAGTGAAGAAAATCAGTAAATATCACAACCATTGATGTCGGACCACAAAGATTCAGACCAAAAGATCAGATCAAATCATGTTATTCATTTGAGGCGGAGAAAAAATCTTTAGGCGGGGCCTAGTGCCTAGCTGTCTAAGTGGAAACTTTTAAGTACAATATTGAGCAGGTGCACAGTCACTCGACTCACTGAGGCTGCAAGAAAATGCCTCATTGCAAAATAAGTAAACACACCCACACTGCAAGGAATAACATCTACACATAAATAAACGAAAAAACTGAAGCAATTACTTACAACAATTGCACGGCCTAATGCAGCTGCACTCACATAAGCCCATGTGCCAGGTAGCATACCTAACCAACTGCATGTAAATATTCAAGTGATTGTCCAAGAAAAGATTCATAACACCTAAGAGTTAGGATACCCATAAGGGGACTTCAAGGTAGCATAAGATTCAAAACTCCTGATTTCTGAAAATACTTATCACTCTTTGTTACACATGCATGAAGCAAAGATGAACACACATGAGTTCTAAATCATGAAAGAGCACGACACCAGATGGGTTGATGCAGCCACTTTATGATAAAACAGTCTTTCAACTTTTGCATGTCAATTAACATCTAAACACTAACCAAATATGTAAATAATAATTATCACAATCTTATAATGGCAATAAACATGGATGAGTTCCAGGGCTTTAGCTATAATCTGATAGGTACTCAGATGTTGTAACAGTAAATTGATCAGTAATATTGCTGTAAAAGGCAGAAACGAGGAAGACGATACAGATGAGGCACTTCGAGAGGCACTCGACTCTCCAAAAACGATGTTCCCAAAATCCAAAATCTGACTAACGACCCCTTTTCTACCCTTCCCATTCTTATAGTTATTATATCCTAACAGGCCAGCCCACATTTTAAGACATGGCCCGGGATTCTTATTTAAACAATACCATACTTATTTAATATCAAACTATAACTACTATTATTATTCTCTACTGCCCAGGGCCCTATCATAATGACAATGTATATGCCAAGTGAACTTCATTATCATACAAGTTTCTTAAAAATTACCCAGGACACTTCTTTCCACTTAAGTGCCATTTGCACTAAAATTTTGCTACTCATAAATCAAAACAATCATGCCATGATAAATTAAAAACAAAACATGTTCCGGGATCATTGAAATTGTAAACAGAATCACAGACTTTTAGGACATAATAATGAATAGGAAACAGACCTTCCTAAAACATATGGTACGAACTTAACAGAAGTAAGCCCATACAAATAATTCCCAAGAGAAAATGGAAGCAAAGGGCTCAGTCGGAGAAGAGTAACAACTTTAAAACCATTCTCTCCAATAGCATTGTCAATGGCAAGAAACTTCTTGTTCCCTTCAACTAATTTGAGGATGCGATCACGAGCAAAATACCTGGCAATTAGAAATGAAACACTTGCAGCCATCTGAAAGAAATGGAAGAAATGAGTTTAAGCCTATGAGGTAATCACAACCAATTCTTCCGATCAGCTTGGATGGAGGGTTTTGGCGGGCTAAATCTATATCTTGATAAATCTTTGAGATTTATACAAGGAATAACAGAACAGGTGTCATATAAGACTCCAATCACCCATTATTTGTTTTTGGAAACATTCTATTTATGAAGATATAAATTAAGACATCAAAAGCCTTTCTATCTAAAACCCTCAATCCAAACTAACTCTAAAGGATCTTTAGACTAGAAACTCAGAAGCTTACTGTTCCACTGATAGAAACAATAATGGTTCCAGTGACAGAACCAAAAAGAAGGCCAGCAGTGAGGGTCAATGGGATGGCCGGTATTGCAAGGATCTAAACAAAAAATGCAAGGAAACGATAGGATTAGCCGAATTATAGGAGCTTAAGATCAAATGTAACAATTACCATTAGTATCCCTGTAATGCCCTTGATGCGGGCCTAACCGAAAGAATCTTGGTTGGGTTTAATTTGGACTTAGGGATTCCCCTTCCGCAACAACCCGCTCAATTTGGCTGGACCAGCTTGGGTGGGGTGGGGTGTAACTATCTTTTCATCGGGTTATGAATATAACAACTACTCAACTTTCCACAAATCACTGTTATTCTTCTCGTGACAAGTATTTACAAGTATTTACTTCAAGTATCTATCAGTTGGTTTTGCGTGAAAGAAGCATATAATTATGCATCAATAAAGTTTTGTCTTTTCACAAAGATAAATCTAGTAAAAGAACCTTTAAGCCATCTTGTAAACATATACTACCTCTGTCCCTTAAAACTTTGCCAAGTTTGACTGGCACGGGGATTAATAAAATAAAATTGTGTGGTAGAGATTTGTGTAGAGGAGAGAGAATTAACTAGAACCACAAATTCATTACTTAAAAGAGAAAGTGGCAAAGTTAGTGGGATGGCCAAAAAAGGAAAGTTGACAAAGTTTCAAGGGACAGAGGGAGTAATAAAAGAGTAAATCTTACTTCCAATGCAGCATAAAACACAACAAAGAGTGCATATCCAGCTGGCCCGTGATCTGCGATGTGCCAAGCCATAGAAAAGCTCAAGTGAAAAACTTCAAAAAAAGGTGAAAAGCTGAGCAATCAACCCAAGTATTTTCAAAGTTTTCATACAAAATTCTCAAGAAACAAATTATGGTTGAATCAGCCGATTTATCAAGGGACTTACAGCTATTCCCAAGATCACTTCACATGACAAAAGAGGTAGCCTTATTTCAAAGCTCTTATTGACAAATTAAACCCTTTTGGGATCATTTGTAAAGTTGTAATCTCATGGCGGGGCCGAGGGGGTCGTGATGAAAATTAATGTTAAAATATGTAATGACACATTGAGAAGTAAAGGGAAACACGGTGCACGAAGGCATCTCCGCAAGGCAAGGATCCAGGGAAGGGTCCCAACACAAGGGTGTATAAGGGGTACGCATTCCCTAATCAAATTTTGACAAGAGGCCGCTCTCAAGACTTGAACCTATGACCTTTGGTCAGTCACGCAGCAACACCTTAACCGGTGCGTCAACCCGCTAACAATAATCCCGACTATTGATTATTTTTGTATAATCCCAACTATATGGACCCTCCGCCAATAATGGTCCATGACCAGATATTAAGAGTAAAAATTAAGAGTGAAAATTAAAATATGGGATTATTTATAGGGATTACCTGCTATATCTCTTCTCATCCACTTTGGAAAATATAGAAATTTATTTATAGTCGGTCACGCCGGACCATTATTGGCGGAAGGTCTCTAAAGTTGGGATTATTTTGAGATAATCGATAGTTGGGATTATTATGAGCGAACCGCCAATAGTTGGGATTATTCTTATCAATTTTTCCTAATTTAAGGGATTGGTCATTTATATTGATGCACTTACTTTATTTACGGATTACGATAGTATAATTTATTATAAATAAAGGTCCTGACACTAGAGAAGGGATCATGCCTAGAGTTATTATACGAAGTTATAAACTTAGAATAGTTGGGCAGATATTCATCTCTGTTAGAGGTTTCCTTCTAAGTTTACTTTGTCTTTTTCATCCTTTAGCATTTCTAGAATAAAGAATAAATATCTATTATGGAGATTTACTCCTGCTCCAGTCACATTACTCTGAAGTTGGTCCGACCTGTGGCTTAACGATGCAAACAACTCGCATGGATGAACGAGTTGAAGCATTAGAGAAGAGTCAGGATGCATTCCGCAGGGAAGTCAATAAGCAATTCATCGGTATTGAGGAATTCCTAGCCTACTTAATAGGGTTACTGAATCATTGGTCACCATCCAAAGGGCAGTGCAACTCCAACACTGTCATTCAAGATGCTTCTGCCATTGATTCATCAAAGGCGAAACCCAAAGAAACCACTTCCCATCTCTAGATGAAGAGATCCCTATTAAAATACCAAGATTCTCTGGTATTGATCCCATGGAACATGAGTTGCTATTTTCAACGACATTCATGCATGTACGCAGATCAACCACATCACTTGGAATGTGAGTTGCTATTTTTAGAGACATGATGACTCATGGGCAGTGACAACAATGCCAAGGATATTAAAAGTAACTGGCCATCAGAAACGTGACAGAGTTTAGCTGATGGGAGAACACAATTCGGACCACCTAAACAGTCTCCCTCATTCCACCCAAAGCCCAAACCCGATAAATCCACCACACCGCAGCCAGAAAACCATCCATTGGTGCATACCACTTTATCACATGGTCAACCACAACATTTGACACAATTACTAATAAAGTTGTTGAAAAAGTAAAAGTTGTGGTTGAGATTTGAGTATAATAAAGTGAAATGTTGTGGACCACATATTTCCTTCCAAAAAAGGAAATGTGACACTTATTTTGGGACAACCCAAAAAGGAGAGTAGGATGGGTAAAATACTAAAATGGGACGGAAGGATTAGTTTTGGAAAAAACCCAATTTAAAGTGGCTCTAGTGGTAGATAACCGCGAGGATTTAAATGAGATTCTCAGGCAGCTCTGTTATGATTTAAAGTGGGCTCAGCAGTGCATGACTAAAGTTGCCAATGCGAAATTCACGACTTGGAATTTCATGTAGGTGAAAAAGTCCTCCTTAAGCTACATCTACACACGCAGACCACAGTTCAGAAACGAATCAACCAAAAACTAGCCCCAAGATATTTTGATCCTTTTGTTATCATCCACAAATTAAGTGCAATTGCTTACAAGCTTGCACTTCCTCCATCGGCTAAAGTTCACCAGGTTTTTCATGTCTCCCAACTAAAACGAGTTACGAGAGAACATCCGGTTATAGTACAGGTTCCTGAGGCGCCTTGCATCTCTGGAAAAAACTGCATCGATACCCAAACTAGCCTTTCTAAACCTTTGTATTAATCCAGTTCTTCTATCATTTTTAACCATTAAATTGACGGAATGCTTATGATATTGTCATATAAATGCCACAAGTGTATAGCAATTTATACTTAAGACATTGACTACTTAAAAAAATCCACCTTAAGAAAAAGACCAAAGAATTTTTTATGGTGGAAGCAACTCCACCTGCTATGCATTTTCTTACAAACACTTCATCTAATAATAATAATAACAATAATAATAATCCTTGTTTTATTATTTAATTTTGTTTGCGTGTCTCCATATAATCAAGATGTTTGATTCTATCATATGAAAATAAATAGGGAAAAGTACGGAAAATGTACTTGTGGTTGGACCCGTTTTCAGATAGGGTCATGTGTTTCATCCTTTATCAAAGTGATTCATGTGTTTGAATTCCGTTATCACAGGAGCGTAACGCCGTTAAAAACGTCTGAAAAAACCCGCTAAAAGTAACTCCAATTTTCAAAAGTGCCCGGAAAATTAAAATAAAAATATCGGAAGGTGCGCCTCAATAAGACGACCGCTAGGCCATCTTTCTTTTTTGTTTTTTGCCACCCTTGTCACCGGAAAGTCCACCAAAAAAGTGATATTAGCGAAATCATTTTTAAAAAATAATTGAAACAGATTTGAAAAATCCAGAGGCGAAGGTGGTTTGGAGGTCATCTTGACGAGGCGCACCTTTTGGTATTTTTCTTTTAATTTTCCGGGCACTTTTGAAAATCGGAGTTACATTTAACGGTCTTTTTCAGACGTTTTTAACGGTGTGACCCTCTTGCGATAATAGAATTCAAACACATGAACCACTTTGATAAAGAATGAAACACATGACCCTATCTTAAAACAGGCCCAACCACAAGTACTTTTTCCGTACTTTCCCCAAATAAATATGTGATACATATATTATTTTTTAATCCAAATAACTAAAGCCCAACCACATGTGAAACCAAATACTTGCTTTAGAATGGATGGAGACTGATTTACTTAAACTTTTTGAAAGAAACTCATCTGCTAAACAACCCCAGTTAAATAAATGTTAATAAGATCATTGTTTCTAGGCTCTGTATGGCTCTTCTTTTCACCAAGAAACATAACTTGCTTTTATGCAATTTGCCCTAATTGTAAATTAAGTTAATGATTGGTCTTATAACACTTTTTAGACACTGAATTACTTTGCAAATGAGTTTCTCTACAAAAGACTTTGATCTCTTTCTTGCATTTTTTAAACATGATTGATGAATTAAATATAAGTTGCTAGCTACGTGGTTGTTCACATGGCAATATGTTTCATGTTTCACCTACCGTCAATGTAACAACAAAAACTGACAGGACTAGATTGATGTGGGCTAAATAGAATAAGAATTTAAATGATAGATTTATTAGTTTGAGGACCAAAATGATATGGTATGATAGTTTAAGGACCACTTACACTTTTTACCCTGTAATAAACTTAGAATAGTTAGGTAGAGATTCATCTTTGTTGGAGACTGCCTTCTAATTATACCTTGTCCTTGTCATCCTTTATCATTTCAGAAGGGAAAATCACATTTTTGATCCCTCTATTAGTTACCATATTGAAATGTCAGACCGTGTTTTTGAGATTATTAATGTCATCCCCAGTGAATTCATTGGTAGACTAGAATTGGAGATGGATTATAAACGGCGGAGATGACATTTACAGCACATTTGTCAATTCGGTGGTGACGTTTACAATCTAAAAATGGGTCTAAATTTCAATATGATGACTAATTGAGGGACCAAAAGTGTGATTTTCCCTTTCAAGAATCAAGAATGTTTATAATTGTAAAGACTTTATTATTGAAGCATTACCCTACCAATTTCAAAGGTAAAAAAATTAAAAAATTCCAGTTGTTAGGCTATATCAAATTCACTTTCTTCGTGTCCATATATGACTGAATAAGTCCCAACTCCCAAGTATTGTATCAAGAACTTAAATCCTTGAATTATTTATAATTGGACCCTCCATCTACATGGTGCCATGGAGTAATGACCAATTGGGGATTTCGGGTAACAAATATAAATACCAAGGACACACAAACGCAGTGACAGTGTGACGCAGATGTACAAAATCACACATGAATTGGGATTGGATGTGCCGAATATTACTTGTCTGAATATACCTTCAATGAAGACAGACAATTGGTTCAGGAAGGTATTGATCTGATCTTTGTAGAGATAACTCGCAATCCCAAGCCCACCAACCATACCCACAAGTAGAAGACCAGCCAAAATGGCACCTTTAACGGCAGTGTCCCCATCCAAGCTCTTACCATCACTACTATCAGCAATATTATCCTCTCCTTTTGGTCCGAAATTTAAAAGGGTCCTGAACTTCTCGGGGGCTGTGGAGGGAGCCTTGGAAAAGGTCTCATGCTTCTTGGTTTCCTTGAGAGACGAACACGGTTTCAATAACTGGAACTTCCCACACTTGAAGCTACTCAGAAACGCACAAAAAGAAGTAGGGTGTAAAGATTGAAACTTTGGGTTATGTAGAAGATGAGTGATAGGATACGAAAGGGTTGGGCATAGGGACATTGATCTACTCAAACAGATGGTGGGCATTGCTAGTTGCAAGTAATGAAAGGAGATGGTGTTTTCTAAGCTCTTTCCTCCATCAAGAGAAAAAAGTGTTTGGTAGTTAGGTTAGTCGTTTAAAAAAAAGGGGGATTTGATGATTACTCGTATACATTTAGGCTTTGTTTGTTATTGCCTATTCGGGTTTAAGGGGTGTTTTTACTTGTACTCTAATTTGCTGGTCTGGTCTGGTCTGAACTGGTCTGGTCTCGTAAGGTCTGGTTTCTTTGTATTTTTATAACTATCCAAGTCTGGTCTGTTCTGATCTGGTTTGAACTGGTCTGATCTGGTCTGGACTGGTCTGGTCTGGTCTGGGGCAAATTACAGTCTAAGTAAAAACATCCTAATTAATGCACCAAATGTCAGTGATATAGAAATTCAGTGTATTAATCCCCTGTAATTTAAAAATGCGTCAAACTTCATTGTTTTAATTAATCATGCGCAAAAACCCATTTATGAATAAATTTATGATTTGAAAATCACTTTTTGTAATATTATGACTGAATATGCAATTAAATATGTCTAAATCTGTGAATCATAGAAAAAGTGTTAATCATTTTTCTTTTATTTGACAATTAAATTTGTTAATAGAAGAGATTTTGTGCACGATTAATTAAAACACAAGAGGATTTGACGCATTTTTTAAATCACATGGGACTAATGCGCCGAATTTCTATATCACAAGGGTGTTTGATGCATTAAACTCTTGCTATTGCTTAACTTTTTTTTATCGAAAGGTGCTTATATCATTAAAATAGCATTCAGCAGGGGTACAAGAACATAAAAGGACCACATTTAACCATCCGCCCTTGGTCGAGACTCTGAGTTAATCATTTTTGGGAAAACAATATAACTCGCTAGACCTAACTTGAGCAAATTAAAGCCAACGACGATTACCGTAGACCTCTCAACCCTCAAACCTAATGCAAGAGTTTTACAGCAGAAGAAAGAGTAAAAACAAAACATAATAGTCTGACCATGGAGTAAAACGAAAATTAAATTGACAGAGCAATCGAATCCATGCTTCAAACATCATCATCGGCTGTGGCTTAGGAGGAGGACGGATCATCAACCTTTCATCTTGTAACACTCCCTGCAAACTCACCACCACAATTCCCCATAGGCATCTCCTTAATCCCTGTGGTTATAGCACGACTACACGAGTGAACCCGGAAATCATGCTTACCTCCCCAATCGAAACTAGTGGCACAAGCAAGGAGTCCATAACCCGAGTAAAAATCACGATCCAAATATGCTTTTGTCTGCTCACCTTCCAAAACGCCCGAGTCCACGAAGGCCCGTAGTTCCTTCTCAAAGCCCGCAACTTCACCCACAAAGAAAACTGTCTGCGGCCCGCAGCTTCACCAAGACAAGCAGATCCGCTGAGCAACTCCGACCGCAGCCTCACCGACGAGACACCAGACCCCCACCCGACCTTAGCTTGATGACAAACTGGTGATAACGAATCAAAGAAAGCAAAACCGATCTTCGATCGATAAAGATCGAAACCGGATAAACGACTTAGCGGCACAAACCTTAGGAGTAGACCATACTCTCAAAATCTGCTATTGCTTAACTTTTTACAAAGTGATTTTTGAAAAAGTGATTATGATAAAAGTTGTGAGTGTTTTAAAATAGAGGTGATTAAAGTGAAAAAGTTAAAGTTGGAATGTTTGATAAAAAAGTGATTGTGAGATTCTAATTTTCGGAATATACAAAAATATCCTTACCTTCATTAATCAACTCACCCTCCCCTGCGAGTCGGCGACACAACTTTCTCATATACACGCTCCTCCAAGATTATTTTCCAAATTTAAAGTTAAAATCAAAATATGCTTGTGATAATCCCTCAATTTGTTATCCATTGAGGTTTGTAATAAAAAAAATCAATTTTGCAATATCTCTTTTAAAGATGTTACTGATAGCTACGAAGAGAAAATCTCCCTGGATTCTTTATTAAAGCCATATAAGACATAGAGTATCAATTTTGCAATGCAGACATCACCAATGCCTTTTCGATGGGGAAAGAGAGCATTTTAGCTGGAACAACCTTCACGGCCCAACTTTTTGATGGGGATGTGCGACACAGAGACGGAGAAGACAGAGATATAGAGGGAGACTGCGACAAAGAGATATCTGGATATTTGAGAGGGGTAAAATTGGATATTAGGGGAAAGGGGATGCATTTAACTACCCTCAAACTTGTTTTTATTTATCAATAAACCAAAAAAGGAGACAGAAGCATGGTAGAAGGTGCTTACAACTTTTACCCAATAATCACTTTTATTTCTTTTCCAAACACTCAATAAACCCAGTTAGAAAAATAATTGGAAAAATTGACAAGAATAATCCCACCTTTCATTGATCTTCTCATAATAATCCCACCTTTAAATAATCCCAAAATAATCTAACCTTTGCACCTCATCTTCTTTCATTGGACCCTGACCAAGTTTTTTACCTTTTTTAAAAATCTTATATAAATAATCTCACATTTATAAGGATATAATTAATAAGTGAAAGGTGAGATTATTTGTATAATTTTCAAAGAAAGAGTAAAAAACATGGTTAGGGTCCAATGAAAGAAGGTAGGTGCAAATGTGAGATTATTTTGGAATTATTTAAAGGTGGGATTATTATGAGAAAACCAGTGAAATGTGAGATTATTCTTGTCAATTTTTCCAAAATAATTTTAATCTTGATTATATTGACAAGAGTTAAAAGCCAAAAAGTTATGGAGAAATGGAAACTAATAATCCAACCTTTTAGCGGTCTTCTTTTAATAGTCCCACCTTTTCGTTATTCATGAATAATCCAACCTTTGCACCTCATCTTCATTCACTGGTCCTTGACCGGTTGATGACATGCTATTCCGAGTTATTTTCTTATCTTTGTAAAATGTTATCTTTGTGAAAGGTGGAATTTATGGTATAATAGTTTGCAAAGATAAGAAAATAACTCGGAATAGCAGGTCATCTACCGGTCGGGGACCAATGAATGAAGATGATGTGCAAAGGTTGGATTATTCATGAATAACGCAAAGGTCGGACTATTAAAAGAAGACCGCTAAAAGGTTGGATTATTAGTTTCCATTTTCCCAAAAGTTATCTATCCCTCCTTTGTCAAACGCATTGTAAAAAGTTCACAGCCTTCAACTTATATTATCAATCGCGCCTAATATTGTGATCGCATTGAGACCTGTAAGAAGAAGAAATAAACAAAATGAATGGAGCAAGAATTGCCTCTGGATTGATTAGAGAAAGCTGTTGTAGGAAGCTCAGGCCAAACCGTTTTTCACCCAGAAATTGCTACTGCACTACGCCTTCTACCAATCTTCCTCCTCGGCCTCCTCCACGATTCCCTCATTCTTCAAAAAAGGTGCTTTCCCTGCGCTTTATTCTCTCCATCTACTTATTTATTCTTACGCGCGCATACATGTTCTTACTGAGTTACTTTCATTGTCTATTGATGAACTCATTGTACTCTTTATTTTTCAATTAACAATAAAAAGTTCACGGAAGTCGAGGAAACAAGGGCATGAACTGCATTTTTCTGATAATAGGAGTGAATTTGAACTTTGGTATCGGTAATATGATAATTTTTTTTATCTTGATGGGGGCATAAGTCTGTTTTGTCCACATAGTCGTGGTGTGGGACTTGGAGGCTGACAGAGGGGAGAGTTAAACCTAGGACAACCATATGAGTAATACAACTGATGTTCATCCTTATGCCGGGAAGAAGGTTCTATGCATTGTGCGCAGGAAGATGGAGGGCATTGTAGGTTTTTGACAAAAAATGTGAAGGGATTTGTAGTCTCTAAAAGAGCTAGAAAGGGTAAAACTTGATTCAATTTGTCTGATATAGTTATAGTTTGAAAAGAAACCATGTTTAGGTTTGTATCACCTATGGATTTAAAATATGCCATGGGCTTGTCCCCGTAAACCGGTGACTAGGATGCGTGACATAAATTCTATCCCATCTGTTTTGCTAAGGCTTACCACATAAGTTGATCTGCTTTTATAAAAATCAGGTACTTTTTATAGTTAAATTGATGCTTGGTCTTTCTGTTTAAATTGCACCACACAACTTGTGTTTCAGAACTTGTTTCTCTCATTTATTATTCCAATATTCCCTAAAGAAACCTGAGTTCTTCCTCACAAAAAGTGAGGATTTCTTTCACTACATATCATTCAACACATGCTCTAGTAGGCATTTTTCTTCTTCTGTGCAATTTGCATGTATTCATGTGTTCATCTTCATAAACTGTAGGGAATGTTGTTTACCGGAGCTACCATTGGTCTAGTAATAGCAGGAGGAGCTTATGCTAGTACAGTGGATGAAGAAACTTTCTGGTATTAGATTTGAATGATCAAATGAATAATTTCTTACAACACTACTTTGCAAATATCTGTATGATGATTGATGAAGCAGAAGATGCGGAGTAGATGTAACTTATCTTGCAAACATGTATTTGTGCAGTGGCTGGCTATTCTCGGGAACAAAACTTGTAAATCCCTTTTTTGCACTTCTGGATCCTGAGGTAGCCCACAGACTGGCTGTTTCAGCTGCTGCTCGGGGGTGGATCCCTGTAGAGAAAAGAGAAGACCCCATTGTATTAGGCCTTGAAGTTTGGGGGAGGAGGTTCTCAAATCCTCTAGGCCTTGCTGCTGGTTTTGACAAGAATGCCGAGGCTGTTGAAGGTTTACTTGGGTTAGGCTTTGGCTTCGTGGAGGTTGGCTCAGTCACACCCATTCCTCAGGAAGGCAATCCAAGGCCTCGTATCTTCAGATTGAGGGAGAACGGGTAAATATGATATAAAAAGTACTACCTCCATCCCGCTAACATTGGGACATGAGGATGTGATGCGGTTATTAAGAAAAGTGGGTTTATGTGGTTGAATTGATGCGGTTATTTAGTATAATAAGAGTCTTATTAAATAATTTTAATTGAATTGATAAAGCAAGAATAAAATAAGAATGATTTAGAACCACATGAATTTTACCAAATTTAGTATGAGACAATCTTAGTGGGACGGACCGGAAAGGAAAGATGAGACAATCTTAGCGGGAATGAGGGTGTAAATATTTAAAAATTGTACTTCTGTGCACAGTTAACTTCTTTTACATATATGAACATGTGTTTTTATTTCCATCATTTCCACTGGAGCCAAAACTCATTATTTTTTGGCTTGAGAATATGATGGAATAAAACAAAATGACTCACTAAACTGTCTGCGTTTCTTTGTTATGAAGCAATAGTCAGTTCATGCAATTTTCGACGCGATTTTCGTCACGGGTCATCCAAAAACAGTCTCTTTGTGCTTTAGTTTAGGAGTAAGGCTGCATATATCTGACCCCCCCTACTCCACCTTAGGTGGGAGCCTTTGCGGCACTGGGGTAATGTTGTTGTTATTGTATATGAACACGCGTTTTGTATATAATACTGATCTTAATGTGCTTGAGTGGTTTTCTTTACAGTGCTATAATAAATAGGTGCGGCTTCAATAGTGAAGGAATTGTGGCTGTAGCGAAGCGGTTAGGTGCTCAGCATGGTAAGAGAAAGTTGGAAACTTCCAGCACTTCGTCTCCAGCAAGGGATGAAATCAAACAGGGAGGGAAAGCCGGTCCTGGAATTCTTGGGGTTAATCTGGGAAAGAATAAGACGACAGAAGATGCTGCTGCTGATTATGTTCAAGGAGTTCATACATTATCTCAATTTGCGGACTATCTCGTAGGTTTCTAACAAATACTCCCTCCGTCCCCATAAGTTTGTCCCGTTTTACCTTTTTCGTCCGTCCCACTAAGTTTGTCTCATACCATATTTGGTAATATATGAGTGGTTAGAATTCATTCTTACTTTATTCACACTTTATCAATTTAATATCAACCACACAATTCTACTTTTTCTTAAAAACCACACCACACCCCTTTGTCCCAAACTTAGGGGGACGGAGGTAGTACAAATTTTCCTTTTCATTTTCTTCGTCTTCTATTACAATTATGTTTGGATCTGAGTAAGTGCTAGGTAAAGGAAACAAGATGCTAAGGAAAGTTATTTTCTTATGTTTGGATTTACATTGGGAAATGCAATGAAAAATGTTTTTATTAAACCGTTTACATATGTTTAGATTTCTTAGCATTTTATATATAATTAAAATAGATATATTAAAAAAAGACATGGAAGAAATACAAGAATGAAACATCCAAGGCTTAGTCCCAAAAGAATACAATGAAAAATGTTTTTTTAAACCGTTTACATATGTTTAGATTTCTTAGCATTTTATATATAATTAAAATAAATATATTAAAAAAAGAGTTGGAAGAAATACAAGAACAAAACATCTAAGGCTTAGTCCCAAAAGATTTTGGGGACTAAGGCTTGGAAGAAATATTACAAATAAATTCATGCAGTATGAAAAATGTTTATTTTCCTCAACATTTTACTCATTCCTAAATTCTCATTTCCTCCCTATTTTCTTTCCCTAGCATTTGCCACAATACATACGAACCCTATTATACATGAGCAATGATAGGTGTAGAGACAGAGCTAGGGAAAGTCTTAGGAAAATCTAAAATCACCAACATCCCCTCAAAATGAATAACTAAAAATGCCTCAAACGCACTCACTTAATGGGCATTCTTGCCAGAAAATATCCCATTTTAACCGTGTTTGACCCCCTCTCAACCCCTATCATCATTGACCATACACCCTCACAGATACATCTCGGGTGCAACTGATTTCTTTTCTCTCCTATACCTATGCTGATTTTGGAGTATTTATATCTTTACATGTTGGGATTGTGTTGTCTTTTTAGATTGTTCAATCTTACACAGACACAAACCCACACATTCTTCATGCTTTCTTTTGGTGGTTTAGGTGGTTAACATCTCTTCACCAAACACTCCTGGACTGCGCCAACTCCAGGGAAGAAAACAGTTAAAAGACCTTGTGAAGAAGGTTTGATGGCTTTATCGATGTTTTCTCTCTGCAATCTTGTGTGGTGGTGGCTTCACAAACTTCCTAATAAAGTTGGATCAATTATATCTGCCTTTAATTTATTAGGTACAAGCAGCACGAGATGAAATGCAGTGGGGTGAAGAAGGTCCACCTCCGCTGCTTGTAAAAATTGCTCCAGACCTGTCTAAGCAAGATCTTGAAGATATTGCAGCAGTACGCCCATGTTTATTGTTGACATGATTTCTTTTGTGATTTGTTTGATTATAATTTTGTTTCTTATGTATTTGCAGGTTGCTATTGCTCTTCGTGTGGATGGATTGGTACACTTCCCTGGACAATTTATGCCGCCCTTATAACTTTGAATATTATGCATTTGCCTTCATTTTCCCTTTGAGCACATCCTGTTGCTAGAAAGTAGAGACTGAGGTAGACTATTAAGGTTATTTTTCATGTAGTTATGAGGTGACTTAATGGTTCTGAGATATTAGGCAGGAGATAATTTAGCAAACAATTTATATTGTTTTCAACAAAGTGGTAGACAATTGGAGTTTTTTATGACTTCATGTGAAAAGTAATTGCCCCAAACGGGAGTAAAACATTGTAAAAGTGCCAAATAGGAGTACATGTTCTAAATTCCAATAATAAAGGTTCCAATTACTTTTCTACCCCTCAGGGTTTACCAATCCCTTTTAGGGTTTAGGATTTACCGATCCCACTTAAGGTTTAGTGTTTAGTGGTGGCGGCTGGTGATTTTTTGGCAACTCTCAAGCAGCAGCTGCCAGCAGGTGGCAGCGGTCGAGTGGTGGCTGCTTTTGGAGGTGGAAGTTGTACACTAAATGGGCATTTTTTCCCACTCACGTCTTTTTCTCGTACTTTGAGAATTTAAAACATATACTTCTATTTATGCACTTTCGCATTGTTTAGGCCTACTTTGGGAATTAATTTTGTATGTGAAACCCATAGGGAACAACATATGTTACTGATGACACATCGTTCAATTATACATCCAACACATACCTCTGAAAACAGTTATACATTCCTATCTTAGATGAGATTAGTGAGTTGGGAAGTGTTTTTTCTTCTTTTCAATTTGTGTTTGTGCGTCGCGAGGCAAACCAGGGGGCTCACTGCTGTGCAAAGTATGCAGTGATTAACGGTGAGTCTGTTACCTGGGATGCTGAGCCACCAGCTTGCTTAGTTCACAGCCTGAGGGCTGATTGTAATTATGTCTTTGGTGATTAATAAAACTTGTGGTTTCTTAAAAAAAAACAGTTATACATTGTTCAATAGTCTGTGTTAAGAAATGACTTTTCAAGAGAAACTGTGAAGGGCGGGGGGATATCTTTAGGGTTTATTTGGATCAGATTGGAGGGGCTTGAAAGGGAAGGATTTGGGCGTCTCTGTCCTTGATATGTATTTGAGATTTTATGGAAGTTAAAGATTTACATAATACTACCTCCGTCCCGCTAAGTTTGGGACAATTCGGTTTACGATGCTTGACCGACGATAAAGCGAACAAATCCCTGTCTGCACTCAAATTATTTTAGGAAAAAAATACATATTCAAAAACTACATTAAAAGCTTTACAAAGTCGCAAAAATGAGAATCAAATTTGATAAAATTTTGATATATAAAGTGAGAGATTAAGAGTGATTTTTGTTGACCAAGTGAATGGTGTCCGGGACAATCTTAGCGGGACGGAGGGAGTATGTGATAGTATACAATTCACCTTTTATGCCTTGGTGGGCAACCCATCTAACCCCTACAAAACACTTCATCCAAACAAACCATTAGGATCCTAGGAAGAGTTGTGCACATATGTGAGAAGAGAGAAGATATCAAAATCTTTCACTTCCTGTTTCTCTTTGAAAGGCACATAGCAAATCTGGAAGAATTAATCTCAATACCAAAAGTTTCAAGTTGTGGAGTTTGTCGTTTCAAATCTTTCACTTCCTGTTTCAAGTTTCAAATCTGGCTTCAGTTGTCAAATCTGTCGTTTTATCATGACATGGTGTAAATGGGTCTGCACTAAATAATAGTGTACATATTGTATTTTCTGACTTCAGTTTTCAAGCCCATAGTTCTATCTTGAGTCCTTGACATGGTGCAAATGAATTTACACCAAATAATAGTGTTAAGTATTTCACATTAGTGATACTTAACTCAGCAATTCGCTTAATCGATTGGAAAGTTTTTCCTAATTGATGACCCTCTAGCTAAGGTGGTTAAACTCGAGATCCTAGCACAAATCAGGAAGGGTCTGAGAGATCATAACTTGGACTGTAAGATCCTAGAATCAAAGCTACCATGGAATATTTTAATATATCTATATGATTGCTTAAATTTAAAACTTAAATTAAATCCCACATAATAATTAATATTAATCACATAATGTCAAAAACCAGAGGTAAGTCTAACAGGAGGAAATAGAGGAAATGCTTACGAGAAATTTCTCTCCTAAATGAAGAGGCTGAGAACAAATTGGAGAGGAGATGCATACAAGAAAGGCTGATCAGCTTATGAATTAGAAATTGTAAACGAGATAGACTTTTATAACAATAAGGATTCAAGAATCCTGAATCCATGAATAACAATGCATTATTAGAATTTTGAAGCGCTTGGGCTCTAGAATCGCCATCGCTTCATGTACCAGATTCTTTCGCAGACCAACTATGCTGCTGCACTGTTGTTGCCCTCTCTCAGATTGACTCGGTGTGCTGATTCTGCAATCTTGTGACCAGTCTTTTTCCTATCTAACCTACGAGGCTACGACCTAGATCATCCATAGCTGTGTTACTCGTAAGATGGGACGATCTTATGATCCAATACTTAAGTATTGGATTATTAGCTTAATTTATCCCAAACTATCATCAAATTCACAAATCTATCCTATTCTTTCACTTTTATTAAAAAAAGACTCAAACTTCATCTTTTTCAACAATTATGCTTTTCTTTTTTCTTTTTTCAAAATTATACATTTTTATCAATACCAATAAGTTATAATCAATACAAGTTTGTAAACTTAAAACTAAAAGAAGTGAAAAAATATGAAACATAAATAAAATTTTCTTCTTAACTTTTACTAATTCATCTATTGAAAGTGTAATTGTTAGAAAAATTGAAGTTTGTCTTTTTATAATAAGTGAAAGTATAGGATAGATTTGTGAATTTGATGATAGTCGAGGATATACTTAGCTAATAATCCATCTTAACAACCTTGCCTCTATCTTCCCACAGCTAAGCTCAGCAAATTGTGTAATCGATGCTTAATCATGCATCTAGCGGCAAAACTTGCTCTCTGGCAGTTCTTCCGACAGCTATCTTTTGAACCAGAGCACGTTTCTTCAGTTAAGAACAACTCCTTGTGCACGAGGTACATAGACGACGTTGGGAACATAGGAAAGCAAATTGAGTGACTAGAGAGTTACTTCTCTCAAAGGGTTTAGTGTCGGGTTGGTTGTTGTGACACTAGATTAGTTCGGCGAAGCTGAAAACCTCGATTCATAAAAAAAGTATCCTTAGATCAGATGTCTATAGATTTACATTTAATCAATACTCCCTCCGTATTGAAATGTTTGCTACACTTTTCTTTTTGGGATGTATTGTAATTTTTGCTACACTTTTTCTTTTTGGTAAGTTTTCCTTTAAAAATCCTAAATTACCCGTATTTTTTCTACGTTTTATCTTCTCTTTCATTCTTTTCCACCTCCGCTCCAACTTTTTCTACACTATTTATTATCCCTTCTACTTTTCCCTTAAATTTTGTGCGAAACCCTATCGTAGCAAACATTTCAACATGGAGGGAGTATAGAAGTAATAAACCTCACCTCTTGTGTTACTCTTTGGGGTGATAGGGTGAGTTAAACCTGATTTTATATGGTATATAGCCTGTTCGGTTATGGTTTCTTTGTTTGTTTATTAGGCCTTCTATGGTTTAAGGACCATTTGGGTTCAATTTACTCCATTCATCCTCTCAAATTAAAAGACTCACCATTCTTTTCTTTTATTAAAAAAAGACTCAAACTTCATCTTTTATGTAAATCTGAACTTCTGTTTTTACATTGTATTCCATGTGTTCCATTTGTGGCAAATGAGTGCTAAAATCCTAAATTCATGGACTAAGAAGTTTATGTGAATGGTGCTTAATCATTCATTAATGGAGTCTAGAGCATTCTTTGTTTGTTGGCTTATTGTTTGGTTCATCTTTTGTTATGTATGATGACTAATCACGAATTGTAAGCAAAGGTTTTGTTGCATATGTGATATAAGTAATTCATGCTTTTTGTTATTTTTTAATTCCCAGTATGCACACACATGGATGGGCAATTAGTCTTCTGGTAATTTTTTTAATATCTGCAGATAATATCAAATACAACCATTCAAAGACCTGAAACTGTGAGTAAGAACCCCGTGGCTTCAGAATCTGGTGGCTTGAGTGGAAAGCCTCTTTATGAGCTATCAACAAATATTCTCAAAGATATGTATATTCTAACAAAGGTTTGCTGCTTGTTTCTAAACATCACTTCTTTTAACTTTACATTTAAGCAATTATCAACTGTTCTCTTAAGATGTTTTGAATGTTACTGTTTCCATATAGAATTCTAGATTTTCTAAAATAGTAATTTAGTCTTCTCACTTTTCTGTAAGCATGGTCCAATATGCCATTTATAACAGTGATATTTTTATTTACAAGGGAAGGATTCCTTTAATTGGCTGTGGAGGTGTCAGCAGGTAACTCGAGTTCCTGGTTTTTCATATATTATTTGTTGAATGGGAATTTATTTACTCATTTAAATCCTTGCTGGAAAATTCAATCAGTGGTGAAGACGCGTACAAGAAAATACGAGCTGGTGCCACTCTTGTGCAGCTCTATACAGCCTTTGCATATGGAGGTCCTGCACTTGTACCCAAGATAAAGGTATTCTACATTTGGGAGTATTGAATATGTGGAGATTTCCTATTTTTTTCTTTGCTTTTAATTTGGAAATGGCAGTAAATGAACCATGATATGTAGTTAACATGTGCAGAGTGAGGTTTCATACTTTCAATATGCCCAACCTTTAAGGATAGTGGTCAGTGCGGCTTTGTTTGGGAGTTTTTCTATCTTATTAACATTCGCAGATTGCGTACTGGTTAAAACCTTACTGCACGGCCAAACCGTGGTGCAGTTTGGGCCTTAAGTTGGCGCTTTTCATATTTCATTCTGAGCTTCCAAACCTTTGACTTTGAGCATTCAAATTTCTTCTTTTTTGCCTTTTTGACACAAACTTGACATCCAACAATAACAACATCCAAGCTTTATTTCCAAAAGAATTTGGGATCGGCTAACATGAATCGATCCATGGTATCAGAGCCAAAAAGAAAAAAAAAGAAAAAAAAAAGAGAAAAGAGGCAAATAAGCCCTCAAACTATTTGCAATTTTTGCAATCAGGCCCCTGATTCGGAAGATAAGAATACCTCAACCCCTGGTGCAGGTAAGAAGATAAGAACTTACCGGCACCAATAGGTAAAAAGGATCTTATTGCTTGATTTTCAAGGAGTTGAGGGGTGTATGCAAATCTTCCGATTCATGAGCCTTATTGCAAAATCGCAAATAGTTCGAGGGCTTATTTGCCCCCTTTTCTCAAAAAAAGAAGAAAAATAAAAAGATAAAGGTAAGAATTAAGATAAAAAGGATAAGATAAAGATAAATACGTAGTATAAAATAAAAGAACATAGAAAGATAAAAGATACAAACAACATAAAAACATAAGAAAGATAAAGAAGATAAAAGAAAGAGAGAGAAAAGAGATCAATCCTCCACACAAATATTCGCCCATCACTTTGCTCTCTCATCCAATCCCAGAAGAAGCGTATCACTCTTAATTCCTCTAGTCCACATTTGTTTGTATCTTCCTCTCCCTATCCTCTTCGCCTCTTCTCGCCACCTCTCAACTCGCCTAACACGTGCGTAACTCGGTCTTGTACATGACCAAACCACCACAATCGAGACTCTTGCATCTTAACTTCTATATGTGCTACTCTCACCTTTTGTCTGATTATCTCATTCCTCAAGTTACTTTTTCTGGTATGTCTACACATTTAACGCAACATACACATCTATTGAAGGTGACATTGTTTCACTGTCGAACATTATGTCATACATTAATGTAGGCCTTATTGTTGTTTGATAAAATTTACCCTTCAGTCTAGTCGGCATACCTCAATCACATAGAAATCCTAGTGCACTCTTCCATTTCATGCACCCTGCTCTGATTTTACGGGATACATATCTATCTAGTTCACCATCCTTCCAAACTATGGAGGGATATCTTTGCCATATAACAAACTGGTATCTATCTAGTGCACCCTGCTCAAGTAACAGAACATATAACAAACTGGTATATCTTTGCCATCAAGGGTAATCCCACTGTTACCACTACTTGTATCTCCACCAATTTGCATTCCATATACTCGGTCTTGCTTCAACTCGGTACGAAACCCTTGGTCTCCAATTTTGCCGCCATACTTCTAACTTTTCTCTAACACTCGATTGTGTCTCATCAATCAATACAATATTGTCGACAAACATCATGCACCACGAAAGAGTGCTTCTCTTTCATTGGGGATGATAATTAATGCAATCAATCAATACACGTCACCAAATAATGGATGAACCGGTTTGTGACAGGCTAGAATGCTGGATTGAGTGTTTTTTGATAGTTTGAGGATTTAATTGAGTGTTTTTATAGTATAAGGGACCAATTGCCATTTTGCCTAAAGTACAAGGACCTATTTGACAGTTTTCCCCTTAAACATATTTAGTGCCAAACTCTAACATTGTGTCATCATATCTGGTCTTGCTAACAGTATCATTTTTAATATTTGAAGATCAAATATGGTGGATTTTTTAACTAAACGATCGAATATAAACTGATTCAAATATGGTCATTTTCAATTTTCAATCTTTACTAACAATGCCTCTATACACCCTTGGAGTGGGACTCCTCCCCGAACCTTCGTCTTACTGGATGCAAATGTGCACCACGCTGCCCTT
Organism: Cuscuta epithymum; assembly: GCA_945859915.1. Taxonomy (NCBI): domain Eukaryota; kingdom Viridiplantae; phylum Streptophyta; class Magnoliopsida; order Solanales; family Convolvulaceae; genus Cuscuta; species Cuscuta epithymum. The sequence continues at coordinate 399,987 of CAMAPF010000944.1, read as the reverse complement.
TTTAAAATTTTTGTAATACTAAGTCCTAAAAATACGACCGATATGGCTTCTATTTTTTGGGATATCGGGATTATATTTTTTGGTAGATATATTTGCTTGTGGGTTATGATTTTTGCCTGAATATGTGAATAATGTTTTATATTTCTTACGTCATGCATGCCATCTTTGTAGGCTGAGCTTACCCAATGCTTGGAAAGGGATGGTTATAAGACAATCTATGAGGCAATTGGAGCAGATTGTCGATAGTTTTAAGATATACATATTGCTCTAAAACAGTGCAATAAAATCTAGTTGCTCAAAGTCTGTGTTGTGATTTTAATTTATCAGTTTCTTTTGAGGTATGCCCTAGTGGAAGAGGTTGATTTTGTGGTGCAAAATTTATAACTTCACATAAATAGCACTGTCCATTTGGTCAAGTTTTATGATCAAGGACTTTGATTTTGTAAATTCAAATGCTATATTTAATTTATTCTATCTGACTCGAACTAATCTTTATCATATGCCAACGATATAATGTGTTGGCATATGTTATAACTAGGGATGGATTGGGCGGGTCGGCCTGACCCGACCTCGGTAATGTTTAGGCCCGGCCCGGCCCGGCCCATTATTGTATAGGTCCGGTCCCGTCCCAGGGCCTGGCCCGGTGGCTATGAGGGCGGGCTTTGGGATCGATTTTTTTGGGCCCGACTGGAAGCTTCAGATGAAGTCTTTTTTACGAGAATATGAGATTTCTTATACGATGAAGTCTTTTTTTAATGATGAAGTCTTTAGACAAAGAATTTGTCTGCTTCCTTTTAGATATCTGAAGGTTTTTATTAATTACATATTACATATAGCAATTATATCCTCACACTAAAAGAATCTTTTACGTGAATGTAACTTTAATGTAGTACTATTTGAGTATTTGATCATGAAAATTGATATCATTTTTCGTTAATGAATATAGCCATATAGGACATTTGTCTTTTCATTTTTCGTTGTGTAGTTTGATATGTTTATGTTTCAATTATTAGCTACCACTTGATGTGAGACCTTGACCTTTTTACTGATTTAATTCTTCTTACTATCAAGGTAAAAATTGTCTACTAAAAATCTAAAGCATGCAACCTTTTTTTCTGCCACTGTCAATCATGTTATGTAGCTTGTTCAAGCCACCATCATCTTCATTCAAATCAGAATTTCACAAATTATATATTCTAACTATTTTTCTAAAGAAAGAGATCGAAAGACTAATTTACTAAATTCTAAATCCTAGAACGGCTATTATCTTAAAAGAAATTGACTACACCCATTATTAAATGAAATAAATGAGTAGTTCATCATTTTCATTTACCCCAGTGCCGCAAAGGCTCCCACCTACGGTGGGGTAAGGGGGGGTCGGATGTACGTAGTCTTACCCCTGTACTAAAGCACAAAGAGACTGTTTCTGGATGACCCGTAGTGAAAATCGCGTCCAAAATTGCATGGACTGACTGCTGCTTCATAACAAAGAAGCACAGACAGTTCAGTGAGCCATTTTGCTTTATTCCATCATATTCTCAAGCCAAAAAATAATGACTCTTTGACTCCATTGCAAATGATGGAAATGAAATAAATGTGTAGTTACTTTTGAAAAAAACAACTGAAATTTAATGATAAAATTAGACATTGAGCAATTTCTTTATTTTGTTTACGTAAAGATGGTTGAAAAGCCTAATTAGTTATAAACAAAATTGTCTCTTTTAATTGAAAAATATAGATTGAAAACATGTTGAGATAATTAGTTCAAAAATATGACATACTCAATAAACATTATTAACAAATGTTATAATCGAGTAAATAAATGATTTTCTATCAGCTGTGAATTTGTGATAACTCATGCACATTATAGTGTCAACTAGGGATGGACTCGGTTCGGCCTGCCCGGCTCGGAACCGGCCCAGTACTGTTTAGAACCGGCCTGGCCCGGGAAACCGGTTATGGTTCCGGTTCGGGCCTACGCCAGAGGGGTTAAGCGGTTCTGAGCCCGGGTCAAGCAAAAGGCAAACCGGCCCGGCCCGGTTCGGGCCTTGTTTTTTTTTTGGTTTTTTTTTTTGGGTTTGGACAGGGTTATTATTATTATTATTATTATTATTATTATTATTAATTATTATTATTATTATTATCTATTATTATTATTATCTATTGTACAAGATTATTATTATTATTATTATTATTATTATTATTATTATTATTATTATTATTATTATTATTATTATTATTATTATTATTACTATTTGACACTGTTTGGCACTGTTTTGATGTATGTAATTTGACAAATAAGGAAAGTTTTGAAGTGTGACGTTAATTTCGGAACTGCCCAAAAAGGAAAGTATGAAGTTTATTGCGGGACGGAGGGAGTATTATTATTATTATTATTATCGTTGTTGTTGTTGTTGTTGTTTTTGTTGTTGTTGTTGTGGTTGTTGTTATTATTATAAATTGTGGAGTGCGCTGTTTTGCACTGTTCAAACACTTTTTGGACACTATTTGACACTGTTTGGCACTGTTTTGATGTATGTAATTTGACAAATAAGGAAAGTTTTGAAGTGTGACGTTAATTTCGGAACTACCCAAAAAGGAAAGTATGAAGTTTATTGCGGGACGGAGGGAGTATTATTATTATTATTATTATTATTATTATTATTATTATTATTATTATTATTATTATTATTATTATTATTATTATTATTATTATTATTATTATTATTATTATTATTATTATTATTATTATTATTATTATTATTATTATTATTATTATTATTATTATTATTATTATTATTATTATTATTATTATTATTATTATTATTATTATTATTATTATTATTATTATTATTATTATTATCTATTATTATTATTATCTATTGTACAAGATTATTATTATTATTATTACTATTATTATTATTATTATTACTATTTGACACTTTTTGACACTGTTTTGATGTATGTAATTTGACAAATAAGGAAAGTTTTGAAGTGTGACGTTAATTTCGGAACTGCCCGAAAAGAAAAGTATGAAGTTTATTGCGGGACGGAGGGAGTATTATTATTATTATTGTTGTTGTTGTTGTGGTTGTTGTTATTATTATTATAAATTGTTGTTGTTGTTATTATTATAGAGAGAGAGTCCTATTTAGATGCACTTTGCAACATTCAAAATCCGTTGTTGACTTTTGAATAAGCATTAATAACATATTCTTATCTTAAGTTGTTCTATTAAGTCGGTCATATGATTTTGAATTTACAACATTAGTGATGCTAATTATTTTTGTTAACGAACCAATAAGAAATTGACATGTCAGCAATTTATAACTCAAATAAAACAATAGATTTTGATTACATGAGTAATGTATGACAATTTGAAATTGCTAACCCAAATAAATCCGTTTCAACAAGATGTCATATTTTTAAAACAACAGGGCATGTAAGTGTTAATAGGAAAATGATGTTTGTACTCTCTTTTATACTCACTTTTATACTCACTCATGTTTGTGAAGTTATTTTTTTGTTTGTGAATTCCTTCACAGACAAAATTTGTCTGTGAAGAAATTCAAAGACATATTTTTTCTGTGAAGCGACTGCACAGACAAAAAAATAGGTGGGTATAAGGTGGAAACAATTATGCATAACCAAAATTTAAAACCCGTATCCATGTCGTCTGCAATTACGGGAGTGTTTGCAATTGCTTCAACTTTAAAGAAGTGATTTTTTAAAGTGATTTTGGGAAAAGTGATTAATAGTAAAAGTTGGTAGTGTTTGAAGAAAAAGTGATTCTGAAAAAGTAAAAGTTGGTAGTGTTTGGTAAAAGAAGTACTTTTTGTGTAATAGAAAAAGTGAAAAACAGTTTAAAGCACCCTTCCACCTGCTTCCAGCTTTTAGCTTTTAAGTGATTAATTTAAGCAGAAATTGTCATTTGAAAACACTCTTTTTAACTTTTTTAAGCCAAAAGTTGAAAAGAAACTTTTTTTTAATCAAATACAAACACTCCTTACGTACTTGTCATTATAGTGACAGACAGAAGAAGTGTCATTTGGGTAGACAAGTTGATGCTTTTTCAAAACCACTCGAGCGAAGTTTCGTATCAGGTTTCTTCTTCGCGGTCCTCTTATAGTGCTAGGTTTATCAGCTCGGCCACTTAACCGTAACAAGGCTAACAAATTCTGTAAACTCGCCATGGATGTTGAGGCCGCGGAGCTCCAGGACTGGGAAGTTCTCTTACCCGACCCGATTTCGGCTGATTCGGGTTTAGGTGATTCTGATGAGAGCCCAAAGGCTTTAGAAGAAATCGGAGCCGACTCTGTAGGTACTATACATGCCAATTACTTCTCTTTAGGTACTAGGGAGAGTTATATGGGCAGTGTTGCTGATGTCAATGTGAGCGAGGCGGGTTCCGAGGCCTCTGACAGTCCGAGTTGGATTGATCCCAGGTCGGAGGCCGGATACCCGAGGAAGGAATCCGGAGAGTCTTGGCCCGACTCGGGCAGTGACGGGTCGGAGGATCGGACGTTTGAGGGTAAAGGTGAAATGGGTGTTCTCCCGAAAGAACCGGTTCGAGAGGGTTTTGATGGGATCCAGGAGATAAGATGTGGGTGCGGGAAGAACGATTCTGGTGATGGATTGAAGATTGAGCAGTTTGAAGAGTCCCCCGGAATTGAAGGAGATGCAGATTTGGAAGCTGCGGGACAAAAGAACGAATCTGAAGCTGTGGAAAGTGCGTGGAAGAAGCCAGATGAAGTAAAGAGGAGTAGAAGTGTGGTGTGGTGGAAGGTACCTTTTGATTTTCTCAAGTATGGTGTTGTGTTCAGATCTAGTCCTATCTGGAACTTCTCGGTGGCTGCGGCTGCTGCTTTAGGCCTTGCTTTTTTGGGCCAAAGGTTGATGTATAAGATGATGTTGAATAAGAAGAAGAAGAAAGTCAAGAACTTGGAGCTGAATATCACAGTGGATGACAAGGTTCGTGCGAAGTTTTTTTGTTACCCAGTCTCCTGTGCTTAAATTTAATTTATCAAGCTTTAACATTTTAATTATTGAGCTCTAAGTATCTTATGAGGAGTACATATATAATAACTATATTGTTAGATTCCTACTTTCTTGCAGCTATACTTTAGAGACCCCCAATGCTTACATGTTTAGTCTAAATAACAGGAAGTGTCAAATAAATAACTGACTTTATAATACACATAATAGGAATTGGAGTGACTAGAATCACTAGATATTGAACTACAACATAACTTCCAATGCACAACTTTTTGGTGCCTGCCACAAGTAAAACTTCACAGGAGAGTTGGACCTCTTTTTATCTGGTCAGCAAGTGTAGAGGCCTTTCTACTCTCAAACATCTTCCTTCACCTCTTCACGGTGTGTAGTTTCTTTATTGCCATGTCAGCAAATTTTGATTATAGACTACAACAGTACAACCATTGGAAGGGAAAATGTTCAGTGATGTCTAATTTAAAGATGTGGTACACTTTACCTAGACTAGACATGTATGCATTGGAGATGCTCTTACTACGCGTTTTAATTTCGGTAGAAGTTGCCCATGAGAGTTGTGTATTCTGCCCTCCATTAGGTTATTGTCTATACTCCCCATATGCAGACCAATGTTACATTCAATAACCAACCAAGAAACGTTCTTTCCTGAAGGATTGTAACTGTTTTTTTTCCTGGTTGCTTTGAGAATGAAAAATAATCATTCCATAACAATGTATGTTTGTTAAACGATGTATAAAGTAGTTTTTCTTGATTGGGAGGATAAACAACACATATAGCTTTCTCTGGGAAAAAATAGTGCACTTTCCTCTCTTTGGGGATGCGTGCTGACTGGAGTTTTTTGGATTGTTTTTCTAAATGCTTCACAACACCCTTTTATTTAGGGGTGGGCATCTCCAGGTAGGGAAAATTGTTACCAATTTAAAACAAAACTATGTTTTGGTTCGGTTAAGTTTGAATTCATAATTTTTAGACATACTAAGGTCTTACTCAATTTTTTAGAGCCCGTGTAGTAACCCCTTGTTGGCTTATCAATCTTATCTGCCTACTTTTTCACCAATGGCCGAATTAGCTGAATTACTGAAGATGACTATTTTAGTTTTTTCCCATAAGTTTTAGATTATTTTATTTAGAAATAATATTTTAAATATAATCATTTCTTAATTCAAAAAATTCAGCCTTAGTTTCTGTAATTTCAGGAGATTCAGTCAATTTTAACAATACCAAATGGGTTCTTATTCGGGTTCTATTTTGTTCCATTTAGGTTCAGTTTAATACATTTGGAAAAATATCTTAAACCAAATCACTTATGGTCTGGTTTTGGCCCAGTTTTGTTCGGTTCGGTCTGGCGAAACTGAACCGAAATGCCCATCCCAGAACTTTTATCTCTGGACATTCTAGCTATGTTACGTTTTCCCTATTTTATTGTATTTATAATAATTTAATATAAGCTTGGGTTATGTGGTTAACCGTTATGCCTAACCATGGGAAGAACATGAGAAGTCTGAAATATGCATACTTTTCACCATTTGGTGGCATTGATTTAAATATTGTACGCTTGGTTTGACATGTCTGTAACTGCTCAGTGAAGCCTGACTGTATTTATAAACCTCTTTGGCATATACAGAAGGTGTCTCAGTTCATGAGCGGTGCCACACGTCTTAATGAAGCATTTTCCATGGTGAAGCGGGTCCCTGTGATCCGATCACAGTTGCCGGCAGCTGCAGTTATTCCATGGCCTATAATAGCTTTGGTATAGGATGTAAAAACGTTTCAGGGAAACATGGTTTATATAATTCTCTATGTTGTATTTTGTGCTTTTGTATAATATACACTCCTTATACTATGTACGTATACCCTACCCTACACATGAATCAACTTCAGTGTAAACGTCAGCAGACATGTGTACAGTTCGGATGCTACTCCGTATTTTATACTACTCACTATCTGCTCTTGTTGTCAACACAGGTTAGTGCTCCTACTAATTAGCTACTGTAATGAAGTGAAGTAGTAATAAAATCCCGATTCCCGTGCAAAATGTTTGTGGCATCTTACACTGTCCACCACCTTGGCTCACTATATTTCACAGTGCTCATCATATCACATCACTTGTGTAAACTTAATCAGCTCACATTAGAAAGAAAGATTCACAATGATTTTTTCTTCCCTTCTAACTCTAGAAGGCAACCAACGGAAGGTAAATGAGTTTCTTATCAAAATTTATGAAGACAAAAGATAAAATTTCATGGAGGGGATAGACCTTACCCCAAAAGTAAATGAGAAAAAACTTTTAAAGACATAAGGTAAACTAACACTGTCTAAAGACTCTAAACTGATAGCACCCTTGACATAAGGTAAACTGGATACAAGATTAAAAACCATTTGAGTAGAGGAAATACAATGACTGCTAAGTAAAGAGGTTGCCATATTGACTCTTGAAGAGCAAAAATAAAAAGAAAAGCCATTCTCTTGCGTCATAAGTTGAATGAGGGAGAGTAAGTGATGTGAGTTCTTGCCCGGGGGTCGTTATGATCTATTAAGAAGGAAGGAGGAAGACAAATAGTCAGTTGATAATAAAGTGAGAATGACCATGGCTAACTATCCACTACATAGATAGGTGGCTCGATTGTTTAGAGTGAACAGAGATAGCAGATAAAAATTGTCCAAGAAAATTCCTGATAATGGCCCGACTCGTATGACCGTTGGATTGTATGTTCAGTTTGGAGCCTCAGGATGACCTTTTCTAGATTGCAGTGGCAGGCTTATTTTCTTTAAGCTAGGGAGAGCATGATCTCTTCCATCAAGGACTGAATGAATTTGACAAGTTTGTGTCCTTTAACAGGAGAGGGTGGCTGATTTTAATTGAGAGCGTATATTTGAAGTGTCATATGCTGGAACAGGAGAGAATGGTTGATTTGGAGGGTCTCAAATCTTCATATGCAGCAAATAATGAGAAATTTCCATCAACAGAGGACCAAATAAAGAACCATTTTGGTCAATTTCTGTCAGTTCAGAGCATTGGCTGTGAATAGAGCATAGTCTCTTCCAAGTTCCAATTTATAGCAAGAAGCTTGGGTGACATGTTGTCACCCCTAGTGTATCTTCTATGCTAGAAAAAGGCCCACAGAGAGTTTGTGTCCTTGAACTTGTAGTTGGTTAGGAAGTCCCTCAATGCCAAAAGAGAGCATGCAGAACCATTAAGGAATATAAGTGGGTAGTCTGCAACTCTGCATAAGATAGGCAGCTGATGATTGGGCAGCCTCTAGCAACAAAACAAGGGGAAATAAAGCCACGGGAGAATAGGTCACGCTCCTGGAAGAGGCTTCTGACAAGAGCATAAAAAGATAAGGGCTTAGAGGGTTACCCGGTTTAACCCCTCAATATGGAAGAAGCCATGGGGGATGTCGTTGACCAGGATAGAGAGATGAGTTGCTTAGTTGCTTCCAAATTCTGCGTGATAAGCATGACTGCTGTAGTTTAGAAGCATATTTATATCGGAGTGCTTTGAGAAAAAACCAAAGACCAAGAGACTGTCGAAAGCCTTGGCCCATATTGAGATTGTTAACCACATCACATCCTCAAATCCTTGTATCCTAGGAGTGTATTAACAATTCCTTGACAAGAAGTATGTCACCGATAATATCCTAGAAGTATGAATGAAGGCTGCTTTCTCCTTAGAGACCAACTTAGGAAAACATTGAGTATTCTGTTACAGGATCTTAGTGCACACTTTGTTAATGAAGGTGATAAAAAAGTTGACCTGAAATCAGTGAAGTATTTAGGTGCAAATGTCTTAGGAATGAGAATCAATTGAGCGCTTGACATTGTTAGTGGAATGGAGGGTGCCTGCTGCCTAGGAAAGAAATCCTATGTTGCCAAAGTGAAACCTTTGTAAATAATTTCCCAACAAACCTTGAAGAATAGCAGTCCTTGTTTAGCTGCAAGATAGCACATTTGATTACCACTTCATCAGGTAATGCAGTGAGCATAAGGTTATCATTATCATGGTCAAGAAGTGCATTGGGATTATATTGTAAGAGTTTATCATGATTAAAAGTAGGTCTAGTTGAATAAAGTTGAGAGAAGTAGTCCACACTCCAAGATACAAATGGACACTTTTAAAAGAATGACATTAGGGTTTTAGGAGACTATTTATAGCAATGACAATTAGAACATTCAATTAAAACCGGTCCTTTTTTGTCCAAATCATAAAGTGATCACATTTTTGTCTTTTGAAATTCTTTTAATTGTCTAATTTGCATTCGTAATTTTAATTTGTTTACATTTCCCCCTTTTCAGAATCTTTTTTATTTTAGGTCATACATTTTTTTCTTTGCCACATGAAAACATTCACAGGAAGCTTCACGGCTCGAGGTCGATTCGTCAAAGAAGCTTGGACTTCCAAAAAAGATACCACTTGTGAATCATATTGACTTACTGTCTTCTTAAACTAAGTACACATTTTTGAAATTTAATTTATTTATCCAAAAATGGGTGTAGTTATTTTTTTAAGATATTATCCCTTCTTTCTTCCAAAAATAAGATCATATTATCTCTTCTAGGTTTTAGAAATTTTCAAATTAGTCTTTAAGAAAAGAGTTTAGAAGATTATGACATTCCGATTCTAATGAAGGCGATAGCGGAGAGCATAGGCTGCATATTGTGATTGACAATGATCAAATTATTTTTCATTAGATTGAGTTATTATATTGAATATATATGATCTAATTAAATAAAATAAGTGTTATAGAATGAATAAAAGTGGTATGATTTAGACATTTAAACAGTTTTTACCTAGAAGGTCGGATAAACAAAACATATAAAAAGATTCTCATCACATCAAAAAGTTGCTATAGTTGAAACATAAACATGTCAAATTATGCAATGAAAAATAAAAAGACAAACATCTCATATTCAGAAATGAAAAATGATCTCAATTTTCATGATAAAATAGTCTATATTAAAGTTACATCCATGCGTTAGAGAATTACTCCGTACATTTTATATATAGTCTAGCTTATTTATCTAGCTCTTTAAAATCACTTTTAGTGTCACGATATGATTGTTACATATTGTTATTTTCGCATTCTTATACGGAAATCAGAATAGAATTTGCACACCATTATTTAAAGGGATTGTGTCAACTTTTGAGGGTTCATCATTGCACACAGAATGGATATCTTCGAGGTGATAGTAATTGACTCTTGGTGTTGCAGATTTTCAATTTTGTCCTGTATAAGACTTTTAGGTTTCTGATTTTCATGTCAATAGTACTTCAAAGATTTGTGTTACTATACATGTCCGCGCATTCCAGGTTTTGTGGTCAGTAATATTTGTTTCAATTTCTTAGATATTTGATATAAAGGATGAATATATCTATCAATTAAAATATGACATTATATGTTATGTATATTTCTAATTAAGATAATTGAGTATGAAGAATGTCTATATAATTAATATGTTACTGGCAAGGTTATACATGTAAGCTTGATTTCTTGGTTATAGACTTATATATAGTATAATCCATATGATAATTTAAAAAAAAAATTGAGATTTCAAATATATGGATATTATCAAAATTGTATATATAGTGTAATCCATATGATAGTTTATGAAAATTTGAGATTTCAAATATAGTGATATTATTAAAGTTGTATGCGTGCAGTTTAAAAATCAAAAAATGAATACCATAGGCTAGACAATTCTAATATAGCTCAACAATTTCATTGAAAAGTTGTTGGCTTGGAGCTATTAAACACATACATCTTACCTTTATTTTGAAACATTTACTTATTGAATCGAATGAACTCATTGCATAAATTCATACATGAATAAAATTTATATTCACGATTTTGAAATGTTTTTAAGATTTGTTTTTCTCAATTAGATCGTTATCAAGGAATTAGTTTTTGACGTTTCATGTGTAATTTTTAAAGTCCCTTGTTACATTTTAGTACCAAATTAATCATGTGTCATCTCAATTTTCGGTAACAAATAAAAATTTACTCATGAATGTTTTTAAAATATGAACGATTAACTCCATAATAAGCTAATTTCATTTTGTATGTCTCACTTATGCTTTTATAGTAATTTTTTTTAGCAAAAAAGTGTTTTTTATTGAATAAAGATTTCGAGTACAATGCGAGAAAAAAAAAGAAAAAAAAAAACAGAGAACAGAAATTTAAAAAGTATAATTAGGCCCAAGGAAACGATTTAGATTGTGATCTAGTTCTCATGTTGTGCCACCGTTTATTCTTTTGAGATTTCCGATAAATCTTGAGTTGTGTATTCAGATTCTCTGTGGGCAGGCAGTTTTCTGCAGTAATGAATTGAGATTTATGGCAAATTCCTCTGTTGAACTTAGAGTCTCAAATGTCTTCCTGATTGGAAATAGAAAGTCGGCGGTCGCTTTCAGTTGCGTGCCCCATAAAGTCATCTGAGAAAAAAGAGTCATTTGAAGGATCAAAGCTGTCGGATGCGTCCGAGTAAGCTTGAACTTGTGATTGTAGGGGATTTATTTCTGGGAAGGGAATTTGTTGTCTCTTGGAGCCTATTTTTGATATCTCAAAATAGGCTCCTATGAACCGGAATCGCCGGATCTTCCCGCGCTAAGACCGGAAGACCCACAAAATTGCTGAAAATATCCAGAAAATGTGAAAGACATGATTTATGTCGACCCATGGGGATGTGGATGACGGTCCCCTGTTCTTTGGCAATTTTCAAAAAACTGTCCGATTTGAAGAATTCTGAAGAAATTGTGATGTCTCCAAATTTCTTTTGCTGCTTATAATTGACATTATCTGCACGTATGAGTTGTGAGATAAATTGGATAATTTTGAGGGCATAAGTGGAGTTGAAAGTAATCCTTCGCAGGCTGGATTTTTCAATTTAAAAAATGGAAATGTCATTTTCTTTGACTACGAATTTAAAGATTTTTTATGCAATACGGATCGAGTCAAACCCCTCTTCGCCGGTAAATGTGTATTTCTTTGAGTCTATAAAGGGGATGATAGCTGTGCATTCTTGAATTTTACTTGCTGGTGAATCATTTCTGCCGAACAAGTAAAGACTAATTTCCGCTGACTCATCTGTTAAATCTTTAAGAGAACATGACCTGTTAGAGGGCATAAGAGGCATTTTGTCTTTAAACAAAGTAATCAACTTATCTTTAGACAAAGAGCTGTGGTTTGTAATTGATGGCTGGTGGAGGGCCGCGTCTTTCTCTTTGTCTTTGTAATTGATGCTTGTATAGTGATTATATAACTCCATAGTAAGTTAATTAATTCCAAATTTTACTCATGGATGCTTTCAAGAGATTTATTGAATTCTAATCTACATATATGGAGTTCTAAATTTTAAGGACTCCATTAAAAACATTTTTAATTGGACTGTGCTTTTTTTTTGTCTAATTTGTCTATTCTGATTGGATCTAGTCTGATCTACATGATCTAATATGGTCAGGTCATATTATCGGAACATTTTTTTTAACTCTTTTTGCCAAACAGATTTATCTCGTTCAACTAACAGTTCATATGCACCATTTCACAATTCAGCTCTAAATAATTTCTCTAGTTTAGACAATAGTCTTTAATTCAAACATTAACCTCTACCTACATTTTGAAGTGTCAAACATAACCCTAATCTATGAGCCATTTAAAAAAAAACCTAATCTATGAGTCCGTCTCGATATTGAGAAAATTTTAAATAAATGATGTATAGAACTTTGTTGAATTCTAATCAAACACAACAAAATTTCCATAATTCTTAATTGTATTTTTAAAATTATTGATAAAAAGAATTAAAAATAAGATTAAAAATTGTTATACTTGTTTTGCATTTGAAATACATGTACCTAAAGTTAATTTATAATAGCTTTTTATTGCTTGATAAAACATACGGAGTAGCTTTTTATTGCTCACAATATATCACACCGTATATTATTACAAATAATTACTCAAAATATTATTTAAAATTTTTTAAAATATAGATCCCGTTTGAGGACTCTGTTTTTCGGCTTATCAACAAATTTTTTCACGAAACACGTAACTTTTGATTTTGCACGCTGAATTGTGTAATAATAAAAAAAAAGCTTGAAGAATCGGTAAGCCATGTTCCTCACTATCATAAGATTCTGAGAGACTTTCACAGTGATGCAAGTGAGAAAGATGCTCTTTTGGAGAAGATTGCATCACATATAAGGAGTTTATCAGAGATCAATGAAGAATCGGTAAGCCATGTTCCTCACTATGCTTTTTTCCTGGTCCATTTTCTCCACATTAGGGAAGATTTTTTATTGAGTAAATGGTTGGGAGAGGAAAAGAAGAAGATTAAAAAGCTTTGTAGTTGCACTTGCAAAATTAACTCGGCTTCCCACCCTAGTCAAGGAAGTGTCTGTTGGCTTCCCCAAGCACACAAGAAGAATTATTTTGATCATATTACTCATGTCTAGAACACTATTGTACAATTGGAAGACTAGTATTAGTTTAATCTTAAATTTATCACAATACTATTAATAAGAACACTAACTACAATAGAGTTCATACACTAATAATCTCAAGAATGGACAAGAATAATCTCAACTATTAGTGACACTCAAAATGCTCCAGTGACTTATTACTCCGTATAAGTCATTTAATTTATGGGTTATTATAAGTCACTGGAGCATTTTGAGAATTTTATTCAATAGTTGGCTTTATTTTGACTTTTTGAGATATTTGATACTTTGGATTATTTAAAGCACGTCACTAATAGTTGAGATTGTTTTTATCCATTTTTCCTAATAATAATAGTAGTAGAACACCAATAATTATAATCATCATAATCATAATAATAATAATACTCCATAGTATTATACGATAGTATATGATGAGACTTCTTCAGCCCATATCACTCTATTTAAAATTATGTATATTATAACCTTACTTTCCCTTCCAGATCAGGGAGATCAATGATATGGTGTCTTGGAAATCCTTCATTTCCATGCAGCTAGAGAGTATAATCAGGGACAACACTAATTTCAGGTTTGATTTCATTCTGAAAGAATAAAAAACTGTTTTTGAGCTTACTTCTTTCTTCGTAATCTAAGTAATGATCAGGTTTGCTTCTTGTGTCGTCATACTCCCTCCCTTCAGAGTCTGGCTATACTAACTAATGGGGTTGAAATGCAGGAATAAAGTGGAAGAGGTGCGGAAGAATCAAGTACATATGGAGAGGAAAGGAATTCTAATATTTATTGTGTGTGTGATATTTTGGGTCGTGGGAGTTGTCAAGATCTTCATAGACATACCCTTCAACATTTTTGGGGCTGAGAGTTGTGGGAAATTTTGAGCCAAGGAGTCATCTTGGGTTTCCCTAGTGTTGGGTTGTATCACCACAATAACCACATTTGGTAACCACGTTTTTCGCCTTATCAGGCTTAAACCAATCTTTTCACCAAACACGTAACTTTTGATTTCGCGCGCTGAATTGTGCAAGGTTGAAGTTACTTTTCAGATTGTATTGACTGAAATTAGTGTAGAGGATCATTTTAGCTATTTCTCATGTAATTTTTTGTTTATTTTATTAATAAAATATATTTTAAATATAATTTATTTATAAATCAGCAGAATCAGCCAATTCAACCACTTCAGCCAGAATTTCCTAAATTTTAGCAGAATCGGCCAAAACAGCCGATTTGGCTATTACTAAAAGGGCTCGTAATTTGTTATATGCATTCTTTCTGGCCTGCTGTGCATCTTCCCTTTAAGATCCCAACCTCGCACCTAACAGCCGCTCCATACACCTTATGCCTTCTTGTTTTCATGCTTCTCTGTCAATTCCAAATTTTCAATGGCAATTTGTAAACAATGGCTTTGCAACACTCCTGCACATTGCATGCACACTTGGAGTAGTTATATGATGTATGAATTTTATAGATGCAAGTTCTAATGTAAGGTGTCAGAGACAATTTCTTAATTTATTCTTGGAAACACGTTTCTTATTTTATTTTTTGGAAACACATCCTAATTTAATTAGGGGTTAAGTTGTTTTGGGAACAAGACACTGCATCTCTATAAATACCACTCTTCTCTCTTGTAACCTGCATCCAGAAAATATTAATAACATTCATGGCTTGGTAGCGCCCCCAGACGTAGTCCTCTATGGCGAACTGGGTTACCAAATTTCGTGTGTTCTTTAATTGTTCTTCGTATTTGTGAGTTAAATTCCTAACAACTGGTATCAAGAGCCCTAGGTTCGAAGGGAGAGTTCAACACGATGGCAGATTTGAAGAAGACAGTCTCAAGGTGGGAGATTGTAAGGTGTTAGAGACAGTTTCTTAATTTATCCTTGGAAACACGTTTCTTAATTTATTTTTTGGAAACACATCCTAATTTAATTAGGGGTTATGTTGCTTTTTGAACAAGACACTGCATCTCTATAAATACCACTCTCCTCTCTTGTAATCTGCATCCAGAAAATATTAATAACATTCCTGGCTTGGTAGCGTCCCTAGGCGTAGTCCTCTGTGGCGAACTGGGTTACCAAATTTCGTGTGTTCTTTAATTGTTATTCGTGTTTGTGAGTTAAATTCCTAACATCTAATATATAAAAAACTCGTGCACTACTTTTCTTATCAATTGCTTCAGACAATCAGACGGCAAAAATAACTAAATATGTTGATAGTGTCTAGAAACAATGCGGTTGATAAGGACAAAAAGAAAAAAAAGATATTACCAATTTGGGATAATTTTTTCACAAATGGGCAGATAGGTTTTCCGTAATCTACCTTCACAGTTTATTAATGGAGAAAACAAATAGATACCCTCATAAGGGTGAGATCTCCACCCTATACTTGTTTCTCCCACTTTATTTAATTGAATTGTTAGTACCTCATCATTCAATTAACAAGAAATATTCCTGACCTAATCTTTCTTGACTAGATCCATACGAAACAAATTCCATGTTCGCAAAATTCTCAAAATAACAAGCGTGGTGGGGAATCTATTTGTGTTGATCTAAAGTAGGGAAAACTGTCAAATAGGTTCTCGAACTTTCATAAAAAAAAGGGAAAATGGAAACTAATAATCCAACCTTTTAGCGGTCTTCTTACAATAATCCAACCTTTTGGTTATTCATGAATAATCCAACCTTTGCGCCTCATCTTCATTCACTGGTCCCTGACCGGTTGATGACCTGCTATTCCAAGCTATTTTCTTATCTTTGCAAATCATTATACCATAAATCTCATCTTTCACAAAGATAATATTTTGCAAAGATAAGAAAATAACTTGGAATAGTAGGTCATTAACCGACCAGGGACCAATGAATGAAGATGAGGTGCAAAGGTTGGATTATTCATGAATAATCAAAAGGTGGGATTATTGAAAGAAGACCGCTAAAAGGTTGGATTATTAGTTTCCATTTTCCCTAAAAAAAATCAATTAAGTCCTTCTATAGAAGACTCTGTCCGGTCGTCGCGATTTGGGGCGGTTCCCGGTGGCATTTTTTGATGAAATTTTTTAAGCATCTTATTCACCAAGTCTAGTTTACTCATACCAAATTTCAGCTAAAAATTTAATCGAGAACGCATTCAAATTAATTCGAGAACGCAAAAATGCTCAATTATCTTCAAGAATTAATTTGAATGTGTTCCCGATTGAATTTTTAGCTGAAATTTGGTATGAGTAAACTAGACTTGGTGAATAAGATGCTAAAAACAATTCATCAAAAAAATCCACCGGGAACTGCCCCAAATCGCGACGGCCGGACAAAACCTCCTATAAAAGAACTTAATTGACCTTTTTATGAAAGTTCGAGGACCTATTTGACAGTTTTCCCTCTAAAGTATGAACGCTTGCCACACTTTTGTTTCATATGTGGACTCATGAACCATGTGGATCGAATGTGTGGATGGCGTTTTGAGTTTGCTAAAACTGGTAGAGATAAACCCTTCGGGGCATGTCTAAAAGCGGGCTCCAGAAGAGGGAGTATAAATAGAGGAAGTATGTGGCTAGTTAATGGAGATGGAAATTTTTTGCATGGCAATCCACCTCCTGTAATTAGCGGTACCTCACAGTATATCGGGGACGATGCAACAGTAGAACTGCCCTTGCAGTCCGCTGCGTTGTTATGATTTTAGGCTAACATTTGGTATCAAAGCCTGTTTAATCTCTGCCTATTTGTTGTATGAACATCATGAATTTTATATGAACATTCGGTATATACATGTTCATATATGTGTTCATCACATCACACACATATATGTTTTGTTCGTATATATTATATATAAATATATATATATATATGTATATGTTTAACATGATTTCCATGTCATATGCATGAATTGAACCATATGTGTGTGCTCATGTATATTCGTATGTGTTCATATGGAAGCATGGATTTTTGTGTGTGTTCGTATGACATATGTATGTATATTTGTGTCATATAATTTTATGTATGATTTTATATATAATCATATGTCCTATAATCATACATATATGTTGTCCGAAAATTATATAATAATTGTTCGGAAATCGTATGAGTTTATGAATTTGAATTGTTATATGTATATATATATATATATATATATTTAATTTTGAGAGATATATGCATATGATTTTCTCAAGTTCATATGTTAACCTTTTAAATTCCTATCATTATGTTTGATGGAATGGTTATGGTGACATTTAATTCTTGAATTTAAGTGTTTTAAATTTATGAAATATATATATATATATATATATATGCATGTATATGAACCGTGTGTATATACATGTGCTTCGCAATGTTTTGTGATTCTTCTATCCGTTTATAATTCGGAAAATATTAAAACGGATGGCTAATTAATAATTTTTGATATATTTTACATACATACATATGGCGTTTCTACATGTATATATGAAATTGAACATGTAGTATTTTGTATCTATGATTGGTATTTGTATGTGTGGAGGAGATGCTATCGGATATGGTGGCCGCCGGTTGATGTAGCACCATAGGGTGCTACGGCGGTAGTGCATGAGAGTTTTGATGCGCCTTCATAAGGAACGCCATGACTCTTTTTATGTTTTCCGAATTTCTCCATGAAGTTATAGAATAAGTTTTGGACTTATTACTATATTTGGGATCCACTTTGAATGAATTCAATTGTGCTATTTTAATTTGGATAAATTAATTTGGATTTTGGAACAATTTAATTCTTTTTCCAGCACATTTATTTTAATTATTACGTGATGCATTGATTTTAATTTTTATGCATTGCATTGAAACTGTGCACTATATTAATGCCTTTAATGCGTAATATTGAAGTATTTAGTGCATAACGTATAATTAATATCTTTGATGCGTAACGTATTATTAATGCCTCCAAATGCGTAACGTCTTAAATTAATGCCTTGAATGCATAACGTCGGGAATCAATGCACATATTATTCCCATTAAAGTTGAACTTATGCATAATTGTAATTGACATAGTGCCTAAAATTTAAGCACATTAAGTAAATAAAGTTCTCATTCCGTTACCTTTAAAGTTTTTCCCATGAATAAATTATTTGTGGTAGTACCCAAACAACAATTAACGTGAGAGGTTTAATCGGGGAAATTCTTGGGAAGTACAAACTAGTTACGCTTCAATTTTGATACTAGTTTTCCTTGAATTGTTAATTTGTCTAAAGAATTATTTTTTAATAAATCCTAGCCCCGTCCGACTATCCTGGGAGCATATTTGGGGATTGTCCATCACGAATGTTGTTTTAAGCTTTAAAGGATTGCCTTTGTGATAATATAATTTTATTAATTTTGGAGTAGCCACAGCATCCTTAATTAATTAAAATTATATATTAAGAAGCCTTTGGCGAAAATCACACTAAAGTTAGGCATAAAATTTGTAATTAATTATACGCAATATGACACAATTTATCCCACAGGAAATTTGTTGTATTTTGTATGATTAATTAGGATAAAATATCGGACTATGGTCATAATTTATCCCACAGGAAATTATGATTCGGAATATAGTTTGATATGTTTATCGGTATGGGTACAAAATTATTTAAGACTCATGCATAAGAATTTAGCCCACAGGCAATTTTTATGGCGGTTGAGTCATCATGGTGCATTATTTACATTGGTAATTCATGCAATTCAGTTATATATGTACCTCAAAACTAACACAAGCTATATATGGACCTTTTCAGCTTCTCAACCCATTACTCATTCCGAATTTTCGTTAGGCCTTGAAATTCCCGAACTAACTGGTGACAACTATAAGGTTTGGAGAGAAAGAGTTCTCCTACACTTAGGTTGCATGGACATTGATTATGCTATTAGGAAGGATGAACCGCCCGCCATTAATGCACAAAGTACTCCGGCTGAAATTGCGCTATATGAGCGATGGGAGAGATCCAATCGGCTCAGCGTAATGTTTATAAAAACTAAAATTTCAGCTGGAATTCGTGGCTCGGTTGATCAGCATAAGAATGTCAATGACTTGCTTAAGGCTATTGATGATCAATTTGTCACTTCGGAAAAGGCCTTAGCAAGTACCTTAATCATGAAATTCTCCTCACTCCGTCTCACAACCGTTAAGGGTGTGCGAGAGCACATCATGAAGATGCGGGACATAGCGGCTCAATTGCAAAATTTGGAGGTAACAATGTCGGAGGCGTTCTTGGTGCACTTCATTCTGAATACCCTTCCTCACCACTATGGGCCATTTAAAATCTCTTATAACACACATAAGGATAAGTGGTCAATTAATGAACTAATGACCATGTGTGTGCAAGAAGAAGAAAGGCTCATAATGGAGTTGGGTGAAAGTGTCATGCTAGCTACAACCTTAGCCAAGAACAAATTTGACAAGTCTCGTACAACCACCTCTAAAGCTAAGGGTAAAGGTAAAATACCACCCAAGGCTGACATTAAGAAGGTACATAAGTGTTATTTCTGTAAAAAGAAAGGACACATGAAGAAAGATTGTGCCAAGTTCAAGAAGTGGTTGGAGAATAAAGGTATTTTATCCTCCTTTGTTTGCCATGAATCCAATATGTGTGATGTTAACACTAATTCATGGTGGATTGATTCTGGTTCTACAATCCACGTTGCAAACTCTTTACAGGGTATGCAGAATCTAAGGAAGCCAGTGAGAAGTGAGCAAAGCATCTTATCCGGAAACAAGATGGGCTCACATGTGGAAGCCATTGGAACATGCACCTTAATTTTAAGTAGTGGCTTTGTTTTAACTTTGGAAAAGACTTTTTATGTACCAAGTTTTTCACGAAACTTGATTTCAATTTCAAGACTAGTACCATTCGGTTTTTCCTTCAATTTCAAGAATAAAGTTATTGATTTATTCAATAAATCTACTTTTGTTGGAAAAGGTACTTTGTCTGATGGTCTTTACCGTATTGATTTGCAAAATGATGCCACACTTAATTCATTTCATGTGCATACTGGCTCCAAAAGACCCAGTGTTGACGAGAATTCCTCTATGTTATGGCACCGAAGATTGGGTCACATCTCCATTGAAAGAATTAAGCGACTAGTTAATGATGGGGTACTTAGTACTCTTGATTTTTCTGATTTTGAAACTTGTGTAGATTGCATTAAGGGTAAGCAAACAAACAAGTTTAAAAAGGGTGCCAATAGGAGTTCAAGTATATTGGAAATCATACATACTGATATATGTTGTCCAGAAATGGACATGCCGGGTCAGAAATATTTTATCACCTTTATTGACGATTACTCTCGGTATACCTATGTGTATTTGCTTCAAAATAAGTATGAAGCATTGGATGCCTTCAAGTCTTTTAAGGCTGAAGTTGAGAATCAATGTGGGAAGCGAATACAAATAGTTAGATCCGATAGAGGTGGTGAATATTATGGTAGATACACTGAAAATGGACAAGCACCTAGTGCGTTTGCTAAGTTTCTTCAAGAGCATGAGATTGTTGCCCAATACACCATGCCTGGGTCTCCGGACCAAAATGGTGTTGCGGAAAGGAGAAACCGAACGCTTATTGACATGGTGCGGAGTATGCTTAGCAACTCCAATCTTCCTAAGTTTTTGTGGGCTGAAGCACTAAAGACGGCAACGTATATTTTGAACCGAGTTCCAACCAAGGCTGTCCCTAAAACACCTTTTGAGTTATTCAAAGGTTGGAAACCGAGTTTGAAACATATGCGTATTTGGGGATGCCCGTCTGAAGTGAGAATTTATAACCCACATGAGAAGAAATTGGACCCAAGGACTATTAGTGGTTTCTTTATTGGATACGCACAGTCCTCTAAGGGTTACAAGTTTTATTGTCCATCTCATACGACTAGGATTGTGGAATCAAGAAATGCAAAATTTCTTGAGAATGACGTAGTTAGTGGGAGAGATCGGTTCAGGGATTTAATTCCTGTTCATGATCATATGGAATCCCAACCTTCCACGTCATCACAGAGGTTGATTATTGTACACAGTACCCCTCAAGATCAAATTGGTACTGATCAATCTAATATTCCACAATATGCTGGAAATATTCCAGTGGATCCACCTATTCAGGATAATCAAATTCCTGAGGAGGTTGTTGAACCGGAAGATCCTCATGGAGATGATGGTTTAGCATTAAGAAGATCTACTCGAGTTAGAAAGCCAGCAATTTCTAGCGATTATGAAGTGTATTTGCAAGAAACTGACATTGGAGCCGAAAATGATCCTGAAACGTTTTCACAAGCCATGAGTAGCCCGGAGTCCGATTTATGGCACAAAGCTATGAAGGAAGAAATGGACTCCATGAAGAGTAACAAAGTCTGGGATCTAATAGAGTTGCCTAATGGGGCCAAGGCTGTTGGCTGTAAATGGGTCTATAAGACCAAAAGAGATTCATTAGGCAACATTGATAGATATAAAGCAAGACTTGTTGCTAAAGGCTTTACTCAAATCGAAGGAATTGACTACAAGGAGACATTCTCTCCTGTTTCTAAGAAAGATTCCCTTCGTGTGATTTTAGCTTTAGTTGCACATTTCAATCTTGAATTGCAACAAATGGATGTGAAAACAACATTTCTTAATGGTGATCTAGAAGAAGAGGTTTACATGAAACAACCTGAAGGTTTTTCTTCTAGTCATGGTGAGCATTTAGTTTGCAAGCTTAATAAATCCATTTACGGTTTAAAACAAGCCTCCCGACAATGGTATCTTAAGTTCGATGGGATAATTTCTTCATTTGGCTTTGTTAAAAGTCCCATGGATCATTATATATACCAGAAGGTTAGTGGGAGTAACATTTGTTTTCTTGTTTTATATGTGGATGACATTTTGCTCGCAACAAATGATAAGGGGATGCTACATGAAGTGAAACAATTTCTCTTTAAAAACTTTGATATGAAGGATATGGGTGAGACATCTTTTGTCATTGGCATAAAGATTCATAGGGATAGATCTCTTGGTGTTCTGGGTCTATCACAAGAAACCTATATCAACAAAGTTTTAGAGAGGTTTCGGATGGAGGATTGTTCACCGAGTGTTGCTCCCATAGTGAGAGGAGATAAATTCAGTTTGGACCAATGTCCAAAGAATGATTTTGAAAGAAAATCCATGCATAATATCCCATATATGTCGGCAGTTGGTTGCTTGGGATATATCCAGGTTTGTACTAGGCCGGATATTTCCTTTGCTGTCGGGATGTTGGGCCGCTACCAGAGTAATCCAGGTCTGGACCACTGGAGAGCTGCTAAGAAGGTCATGAGGTATCTTAAGGGAACAATTGATTACAAGCTTGTGTATAGAAGAACTGACAACTTGGAAGTTGTGGGTTATTCTGACTCGGACTACGCCGGTTGTGTTGATTCAAGGAAATCGACTTCGGGATAAATTTTTATCATGGCCGGTGGAGCTGTTTCTTGGAAGAGCGCCAAACAAACTTCGGTCGCTACTTCTATTATGGAGGCCGAGCTCATTTCTTGTTTTGAGGCTACATCGCAAGGTGTATGGCTTAAGAATTTCATTTCTGGGCTTAGAGTTATGGACTCAATATCTAGGCCATTAAAGATTTATTGTGACAACTCTGTTGCGGTCTTCCTATCAAAGAATGACAAAAGTGGGAGTCGAATTAAGCATATCGACACCAAATATTTGTCTATAAGGGAGCGCGTCAAAAATAAGATAGTGGTCATTGAGCACATTAGCACAGAGTTGATGATTGCTGATCCTTTGACTAAAGGCATGCCACCATTCAAATTCAAGGATCATGTGTCGAATATGGGACTTTGTTCCAATTTGTATTAATACATTCAGTTATTTACGAAATCCTTATGCATTAAGACATTTTTCTCATTAAGATGTGCACACTTCATTATGTTGAGAAAAATGTACCATTATTTTTGGACCAGCAATAAACATAAGGTTTATTCATTAAGTTTTGCCATAACTTAAGGGGCAACATACATTGTGATCACTAGTGGTACTACTCAAGCTAAAAGGACGTAACACTATGGTTCATGTCTTTTGTTTCTTAAGGTTATCCATTGCACCAAGTGGGAGAATGTAACATTATTTTGAAATATTTGAATTAATCAAATAATAATGTCCCATAAGTGTGGTGCAATGATGGCGGATATTGTAACGGTTTCCGTTACAAGAGCCACCTTGATGGTAGGTGGCTATATAAGTGCTCCATGGTCCTCCCACTCCTCCTATCACAACATACATTCACATGTATGCTTAGCTCCATATCCGAATAGGCTCTAAGCAATATACACCATCTAGAGTGAGGAGTGAAGTGGGAGACGAAAAGGATTTCCGGTGTTCTTCCACGTTCTTCGACCGTTCATCAACAATATGGCTGGAGGTTAGCGATCCTATTATTTCCGTTGCGTTGTTATGATTTTAGGCTAACAGTAGTAGCAAAGAATAAAGAGGAAGGCTTCAGAGGAGGCGTTTGAGGAGACATCTACGACAAGACATGATATGGATATTTCTCTTCCAAAAAATGGATTAGCGGCGGGTTCTGGTTCCCATGCCAACCGAGAGCAATGAGTTGCCTAAGTTGGAACTGTCCGGGACTTGGCAACCCAGCGACAGTTCAAGCATTAGTGGACGTGGTCCACTTGAAGCGGCCATCAGCTGTCTTTTTAAGGGAGACTTTTGCAAATGCTAGTAGGGTGGAATTTGTTATGCGAAAGATCGGGATGGATAATTATTTTGTGGTGGCAAGCGATGGGCATAGAGGCGGTTTAGCATTGATATGGAGAGAGGGATTTCATATTCAGGTTGACGGGTCTTCTAATCACTTTATTGATGCCCAAGTCAGTCTGGATACGAGAGTTCCCACTTGGCGGTTTACGGGCTTTTATGGCTGCCCGGAGAGAAGCAGAAGGCGCGAATCTTGGGACATACTTAAATCCTTGAGTCTAGGGGTTGATCGTCTTTGGTTATTGATGGGAGATTTTAATGATCTCACGTTTGCTTCCGAGAAGAGGGGGGCGAGTTCCCCAGCCGCCTTGGCTTCTTAAAGGATTCCGCGAGTCAGTTTGGGAGAGTGGCCTAAAAAAAATCTTTTCAGGGCTATCAATACACCTAGGAACGCTGGAGAGGGTCTCCTGATTGGGTTGAGGAAAAACTTGATAGGATTTTGGTATCCGAGAGCTGGCTTGATATTTTCGGAGAGGCGGTTGCCGAATCTTTAGAAGGGGCTCTTAGTGACCATCTGGTTCTATTCATTAAAATGATTCTGACACAAAATCTCTGCCGCATACGTCACTTCAAATTTGAAAATGTATGGCTCCGGGAGGCTGATTGCCGAGAGATCGTAGCTCGAAGCTGGGGGTTGGGCCATAACATGGGCATCATGGGTTAGGTGGCTTCTTGCGGTAAAGCTGTTTGGGATTGGGGGTACAACAAGACCGGGTCATATGGCAAACATATTAATTTTTGCAGGAAAAGGCTTGCACATCTTCATCACAGATGGGCCTCGTGGGGAGTTAATGAGTTTCAGAGGGTTAAACAGGAGTATCTTGAACTTCTTGAAAAAGAAAATATCTTTTGGAGACAAAGGGCCAAGGAGTTTTGGTTGAAGGAAGGTGATCTTAATACTCGTTATTTTCATAACTCGGTCAAACAGAGGAGACGCAAAAACAGAATTGGGGGTCTCAGATTGGAGGGCGGCCGGTGGGAAAGCGACAGGACCGAAGTGGGCAAATTAATTGGGCGAGAGGATTTTATTTATGGGTGCATTTGACGAAAGATAGAGGACCGGCATAATCATGATCTTCTATGCCCTCTACGAGGAGAGGAAGTTAAAGAGGCGGTCTTTGCTATGTTCCCAGACAGGTCTCCTGGGTCGGATGGTTTGAGTCCGGGGTTCTATAAGCATTTCTGGGATGTGGTCGGTCCTGACGTCATTAATTTTTGCAAGGAGGCCTTCACGTCAGGTAAACTCCCAGAAAATATTAATCAAACCAATATTGTGCTGATCTCTAAAAAAGACAAGCCTGAATTCATAAGTGATTGGAGTTCGATTGCCCTCTATAATGTGATTTATAAAATCTTTTTAAAATTACTAGCTAATCGCATGAAAAAGCTTCTTCATTTTTGCATATCTGAGCAGCGAAGTGCATTCATTCCGGGTAGAAATATTGTGGATAATATTTTGTTTGCTTTTGAGTCCCAACATTTTTTGAAGTGTAAGCGCCAGGGTAAGATGGGGTTTGTAGGCCTTAAACTTGATAATATGAGCAAGGCCTACGACAGGGTCGAATGGCCTTTTCTAGAAGAGATGATGAGGAGTCTGGGATTTGATGAGAGGTGGATTGGGTTGATAATGGAATGTGTTACATCTGTCTCATACTCAATTCCATTTGATAATTCGGTGATCGATCTGTCTACCCTTGGGAGAGGGCTTCGCCAAGGGGATCCGTTATCCCCTTATTTATTCTTGATTGTTGCTGAAAGGCTTAATTCATTATTGCGCAGATATGAGTCGATAGGTAGCTTACATGGGGTTTCTATCGCCCGTGGGGCTCCTATGATCTCACACTTATTTTTTTGCAGATGATAGCCTATTATTTTTTAGAGCTAATCACGGTGAAACATCTTTGATCAAGTAGGCACTATCTGACTACGAAAGGGCCTCGGGTCAGGTAATCAATTTTAATAAATCCAAAGTTTTCTTTAGTAGCAATGTGGCAGTGAACTGCCGGGAGGGTCTGATTGAGCTGTTGGGTGTTGGCTCAGCGGGTCAGGAGGAAAAATATTTGGGTTTACCAGCATTGGCGGGAGGAGTAGAAAAAATATTTTGGGTTACCTTAGACAACGGGTGGTTAACCGAATTAATAATTGGAATAAATATTTATCAAAGGCGGGTAGGGAGGTTTTGTTGAAGGCTGTTATTCAGGCAATGCCGAGCTATGCCATGAACGTTTTCTTATTGCCAATTGAGCTATGCCGCGAGATTGAAGTGATTATGAACACTTACTGGTGGAAGGGGAAGGCAGGGGAATTCATTGGAAAGATTGGGCTTCTTTATGCTTGCCGAAAAAAGCTAGAGGTATGGGTTTCAGGAGACTACGAGATTTTAATTTAGCCATGCTATCTAAACAAGCTTGGAGAATTTTCACGAACTCCAATTCTCTTGTGAGCATGGTTCTAAAGGCCAGATATTTTCCTAAGGGGGACTTTTTAAATACTAAGCTAGGAAATAATCCTTCTTTTATCTGGCGGAGTTTGATTCACACTCAGGATATTATTCGGGAGGGTTATTACTGAAGGGTGGGGGATGGACTTTCAATCAATATTTGAGAGGAGCCTTGGCTTCCGGATAGAAAGAATCTGAAAGTTATAACGGAGGTGGCGGAGGGGTTGAAGGGGGCTGTGGTGGCTAATCTTTTTGAAAACAATCATAAGGTTTGGGATATGGATATTATTAATGACATTTTTGGAGCCCGAGATGCATATTTAATTCGCGGAATACTGCTTAGAAGAAGCCAAATTCCAAATTTCTTGTGTTGGAAATGGGAAGAGAGTGGGCATTTCTCCGTTCGTAGTTGTTATCGAAGTTTGGTTGGCGAGTTGGGAGGTGCTCAGGGACTGGAGCGGACTACTATGTGGGATTTAAAACTTCAACCTAAAATTAAAATATTTTTTGGCAGGTTTGTAGCGGGTGTCTTCCATCGAAATTAAACTTGCAGGGACGATAGGTGGACTGTTCAGGACATTGTGGCATGTGTGGAGCTCATCCGGAATCATTGGAGCACATCTTTAGGTTTTGTGCTGTGGCTAAAGAGGTCTGGGAAATTCTCTCTTGGCAGTGGAGCGCTGGGAATGGGCTCCCTTTTCTGGAGCAAATCAACAAGGAGTTCCAGTCAAAGAGGAAGGAAGCTTTGGAGGTGTTGGTGTGGGGCTGCTGGGCTATTTGGTGCAAACGAAATCATCGGGTCTGGAAAGGGTTGTCTTCATCGGCCAGACAACTTACTCTTCGGGCCCAAGCTCTGGTGGATGGATGGAAGTAAGCTCAACAATCCCGTAGTACATGGCAGCAGGAAGCACAACAGGGGAGCTTGTGTTGGCGCAAACCAGCCCATGGAATGTTGAAATTAAACGTAGACGCAACAGTTCGGGCAGAAGGATGCGGGCTGGGTTGGTGTCTCTGGGACGACAGCGGCAGTTTTGTTGCAGGGGCTACTCATCCATGGCCTGGGAACTTAACACCATTGGCGGCCAACTGGTTAGGATCTGTGAGGCACTAAGTTGGCTAAAAGAGGAGAGGTGGACATTTGTTGAGGTAGAGACCGATGCATCTAGAGCTGTAGCTGAGATTTTGAATGGATCCAATTGATCCATGGTGGGATTATTGTGTGATGACATAAGAGATTTAGCGAATTCTTTTTCGAGTATTACATTTTGTCATATTAAGCGGTCAGCGAATAAGACTGCCCATGCCTTGGCAAGAGCGGCTTGTTCTTTGCCTGACTCACGTTCTTGGTTCTTTGTTCCTCCTTCATTTATTGTATCGGCTCTGGCCAACGATTTGATTAATGTTAATTAAGCCTCTTTTCTCCAAAAAAAAAAAAAAACAAGTGAGACTCCCATGTTTAACCCCCTAGGAATCACTCTCTCCCTTGTCTCATGTTTACGCCTATATCCTTGTGTTAGGATGTAATTCAATATTTCCAAATATTATGTGAAATTCTAGAGAATTCTAGAATTATGATGAGATGAGTAGAATTCTCTAGAATAGTGTGGAGTAATCTAAAACTATCTAGATGTGTTTAGAATGTTGTGGAGTCTTCTAGAATACTATAGTCTCTAGAGAAATGTAGAAATCTCTAGAAATATGTTGTGGAGTAGTTTCGAGTGTTCTAAATAAGTGTGGAGTTATCTAGATTCTTCAGAAAGATAATGGAAGCTTGTGGAGGCTTCTTGAAAGAATCTAGAATGTAGAGACGTACGTGGAAGATTCTAGAGAGGGAATCTCTGCCCCTTTGTGAGTAGTATAAATAGATGTTGTAACCTTTCATTTGAGGTGTGAAAGAAAGGCTTCTCATAAGTGAGCAAGAGTGAGTATTCCCAACTAAAAGCGTGAAGTGAAATACCCGTTCATTTGTACACTCTCTTGTAAATTACAAATACTTTCTCTGTTCTTTTTTAGTTGCAATGGTCAACATTTCACACTTGCCAACGCACGTCTTTGACCGTAATTATATCTTAATCTCTATTAGTAAAAAAAATCAGATTTTGAAAATTTGTAATGAGATGAATTGAACAACATTTCTTTCAAAAAATAATTTTCATAAAATTACTCCCTCCGTCCCATTTTACATGTCCTACTTTCTTTTTTGGGTTGTCCCAAAATAAGTGTCTCCTTTCCTTTTTTGGAAAGAAATATGTGGTCTACACATTTCACTTTTTTATACTCAAATCTCAACCACAACTTTTACTTTTTCAACCACTTCATTAAGAATCGTGCCAAGTCAAACTAAGACACATAAAATGGGACGGAGTAAATACCGTAAAATGTAGTCAAAATAGAACACGTGAATAGTGTAAAATTCAATATGTTGCGATTAAAGAAAACGGAGGATAATATATAATACAAGAGTTTTTTTTCTTAGCTCGTGATCCTGGTAAAGGTCGGGGTGTTGTGTTTCCCCAACACCTTGCTCCCACTTCACCAGGTTTGAAAAACCCTACCTTCCAGCGACAACCATGAATGAAGTAGCGACGACAATCAACTATGTTCAAGATGATGCCAAATTTCACATAGGGGAAGTTCGACATTGGGATTGGAGGTTTAAGAGATTCGAAATCAAATATAAAGTGTTATCTCAAGCTCCCTGTTAATCTTGAAATTACATCGAAGGAAGGAAATAATCATGGTCGGAGATTTCACGGGTGTTCTAGGTGGAAGCTAAGATACGACTTAAATATGCATTTAGGAGTGACTTAATTGTTTATATTTGTTTCATTTACCTATTCTATATGTTAAATTTTATAGGTCAATAATCGTCTCTATTTTGAGTGGTTTGGCAAAGACAAATACTGGCCCCATGCTATAAATGTTATCGATGGTTTGAAGAGGAAGAATGATGAACTTATTGAGGAAGTGAAATAATTAAAGTTTGGCAGTGAACACAAATTTATGACATTGTGTGAAAAATTGGCAAATGGAGAAACTTGGAATGAATGCTCAAGTTTTATGCGGCTGAAATGGCAAGAGGAGAAAAAAATTTGAGATGAACATGAAAGAAGTCAAAGAGATGAAGAAGGTAATGAAGACTGCATTGCTGGAATTGCAAACTAAACTGAGCTGTAGAAGACAAAAGGAACTTATGTATTAAAGATAGAGATTGAAAGTGTAGTAGCTAGATTTGTAGTGGTTGGATTTGACGATTTGTTTTAGTTGGTGTATTTATGTTTAATTGTTTTCCATCATTTGCAATGGAGCCAAAGATTCATTATTTTTTGGCTTGAGATTATGATAGAATAAAGCAAAATGGATCACTAAATTGTTTGCGCTTCTTTGTTATGAAGCAGTAGTCAATCATGCAATTTTGGACGTGATTTTCACTATGGGTCATCCGGAAAGAGTCTTTCTGTGCTTTAGTACAGGGAGAAGACTGTGTACATCTGACCCCCCCCTACCCCACCGTAGGTGAGAGCCTTTGCGACACTGGGGTAAATGAAAATGATGAAATGATGATTTATCTTTAATTGCCTATGTTACTGCAACAGTCAAGGATCTTCACATTTGCTAAAAGGCAAGGTATTTATGTTCTGGAAAATTGTAGTACCCAAGTATCTTCATATCAGATAAGTGCTTTGTTTCTGATTCTGAAAATGTTAAATCTGGTTTTAAATTTGCCATTTAAACCTGTCATCCAAAGATCACACATTTGTTAATAGGGAAGTAAAGCACATTTGTCAACACATATAATTGAATTGTATATGTTGACAAAGGCCCGACCTGGCCCGGCCCGAGGCCCGAGTCCATCCATTGGTACAGCTATCTCAACTTCAACAAGTATGGGGTGGGGAGCTCACACTTGTTAACTTGGGGTATCTTATTTATTCCCCCCATCTTTTAATCATTAAAACATGCCTCTATTCAAATCATAAGTTTAAGGATCATTACATCAATCAAAGAGAAAATAAATCTGACACCAACTAAACTCCAACAACTACGACTGTAAACTCTATGATCAAACTTAGAGACGGTCACCTCTGAAAGAGCAACACGAATCAAATGACAAAATAATAAAAACTATTAGAAAAACTTTCACGGACTCTAGCACCTCGTACAACTCATGGTGGTCGCTCGGGAGGAGGCCGTACCACCAGTACCTCGCTAATTGATCCTCCATTGTCGAACATAATCTGGCCTACACGAAGCCCTTGCAACTCTCCTCGTCCCGCACTCGTAGTTACATCACCCCTTGTAGCCATCTTCTCTATTAAGCTCTCCTCCTCGATCTGCCTCCGCCAAGTCGCCCTCCGTTGAGCACCCTTCTACGTGCCGATTAACAGAAAGAAACTGCAGCCCTAGGACAGAGCACGAACTGCGATCCTACGCCGAGAAAAACGCCGTTCTTTGTCCTTGACGAAAACGGGAAAACAAGCTCCAGCAGCATGTAGCCCTAGAGAGAGAAAAACTGTCAGTTCCTTGCGTTTGACCAGTTTTTCTGATTATAATTTATCTCCCCTTTATTAATTGTCTTTCCATTTTGGCGATTCATTAAGAAAAACCAATCCTTTTATAACGCTTTTTATTGGGTCAATGATAACCTGTAACCACTGACCACTCTCATCACTCCTGCCATTCATACTCCAGATAATCATCACCACACCACCAAATGTTCCACCAATAAAACAGAATTTTGGCATTTGGCACCATCCCCTACACCCCCTGCCCCTTTCGGAGTTTCGGTGTGCATTCGAAGCCAAACATGTTTATCATTTTAAATACAAAACCATATCAGTTGCTTGATAGGATAGGGGAAAAAATTGCTGAATCGAAAATTTAGAAATGAAATTAGAAGCTTGCTCTTTAGTGAAATCCAAAATGTCATTACATAAATTTTGATCACAACTAATTTTGGTGATACAGACACATGATACATGTTTTAAACAACTCAACATACAAGAACTCTTCTACCTTTTTTATTTTCTTCACAAGTACACTACAATACCTTGAATCTATTTATTGTCAGAACCATTTTCGACACCGAGACCATACAGAACACCAGCATACTTCTCTGTCGAGCCACTAAAGAAGTTTTCTTTTAACTTTTTGAATGCGGAAGAGGTGAGCAGGCTATCTGAACCGGCTTGATGGCAGATACCAATTCTCTCAACTTCCAAGAGCTCTGCAAGTTTGTTCAGCCCGCCGTGGAGGCTATTGCAGAACTTCATCAAGTGCTTAATGTCAT
Source organism: Cuscuta epithymum (assembly GCA_945859915.1). NCBI lineage: Eukaryota > Viridiplantae > Streptophyta > Magnoliopsida > Solanales > Convolvulaceae > Cuscuta > Cuscuta epithymum. Next base: position 368,094 of record CAMAPF010000944.1, on the reverse strand, counting down.
AAACCATTGGAAAGTACACATTCAGTAAGTCAAAAAAACCAGCTTGTGTATCGGGCAAATTCTTGCAGGTTAATAGTTTTAGCAGGTAACCAAAGTCATAACCACTATGGAATGTCACCCACTGCACATTGTCATTCAAGACAATACCAGATGACATTAGCAGTTCACCAAACCGACTTGCATCAATCCCCATTTCATTGTTCTTCTTCAAATCAATGCCAGATTGGCTCAACAGGTCAATAGAGTCATTTGCAAAGATATCCTTACTCACGTCGAACTCGCGAAAGTTAAACTGCCAAATGCAATACTGGTCTGTTCCACATGTAGGCAAGTTACCATTATCATCTGAAAATGTGAGACCTAATTGAATCAACTTCAACATATCAACATTATCCTTCAACGTCTGATAGTTATACTCGCTAAGATTCTTGAAGTTGCCAACAGGCCGAAGAACCACCCCGGGAAATTCAGTGTCCATGGCAATAAAGGGATAATCATCAACAACTTCACGGATGAGAGCAAACTCTTTTTCAAGATTATCACTCCATACTTCTCTAATTTGGATAGACTCATTTTTTAGTAAGACAGACATGATTACATCAAGCACGAAAGGAGAGCTTTGTCAGTGAATCAACTGTTGTGGCTTATTTATCTAATTAGATCTGTAAAATCAGCAAAAAAAAAAAAAAAACATCATCAACTGAGACATGGCATCCATGATGCAACATTGTATAGTAATTTATAGAAGATGCTAGAAACTGATTGTTGTCATATTTTTTGTATAGCTAATAAAAATGATTCGTAATTTGATATATGATGTGTATGGTAGTCGTGGAGAGCCGTTTACAAATGCAAGTTAATATATTTACAAACCATCATTCAGGTAAATCTCCATAAAGGTAGTTTTATCTTAATATCAAGGACTGCATTGGAAAATCAAAGTTTATGTCATTAAAGGAGTAGTATCTTGGTGGAGTTATGGCTTGAAAGTAATAATGTCTTAATTAACTACAGTTAGTTATCACTATAAATTCATGCAAAAAAACAGAAATGTTTACGACAGATTCCCTTCTTGTCACAACCTTCTACGAAGGAAAAATAAGAACTTTCCAAAGCCGTCATCGTCGTCATCATCATTGGTTTTTTACTTGCTTATTGCACGAAAATTTATGCAACAACACGACACAAAATTGTGATTATCTCATCCCAATATAAGATTGATATGATAAACACAACATGCAAAATTGCACGTCATGTAACTGATATGGAAAGAAGAAGCCCATTATTACTATCACTATTGTTATTATTATTCATTATTATTATTATTATTAGTTTCCTAAAGTATGTTTCCTAAAGTACTAGGTGTTAATTTCCTAAGGTTATTATTAGTTGCAGTTTCCTATTAGTAGAGATATTCTATTTTAGTTAATTTCCTAATAGAAGTATTGTAATAGAATTAGGATTACTCTAACACTAGACCACCAAGACTCTTGGGACTAGTATACATAGAGGTGCCATATTAATGAATAAAATCATCAATCTTCTGGAGAACAATTCTTCTTGTGCGCTCAGTGGAACCGACAGACACTTCCTTTCCTAGGGCAGGAAGCTGTGTTGTTTTTTCAACTATCACACTTATCGTTCTTCTTTTTTATCTCCCAACCACACCCGTAACAGTAACATGATAAAGCATCATCCTCTTCAGGTTCATATGTTTAATTTTCTTTGAACACATAAGCGAATTAGAGATCCTACCATTATTCTATACATTCATAACCCACTCTAGTGACAGTCCATCATCATCTCTACACAATATTTAAGTATTTCATTTTACAACTTATTATATCACATGATTTAATGAAGGGAAAGTTCCCGAAATAGGACTAAAACAGTTTGATAATTCCAAAATAGGACTGACACGTTTTTTATTCCCAAAATAAGAGCAACTACTGTCAAGTTTGGAAAATACTGCCATGTTTGAAGTCTGGTACTGCCAAAACATCATGACAGTAATTGCTCCTATTTTGGGAATAAAAACATGAGTGTCCTATTTTGGAATTTTCAAACCTTTTTAGTCCTATTTCGAGTAATATCTCTTTAATGAAATAACTAACCATGTAAGATGACAAACAAAAATTAGGAGGCAAGTGCATTGCAGATCATGCAGCAGTGTTTATTTTCGACCATTGCATCATTGTGTCTATGTTACAGCAAGAGTTTTGCATTTATTAGTGAAGTCCAAAAGTCCAATATAGCCAGCCTGTCACATCACAACAACAAACACAATGTAATCATCATGAACCACAGCTTAAATACAAATGGGCATCATTAGAAAATGCCTGTCCAGATACTAATCCATGGAAATCAGCCACACGTCAACAAGTATTACAATTATAAAACTGAAAATAACCCAAAGAGGTAATGATTCAAATAAAACAAAAACCATTAGTATACCATTCTAAGACAGAGTGACACATTAAACAAACCTTTACAGGAGCAAACGTGAAATATCATGCACCTCTAAAGAGAAAACATAACTAGCTTAGCAAAGAACTCATCGTATCTAAATTCCGGATACCAAATGCAAGGATAACACTGTACAATTATAATGGGAGATTAAAATTCACCACTGTAGTTGGATTCACAAGGCTTCTCTGATTACACAAGCCGAGGCTTGTTCATGTAGCCATGGTTCAACTCAACACTCAAGCATTCACATTTCTCAAGATATTTTACTTTAAAGCCTAACGCAACCTAAACAAACTATTAAAAAATTAATAGCCATGAGTTAGAACTATTCCTTAACATATCTAGCTTCCAGCTAGCAAATAAGTTTACCAGTCAAGTGCCTTCTAATAAGAACTTTCAGAAAGAAAGAAACGGGAAAACAAAACAAACAAAGAAAACCATAAGCTAAAATCAAATCGAATCCTAATTATCAGATCAAGCACCACTAAAGCCCATAGTTGAATCGATCTAAGAGCAGTTATATCAACAAAGACTTAGGCTTCACTAATCATCGAACTCAAATAGTCGACTATGGACAGCAAACAAACACTGTTAGTTTTGAGAGGTAAAATAATCCATTTTGCATAAGTAGAAAAGACATAAGTGCATGCATCTGTAAGGGAAACCCTAATCGGAAAAATCGAAGAATTCACTGACTTTCAATACAGAGAACGATAGAGTAATATTATATGGAAAGAAACAAACCTGATCTGAGAGTTTCGGAAAGGTCAATTTAAGAGAGATCGAGTTTAGTGTGAGGAAGCTGATGAAGAGGACGAAAAGAAAGAAGCGAGTGAGATGCAAAAGACACAGAACGACAGCGCCTCTTTTTCGTTTCATTTTACTTTGCCGGTTGTTCCTCGAAAAAGAGAACTTCGAACAGGCCATCCATTTCGGGCCGGGCCAGCGCGTTCTAAATTTTAGGAGTGGGCACGGTCCCGTTCTAAGGATTAAACCATTCGGTACCATGTCGTTTCGTAACGGAACAAAATGGTACGGTGCAATGCCAAATGAATGCTAAAAAATCCATAATGCATTTATGAGATTCCTAATGGTCCGATACTGTCCCGTTCTAAGGATTAAACCATTCGGTACCATGTCGTTTCGTAACGGAACAAAATGGTACGGTGCAATACCAAATGAATGCTAAAAAAATGGACAAATCTTGTAATTAATAAATATCATCACACCGACCAACTAACATGAAATGTTGATTTAAATACAAGAAATTGTACATGTAGTACTAAAATTTACAAATATACAAATAGTGCAACATAACTAAGAAAAAGTATAACAAAATGATGGTGCACGAGATAAATATCATCTTTAATTTAATAAGTTCATGTGAAAATATAAAAATAATATCACCAAATTTTTGAATATAATAGAAAAATTCGACGTTCTTCTTTGTTATAGGTTAAATATTAATTGTAGTTTAATTTATAGTTGAACAGTGAGAACTATGATTCAAAACAATTAATTAAGTTGTAACATTGCACAAACATGATACAAAAAAAGTTATATACACTATATTGCTAGAAATGAATAGTCATTGATGATTTTTAAAACTTTAACATTCTTTCAATACATACCAAAATATAACACAAATTATCTAAAAAGTAAAATTAACAATAATATACATATAAACACACACATTTAACTATTTTAAGACACATGAATACATACTTGGGCAATAAAATTGTTAGTCTATAAAATAGATTTATTGGTATGGAAAAAATATAAAAAATTCAAATGCATTAATTTTAACGGTCTGGTCCGGTATTTTTCAGTTCACAAAATCTAGGACCAGTCCCGTACCCGTTTCAAACAGTACAGTTTCGGTTCGGGATAAAAATTTATAGAATCGTTTAAATACCCGATATTCGTTTCGGTACCATTACGGGCTGGTTCGGTACCGGTCCGGTTCGGATTTTATGCCAACCCCTACTAAATTTTAGAGATTTTTTCGTGATAAAAATACACAAATATTTCTACTTTAAATCTCACTAACAAAAATCAATTTTGCTCTTTATACACACATTTCATACCCACCAATACACACTATATATACCTCAAATTATTATTTTTCCTCCCTTCCTCTACCTGTAAAAATACCTGCTGCCACTTCCTCCCCCTCTCACCCTAATTCCACTGTCTTTCATCTCATGCACACCCCTCTCTTCTTACTTTTTTTTCTCTTTCATTTTCATTTCATCTTCTAAAGCTTTTCATTTGATCTCCAATTTTTAATTCCCAGGTGCAGCGAGTGATCCGGCTTTCTTTCAACGGTGAGGATCATTTTTATCTCAAAACAATGATTGTTAGGGTAATAATCTACTTTTTTTATGTTTACTTAGGGTTATAATAATTTTCTAGTAAATTGTATAAGCTATGATGTTCAATTCTTGACTATTTTGTTTCATTTATATAGGTTTATGATATAAACCATTCAAATTTTAGTCCTATTGTGCTCTCCCTTTAGATGTCCATTACATGTTTATTAAAATGCTTGAAGTTTTTTGAGATGAATTTATGTCCTATCAACTTTTTTGAGATGCTTATGTCCTATCAACTTTTTTATTAATGAATTTATGAGATGAATTTATTGCATGTATTTCTTTTTTAAATTGTGATGTGCATTTACTCCTATAAATTATTGAGATAAAAATGGAGACTATGGGAGAGTAGAAGGATGGAACTATTGCCCATAAACTTATTTTCCTTCTTCTGTAAAACAATTGTGTTCTTATTACTCAAAATATTTTGTCTGTGTGCAGAAAATAATTGTTCTTGTGTTCATTTATATTGTTTGTATGTAGTTAAAACATTATTCTTGTGTTCGTTTATTTTGTCCGTGTGTAGAAAATAATTGTCTACGTATTCCTTTATATTGTCTTTGTGTGGTTAAAACATTGTTGGTGTGTTTGTTTATATTGTCTGTGCGTGGTCAAAACATCATCTATGTGTTCTTTAATTTGTGTGTGCGTAGAAAATAATTATACTTTGTAAACTTTAGATTTTTTAATTGGTTTATAATGCTGGAGTGTATATTCAATGTTTGTAATTTATAAATTTTAGATTCTCTTATTTTAACCATGTCGTTGAGGGTTCGGAAATGCATGTACTATTATGTCTTAAGTAAACATGTATTGTTTATTACTCCTTGGAGTATATTGGAATTCTCCTTCTGTGAGTGACTCAGGGCTCTGCATTGCAGGATCCTTCCTCAAGCCACTTATTTCCTCCTGTTGGACTGGTTTTCACCCCACTACCAGCTCTCAGACTAACCTAATAGAGATTCCCAGTACCAGATTGTCCTCATATGTCAACGGACAAATTTATTAGAATGTTCGATAATTCCACAGATAAAGCAAAAATTTGGTGGTTTTTCATATTTAAAATCAACCTGATATTCGTGTAATTTCTGATTGTATGTTTGTATTTTTAACTAGTTTTTATTAGTTCTAGTTGTGGAAATTACACACTTTTGGTGCAATACTTTATTTTCATTTTTTATTTGTAATTTGTTTATATTAGGATTATTCTGAGCTAAACAGGTCAAAGATCATTCAAGAGATCAAGATTGGATCTTAAAAGATCAAGGGAAAGTGCAAGGAGGCAAAAAAGATTTCGATTTGGAAAAAATATTCATGTACCCGGTCGGGTATTGCCTATACCTGATCGGGTATTTGATTGATTCGATTGTCCAAACCAAATCCGACAACAAATGATCGTGGGGGCGAATTTTCGTGAAGATTTGTCACATACCCGATCGGGTATGCCGACATACCCGATCGGGTATGCCCAGAAAAGTGACTTTCTGGACAATTTCCTAGGATACCCGGTCGGTATCTTATATACCCGGTCGGGTATCAGACCATGCAGCTCCCAAAAGCCTATAAATACACCCTTTTCCTTCCCAATAAAATCACCAATTCACATATACTCTTTAGCTCAGTTTAGATTAGTGTTTTCTTTATATTTTCTATCATGTTTAGTCTCCAAATGAGGAGCTAAACTCTTCCATCTTGGTTTTGCTACTTTGAAGCTTAATGAATTGTAAGTTGTGAGTTATTTTCTTTAATCTTTTTCCTTGAATATTAATTTTTCCCTTAATACTATCTCTATATTAATGTTGGCTGATGTGTTGCTAAGATGACAATTAGTTAACTTCTCGACATTAGTTATAGTAGTATTTATCTTTTTTAATATTCTTCCTTGAATATTAATTAATTCATATTCATATTTCATATTAATATTTTGAGCATTACTTAAAGGATCAACTAGTTTTGTTTCATATATTAATTAATACTAGAATCGATCGACGAATACGCTTGTTAATCGTTCGGTCATTTCATGGTAGTAAACTTGGATTATTAATGCATGCGTCTCATGGTTAATAATCTAAGGGGAATTAATTATATTGATTAAACCAATAAACCACTTGTGTTGAGGTTATCAATTTCAATCGTTTTCATCTTAAGTTTATTGCTACTATCGGGTTAATATACGGCGCATGTTCTATATTGACTCGGTAGTAAGTTTTATTAATGAACGCGTCTCGTTATTAATAACTACCCTCGATGAATTGGATATACTCCTCGATTGAGTATTCGAGAGGAAGATAGTTAAAGATATAACCGGGATCAACGAACATCTCATTAAGTGGATAAAAGCAAAACCAAGTCCTCATATCTTTTAATTAAACTCATATAAGTCGTTCATCTTCGTATTTAATTAATTAAATCAAATCAAACTTTAAATCCCCCTTGTTACTAGTTACATAAAAAGATAAGTATTCCTTTCCCTGTGGGTATGAACCTTACTTAAAATATACTACGTATAATTGTTGTATTGATTATTATTTTGAGTGCACACCACAACAAAGTGCACGTCAAATTTGGCGTCATTGCCGGGGAAAGGCAATAATTTTTCTTTTTATTTTTATTTCAAGAAAAAAATACTACGTATATAATAAATAAAAGTATAAAGAGTTCTTACTTTTCTATTTTCTGAGCTTACATGAGTGTATGGATACCAACATATCATCCCTAGAGAGTCAAATTTCTGTCTTGACTTCTCTAATAGAGGAGTTTATTTTATGTCCAAAATCTCAAGATGTCCAGACATGCAACATTTGCATGTCTCACAGGCATCTTACAGATTTTTGCCCGAAGCTCCAAGAACAATACTTTCAACAAATTGATGATGTTGGTTTCCAAGGGAAAATATCTCAAAGGAGATATGATCTGTTCTCCAACACATATAATCCAGGAAGGAGAGATCACATGTACTCAAATTCTTATTCTAGTATGTCCACTGAAGACATGATCCGAGCTCTCACTATCGACGTGACGAGTATGCAAAGAGATATGTCACAATTCCCGCAAGAAACAGTGTCCAACGAACAGAATTTGGAGAATCAATTGAAACAAATGTCAAGCATTGTGAACCACTTTGGCGAGGAGGAGAAGAAGAGGAGCTTACGGAGAAAGCTCAACCGGAGGAGGAGGAGGAACCTCAAAACTCAACTCCACCACCGGCCATTCTTGAAATCATGCCACCATTTCCTGAGGCTCTAAGGGAAACACAAAGGGTGGAGAACGAAAAAGACATCTACGAAATCTTCAGCAATTGTGAGTATCATTTAGATTTCTCTTCGTTCACGAATATGCAGGGAATAACAGTGGAGTTACGCAAACATTTCATACTCCCTCTTATACCACCCAGATCAAAACCCCTTCGATTGACCATGCTAAGTGAAAATCATGGACCCTCACTCTCACAATATGAAGTAATAGAAATCCGGATATTTGATCCCAGAAAGATTGTCAAAATAAAGGGTCGACAAATTGAACCTTTCTATAAGAGTCACCCGGGTGAAAATGTGAAGAAGAGGGATCATCACGATCCAAGCCTAAACGACTGAAATTCAAAAAAAGATGGTGTCGTGCTGTCACGCCCCAGACCGCAATCCAAGCGCGTGTACAACCGCCGTATAATTAAGTGACGTCACCCGCGAGTCAACCTCACTTAATTACACAAGGCGTTCGAGAAAATAATCCATCCATACTCAGTAGTAAACATACATAACAACATCACATTTAAACCAATGAATAGCGGAAATATTCAACGGTAAGTCATAAGCCACAACCGGCCAACAACATGAGCATGCAAGCCCCAAAAATAGTTTATAGTAGAACGATTATCCATGAGCATGTGTTCGGTAGTTTGAAAGAAAATAAGGAAGCACGAACCACGTCTTCCTGAAGTTGATATCACACGTAAGAAGGTGCAGGTAGCAAGCCCTAGCTTCAACCTGAAAATGGTGGGGGGGGGGGCGAAGGAGTCAGTACAAGTACCGAGCGAGTAGCAGGCTAAATATAGAATAACTAGCGTTTCAAGTATAAGACCCAAACATAGGGTGATACTTATGTAAATAGTCTTTTCCCCCAAGTTAAGAAATACTTACTAGTATGTATACACTTGGGAAATACCCGATCCGTAGATCACTGTTTTGTTTGGGAAAATAGTAATAGTCAATATTCTTGACTAAAACTTCAACCCACCCATATACCTATGAGTGTATAGGACTCCTCCTTGTCCCTATTTCAATATCATAATCTATGAGTTTTGAGGATCATAATCCCTGGGTACTCCACCAATTTATATTTGAGTGTTAAGGACTTTAAGTCCTAGGGTCCTCCACCAATTTATAATCCGAGTGTTAAGGACTTTAGTCCTAGGGTCCTCCACCAATTTATAATCCGAGTGTTAAGGACTTTAAGTCCTAGGGTCCTCCACCAATTTATAATCCGAGTGTTAAGGACTTTAAGTCCTAGGGTCCTCCACCAATTTATAATCTGAGTGTTAAGGGCTTTAAGTCCTAGGGTCCTCCACCAAAATATGAGTGTTAAGGACTTGTAAGTCCTAGGGTCCTCCACCAAAATATGAGTGTTAAGGACTTGTAAGCCCTAGGGTCCTCCACCAAAATATAATCCTATGATCAACCTCCTATCAACCTAGATAGAGTCTATATCATACTTAGGGGGGTGTCTCCAATTTAGATTTTAAAGGATTTTAAAAGATTTACATTCCATGGATTTTGAAAGATTTTTGCAGATTCTATTTGATTTCAATTACGGATTCTAATTGATTTCTACGGTTTTGAAATCTACGCTCAAACTGTAATTGATGAAGCACCGACTCAGTTGATAAAACCCAAACAATATTCTCTCCACTCAAATACCAGCCTATTGGATCTTATTTTTGTTTCTTACCCTTAACTCAATTCTTAAATTCAAGAACGGACTGAGTAATAGTGTATAACCTACAGAAAACTGAAGAAAGAAGAAACAGAAAGAGAAGAAGGAGCTGGACGTGGTAGAGCAAAATGGCAGGATTTGGGATTTCATCAATTGCGGCTTTGTTTCGTCTACTAGGGCGGTGCTAGCTTTCCTTGTGCGCTTCTGATAATATTACGGCCATCCAACTTGTGGCTTTGTTTTGTTCTCGACGGAAAATCCATGGAAATCCGAAGGGGAGAGCAGAGAGTTCTGGTGTATTCTTTCCTTTGTATTTCAGCTTTGGAAATCCACGAGAATCCTTAACAATCCAAAGTTAAAGAATCCACGGACATTTTGAGGACACCAGTATTTTAGTAGACTCCATACAAATCCAAATTCAGGACACCCAAATTTAGATGGAATTCTAAATTCCTTTAAAATCTGTTAGAATCCATATTGGGGACACCCCTGTTAGTCATTCATAACTAATTCAATACATAAAGCTTATGTATCACAATCCATGCAAAGCCATGCACTTACATAAATTTATAATTAACTAATATCAACCGATATTAATTAATCCATTATCCATCGGTCAACGTTGTCGTTGATCGCCATTTCAAACCTTGTACATATCAACTTAATCATCATATAATTAAGTTAATAATATTAATTTGTGCTTCTTTTACACTTCAAACAAATGTGCATTTTATATGATTCTTCATATCATATTCCATGCATAAACAATTAAATTTCTCTTATACAAACTTAATCGTGTTGGCTAATCACATGTTTAAACATCTTTTAAACATCATTATGAACACATATAACATTTATTTAGGTAATCTCATAATTAACCCAAAAGGTATAAGATATTAAGCCGTCCACTCACCTTGAACTAGCGTTATGAAGTTCTACCCCTCTTGGTTGAACTCCGGTGAAACTCCGGCGACTTTTGGTCAACTCCGGCGACAACTCCGGCGACTTTTCCAACTTTGTGAAATCACTTGAAATACCCTTCACAAGTTCCTAACAAGGTTTTATAATCATAAAACCCATATTAATACAAATAACCTCTAAAAGGTTATTTTCCAGTGAACCGGTCGTTTTGGCTTCTAAGTCCGTTTTTGGACGTAGAACCATCTTCCAACCCATAAATCCATACTCATAACATGTGGAACCATACCAAGGGTCCTTCACATGATATATACTTCATATGGTAGAAGAAAAAATAAAGGAAGAGTTATGATAAGGTCATTACCTTAATCTTTTTACACTATTAGCACTTTAGCTCCTTTTCTTGGGATCAGAGCCGTCTTTTAGGAGGTGCAATAGGTGCTTGGCACCGGGGCCTACTCTTATCGGGTGCCTCCAAAAATTTAGAATGTAGTATTAGGTATAGGTTGATTTTTGTAGATGTTAGGTATTATTCAAGATTCCAAAATGTATATCACTTTTAAATTCTCTAATTTGTGTACTTTAAACATCATAAAATTTATATTTCATTGAACTATCTAGTCTATTTGTATTTCATTGTTAAATGTTACGGAATATATTTCTTCTTATTTTAAGGGCCTCAATTCACCATTTGAACCGGTGCCTCCAAATTGATTAGACTGCCCTGCTTGGGATTCCTTCTTGTTGAGCTCTCTTCAACAATGGAGAAGGAATGTGGAAAGCTCTCTTGCTCTTGCTGGATGAAGGCTGGCCGAAAATTAGGGACAGAGGGGGATGGGGGTTGTCCTTTGTCTCATTGATCAATGAGTATACATGGGGTCCACCTCTTTTTGTTTGATGCCTTTAATTTCACTTCTCACACACCTCTCCCATGCCTCTCTATCACTCCAGCCGTCCAAGCCCTCCATTTGAGTGGCAAAAAACGTGGGTTGGCCCCCACCCATGTGGGAGGTCAACCCTTTTCGTCCCGAAGTGTACAATTTGTCCCGAAAGTTGTATTTTTTGGACTGTTTTAAATATATTTTATTTTATCGGATCAAATAAAATATATTATGTGCTCTTACTCATTATGACATTTATAATGAATATACATTCCTCATCTTTAATCTATAAGCCTCCGAAATTCAGTTCGGGCTGTTATCTGTTAAATTACCAGTACCGGTAATTTGGGCATCTTTTGACCAATCGGTCAACTCTGGGCCTTTCCAGGACCCAAATGAAATATCCACCACTATATATTTATTATCTAGACCAAGATGAATAAAATATATGGTCTCAGGGATGTCGGGCGGCCCCCGCTCCCGGTGTGGGCCCCACGTGCAATTTACTATTCACGCGAAAGAATTAATAAAATGTACAACTTCGTAAATTCATAAATCATTCCATAAGGTTTATTACATCATTTAATTGAAAGTAAATACATTTGGGGACGGTGTTACTAGTTCACCCCCCTTATTTGGGATTTCGTCCCCGAAATCCATGTGTCTAGCTAATCGAAAAGAAATGGGTATTGCTCCCTCATTGAGACCTCGGTCTCCCAAGTTTCTTCTTCGACTCGATCACTCCTCAAAGAACTTTTACCATAGGAATCTCCTTATTCCTCAACTTCTTCACTTGTTGACCAACAATCTTCACTGGTTCAACCGCGTATTGCAAGTCCTCACGGATCTCTACCGGCGGTTTCTCAAGAATATGAGATGGGTCTCGTATGTACTTCTTGAGCATTGATACATGAAACACGTCATGTATCTTCTCAAGTCCAGGCGTTAACTTGAGACGATAAGCCACGGCCCCAATCCTTTCAAGGATCTCAAACGGACCTATGTATCGGGGGTTAAGCTTTCCCCTCAATAGTCAATACGAATCAGATGATGCCCTTCCAAGGAGAAATCCTTAGGAAGACCTCATCACCGACTTCGAACTCCAACGGTCTCCGCCGTTTATCAGCATAACTCTTCTGTCGGTCCTGAGCAGCCTTCAGTCTATCCCGAATGATCCTCACCTTGGCCTTCGTGATCTCAACCAGCTCTATCCCTTCGAGTTTGGCCTCGCCAACCTCGTCCCAACACAACGGTGTTCTGCATTTCCTCCCATACAATGCCTCATATGGAGGCATGCCGATACTTGCTTGATAACTGTTGTTATAAGCAAACTCCACTAGAGCCAAATGTTTGTCCCAACTTCCTTGGAACTCCAGATCACATGCCCTAAGCATGTCTTCCAAAATCTGTATCACCCGCTCGGACTGTCTATCCGTCTGTAGGTGAAAAGTTGTGCTAAACTTCAGTTTAGTACCCAACGATGCTTGAAACTTTGGCCAAAATCGGGATGTGAATCGTGGATCCCTATCCGAGACAATGGATATCGGGACTCCATGTAATCTCACAATTTCCTCCGTGTAGAGCTTGGCCAATCTTTCAAGAGGATAAGTAATGTTGATAGGCAAAAAGTGTGCACTCTTGGTGAGCCTATCAACCACTACCCATACGACGTCATAGTTGTTCACTGTTCGTGGTAGCCCCACCACGAAGTCCATGGTCATGTGCTCCCACTTCCACTCCGGGATGGTAAGTGGTTGCAAAAGCCCTGCCGGGTGCTGATGCTCTGCCTTAACTTGTTGGCAAGTAAGGCACCGACTCACATATTCTGCGATGTCTCTCTTCATACCTGACCACCAGTAACTCTCCTTCAAATCTCGGTACATCTTAGTACCTCCTGGATGCATAGCATAACCTGAAGAATGAGCTTCCTCAAGTATGGACTTCTGGAGGTCTTCATTCTTTGGTATGCATACACGATCCTTAAACAATAATAGATCGTCATCACGTACTCGGAAGTTCTCAACGGGTCCTTCAAGGATCCGTTCACGAATCTTTTGACACTCCTCATCAATGGCCTGACATCTACTGATCTCACCCAGCAATGTAGGTCTAACCTCGAACGTAGCAATGAGCACCCCGCTCGTGGATACCTCCACGTGTGCCCTCAATGCCTGTAGACATGTGAGTAGCGTCCCCGACGTACTCTTTCTGCTCAGTGCGTCGGCCACGACGTTGGCCTTTCCTGGATGGTAGTCGATGATCAAGTCATAGTCCTTGATCAACTCCATCCATCTCCTATGTCTCATATTCAACTCTTTCTGAGTGAATACATACTTCAAGCTCTTATGGTCCGTAAAAATGTGACATGTCTCCCCGTAGAGATAATGCCTCCAGATCTTCAGTGCAAACACTACCGCCCCCAACTCTAGGTCGTGGGTAGGGTAGTTCACCCCGTGTTTCCTCAATTACCTTGAAGCATAGGCAATCACTTTACCGTTTTGCATCAGTACACATCCAAGCCCTTGGATTCTAACATCGTTGTATATATCATACCATATCCCCTGTATGGGTAGGGCGAGGACTGGTGCTTCGGTAAGTCGTTTCTTCAGTTCAAGGAACCCTTTCTCACACTTGTCGTCCCATATGAACTTAGCCCCTTTCTTTGTGAGCTTCGTTAATGGAGACGCCAATACGGAGAATTTTTCAACAAATTTACGATAGTATACCGCTAAGCCAAGGAAACTACGTATCTCTTTCACATTCTTGGGTCTCTCCCAATCCATGATAGCCTTTATCTTGGCGTTATCCACAGCAACGCCCGAACCTGATATGACGTGACCGAGGAAACCAATTTCTTTGAGCCAAAATTCGCATTTAGAGAACTTGGCAAAGAGTTGCTTTTCCCTTAGCCGATCGAGTATAAGCCCCAAATGATGTTCGTGCTCCTCCTCGCTCTTGGAGTATATCAAGATGTCATCAATGAATACTATCACAAACTGATCTAAGTATCCACTAAACACACGGTTCATCAAGTCCATGAATGTTGCTGGTGTGTTGGTTAAACCAAATGACATCACAAGAAACTCGTAGTGACCATATCTAGTGCGAAAGGCACTCTTAGGTATGTCACTCTCCTTGATCTTCAACTGATGATACCCCGACCTCAAGTCAATCTTCGAGAATACTATTTCCCCTCGAAGTTGATCAAACAAGTCATCAATCCTTGGTAAAGGATACCTGTTCTTGATTGTGACCTTGTTCAACTGTCGGTAGTCGATACACATTCTTAGTGTACCGTCTTTTTTCTTCACGAAGAGTACGGGTACTCCCCATGGCGAATGACTGGGTCTGATGAACCCGTTGTCCAATAATTCTTGTAGTTGGACCTTCAACTCTTGAAGTTCGGCTGGTGCCATTCGATAAGGAGGAATCGAAATGGGCTTGGTTCCCGGCAGCACTTCAATTACAACTTCGATCTCTCTATCGGGTGGAATCCCCGGTAGGTCCTTGGGAAAGACGTGCGGGTACTTGCACACGACTCGTACATCCTTGATGCCAACTTCTTTCTTTGTATCGTCCACCACGTAAGCAAGGTATGCGTGGCACCCCTTTCTCATCATCTTTCGTGCTCTCATCACGGATATGATACAAGCATTAGGTTTCCCCCGATCTGGCGATCTCCTTCGAAACATAGCGTGTTTCCTTGATCATCCTCGAGCTCCAACATCTTGGTGTAGCAATCTACTCGAGCATGGTGTTTCTCGAGTCAATCCATCCCTAGGATCGCATCGAACTCCAACATGCTTAGAGGTACGAAATCACAAGTCAAGGGTTGACCCGTCACTTCCACCTCACATGATGGATAGTAATGATTTCTCTCCACGTCGTCTCCTAACGGTGTGGAGACTAGCAATGTTTGCGTCATAGGCATCAATGGCACGTCAAGGCCCTCGGCAAACGCCTCACTCACAAATGAGCGTTATGCCCCGGTATCGATGAGGATCCTCGCACACTTACCATTGATCTTTAATGTTCCTACATTTATACACCATGTAAGATACCTTTTCTAATGTTTTTACACTCTTTTAGGAGGTTATTAGGTTCATACTAATGTTTGGAATCAAATGGGGGTCCAAACGTAGAAGAACGGGGCGAAAATATCAATTTTCGGGTGCTGGGGGTCTACACACGGCGTGCGTAGGTGGTACGCACGGTCGTGCGTACGTGAAAAATCCGGGGAACGCTACTGCCTGCTACGCACGATCGTGCGTCCTACGCACGATCGTGCGTCCTACGCACGGCGTGCGTACCGGCACGCACGGTCGTGCGTCTGTGCGAAATTGGGCTAGAGGCTACTGCCTCGTACGCACGGTCGTGCATCTGTGGGTACGCGCGATCGCGCGTAGTTGTTTTTAGCCCATTTCGCCCCGAATTCGCGGGGTTCGACCCCAGGGTGGCCCGCACTCAATCCCAACGATTTATATGATCGAAATAAACCTAGAAATACAGGAAAATTAGTGTATTACCTGCAACGGAGTCCGGGTTTGCCCGCGCATCCGCCTCGGTCATTGCGTACACTCGTGCTTGGGTCCCACCTTGGTTGACGGAGGCGGCATGGCTTGTGGATGCACCGCATCTTCCCGTGCCGCCGTTTGACGGTCCCGCACGGTTCCTTCAATTCCCGTCGTGGTTCCTCCTCCGGTCCCCGGTGCTCCTCCTCCCCCCAATTGTGGGCAATTGGCCTTCATGTGGCCCGTGTTCCCACATCGATAACACCTCGGGGGTGCGTTGCACTTCCCGAAGTGATTCTTTGAACAGTTGGCACACTTAGGAGGCCCCGTATTTTGAGAGGAGGATGCGTGCCACCGAGCATCCTTGTTCTTCTTCGCCGATGGTGTCGGCGCCTTGAACGTACCACCACCCCCACCGTGGTTATTCTTTCGTGCTTGCTCGGGCGGACCCGAATTATGCCATTTTCTCTTTTTCGCCTCCTCGGCGTCTCTTTCCTTTCTCTCATTCCATTGAGCCTCCGCAAGAAGGCCCTGCTCCACCACCTCGCTAAAGGTCATGTGGCGCGAGTACGTAGCCCGATCACGGATGTCCAAGAGTAAGGCATCCCAAAAGTGCTCCGCCATGCGGTCCTCATTGATCGCGTACTCCGGCAAGAACCTAGCCAAGGTTCTAAAATCTTGCTCCAACTGTTTAACAGAACCACCCTCCTTCTGTTTGAGGTTGGTGTACTCCCTACGCTTGACGTTCTTCTCATAGTCGGTGTAGTATTGGTCATAGAATTCCTGCTCAAAATTTAACCATGAGACCTCCCCATGGTATTTCCCTTTTACACTCTCCCACCACGTGGAAGCTATCCCCTCAAGCAGTCGTGAAGCAACAGTCAACTTCACGTCCGGTGAAATTTGCATGTCCTTTGCCGCATCCTTCACCTTCTTTATCCAATCGGCGGCAACGGTAATGTCACTGGTGCCTCCTTGAGGTACTTGGAGATTCTCACACAAAAACCTACTTCACGCCCATCATGTGACGCCGCAGGAGTGGCCCTTGAAGCTCCTCGGCTTCCTTGACCCGAACCACCACGAGAGCCACACCTTGCTTGGCGCCTAAGGTCTCTCCTCAGTTTCTCTTTTTGATACCACTCAAGCAATTCGCCCATTTGGGCGAACTTGGCATCACTCTCTTCATCATCGTCAGTGTAGTGTCACCCCCATCTTATGGAGTCTCCTCATGCTCCGTTTCCGGAACATAAGTAGAGTCGTAGTCTTCGGTGTTGGTTTCATACACCGAACTAACGTGGCCGTCGCTCACCGTTTGAGCCCTATGACCTCCACGGCTTCCACGGCCTCCACGGCCTCCTCTTGAACCCCGAGACGCAGCCCGGCTACCCCTCATGGATGATACCGGAGCTTGCCCCCTCGGATTGTTCCTCGTTGCCATTCGCCTACCCTCCATTTCTGAAAAAAGAAGTATGGATGAGTCGTCAGACCCCTATCAATGTCAATTGACGGAAAAACGTTATAGACACGTATTGGCCCAAGTCACTACCATACCAATTGTTAAGGGTACCGTCTTAACAATTAGAGGCCTTGCAACTTAAGCAGCAATAGTCCTATAAACGTCAAAATACAATGCTCATGGTTTTCGGTAAAAACTCTTTAGTAAAATCTTTTGTGAGAGGTTGATTATATAGTTTAGAACTGAGATGGCTCTGATACCACTTAATTGTCACGCCCCAGACCGCAATCCAAGCGCGTGTACAACCGCCGTATAATTAAGTGACGTCACCCGCGAGTCAACCTCACTTAATTACACAAGGCGTTCGAGAAAATAATCCATCCATACTCAGTAGTAAACATACATAACAACATCACATTTAAACCAATGAATAGGGGAAATATTTAACAGTAAGTCATAAGCCACAACCGATCAACAACATGAGCATGCAAGCCCCAAAAATAGTTTATAGTAGAACAAATATCCATGAGCATGTGTTCGGTAGTTTGAAAGAAAATAAGGAAGCACGAACCACGTCTTCCTGAAGTTGATATCACCCATAAAAAGGTGCAGGTAGCAAGCCCTAGCTTCAACCTGAAAATGGTGGGGGGGGGGGCCCGAAGGGGTCAGTACAAGTACCGAGCGAGTACAGGCTAAATATAGAATAACTAGCGTTTCAAGTATAAGACCCAAACATAGGGTGATACTTATGTAAATAGTCTTTTCCCCCAAGTTAAGAAATACTTACTAGTATGTATACACTTGGGAAATACCCAATCTGTAGATCACTGTTTTGTTTGGGAAAATAGTAATAGTCAATATTCTTGACTAAAAACCCCAACCCACCCATATACCTATGATTAGTTCTCTCATTTCTCTATATATAGGGAAGAGATCATATGAGAACACCATCTAATGAGAGAAATGAGAACTAATCAGGGCCATTGGATTGAATAATTATTTCTCCTAATCTCATTATCCGTATAAGGGTAACACGGTCATTCAACCTAATTTCCTTCCAAATCAGAATTCTGTATGTGCGATCGTTTTGAATCCAACATTTAATTTTTCCATTATTTTCGTTCATGCTCTCCAAACCGTTTCCACCTCTATCGTCATCTCTCCTCCGAGGCTTTCTTCTCTCTGTCGTCTTCCATTGCCATTAGGTTCGGATTTTTAAACAAGTCCCTTCATCGAAGAACAACTTTGATTTCTCAAATCAGCTTCTCTGTATGGATCACGGTAAATCCTGTTAGTCATGATATTTATTGTTAGCAACGTTGAATTCATCTTGTTAGTGAGAATGTTTATTGTTAGTAATCGTTGATTTAGATGTAGTAATCGATTGATGAATTCAATTTGTTAGATTTAGATGTAGAAATCGTTGAATTCATCTTGTTAGTTAGAATATTTGTTGTTTATGGTCTTGTATTTGTTGTTTGTGTGCTATTTTAACTGATCGAACGTTTTCGCCATGTATGTAATCATGTTCTCTGGTTCGGATATTCTGATTTTTGAGCTTTATGTTAAATTTTAGTTTACTCTTCATTTGATTCATTATTGCACTATCACGGTTTAATTCCTGCACTTTCATACATGTGTTATGCACCTTTAGCTCTACTTGTGTGTAATGATAAACACACTGCTTATTGAGCCTTCATACATTTAATTCGTATTCGTTTATGATATTTTGCTCTAGAATATTTAATTTGGAGTTATGTATTTAATTTTAGATAATAATAAAGATGATTTTCAGTTATGCACTTACCTGCTTTGATCATGAAAATTCATTAGTTTTAAATTTTTTACTTTCTTTTTGCAGATATGATGCAATGTCAATGGAACAATTATGATCTATTTGGAAGAAAAAGTGCATTTGATCTTGTAAAAGATATCAATGTAAAATTGTAGAAAGTGTGACCTAATTGTGCATTTTGTATTTATTTAAACTGCACACAATAAAAGTGCATTTATGTAAAACTTTTCAAAGTGTTATATAATAGTGCACTCTTATATGCATTTGAACTGCACATTATAATTTTTGGCTTACACCCTTATATATTTATGCTCATTTTTATTTGAAGTTGTTTTCGTTATATAAAGTGCACAACTACATGAGTAGAAATACTCAACTACATGAGTAAAGTGTAGATTTATGTAGATTTATGCTCATTTTAGTTTGTGTGCTTGTATTCCTCTACACCAAATCACACAGTTTGTGTACACATGTATTATTACACTTATGTTAAGTTGATTGATATTTTTTGTTTGAATGTTGTTGTGTTAATGTTTCCGTCAGCTACTAGTGCACTTTTATGCTTGTTTTCTTGCACTCTGTCAAGTATATAATGCACCAACACAATTATATGTGTTGCACCATATTATTATTATATATGTACTACAAGTCTCTGCAATGGATTTACCGACAAAGGAGCATAAAAAACGAATCATATATCCTAGCAGTCTGCGCCCTGAATGATACATGTGTTCCCGTCAACAAAACCTGAAGCGGCATAAGTGGAGCGCAACAAGACCTGAAATGTTCTCATAATTATACGTGTTGCACATTTTTATTATTATAAGTGCACATTAGCTTTAAAGAAAGATATCATTGCAACTTCGTAAATACATTGTGGTGTTAAACACTCAACCAAATGCAAATTTCCAAATCCAAAACAAAATATAATTGCAACTACGTAAATGTCATTGTGGTGGTAAACACCAAACAAAATATCAACTATCAAAATTTGCCAACACCAAACCAAATCCAAAACAAAACTAAATGAAATTGTTTAAATGCATCTTGGCATCACTTGTTTACTTTTTTTTATTATCTTTCCACACTCTCTAGCTTCATTCAAGTCTTTTGCCCTGATTTCATTCACTTCTGTTGTTGCCAGTGCTGCATAATATTTCATTCTTGAAGCCCTCAATTGCTTTGCATCTCCCTTTCTTAGTCCACAGCTCCAACCTCTGCCTCTTTCCCCTCTGTAGTTTTACATCTTCTAACATTTCCCTTTTTCTGACAACAGAGATCATTTGTGGATCTTTTCATGTTGTCTTTCTTCACAATGCGCAAATTTTAACCCTCACAACCTACACAATATATTTCAAATCACTTTTATATAACAAAATATTCACTTTTTAATAGTCATAACGGCCATTGGGTCACTAATTTTACCTTTCACGTAATGATGCATATTGTAGTTGCATTTAATCCATATAAACATATTCAAGCACTTATGCATTGTTTTTCTGCACAGTGCACTTATGTGTATCTCAACATACACAATTTTGACAAAATGTATACTCCTATGATGAGCAAGGTAATTCAATGCACATTTACATAGCGAAATATGTGCTTTAATAAGGGTTGTAATGTCATTAATCAATTAATTTACCTTTCACTAAATGATGCACATTGTATTAAAATTCAATGCACTGATGTATTAAAAACCGGTACACAACCTTCACATCTGCATGACTAATTAAGTTAAAATCTTCTCATATGCTCTAAACAATTCACACTCATATAGTCATATTAGGGTATTATTACTTTTTGAATGTAAACTTGTTTTTAGTGATGACATACTATCCTGCACATTAACTCATAAGTGATGCAACATGATTCAATAACTTGTGCATTTTCTTTCTCCATAGTAGACTTATGGTACCTTAATATGCATAATTTTGATAAAATGTATACTCTTATATGGAGTAAAATAATTCAATGCACAAGTACATATATAACATAATATGCACTTTTATAAGTGTAGTTATGTCATTCAATCAGTTAATTCATCTCTCACCAAACAATGCACATTATATTTAAATTTCATGCACTCATAGATATTCAAAAGACTAGTACACAATCTTCACACTCTAGGCTTAATCTAGTCAACATATTCTCATATGCATTGGAATTTCATGTACTTCCTCTCACAATCGCATTTCAATAATGCATTATAACTATGTATTTGTTTCACTAATAGGACTACACCATGTGTTTCACTAATAGGATTACACCATGTACTTTATCTGATTTAATCTTACTAACACCTTTTGATTTCTTCAATTCAATGCATTTTTATGCAATCGCACCACACCTATTGAATATTACCTTCTTTGGCACCATCACCGGTTGTTGTTTCCGCCCCACTTCCATTTTTCATCTCCATTGCCGACACACTGGTTTCTAGGGTTTTACCGTAGATCGCTCCTTCAGTTTCGCCGGGCAGCCAACTTATCTAGATCTCAGTCGCCATCAGTTTCCCGTGCATCGGAGATCTCCGTCGCCTTCGAATTCTTCTCTCAAAAGAGAACCGCAAGAGGCGATTTTCAATGTTCTGAAATATGTGCGCAGGAATTAATTCTTTCAGTTTACGTATATATGCTTCCCAATCAATGTTTTGTTCTTTTACCTAAATGCCCTTTACTTATTATTACTCATCCAATCTTACCAAGTTTGTCAGCACCACACGTGTTTCTTTTTAAAATTAGATCTCCTAATTTCAGCCGCACGATTCAAGAGATGAGTGGTGAGATTTTGTTCTTATTTCTCTCCCTAGAGGTTGTTCTCACTTGAACCCTACCCTATATATATATATATATATATATATATATATATATATATATATATATATATATATATATATATCTTTTAGGATAGTAAAAAAGAAGCAAAATAAAAAGTTCCACGAATCTAGACTTTTAGGCGACCGATTAAGCATTCTTGGTGGGCAAATAGACAGCCTTGGCGGCTGACTAGTTCACCTAGACTAAAATTAGGGCTCCCGGCCACCGCCTAACACCTAGGTGTGGACTAGTCGGGTGCCTAAAGCGATTTTTAGAACACTGCATGTATCATATGATAAAAAGGAACCAATAACAACAACATTCAAGTCTTATTCTCAAAAGAATTTAGGGTTGATTAACATAAATCAATCCATGATATCAGAGCCGAAAAGAGAAGTAAGATAAGAAAAATAAAAAGATAAAGTAAAATAAAATGGATAAGATTAAGATAAATATAAGAAGAAAAAAACATAAGAACATAAGGAAGATAAAAGTTAAGAATATAAATGAACATAAGAAAGATAAAAGATAAAAATAACATAATAACATACAATACAAAGATAAAGAAGATAGAGAAAGACGAGAGAAAAGGAATCAATTTCCACACAAGTATGGACTTTCCACTTTGGTCTCTCCAAAGACCAAAATCATACTCTTATCATTTTTATATTTGTTCTTGATCTATGAGTTCTTTCTTGAGACTTTGTATGCATGAGACTCGTATGATTTGGGATGTGATTTATTTAATTGTTATTGCTTATCATTTGGAATAGTCACTCATATTATATACACATATCGAATGATATTAGAGAGATCTATATTGTTCTTGGAAAGTTTCACACACTTTCCAACCGAGTAAGAGATATCGAGGTTTGTGGGTTGCACGCTCACTTGTTAGGCAACGATTTGAAAATTTAGATCAAATAGAAAAAGGTAACGTGTAAAATTAGAATTAAACTCTCACGTCTAAATTGTCAATATGATGCACACCAACCCTTATCTAATGCACATCATATAAGACTTATTCAAAAAGTGCATTACTTAAGGTTTATTGTGTATCAGATTGACTCTTTGAATGTGTGAGATTAATTTTTATTTTACACATTAAGACCCAACGATTTGGAGGCTATGCAACTGAGGAAATAGCTTTTTTCTTGAAATAATTGTACTACATGTGCTATGGGAAAGGTAAGAACCTTGTATTGATAGTGTTGATTAATTATGTGATAATTAAATGATCAACTCCACTACATGTTTTCAAAATTTATACTCCCCAGACCAAATCCTTATCCCCCATTGGCTTAATTATTATGATGTTTTCACTTTGATTGTTTTTAGTCTCACACGAGATCGGATTAGATCGGGGCAGGTCAAATCTGACCAGGATTAGACTTGGACAATCATATACTACGTATATTATATGGCTCGCAAGCTGACTGGTGAACCGATGAGTTAAAAGAAATTGAGCTCGATTCGATTGATTAATGAACTGACTCACTTTCAGTTCAAGTTTGAATTTGACCATATTGAAATTGAGTTTTGATCAAATGATCCATGAGTAACTCACAAGCAAGATGCCTTATTTGCACCCTTAGATTGAACGACATTAAATGAAATTAGAACATTAAACTAACCTTCAAAGCTTACTATTTATTTAAAAGTTCAAGAATTTTGGTCGGAAGAAAGACAAAAAATCATAGACTGAATATGGTCAAATCAAATATTGAGAACACTGCGAAAGTGTTATAATAGTCGTAAAAAACTAAAAGTAGACTACTTTCTCTACTTTTTCTTGGATTATACAGAGTATGAGAGTATGTCTTTAAAGAGATAAAATAGAGAAAAAATATTGAGGTGGATGGTTGATCTATTTTCATTTCTTCCCCTTTTATTTTCTATTTATCCAGTTATCCTTTTAAACTTATACGGAACATTTTTTTAATGAACTACTACTATTTTTTTTTATCTTTTTTGTAACTTGTTTTTTGTAGTATCGATTCATGTATCTATTCAAGTTAGCCCAATCCAATTCTTTTAGAATTAATGTTTGGATGTTGTTGGTGTATTCTATTTCAATGGAGACAATTGCAGCTAGAGCCGTCAAAATGGGTCAAACCCGCGGGCTGGCCCGTTTAAACCCATTTATTGGTGGGTTAGGGTTGAGAATTTCTGACCCATTTAGCTCGCGGGTTTTGTGGGTCAACCCACACGGGTTGCGGGTTTAAGTGGGTTGGCCCACCGGGTTGCGGGTTGGCCCGCGGGCTAAAACACAAAAATATTGTTTTGAATTTTATTATCTTAAATATTGTTCTTTTACTACCAATATTATTATAATTACAAATAAAAAATTACAAACATGGCAAAAAATATTTATTTCTATAATAAATATTCAAATAAAATGTTCAAATAATTACAACATTTAATAATTAGTAGTCATCTATATATATATAAAAGCACAATCGTGACTACAACCTGAACAAATCTAGCCATTCAAATGATACACGTGTCAACAGATGGTTAAGTACAATTTGTTAAAAACATCACGAGCACTATATCCTGGATAATCTCATATGCAACCACGTGGCAACCCCTCAATGCCACTCAAAGTCCAGACGTGGGTCAGTTAAATCACATCTTGCACGTCCATAACAAAGCAGTTCATCAATGAAGTTCTATCCCACTTAAGACGTTATAAATCCACTGCGACCAAAATGAAATTCAATCTATCAGAACAAAAACTATGCACAATAGTATATTTCTACACCCTTTCTTTGAACTATTAGCTTTAAACTCTTTTTAGTTGATCGTAGGATTTAATTCCACTGATAAATTATTGCAGAGTTTCAAAGACAAATTGGGCTTTGATGGTTGTATTGGTGCGATCAAACATAGTCCCAGCTTTCACCAACAAAAACGTGATCAACACACTGGAATGTGTGCGTGCTTTATGATCAAGAGGTAATGTAAAAAGTTATTACGGTCTACTTTTAGGTACACAATTTTATAGATATACTAACTCACACACCAGAACGTTTACATTTTAAAGAATTTCAAGACGTACAAAACAACGGATCGTGCATTCAACACCATTTTCAACCACAATACAACAACAGTTGACAATGATGTTCAATTTCCCAGGATGTTGTATAATTTCAAACCATTTGTAAGGCTGTAAAACGCTAATGAAGTCGATGTCAAGGAACTGTTTAGTAAAGCAATTTACACGTACTTCAAATTTTGAATTTACTCAGTTTTGTATGAATTCTTTTTAAAGCTTAAC
Organism: Cuscuta epithymum; assembly: GCA_945859915.1. Taxonomy (NCBI): domain Eukaryota; kingdom Viridiplantae; phylum Streptophyta; class Magnoliopsida; order Solanales; family Convolvulaceae; genus Cuscuta; species Cuscuta epithymum. The sequence continues at coordinate 342,661 of CAMAPF010000944.1, read as the reverse complement.
TATCATTTGGCAAAACAAATATCATTGGGAGCGTGAGGTTAATCCATTTCAAATGCAGATGCAGATGCAGCTCCAGCCATGCCATGTTTAAATGAAATGCAGGCAGCCTAAAAACGATGTCATCGCTTATGTAGGCATGCACCACATATGGGAGTATTGCTCGGGAAGTAACTAATAAGGCTGATACTTAAAAAAATCAACTTTTTCATTGGTAAAGGAAATTAGTTTCAATCAATGAGAATATTGACAAATTGTTCTATTCTATAAGTGTACAAAAAACAATGCGGGAATTAATAGATCTTTACCTAGGATTTTTAATCCATTTTATCTTCATGACATACAAAAACAAAGTTAACTCACCCTTCGAGGTTTTTTAGATGGATAACAAGCCTGCTCTTTTGTCAAATTCTGTCAAAAAATAACACCTGAAGGAAACAAAGAATCATCTAAATTGAGTTGCCATATGTTATATCAAATATATATCTACATATTTAATCAGATTAGTACAAAAAAGCATTAAAAATCTGCTACATTATCCGAGTATACTTCTCTTTTTGTTGATACTCAAATGGAATTTATCCTGATGAACTCACTTTTGAAAAATAGATCAATTATATGTAGAATGATATGCACATACATGTAAAACTAAAACAACAGTTATTTAAAGGCAAAAGACATTTAATTAAATAGTTAATCATTATAAATTTATAAAAAATAAATATACACTTTAAAATGCAAGAATAGTTATGGAGTTTTACAGAAAATTCATAATCTCAAATGTGTAATCACCGACATTACACATCAGAAACTCTTTTAGAAGCAATTATATGCAAGAATAGTTAAAAATATAATAGGAGAATCTTCATGTCATATACAAAACCATCATATTATGTACATATACTATTCTGTTTCTTATGTTTTAGCACCATCTTCAATATATGACCTTTGATATTTAAAACACATGTACAGCTTAAAGTAATAATATATACTCTGAAAGACATATATAAACATATCTAAAGGGACAATAGATATAATTACTACATAAAAATAACTTCTCATAACAAATCATATATTGTACGAGTAAAAACTATCCAATCAATAAAAAATCCTCTGCACGTAGTAATTGTCACGTCACTACTAAAGATTTTCTCTTAATTGTCACAAAATTGTGAATTTCCATAAGCAATAATAAAGATTTTCTCTTAATTGATAAAGAGGTATAAGAAATTCAGAATTTGCACTTAAAGCATCTAATCGCAGTGAAAACTATTATAATTATATAAACCTCTAAAAAAAATATGGAGTACTATATCTCTGCCATTAATAATTTCCTTTTAAATACCTAACATCGAGACACTTACAACTACGAGTGAGAATTTTAGTAATGAATAAAGCGCTTTAAGAAATATATAATCTATCATATAAATTAATTTGATTCTTTCCCCAAACTAGGAGGATTCAAATTATTTAAGCACAAACTAAGAGAAAACGTAAAACCAGGAAAATCAAAACAAAAGGAAATCAAACAAATAATGAACGTCACAACACCTCATGAACTACAAATATTTTGTTGGCCTAATAACTACAAACAAAAAATATTGTATTTTTCACAATAATTAACTACATACAATTCAAAACAAAATAAAGAAAGAGATATTAATTAAAACAGCGAACCTCATATAACTACGTCGTCAAATCCGTCTTGACTATCAAAGTGACACTTTGATTACTCGGTGATTGTTTGAGGACAATTCACATCCAGGGTGTGACGGTTTTCGAACCGGAGAATAATGAATGAGAGGCGCAAAGAGAGCAGCGGGGGGGGCGGAGATCCGGGTCTGGAAAGATGGAGGCTGCCTCTGAGCTCAGTGTGTCGGTGGGCGCTAGTGCGCTACTGCGCTAACAGTGAGTGCATCTAATAGATATACGAAGTATTGACTAGGGTGTCTTTAACAAATCGGGCCTAATTTATATGGGTCAAAATGCTTAATGGTACGCTAACAAAATGGGTGGGCTGAACTTAAGGCACTCCAAGTATTGTTGGAACAATTAAATTATATGCTGAAAAAAGTAACTAAGACAAAAATATATAATATTTATATATCTAATACCAAATAAAATTATTATTTCATGGGAAGAAATACTTGGAGTCAGCACTTACCAATAGTTAGTATACCGCCAATGTTCACCTTCTTAGAATATATACTCTGGATATGTGTGTTTTGTATTATTATTATTTTTATTATTATTATTATTATTATTATTATTATTATTATTATTATTATTATTATTATTATTATTATTATTGCATAAGTATTTCACTTTCTTTTAATAGATCTATTTATATTACCATTTTCAAAAAATAAAATAATAAATTTGTTAAAACATAAACACCTTAGTGTCCCGTGCATCGCACGGGTACGATACTAGTTATTTACAAATAATCAATCAAAAGGTTTATGTGGATCTTTATTTTTATACAGTGAGTATTTTTGTCGTATACCCTTTTATTGTTTTCAAATTCCCGTATAACTAGTATTTAATATTTTTAATTAAACTTAACAAGTATCGAATTTTTAGTATTTTGATTTCTTATATTTCCTTTGTTACTATTTACTAAGTTACTAATATAAATAAGTACTTTCAGGTAATTATTTCTAAAGAATTTTCGTTATATATTTTTTTGCGTTGGCCCAACCCGTTTAACCCACGAGTTAGGTGGTTTGGGTTTGGGTTTAGAAATTCTGACCCGACATTAAACGGGTTGACCCGATCCAACCCACATAAAGCATAATCCGTTACTGACCGGGTCGGGTTGACCCCGTTTGACAGCTCTAGTCACTCTCTTCATCAGTTTCCGCCATCGCGGTTTCTCTATGTGCGGGAACAACTCAGTGCAAGAATGTCGTTTTCACACGGTAATGTTGAATTTCTCTCCATTAATCTCTCAAAAGTATTCTTTGGTTTCCGACCTGGCCGGGTCACTACTCGCACCATCATAGAAGTTCTTATCCTTCCCGATGTATAAAAAACAGAAGTTCTTACTTCCAAACTGCAAAGCCTCTTGGGAGTCAAACTTGTTTTGTTTTTTGTGGATTCATGTTCCAAAGGCAGAGTCTTGATTATATCTTTCATATAGTTGAAATCTAGCAGATCAATAGGGTTGCTTCTCTGCTAGAAATCTAGAATGCTGGATTTTCTCGATGGAATGTTTTATTAAGGAAATTGAGTGTGGGTAGATGTTATTATTACTGTTGAGTGTCTGAATCTGATTGGTTAAAGGCTTTCCATTTGAGTCTTGGCAATCTTTTCCCAATCTGTAGCTTAAGACTGGCTGGGAACAATTGAACTCAGAAATACTCCCTCCGTATCTTAAAAATCTTCTCACTTTCCTTTTTCGTTCGTAACAAAAAAAACTTCCCATTTCTAAATCTTCTCGTCATACCCTCAATAATTCTTACAATAATACACTATTACAACTATTTTTTTGTATTTATCCTACATTCCACCACATTATTCCACCATTTTCTCATCATACCCTCAATAATTCATATCATCTTTCACTATTCTTAATCTACCTACTTTTGAAATGAGAAGATTTTAAAGTTACTTTTGAAATGATAATCTTGTATGTCAGTGTAGCAAATGGTTCTTTCATGAGTTTGTAATGGTGTCAGGTTTTGTTTCTTGAAGTAATGGTGTCAGGTTTTGTTTCTTGAAGTAATGGTGTCTTGGTGTATTTGTATCCGTTTCAAAGTCTATTACGATTTACGAGTATATTTAAAAACAGAATAGTGCACAGACCGTTTGGGCGCTGATTTGAGTGGGCTGTGTCGAATATGCTAAGTGAAACATTGAGCCGTCAGTGTGGAACACACTTAAGTGAATAATTTAATTGTCTGACCTGTTTAGTTTTCCCACGTAGTATTCTCTAGGCAAATTATTTCTTTGTCTGCAGGCTGTTTAGTTTCTACGAGCTTTTTACAAAATGTTTATTCATAAATAAATATGCAAATTGAGGTTGCATATTATTCCTATTTGTGCATGCTACATGAGTAGACAGGGGTGGGAGAGGGTCAGAGGGAGAAGCTAAGGGAGGGAAGAGACAGCAGACAAGATAAGTAGAGAAAATGTATGTTTTTTTGTGCTAATTGTAAAATGGGCCTGATATTTTAAATAGGTTTTATTATTACTTACATTTTTAGAATGTACTCTACAAGACTACAACTCCATTAATATAAAACAACTTGGAGGCATAAAAATAAGGGAAAAATAATTAAAATACCCCAAACTTTGAGAGGGTGTGAGGTAAACACCCCAAACTTGCATATGTAATTTAAATACCCCAAACTTTTTATAAAAAAATATTTTAGCACCATGGTCATGTAATATTTCTTTCAAAAATGTTAATTTTTTGTGTTAATTTCATAATTTAAAATATTTTAGCATTCGTGAAAATACAATTAACATTCTAAACTTCCGTTGTAAAATAATTAATACTACTCCCACTCTATATAATTGCAACATTTTTAATTTGTTATTTTAAATTATGCAATTAACACCTTAAATTTCTATTTTTGAAAAAAATTATATATGACCATGGTGCTAAAATAATTTTTTATATAAAGTTTGGGGTATTTAAATTACATATGAAAGTTTATGGTGTTTATCTCACACTCCTTCAAAGTTTGGGGTATTTTATTTATTTTTCCCTAAAAATAAATGGGAGACAATGAAGTCGTTTGGGGTGGACTGAACATTTCGTCAACTGCAATGTGAAAAATTAATCTATATTATTATTTTTGTATACTTTATGACCTTTTTTATTCCAATCTAAGAAACACATTAAATATATTAAGTACCTTGAGGTGATAACATGAGTTTTGTGTAATATCAATATACGTTAGGTTGAAGTTACTTTTCAGATTAAATTGGCTGAAGCCACTTTAGAAGACAATTTTAATTCAACCAATTCAGCTGCTTCAGCAAAAACTTAATCAATTTCAGCAGATCCATCCGATCTAACCAAATTTAATGTTACCAAACGGGCTCTTAATACATTAAATTTAAATATTTTGGAAACAATATTTTAGTATACTAGTTATTTTTAGTATAAAAAAGAGTGGTACTATACTAGTTATTTTAGTATCACTCTTTTAGTCTTTCCCTCTCAATTGCATTAACTCACATGCCCGCATGACCTGATTGCATTTTTTACTCATGCGTCAGATGCTTAAGTTTTCTTGTCATATATTCGAAATATGCATGTGTTTTAGTAGCTTGAAACTGTAATTTTCCCATGAATATATGTATCTTTCTTCTTATGTATGTGTCTGAAAGCACATCATTGTTGTTCCAAGACAGCAACCTCAGGTCTGATTTCATTGGGGATGCTAGTCGTTTTCGTGTCTCCAATCTCACCATTGGTGAAAACAGTACATTAAGGAAGAAAGTGGAATGCAAGGAATCAAGGATTCGTAAACAACAAATTGCAGTTCCGTCCAATGTGTCGATCACAATGGAAGGGCAAGGTTTTAAAGTTAGAGGCCCTCTAGGAGAGATGGCTCTTACTTACCCATGAGAAGTGAAGCTGGAGAAGGAGGAATCTGGATCCCTCCGCATCATAAAGGCTGTGGAGACAAGAAGGGGTAACGAGATGCATGGTTTATTCAGGTTTTGACCCCTTCAACCCATCTTTCTTCTTTTGTACTCCCTTTGTCCCACTTCGTGAGATGCACTTCCCTTTTTCATCGGTCTAAGAAAATATGAACACTTTCCTAATTTGAACTCTACGAACTTTATTACTTTCACACTTCATTCTTTTACCTATCATTTCATATTTCTACGTTTGTAGAGCTATACTACCTTTTCATGCTTTTTGGAGTTTACAAGTCTAGAATAACAACCCTATCCTTTATTTTCTTAGAACTCATGCCTAACCCTAATGCATCTTACAACTCCTCTGTCCCTGAATAAAGATCATACTTTCCTTTTTGGTTTGTTCTCAAATAAAGTCCTCTTAACTTATTTGGGAAAAAGTAAGTCATCCATTTACTTTACTGCCCCCATTTAATGTCCCCACTGACCACCATTTTTACTCTGGCACTCCTAAACAACTAATATAAGGGTAAATTAGGACGTAAAAAGCAAAAAAAAGGTCTATAAAAAATTGTGTTAAGCCAAACCAGGAACAATAGTAAGGGGCTGAAGGATTATGCCATATTACATTTGTGAACTATTTATTATATGAACTGGATATATGTTTTACCTTTCAAACTAACATGCTATAATATTTTGAGTTTTGACTATATAGATTTAACAGCGAGGAAGTAGTTTTACACTTTTACTGTAAATGTTTGCATGGCGTGGGACACTCACAAATGTTTAACATAAAGCTAATTGTTTTTAGAATGTAAGTGTAACTGAGACAGTTATAAGGTGAAACATCTTTCACCTTTTTTTATCCTTCATTAAGTTTAACTTTTTAGATTAACCGGCATCTTTAATCAACCATGTACAGCACTGGTAAAATGAAAAACTTTATGCCTTGGCAGTTTCTTGTTTATATTCCTTGGATTGCATTTTTGGTGATATATGTTATATACCTTGCACCCTTGCACTGTAAGTTCTGAAGTGAAACAAACCGAACATACAAATTGGATTGTGTTAGTTTAAAATTTTGACTAGGTAAGAAGGCAGATGATTTGGAAATTGGCTCACAGTTATACTCCATATTCATTAATCAAGTCCTACATCTTTATTTTCTTGATTGAATTATAGAGATATCAGATGAGAATGTGTAGGTTGATTATTTTTAACTCCTGTTATTATGCAACTTGCCTGCTTTAATTTAGCGAGCGGTTTAAATGACATGTACATTCCGAAATTTTATTACAGTAAACTGATATGGGATTGGCAGGACACTTACTGACAACATGATAGTGGGTGTGTCAAAGGGGTTTGACAAGAAACTGCAGTTGGTTGGTGTAGGGTATCGTGCAATGGTTGAAGGGAAAGATATAGCCCTTAACCTCGGATTCTCTCATCCAGTTAGGATGGCAATCCCTGATGGGTTGCAGGTTAAGGTAGAGGATAACACCCGAATCACTGTAAGTGGATACGACAAATCTGCTATCGGTCAGTTTGCTGCCTCTATTAGGAAATGGAGGCCTCCCGAGCCATATAAAGGCAAAGGTGTGAAGTACGCAAATGAAGTTATTAGAAGAAAGGAGGGTAAAGCTGGGAAGAAAAAGTGATCACATTCTTGGCTTTTTTTCCTCTTGTGTTCATTGCAGTTTATCAAAGCCATGCTGTAACTTGTAAGCCTGTAATGGGAAGACGTGTGTGTCATTGACATTTAATATTTTGGACATTGTTTTGGGTATAACACTAATCTAAATTAAGCTTGTGAAGTTTTAACATATATTTTCTTTGGTTTGTTTGAAGGCGAAGTTTAATCTCTTTTTTTTTTTTTTGGCAAAAAAGTTTAATCTCTTTTATAATCAATCCTGAAAGCATCTCAAAATTTCATCAAATTTCATCAAATTTCATCAAATTTTTGTACACTGAGGTCCCGTCTAATATCATTTGGGTTTTTGTCTTGAATATAACTAATAAAAGGGTAATAGGCAAAAAAGTAACCGTTTTTAAAAATTCTCGAAATGTGACTAATAAGTGACAAGTTTGCTTATATACACACTTCTATAGTGACACGCTACAGTGATACGAAACACAGTGACATCCACCCTACTTGCCACCACCTCCCACCGATGACCGCCGCCGCTGCCGGAGACTGTCGTCGGCCATAGTGACAACGCCACAGTGACATTGCAGTAGTGACATCCACCCAACCTTTGACCACAGTGACGCCGCCCAGTGATGCCGCCGTAGTGACGACGTCGTAGTGACGCCGCCGCAGTGACATGCCAACTCCGGCCATAGTGACCCATCTAGTCTGCCGGAAAATTTTCCTTTCTACCAAACTGCCGCCGTCGACTGGCGGTGCTCGAACAGTGACTCCGCCAGCCCCTCCTTAATCCACCAGACCCCCTCCCCATCCCACCAGCACCATCCCCAGCCCCTGCACAATTGCAGCCCAACACCACACCCCAACGTAGCCCTTCAACCAGACCACATCTGTGCTGCTACCGCCGCCCCATCTCCGGCCACCGCCCCTACCTGTTACCCCCACCCTTGTCACTGTCCAAATATCCCCAAGCCCCCAGGCCCCAACAGCCCCTCCCTGCACCCACCAAAGCCCATCACGACCATACATCTCCTGGCCAAAGCAAACCAACATCGTCCTTCGACAGATTCACGAAGCTCACCGCCACGAATGGAGGATGAAGTTTCCACCGGATCTATGAAGTTCGTTGCCGCCGCTGGAAACGACGATGGAGCAAGTAACGTTGGTTTGCAGACTAAAAGAAAAGAGGAGAGGAAGAGAGGAGTAGCCGTCAGTCTTCGTAGGTGCTGCCCCCAGCGATTGGATTTGAGAGCACCGGCGACTGGATTTGGGAGCAGAGAGCTGCTCGCCAAATGATCGGATTTGGGGGAGACGGGTGGTTTTTTTAATTCTTAAGCTCACTTTTTTGTCCATATGAAATTCAGTCATATTTTTTTCCATCTAAAGTCCATGAGTCATATTTGGGCCATTCTTTCATATCATTTTTAGGACGGGATTGGGGAGGAACGGACATGGAGAAAATTTGAATATTGTCAAGGTGTATAACAGATTGTGTAAAAAGTATAAAAAGGATTCAATTCCTCTTTTTAGCTGGTCAATTACCCATAGTCTGATAGTATTAGTGCTGGGAAAAGGGCCAAAAAGAACACTAAGGTTTTTAATGAATCCCGGATATGACATTCAGGTTTATGGTGAACCAAATAAACACAAGTTTCTACTTTTACGTTTACTTTTAACCACCAACTAACATTTGTCGTTCCAACTATTGTTTCCCGGTTAAAACTTAAAAGCCACTTTCCCTACGTTTAAACACTCGACTCTTCTTCTTTGGTTTGTTTGAAGGCGAAGTTTAATCTCTTTTTTTTTTTGGCAAAAAAGTTTAATCTCTTTTATAATCAATCCTGAAAGCATCTCAAAATTTCATCAAATTTCATCAAATTTTTGTACACTGAGGTCCCGTCTAATATCATTTTTAGGACGGGATTGGGGAGGAACGGACATGGAGAAAATTTGAATATTGTCAAGGTGTATAACAGATTGTGTAAAAAGTATAAAAAGGATTCAATTCCTCTTTTTAGCTGGTCAATTACCGATAGTCTGATAGTATTAGTGCTGGGAAAAGGGCCAAAAAGAACACTAAGGTTTTTAATGAATCCCGGATAGGACATTCAGGTTTATGGTGAACCAAATAAACACAAATTTCTACTTTTACGTTTACTTTTAACCACCAACTAACATTTGCCGTTCCAACTATTGTTTCCCGGTTAAAACTTAAAAGCCACTTTCCCTACGTTTAAACACTCGACTCTTCTTCGTAATAACCCCTCCATTCCGCCCCCACTTCTCATTCTTCCTGGCTTACCCATCTATTCTCTCCCAATTATCTATTACTGGCATTGAACTGTTGAAATCCCCAAGCCCAGATGCAAATTCTTGTTCATCTAGGTCTGCTGCTCACTATGTGTAGTGCTCATGGGCTTTGTAGGAGCCTCTTGGCCTACTTTATTGGGGGTTTGGTGATGGACTGCTTCAATTTTTATAAGTGCTCATGAGCTTTGTAGGAGCCTCTTGGCCTACTTTATTGGGGGTTTGGTGATGGACTGCTTCAATTTTTATAAGTGCTCATGAGCTTTGTAGGAGCCTCTTGGCCTACTTTATTGGGGGTTTGGTGATGGACTGCTCCAATTTTTATAAGCATTTTGATACGGATTTTGATTTTGGGTTTTTGTTTTTGTTTTTCAACATGTTGCGTCTGGTCGTTCATTTTCTTCTGGGGCTAATGGAATCGCCGAAGACAGCGCCATCTCAATGGGATCCTCTGCTGAACGGGGACATAATGGATCGATCTCAGATTTGCGTGAGCCAGTTGCACAAGAGGGAGCGCGAGCCACAAATCATGAAACGACTGAAGGATTTGCACAGGACATCCAAAATGGTGGCTGGCCAGAGAGGAAAGGTTGTGGCTGCAACTGTGACTTTCCGGCGATGAAAACGACGCAAATTCAGGTGGGCAAGACGGCAGTCGCAGACAGAATACACGACTTCCTCAAAAATGGCAAGGAAATTTCAAGAATGGGAACTAATGAGAAAAATGGGCGACTTCAGGAATGGTTTCAAGAACCGGGAAAAGAACATACGGAGTTGTTCCAAGAATGATAAGCAGTGGGGTTCAGAAAATGCAATCCATCACACGGCAGTAAATGGAGGATGAGCAGGCTGAACAATTCGCCCAAAATTTTGGAGGACTCTATCAAAATAGTAATCCATTCACTTTTTTTGGTTGGTTATGCATTTCAGGGAATTGAATTGTGGGATTTGCTCAAAAGTTGGTTTTGATTTGCACTCTGGCTCAAAGCGTGGAAGAACATCAGATATGGCTCAAATTTGCACCAGATATGGGTATGCCGGAAGAAAGAGCCGAAGAAAATGATGAAAATAAGGAAGAAGAAGATTGTAATGGAGAAGACAAGGTGTTACGTTTTTACGTTTTAGAAAATTGGGAAACGGCCGTATAACGGCAATGTGAGTGAGTGGTTAAAAATGAACCTAAGAGTTTAAATTTGTGTTTATTTGGTCCATCATAAACCCGAGTGTCCTATCTGAGATTCATTAAAAACCTTAATGTCCTTTTTGGTACCGTTGTTGTAGTTGCTTTTGGAGTGAATTTATTTGCTAAAATGAAAGTGAGACTCTTATTTTGATACGACCAAAAAAAAAGTGAGACACTTATTGTGATACAGAGGGAATAGTTATTTACTTGCCTACTGTAACACCCCGGCCCCGCAGGACCCGAGGTAGTTACTTCGGACCTCTAGTACTGTCCTCACAAACCGCCACTAGCCTTTTACGCGCACTTTGTCCTCACTCGTACGCGCCCTGAGAAACTTCCCAGGGGTCACCCATCCCAAGACTACTCCCGTGCAAGCACGCTTAACTTTGGAGTTCTTGGCTAATGAGCTCCCTTAAAAGGAGATGCACCTTGTTTGTATGAGTAGTACTATTAATCCATTTATATTAAATCTCAAGTGTTACAATCACCCCCACTTAGGATCGCAACGTCCTCGTTGCGCCCTTAAACCAATCTCAATCACACCCCAGAATCTTTTCCCCTGCTAAGTGCCCGCCCGATATCCAACGGATCAACACACTGTCGCAGGGTTGCTCTGATACCATTTGTAACACCCCGGCCCCACCGGACCCGAGGTAGTTACTCCGGACCAATAGTACTGTCCTCACAAACCGCCACTAGCCTTTTACGCGCACTTTGTCCTCACTCGTGCGCGCCCTGAGAATCTTCCCAGGGGGTCACCCATCCCAAGACTACTCCCGTGCAAGCACGCTTAACTTTGGAGTTCTTGGGTGATGAGCTCCCTTAAAAGGAGATGCACCTCTGTTGGTATGAGTAGTACTATTAATCCGTTTATATTAAATCTCAAGTGTTACAATCACCCCCACTTAGGATCGCAACGTTCTCGTTGCGCCCTTGAACCAATCTCAAATCTCAATCAAATCCCAGAATCTTCCCCCGCTAAGTGTCCGCCCGATATCCAACAGGTCATCACACTGTCGCGGGGTTGCTCTGATACCACTTTGTAACACCCCGGCCCCGCAGGACCCGAGGTAGTTACTTCGGACCTCTAGTACTGTCCTCACAAACCGCCACTAGCCTTTTACGCGCACTTTGTCCTCACTCGTACGCGCCCTGAGAAACTTCCCAGGGGTCACCCATCCCAAGACTACTCCCGTGCAAGCACGCTTAACTTTGGAGTTCTTGGCTAATGAGCTCCCTTAAAAGGAGATGCACCTTGTTTGTATGAGTAGTACTATTAATCCATTTATATTAAATCTCAAGTGTTCTCAAGTGTTACACCTACTCAATGTGTTAGCATCTAGTGGACTTCTCCTTCATTTTTGTTTCAACAATGAGAGCTTGACAAAATACTCCATCCATCTTAAAATTTTGCAAATTCCTTTTTATTGTTTCACTAACTTTGTTAATCTCCTTTTTAAATAAAGAATTTATAATTCTAATTAATTCTCTTTCTTCTGCACAAACATCAATCACACAATTTTTAAATTAATGTTTGTGTCACAATTACAGTTTCCACCATCTTGAAAAGCTAGCGAAAATTCAAAGTAGCCTACTCCCAAGTCCCAAATTTCCAATGGCACCGCCGAGCAACACATCTCACGAGAATTGCAAGTTGAAGGAGAAATAGGCGAAAATTATCAAATCTATGAGAAATAAAAAGCATGATAATCCTATTTTGAAATTTCAAAACGTTTTTACTCATATTTAGGGAATTCTCTCTGATGTAAAATCTCATATTTTCTCTGCTCCAACTACAGTGCAGATCGAAAAGAAGGATAGCAGATCGAAGAAAGAGCCGAAGAAAATGATGAAAATAAGGAAGAAGAAGATTGTAATGGAGAAGACAAGGTGTTACATTTTTACGTTTTAGAAAATTGGGAAACGGCCGTATAATGGCAATGTGAGTGAGTGGTTAAAAATGAACCTAAAAGTTTAAATTTGTGTTTATTTGGTCCATCATAAACCCGAGTGTCCTATCTAAGATTCATTAAAAACCTTAATGTCCTTTTTGGCCCTTCTCCCATTAGTGTTTTCAGATTTCTTCGCTTAGATGTTTATTACTCCCTCTGCATCAGTTTAAGAGTACCAGTAGGGTTTTGTAGTAGTTTATGATAATTTATAGGTTTATTGTACACTTTTTGAAAAAGTATGAGATTTTGGTACTGTTGTTGTAGTTGCTTTTGGAGTGAATTTATTTGCTAAAATGAAAGTGAGACTCTTATTTTGATACAACCAAAACAAAAGTGAGACACTTATTGTGATACAGAGGGAATAGTTATTTACTTGCCTACTCAATGTGTTAGCATCTAGTGGACTTCTCCTTCATTTTTGTTTCAACAATGAGAGCTTGCCTACAGTTTCCACCATCTTGAAAAGCTAGCGAAAATTCAAAGTAGCCTACTCCCAAGTCCCAAATTTCCAATGGCACCGCCGAGCAACACATCTCACGAGAATTGCAAGTTGAAGGAGAAATAGGCGAAAATTATCAAATCTATGAGAAATAAAAAGCATGATAATCCTATTTTGAAATTTCAAAACGTTTTTACTCATATTTAGGGAATTCTCTCTGATATAAAATCTCATATTTTCTCTGCTCCAACTACAGTGCAGATCGAAAAGAAGGATAGCATACTCGCGATAAAATATTTGTTTACATCTTTCGGTTATTTAAAAAAAGTGTTTGAAGGAATTATAAAAATTAAATTCCAAATTTATTTATTTTTACATCTGAATATTTGACTTTTTAAATTACAGTTATTCGGAAAAAAAGAATTGGCAAAAAAATGATGTATAAAAATTAAAGGACTGATTTACTTTAAAAACTTTTTGGGATGGATATATTGACTCTGTTGAATTGCATGAAAAATTGAATTGACTGATTGAATAGATTTGTTGTAAGAAAACATGAAGAAATATAAAGAGATTGCAGTGATAAAGGGAAAAAATTACAAGAATAATCTTACTTTTAACCGGTCTTCTCATAATAATCTCACTTTTACGTATTTCATTGGACCCTGACCGGTTAGTGACCTACTATACCATGTTTTTTGCATTTTTTTTTGAAAAACTTACATAAATAATATCACCTTTCAGCAATATGCCCAAAACAGTTTCATGTTTCATTTTTTCTTTTTCTCACTAAAATTTTTCTTTCTTTATTTTATCCACAGACACTTTCTTTATTCCCGTTTCAATCCTTTTGTTCTTATTTCTTTTCCATATTTATTGTTTTATTTGTCCCTCTGTTAGGAGCGTTTTTTTTTGTAAAATTTCCTTCCCAATTTTTTTTTCATTTTCTTTTTCTTCCTATATTTTCATTTTTATTTCATTTTCTTTTTCTTCCTATATTTTCATTTTTATTTCATTTCTCTATTAAGTATTTCTCTTCTTTTTTTTCTTTTTTTTACTCCAAGGGGCGTCTTGGGGAGGGGGGCTGGAGGAGCCTGGAGTAATCAAGGCTGGAACTCACTCCATTGAGTTTCGAACACGGGACCTCCCATAAGAGAGAGTGTGAGTCGGCGACCAGCTAGATTGTACCGCTTCCTCAAGTGTTTCTCTTCTTAATCCTTCTCTTTTATCAAAGATCTTTTTCTCACTCTACTTTTTGTTATATTTTCTTTTTATTTTCGATGTTCCCCTTTTTGCTTCTTGATACTTTTTTTTTATGTTTTTTCATCCTTCTTTCTTGCTATCTTAATTTCACCATCAATATATTTTTCTCCTTTTTGCATAATTGTATTTTTACAAGTAAGTTCACTCATTAATTTCATCAACTATGAGAAAAACTATATGTGACAAAAAGATTAAGGGAAATTAAGTTTGAAATAAAAACAAAACATTCAGGAAAATGTTAGAAAAAATTTATATTTTCCCGAATGTTGTATTTTTCTTTACATTACCCGAATGCTTTATTTTTCTTTAAATTTCATTTTTCTCTAATCTTTTTATAGAATATAGTTTTTCCCACAATTGATGCAATTAATGGGTGGATTTATTTAGAAAAAATATGATAATAAAGAAAGGAGAAAAAACATATTGATGGTGGAATTAAGATAACAAGAAGAAAGAAAAGAAGAAGAAACATTGAAAAAGTAACTAGAAGGAAAAAGGGGAAAAGTGAAAAAAACACAACAAAAAGTAGAGTGATGAAAAAATCTTTAATAAAAAGAGAACGACTAAGAAGAGAAACAAAAAAAACGGGGAGAAAAAGAAAAGGACAAAAAAATGTATTTAGGAAGGAAAATTTACACAAAACTCCCCTAATAGAGTGAAAAATGAGAATAATAGATATGAAAAATAAGTAAGAACAAAAGGCCGAAGGAAAAAATGGAGAAGGAAAAGAGCAAAATGCAGTCCAAACCATGTTTTTCACACTTTGTGCTTGACAGTCGTTATCACAGATTTGTTTGAAAGCATGAACCGATACTGCTATAAAAAGCACAAATGGAGAAGGTAAAAGGAAATATTGGAGATGCGGGGGATCGAACCCCGTGCCTCTCGCATGCAAAGCGAGCGCTCTACCATTTGAGCTACATCCCCTTTTGACATGTCTCTAATAACGGACTTATTTAACCAACACTAAATCACGAAGAGCGAAAAAAAAATCAATATATCAGAGACAGGTTTCGATCCTGTGACCTGTGGGTTATGGGCCCACCACGCTTCCGCTGCGCCACTCTGATTTCTTATTACAAGTGCCTTTAACCTTATTCATTATATGAACTATGAAGTACTCCGTATGTACTTAATACTCCTATTTAGTATTTACTAGGAGTGGCGGAGCTAGGGGTGAGCCAACTTAGACCATGATCTTCCCCAAATTTTAAAAATAGCTTAATTTTTTGATGAAAAATTTTGTGTGAATTTTTTTTTTGAAAACATTCTTTGTGTCGACCTAGTGCCCTGGCTCCGCCCCTGCTAGGAGTCTAACTTTTTGGCATGACGTTAAAAATTAAAGGAGAAATATGACACTGGGTTTTGTGCATCAACAAAGATGGATGGCAGAAACTGTCCATATCTTTGACAAACGCATGATCGAAGCAATTAAAGGGAGTGTTTGCAATCAATTAAAAAAAACAAAGTTAGAAGCTGTTCGAGGGGTGCTTCTAAGTATTTCTGGGTTTTGTTGTTAATAGTTTGACCTTTAAGGATAGTTGTAATGACAAATATATTCAAGCAAACCCACAATACCCTTGTTCTTCTTCCGTCATATCAACTCACCTTCTTTGGCAGAATTTCCGCCATTTCAGCGAGCGAGCTCTTCAATTCAACTTCCATGGTCTGCTCTCGTCTGTAGTATTTCTCCGGTTCCCAATTTAAACAAGGTTTCACAGAAATATATATATATATATATATATATATATATATATATATATATATATATATATATATATATATATATATATATATATATATATATATATATATATATATATATATATATATATATATATATATATATAGGATCATGTGAGAACTTAATCTTAGGAGAGTAAAAAAAAATAGAGGAGGACCTTTGGATTGAACCATTATTCTAATTAATTAAATAATCTGTATAAGGCTAATACTGTAATTCTTAGCCCTTCCCACAACCAACACCCTTTAATTTAGGAAGTGATAATATTTCTTCCATTATGTTTTTTCCTTGCCATACCTGATTCTTTAATCTATCAGCACTCTGTTGGAAATATGCCCTAGGACAATCATAGTTTATGATTTATCAATAAATATTTAATGCTCATTAATTAATAAAGTTGCAAACTCATTTTATGTTAATTATTATTGTGAGTTTTCTTTATTAATATTTAGTCCCTGAATATTCTGTTTAGTAGCTAATTAAGTATGTGACTTAATTGTGGAATGCTACACTTTAAAATAAACATAATATTCTAATTGTCCCTGGTCTAATATTATTAATTTGGGACATTAATAATTAATAGACCAGTATGTGGATTAACTGATGGCTATATTCCACTAGTCATGGGTATAGAGATATCAAGTTAATAACATAGATGCTTGTTAGGGAACAAGTTCATTGGACAGACCCAACTCGGGGACACTGCTAGGTTATATGTCATCAGTGTTGTCCTCAATAATGATGAGGTGCTATATTCTTATACTTGAGATCATCATGGTTACTAGCATGAGAATTAATATGTATTAACACCATTAAACGTTATCTTTAACTGGATAATTATAAAGGTGGTGATTGTACATATTATGAACCATGTAGTAGTATGTGAATTATCAAGATAGTTTTTGTCACTCTTGTACATCGAGAGAAAGATATCTATTGGGCCCCTTGACAAGTAAGATTAATTAGCATGGCCATGCTCAAATGAGGTGTCATTTGATCAAGATTAATCTTACTTGGTAATCAAGAAATATTAATTGAGAATAACAAGGATGACACAACCTAACCTTGTCTCAATTAAGATATCGTTTGACAAAAGAGAATTATTAGCACAAATTAATCATTAAAAGGTTATGTCAGATTTAATTGACATTTATATATTTTTGGATAGTCATAATGCCTTGCTAGAGACCGCTTATGATTTGTGAGGCTCGAATTAATTTCTAGCCCACTGCCAATAATATATAAACCTACAGGGTCACACACCTAAGTGATTTGGATCATTAATGTTTGTTAATAACATTAAAATAGCTTGATTAGCCCAATTCGAAAGAGGGTTTCGAATGGTATTGGGCTAGGGCCTCTTAAGGGTTTTATTAGCCATAAAACCCCTTCTTTCCACCTCTTATAAATAGGGCTAAGGAGACCCACGAATTTTAAGAGTTAAAATTCACTTCTTAAACCTAGAGTGGAGAGGAAGAAAGAAGAGTTAAAATTCACTTCTTAAACCTAGAGTAGAGAGGAAGAAAGAAGAGAACGCTAGCACGTTCCCTGCGGCCGATCCAGTCACGTGCGTGTGGATACCGGTAGAGCTCGGGATCGTTTTCTCGGACTGTCTGACATCCCTGATTAAGATTGTTATGTAAGTCCCTCTTAAATTCTTGTAATTTCGTTATAATAAGAACCTCAGATCCGTTTGTTTACTTTTGGGTAGTAAAAATTTTAGTTTATTCCGCTGCGTTTTTCTGCCCGAAACCCAACACACTCCACCACCAATTTTATTCTCCATCTCCGTTTCACTACAATCATCATCCGAGCAACCCAATTTTTTTAACAAACTAATCTTCTCCACTTTGATCCTGGTATGGATGTTTGGTTTTCATTAGTTCTCACTTTAATTTTTCATAATTATTTAATCAAACAACTATATTTCATCTACATGGATTGAGTGATTCTTCAATCCATTTTAATTAATAGTTTCAAGTTTATTCATTCACGATTAATTTTCTCATTGCATATTCATGTATATATGACCATGAAATTTTTATGGATCTTTATTATCTTGCATATGCTTCAATTATGTGGATATAATTTTAGTTGAATTGTCATATGTTTTCAGTTTCCATCACTTGCAATGGAGCCAAAGATTCATTATTTTTTGGCTTGAGAATATGATGGAATAAAGCAAAATGGCTCACCAAACTGTGGGCTCTTCTTTGTTATGAAGCAGCAGTCAGTCCATGCAATTTTGGACGCGGTTTTCATTATGGGTCATCCGGAAACAGTCTCTCTGTGCTTTAGTACAGGGGTAAGACTGCGTACATCCGACCCCCCCCCCCCCTTACCCCACCTTAGGTGGAGCCTTTGCGGCACTGGGGTAAATGATGATTGATTGTCATATCATCATATGTTTTCAACTCATTCACAAGTGCTCTAACACTAGAATATATTCTCCGTGAAATCTCTTATAGTTAATATGCGCTAGGGGGTTTTATTATCTTTTTTTTTACAAGACACAAATTTATAGATTTGCACTTGTAGAATTGCATTCTATACTTTCATATGCACATCATTTGAAATATGTCAGTTGATATATGTGAGTGTCACTTAACTCACATTAGATTGCACAAACTCAGACTAACAAATGCACTATCATGTAAATTTGAAGCTAGTGATTATAAAATTTGAAAACGTGCATTACATTTAAAAAAATGTAGATAATTTGTACATGATGATCTATGAAAGTGCACTGATGTACACATTCCGCTGTTAATGCACTAGTGTGATTCTTTTCATGCACTTTTACCCCTGTTTTCACAAAGTATATTGTTGAACTTTGATGCACTTATAATAATACTTTATTCATGCACTTTTCATAAACTTTATTTTTCCTTTTTTTTTCAGATAAAACTGACAGCATAGGACGCCATCAAAATCAAACAATTCTCATGCTTTTAGAATGAAAAGTGCATTTTAGAAATTATATTAAATTGTGCACGATTGTATGTATTCAAATGCACATGATAAAAGTGCATTTCATTTTGTTGAGAGAGTGTCAATAATGAAGAATTTACAAAGTGTGATATAATTATGCACTTTTATATTTATTTAAAAATGCACTTTATTTTCACTCTTGTATATCTATTTCCACTTTATTTAAAATCATTTTGATTTAAAAATGTAAGGAAGTGCACATGTGCACGTCAAAAGTGTGGGTACCCCATAAGGTGCAGTTCAATGGCTACAAAGTGCAATCTAATAACATAAACGTGCAGTTACAAGTGCATACTAATGTAATATATGCACAGTGATGTTAGTAATACACCTCACACGATTTTTTAGAATATGCACTTGGACACTCATATCATGCACATCTTTTGACATAAAAGTGCAATTTATGATAATAAAAATTTACCCAATAACATGTTACTTCTCTTTAAATTCCATACTTTGATAGATGAAGTTGATTATTTAAAATAATCT
Organism: Cuscuta epithymum; assembly: GCA_945859915.1. Taxonomy (NCBI): domain Eukaryota; kingdom Viridiplantae; phylum Streptophyta; class Magnoliopsida; order Solanales; family Convolvulaceae; genus Cuscuta; species Cuscuta epithymum. Next base: position 323,047 of record CAMAPF010000944.1, on the reverse strand, counting down.
TAGTGCTTCAACCAATACAAGTGCATGCATTTAAAACTTGGAATGCATCCAGGATTCTTTAAATTTTTTCAAATAAAAAAAGTGAGTATTTAAATTCCAGGATTATTGATTTGAAAAAAAAAAGTGAATATTTAATAAAATCATATATCGTGCATAATGCTCTAAAAGTGCAATGCCTATTCACTCATATGCCCCATAGAAAATTGTGACGAACCAATTTAATAAAAGAAAAGGTTGAATGACATAAACTGTAAATGTGTGTTTTAATAAAGAAAGTATTTGAATGGAAATTAAAATAGTGTAGTGGAATTAGAAAAGGAAATGTTGTGACTCATTTAATGAATATTAATTAGCCTAATTTATAGGAAGTAATAGCCACAACATGTGCAAATAATTTTCCACTATCTTGACATAAATGCCCTTACGGATAACTACCATCCAGTATTTCCTTTTTATAAAAATCCCATGTGATCGAATTGATATTAATAACTAGTATAGTACCCGTGCATACGCACGGGAAACAACAATTGGTGTATATTTTTACTCATGATCTAATCAAATATTAAAAAAAGTTTTTAGGATTCTACATTTTCGAAAAATAGGAGTACAATGAGTTAATACCATAAAGTATAAGCTCATAAATAAATATTCATGAAGAGTATATTAGGGAAAATAAATTGACATCACTCATTAGAAATTTGCTACGCAGTACTTGTTAATTTGCATGATTAATTTAATATTAAAATTAAGGTTAAAGAGTCAAATAGATCCCTGTACCGGTCGTGCAAGCTCAATTCAGTCTCTGAACTAAAAAAATGTTCAATTTGCACCCCAAATCGAGAAAAAATGGTTCAAATTTCATTTTGTACGGGTAAACAATAGTTCATTTTTGTGATTTCTTTATTTTTTCTATTTTTTTTTTCAATATATTGCAATCTTGACTCTTTTTAATAGTTTAGAGGTGCGAATTGGATCTTTGTTTACCCGTAAAAAAATGAAATTTGAACCCTTTTTTTGCTGGTTCGGGGTGCGAGTTGGACCTTTTTTTAGTTTATAGACTGAATTGAGCCTACACGTCCAGTACATAGGGCTATTTGACCCTTTAACCTAAAATTAAATACAATTCCAAAAAATTGAGTACAGTAAGTAGTGGCATAAAATTTAAGTGAATACAATAAGTATTAAAATTAATGATATTAGTTAAATAAGAGCTTGCTACTCATTAGTTAAATTAGTGCTAATATATGAGAGAGAAACTTATCCTGTTAAATTATTAGCCGACTTAACTTATACCTAAAAGAACTAAATATGACAGAAAATACTCTAGCTCAATTGTTACTCGATTTATTTTATACTTAAAAAAACTACATATATATGAGAGAAAATTCCCTCCCGAGCTTAATTGTTAGCAAATTTATCTTCTAATAGCTAAAAGTGCTACATGTGAGAGAAAATGATCTCGCTTAATTATTAGCAAATCTATCTTCTTATATCTGAAAACAATACATATGAGAGAAAGAAAATTCTCCCGCTCAATTGTTAGTTAGTTTATCTTATCTTATACTTAAAAGAACTACATATATGAGAGAACATCCCCTTGCTCAATTGTTATCTAGCTTATATCTTCTAATATCTAAAAACACTACATATGAGAGAAAATTCTTCACTTAATTATTAGAAAGCTTATCTTTTTATATGTAAAAACCGCACTACATATGAGGGAGAAAATTTTCCCGTTCAATTGTTAGCCGGCTTATCTGATCTTCTTATACTTAAAAGCACTACATATTGTGATATTTGAAAGAAAATTCTCCCGCTCAATTGTTACCCAGATTATCATACTTAACAGAAGTGCATGTGAGAGAGAAAGTTCTCCCGATCAATTGTTAGCAAGCTTATATTCTTATTTTCATCTTCATCTTCATATACCTAAAAGCACTACATATGAGAGAAAATTATTCCCCTCAATTGTGAGCCGGCTTATCTTATACGGAATATTTAAAAGAACTACATATGAGAGAGAAAGTTACTCAGATTAGTTGTTAGCAAACATATCTTCTATCTTCTATCTTCTAATACCTTAAAGAAATACATATGAGAGAAAATTCTCCCGCTAAATTTTCCCGCTCATTTGTTAGCAATCTTATCTTGTAATACCTAGAAGCACTACATATGAGAGAGAAAATTCTCCTGCTCAATTATTAGCAAGGTTATCTTCTTATACCTAAATGTACTACATATGAGAGATAAAATTCTCTCGTTCAATTGTTCGTCGAGTAATCTTATAACTAAAAACACTGCATAAGAGAAACAAAATTCTTGCGCTCAATAGATCCATTCATTCATCATCATTACCTCACAGCACTATAGATCCATTCATTCATCATCATTACTCCAATGCCGCAAAGGCTCCGTCTTCGGTGGGGTAGGGGGGTCGGATGTATGCACTTACTCCTTGTACTAAAGCACAAAGAGACTATTTCCGGATGACCCATAGCGAAAATTCCGTCGAAAATTGCATGAAATGACTGTTGCTTCATAACAAAGAAACGCATGCAGTTTAGTGAACCATTTAACTTTATTCCATTATATTCTTAGGCCAAAAAATAAGTGTTTATATATGGCTTAATCTTTCTCTATATCTAAAATCTTATATCTAACAGTACTACATATGAGAGATGAGAGAAAAATTCTTCGGCTCAATTGTTAGCCGAATTATCTTACCTTATACCAAAAATCACTATATATGAGAGAGAAAATTCTCCTCTTTCAAACAATCAAACATTATCATCCCGCCATAGCAGTTCAAAAAAGCACTCTATATTTCCACGCTGAGAGGTTATGCGCCATTCAGATTCCTCTAACCAGTTCTTTGATGTCATTGTTGTTCCTGGTCTTCCACATCTTCATTACTTAATTACATAATTCCGTTTTAACTTGCTTTCTACCATTAGATTGTCCGACTTTGAGTTTTTTTGTCCATATGTAGTATATATTTTCAATTGCAAGAACTTCTTCTTTGTAGGTTTAATATTATGAGCCCGTTTGGTGATCATGTTTTTTCGGCTTATCAAACTTATCAATCTAACTTTTTGGCGATCATGAATTTTGATATTTTTTTTTGAAACATTTGAAGAATAAATGAAAAAGTTATAAGAGTTTAAAAAATTGGGATTATAATGACACAGAGATGATGTCATCCCCACATCCATGCAATGCACTCTCCGACATCCCCTTCCCTGTTTCTTTTCTTTTTCTTTTTTCCACTCCTACCAACTCACCCTTTATTTCTAACACCCTTCATCCCCTTTCCCACTTTTAATACCCTATTTAGCCTACCACTACATGAAATTAGGAGTCCAAAAATTCCACCTTTAACATTTTGGACTCCTAAAACTACACCACTCCAAATGGCCTTAGCACGGTTGGCTCTTCTTTTTCTTTTTAAATACACATAAGTTAAAAAAATCTTAAAAAATTAGTAAGATAATATAAGCGACCATATTTAGAATAATTTCATGATAATAAAGAATAAAAAGACATAGATACTTTGCACATTATATTGACTTATAGATTCATAATGAATAGGAAAAGTAGAAAGAAAAGTCTAAATATGAAGAGAATATTTTTTAAATAGAAGTAAAGCAAACTATTCATAGAGTTCATTTGGTAGCACTGAAATTGACTGCATTAATTGATTCGACTGAAGTTCTGCTGAAGTAGTTGTATTTGGCTTCTTATTCCAGTTGGTAATCTCTTACATACTATAGTAGCTCTTTCATGGTCCATTATATAGTAAGAGATGTACATCTTTTGTTCAAATAATCTTCCAGTAGCTAGATTAAGAATCATCTGAAACTATCCTTTTTGCAAGTCTATTGATGGAGTATATGGCCCAGGAACCCCCGGCCCATAGACTCCTACTTCTCCTACACAGGCCCATTGAGCCCAGGGAACATCTCAGGCCCAAATGCAACGGCCCAAGCCTCGAAGGAGCCTAGAACACACTGGGGGGCCTTTGGCCCCCTTGGCCGAAGGCTCCAAATTACACAGGGCAGCTAGTTTCGAGCATACGAAGCTACTGGGAAAAAAACGGCAGAAACAGGAGCCTTCGGCAGTATGAGCCCTCGGCATCAGGGGAGCCCTCGGCCACACGAAGCCCTCGACCCCACGAGGAGCCTTCGTCTAAACAGACTCAATCATCGAAGATTCCCTTTGGAGACAGCCAACTACCGCATTTAATGCGACGTCACATCCGCCCACCGCATTCAATGCGGTGAACATGCCGCTGCCGGTGCCACCCCGATTGATGTGACCCCTCGGCCGTTGGATTACTGACACGTGTACTCTCATCGCATTTATTGCTGCTATAAATAGCAGCCCATTTCTCCTTGTAAACGATCCCAGATCTCACATCTCGAGTTCATTCAATACAATCGACTCTCTCTACTCCAATTTACTCTGACTTCTCTCTAGTTATTCCCGCAATAACCCCTCGGATAAGATACCCCGGGTAGACTATCCATCATTTATCTCGTTTGTATGTACAGAATTGGAAGTCCACAGTGATGACCAAATTCAAATATATTTACATTTTTGAGTCACTTACATATTACTCCGTATAATTTAAAGATATTACTCCGTATTTCAACATGTTGATTTTTAATGAAACATGATATTTTTTCTAGGATTCTCTTTCTTTTTACTATTATAAATTCATAATGAATAAGAAAAGTAGAAATAAAAGTCTAAATATAAAAGAACATTCTTTAAATAGAAGTAAAGCATATGCAACAAATTTTCTAAATACGAGTTTCGTTGTTTTGTATTAAAATAAGATTATCAACTCATAGTTTAGGACGAATATATACTTAATCTTAATTTAGAAATGTGTCCATGTTCTGACGTTTTTACATTATTGGCAGGATTTTCAATATTGTACGGAGTATCACTTTTTTAAATAAAGATTGTGTACTTATTCACCCGTAAAAGAATCACTTTCAAGTAGAACATTTTACATTTATATGTTAAATTTCATATTCATATCAGACGTGCACACAAAATTAGAAATGGTAAAATTATATTTATATTCGCCTCACTGTTTAAAAATGTTATTCCCTAGAACGACATTTACATTTAAAGATTTTTAATTGATTTTCTTTCCCTTGCAGATCAGACCAGAATTAAACAGAATAAAACAAATATGGATAATTTTACTTTTCAAATATGCATTTAGTCCATGAAATATACTCCGTAGTACGGAGTACATTTTATTTTACATCTCCGCAAATAGTTTTGCTTAATATAGCTACATATTTTTTTAAATTTTATATACAATTTTGATATCATAGAAAAGATAAAAAAAAGTTATAAAATTTGATATATATTTTGTAAAAATTGAAACAAAAATGAAAAATTTAAAACACTTTTAAAGAAAAAAGAGGTTTTCATACATGGGCCCACCAATTGCATTTCTCAATTGGCCACATCTTTCTTGTGTGTTTCGGTACGTAGTAGAAGAGCAAAATAAGGGAGAGCCACGTGGCAGCTGTAAATAAGAGCGTCTTTAATGATAGCATGGATTGTATCCGTAATAAATGGACACATCACTAATATGAACGGCCATCAAGTTGATGTGGACACACGCAGATTTGAAATTAAAGTTTCATCTCCAACGCCCATATGAATTTTGTTTAGATATCTCCAGCACATTCCATAAATAAATAAAAAAACTTTTTATTTACGGTCATGAGTTTTTCTTCTTCTACCTTTCTTCTCCATATCCAATTAGCCAAGTAGCGGTTGATCTTTGAGCTCTTATATACTACGAATATGGTTGTGGAAAACCCAATTCAACCCAGCTCTATCAAACACATATGAAAATCGGGCCTTATAACCTTATTGCCGGCGATGCTGTTGTCATGGACGGACGAGGAACTGAACTGAAACTGAAGCAATCGCATATGAGCCCCGATTCCATGGCGATGGAGGAGATCTGGCAACAAGCTCCCTAGGAGCGGATACGGGACGGTGCTGGGGTGGACCAGGGTTGGTGGTGACGGGATACAGAACATACAAGATCATTTTTTTAGGTTGGTGTTGTTAAACGATGGACTGCCGCCAGATCAGGAAATCTGGTGAGAATTTTACATCCGTGAGCAGTATATATATGCCTTGCACCGGCGGAGGTTAAATCTGGTTTTCAAGTATACATGACATACGTCTTTTACAGGGGGAGGTTCAATCCCCTTTTCCAATTAATTTTACAAGATCAAAAGAACAAGATTTCAAAAATTATATACTCATCATAATTCAATCAAATGAACAAGAATAGAAAAATACTTCAATGACTTTGGAACTTGGAAGAGTTCGACGCAGATGTGAAGGAAATACGGGAAACGCAGTACGGGAATTTCCCCTAGAAATTAATTATTTGCTGAGTCAGCCTGTCAAAGAGCCTGCTAAAAGTCCATAGAGAAGTAGACGGTGTGAGTTTTTTTTTCGTTCCAGCTCAGCAACACGCAACATATGGACGGTTCCGTTGGAGAGCGTTTTTTGAGAATGTATATTATACATCCGGCTGTAGTGCTGTACGGTGAGCACCGTACAGCCGGCCCAGCAACAGGCCCAAGGGAAAAATAGCAAAACAATTCGGTGGCATTTTTGTAATTAATGTGAAAATCGTGATTTCTGCTGCATGAGCATTAGAGTACTGTTAATGAGCAATAGTCCAATTTTAATGAATATTAAAAGTTTAATAATGAGCACCGTGTTATTACAAGAAAGGTGATATCACAACTAAAAAACGGTGGCATTTTTGTAATTTCAGTAAAAATCGCAATTTTCGTTATATGAGCATTAATACGCTTTTAATGAACATCAGACGTATTCTACTGAGTATTAAGAGTCGAACAATGAGTATTGTGATATCAACTTCATATATTTTAATTTACTTTTTGTTTAAAAAAAATGCAATAGTGTTCCTATTAAAATGTTATGGCAAGTTTACTGAGCATGAATTATATTCTATTGAGCATTAGGAGTCTAACAATGAGTATCGCAATCTTTGCTTCATATTTTCTATTTTACTTTATTTTTCTTACATTTTATTTTATAAAAATTTATTAAGTTATATCTATAATCATTTTCTATGAACTTCAATATGCGAATCTAATGTAATATTATACTTTTGAAATATGTGTTGATATGACATTTTTAAAATGAGCATAAAATGAGTACCAATTGAGCACACGTAACTTACAAAATAAGCATTAATATAAAAATCATAAGTTTTTTTAGTTGAGCATCAAAACATTTTCATTGAAAATCAAACCTTTTTTGAGTACTAGAACATGCAATGAGTATCGTGGTCTGTGTTCCTAAATATCAAATCTTCTCTATTGAGCATTTTAGTAATTTAAACGAGCATTGATTTGAAAATTATAAGAATCTTTAGTTGATCATCTAGACATTTTCATTGAACATCAAATCTCCTTTATTGAGTATTAGAAACATGGAATTGGGTATCATTATATTGTATGAGCACCCGTATCTATAATCAACTCATATGTGAATACAATGTATGTGATACTTTTAAAAAATATATGCATTGATATAACATTTTAAAATGAGCATAACACTTGTAGCGAATGAGCATACACAACTTACGAAATGAGCAATGATACGAAAATCATAAGTTTTGTTTGTTGAGCATCAATACATTCTCATTGAGCATCAAACATCTTCTATTGAGTATTAGAAACATGCAATTGAGTACCATGGTCAGTGTTCCCATATTTATAATAGACTACTTACGTGAATCTTATGTAATATGATATTTTTAAAATATGCATTGACATAACATTTAAAAATGAACATAACCGTAGTACCAAATGAGCACACATAACTTACCAAATGAGAAATGATATGAAAATCATAAGATTTGTTACTTGAGCATCAAGACATTATCATTGAACATCAAACATCTCTTATTGAGTGATATAAGAATGCAATTGAGTATCAGGATCTCTGCTCCCATGCACATAATCTAGCTCTTATGCGAATCGAATATGATACTTTTATAATATGCATTAATATGTCATTTTAAAATGAGCATAAAACTAATTCCAGATAAAAATACATAACTTACAAAATGAGCATCAAAAAATTCAAAAACTCGTTTGAATTTTCAAATGTGTCAAATGTTCATTTGTGCTTATGCATGTAATGATAAATACAGCAATGACAAATATAGTAATTTTGTATTAAAAATAGTTTATAGACTTTAGTTCTCGAATTACAAATATAATCAGCTTATTTTATAATGTTTACCCATACATATTTATTTCACTAAACTTCTTTTAGCATAACACAAAACTCATGTTAATAATTAACACACAATATTTAATAAGCTAATGAATATTCATCCTAAATAAAAAATAGAAAAATAAAACATGAACACCTGGAATATTTTATAATACATTAATTAAAAAACTTAGGTTAGAAGGTTAATTTGAAAAAGAAAAAAACTAAGTAGGACATTTAATAATATTTTGTAAAATATTTTGTATTATAAAATTGAACCAAAAGTTTGCTAAAGAAATAAGCAAACAAAGAAAGAATAACAAATAATAATAAAACAAAAAAGAAAACGAAAGCATAACAAGCAACAAAAAGAAAAAAACGGAAAAAAGGAAACACAACAAACGATAAAAGAAACCATCGGCGGATCTTCGGAGGGTGCATGCTACGGAAAAGAAATGGAGCAACAGTATCTTACCCTAAGTATAACCCTTAAACTTGAAATTAATTACGAAAATGCCGGTTGTACCATGCCAATGGTACAGCCGGCTGTACCATATAATTTACAGCGTTTTTTTCTTCGCCCCAAATTTTCACTTACGGTGCTCTAAGGGAGTAAACTTTGGGTATGGAGACACGTATGATTATTTGAGGGTAAAAAAGTATTTTAATGAGCTATTTCTTTTCTTATATATAAATAGATATCATGGTCCACTTTTTTAATGACCATTGGATCAATTATATGAATGACTAGATTTCATTCTTTTTTCCTCTCCTAAGAGACCTTTCTCACCTGAACCATCCCATATATATATATATATATATATATATATATATATATATATATATATATATATATGTTGTGGTTCAAATAAGAACATGATCTTATGAGAAAAATGAGAATGAATATGGACTGTTAGATTTGCTTTATGTGAAATTCAATGTGCATTAGATGAAACTGTAATGTGTATTACGTGAAATTGAAATGTGCAGCTCAAAGGGTATGATGTAGTGGCATTATGTGAAACTAAATTGTGCATTAGGTGAACTTGAAATGTGCACTAGATGAAATTAAAATGTGCAGAATAAAAGGTACGATGTGATGTTATTTTTGTACCTTTTACTCTGCACATTTCATTTCACCTAATGCACATGTGAGTTTAAATGTTTATTATGCACACTTCAATATCATCTAATGCACATTTCGATTTCACCAAATGCACAATTTAGTTCCACATAATTCAATCCAACGGTCCAGATTCGTTCTCATTTCTCTCCTAAGATCCGTTCTTACCGGAACCGCTTCCTATATATTTTATACTCCTATTATATAGATAGTACATGCAACCTATGTCCTTTAAAACTTTGTCAACTTTTCTTTTTTAGATGTCCCACTAACTTTGCTACTTTCCCTTTTAAGTAAAGAATTTGTGGTTCCAGTTAATTCTCTCTCATCTGCATAAACCTCAACCACACAGTCAAGGGCGGAGCCAGGACACTGGGCTGGACTGGGCCAGTACAAAGAATATTTTTGGAAAAAATTTCACACGGAATTTTTTACACTAAAAATATAAAGATTTTTAAAATTTGGGCTGGGTCAAGGCCAGGGGTGGCCACCCCTAGCTCAGCCTCTGCACACAGTTTTTACTTTATTAATCTCCGTGACGATCAAACTTGGCAAAGTTTTAAAGGACGGAGATAGTATAAGTATTAGATACGTATGAAAATAGTGCCCCCAGGGAGAAGGCTACAGAGATGAGGGAAATATGCTTCATTGATGTTTAATGAACAAAGGTTTTTTTTGTCCTTCAATAAAATATTCCATCAAAAATCACTTTATTATCAAATACTCCAAGTCTCCAACTCCTTTTCAACTATAATACTTCTATTTTAAAATACTATCAACTTTTACTAAAAAGTACTTTCTTTAAAATCATTTAAAAAAATCGCCTTTTTAAGTTGAAACAATGACAAACACTCCCTAAATCGTGTGAATTGGAAGATCAAATCGTGATGATTTCATTTACTAGCCGGCTCAATATATAATGTATTACAAAGAGTCCTAGTCTCGAAAGTACGTAACTATCTACGTAAATAAAGGTGGAATACAACCTATCTAACCGATAGACTCTATCGGTGTGTTTACAATGCTAACAGATAAGCACCATCTATATATTTACATTAAACAAATGCTAATTAGTATAATAAATAATACATGAGTAAATAATGAATAATACAGTAACACATGCAAGCATGCATACGTTAAGACGCCCCCGCAGTCGAAGCCGGAGGAGGACGGATGCTGAGACTAGACCGGAAATCATCAAACAAGACTTGTGGTAACCCTTTGGTGAAGATATCGGCAAATTGGTGACAAGAAGGAACATGTAGAACCCGAATTTCACCTCGGGCAACCTTTTCCCGAACAAAATGAATATCAAGTTCAATGTGTTTAGTCCGCTGGTGGTGAACAGGATTGCTGGACATGTAAATGGTGCTAATATTATCACAATATACAATAGAGGCTTTGGTCAACGGATGATGAAGCTCGAGGAAAAGATTGCGGAGCCAGCAGGTTTCGGCCACAACGTTAGCAACGCCACGATACTCAGCTTCGGCACTGGAGCGTGAGACGGTGGTTGACGCTTTGAAGACCAAGAGAGGAGATTATCACCTAAAAATACACAATATCCGGAGGTGGACCGACGTGTGTTGGGGCAGCCGCCCCAATCGGCGTCGGAGTATGCGATAAGAGAAGATGTAGGTGAAGCCCGTAGATGAAGGCCAAAGTGTGAAGTGCCGCGGATGTAACGGATGATCCGTTTGAGAGCATTAAAGTGCGGAAGACGCGGGTCATGCATGAAAAGATAGATTTGTTGGACGGCGTAGGATATGTCCGAGCGAGTAAAGGTGAGGATGTGAGATACTGGAGTGCCCCGGCAAGCCGTCGGTAGAGAGAAGGATTAGGTACGGGCTGCCCAACCGCGGCACTAAGCTTGGACAGTGTGTCCACGGGTGTAGCAACCGGGTTACATGCCCCCATGCCGGCGCGGGAAATGATGTCCTGGGCGTATTTTTGTTGGGATAAAAAGAGGCCGCCAGTTTGGGGGGTGACCGAGATGCCAAGGAAGTAGGTTAGAGGACCAAGATCGGTCATAGCAAATTCGGCATGAAGGTTGGAAATAATAGAGCGCCGAAGACGGTCGGAGGAGGCGGTGAGTATAATGTCATCCACGTACAGAAGGAGGTAGGTCGTATCCTCACCATGATGAAGTATAAAGAGGGAGTGGTCACACTTACTGTGATGAAAGCCAAGAGTAGCAACATAAGTGGTGAAGCGGTGATACCAAGCACGTGGGGCCTGTTTGAGACCGTATAGGGACTTGAGAAGACGGCAAACATAATCCGGATGGGTAACATCACGAAATCCAGGTGGTTGATACATGAAAACGGTTTCCTCCAAGTGACCATGGAGGAACGCGTTTTTGACGTCCAACTGGTGTAGAGGCCATGCATGAGAGAGAGCTAGACTGAGCACAGTGCGAATGGTAGCGGGTTTGACCACCGGGCTGAAAGTCTCATCACAATCAACCCCAGCATGTTGAGAGTTGCCGTTGACAACAAGTCGGGCTTTGTGGCGCTCCAAAGTCCCATCCAACCTATATTTATGTTTAAAAAGCCACATGTATCGAACAATATTAACGTCAGTGGGCCGGGGAACCAACTCCAACGTCCTATTTTTAATAGAGAAAAAGGTCAAATAAGACCTTCTACTATCTCTAAACCATCACTTAGGTCCATTGATGAGTGTTTTCTCGCACTTAAAATGGTTGTAGAAAAGTGGTGTAAAGTACGAGTATCGTCTCCACAGGGACGGACAAAAGGGAAATAAAGATTAACTAAACTTAGCGATTAAAAAGAAATAAATAAAATAAAAGTGCAATTGTGCGAGATTGGTTGATTGATTGAAAATAAAACTAATGCTATCGAGCGAATAAAAAGATTTGGTTTTCCTTAATTAACGACTAAGGGAACAGGAATTAATTCCGGGGTTAACCAGATTTCCGGCAGAACAGGCCTAATCACATGAATTTAATTTAATTGAGTCTAGCTAATCATTACTAAGTTCTTACCGCTCTCGCGGCGTAGAGTACAATAATTTAGGGGACCAGGCTGATCTCTCATGCGACAGGATCCTAAATTATTGCCAAGACGAGCGAGCTTACGGCCCCTTAATCGCTACTAATCTCTTAGCGAACGATTAAGTGTGTGTGAATGTGTCCTAGAACAAATTAGATCTCTCTTAATTCATTCTACATGCGATTGTAATTCTAGCTGCAGACTAGGTTACAAGAGATATCAATTAAATTATTCAAACACAAATTAAACGACATTCATGCAATTAAACCGATAAGAATCTAGCCATCAATCATGATTAACCCCTTCATCAATCCTAAATCCCTAATTAAACTACTCACGCCTCATGATTGACGAATCAACAGAATTGGGATGAATAGAAATAATTGTCATTAATTAAAGAATTGAACTTACAAAGAATCCCAGGTTCTTGGATTAAACAACGTAAAAAACGCAGATAAACTCGTCCCTAGGCCTCTCTCCAAAGTTCGTAACCCCCAAAAGTGGGTATGGAGGCCTTATTTATAGAAAACAATGATTTCGGGTCGAATTAGGACAAATCGCGGCCAGGCACGGTGCCAGGCACGACCGTGCCTGAGACCGTGCCTGCGGAAGAATCCCGTATTTCGCGTCCAGGCACGGCGTGCCTAACTGCCAGGCACGACCGTGCCTGGCCTCCAGTAGCTTGGTTCTTCGAAATATGCCAGGCACGACCGTGCCTGGCCTCCAGTAGCTTCCAGGAAATTTTCTCTTCAGGCACGGCGTGCCTAACTCCAGGAACGACCGTGCCTGACCCTATTCTTCACTTTTCCTTCGTTTTCTTGCTCCGAATGCTCCTGAATGCCTACGAGGTCGATCCAAATGCTCTTTCTTCACCAGAATTTCGTCGTGAATCTCCCGATGACCTCTAAATCTTCCAACTCTTTCTCGAATGCCTTCAAATCCTTCCCGAATGCCTTTCAAGCGCCGATTGCCGGACTCAAACTTCTTCAAATCAACTCCAAATGCAATGAAACTTGATCCAATGCCTGCTAAACACAACTTGAGCCAAAATTCAGACTTGCAATGCCTTAAAGCCAGAAAAATCATCAAAATCCGACCCGGACACGCATCAAATGCGTGTCTAAATACGGACTTATCAGACTCCCCCACACTTAAGCTTTTGCTTGTCCTCAAGCAAATCGAACAACGGGACTTACGATAATCACCACACGAAATTTAAAACAGTTAGCATGCATACGTAGTTAAAGGGATATTCACAGGACAGACAATTTAAATCAAGAAAATTCTTCCCTAAACTACACCTTTGTACTCAAGCTAAACTATTTGACACAATTATTCACAACATCCTCAAAGTAATGACAGCATTCACTAATAAACTAGCTACTGATCAGAAGGACTTGTGAATTTGATGGTGAATGGATAATAATGAAAGTAGTCCCTTTATCTTGAGAGATAGGAATATTCTAACAAAGACTTAATGTATTTAGGAACTTCAGGGCTATTTTTGGGGATAGGGAACTCAGTAGGCCACAAATTAGGAACAATCATTTACGCCTATGCAAAGAGTAGACGTGGTGTACAACTAAGCTAAACCGTCTCGGCACTTTTGTGCTTTGACGTATACTTGAAGTACGCGGAGGACTAAAGCTAGTTTTTTCAATAGCCTCCAAGTTCATTAATTTAAGTTTAGTTTTCCTTGTCATGTTGGCACGAGAACGCCGTTTCTTTCGAAAGATACCCAAGTCTCATCTTACGCTTTTTGACCGGGGCTCCCATTCTCTTTTTCGCAAAGTAAGAGGTCTAGCTATATTAATTTTTCACCTTTCGGATTCTCACTAGACATTACCCCATTCTAATCTCGGCCTCACCAAGGAAAAATAGCAATTAAAGTTCATTAATTTCAAAGTGAATCCATGCCTACAATGCAATCCTCGAAAGTATCAAATTCCTAAAAAGTGACTGCTCTTACCCCATTTGGGCATAGGAACAGTGCCAAAAATGGCGCCTACAAAAATTCCCTAAACTTAGCAAATTAATCCCTTAGTTCCCTAAACATAAGGACTAAGTCAAAAATATTCACGGGTAAGGAAACACAGGCCATTTGGCTATGGAGCTAAATTAATTGGGTAAACAAAGAACGGTCAAGCTCAAAATGGCTTCTCCTAAAGGGTCTTATTCAGGTAGGGTGGATGATTAATGGATTAATTCAATGGGTAACTAATGCCTTCATCCTTTCAACAACTAGATTATAGTGCAAGCAATTTAAGCCTAAACACTTCAAAGATGTTCTAAAAGCATAGTCAAAACGCTAGCCAGCTCACAAAGACACAGTTTAAGGAAAAATTTTTAAAAATTTTGCATGAATTTCCTATGAATATACAACTAACACCTGCGCATGCTAACTCTAACAAATCACATGTTACAACTACTGCCCGAATGCCCAATTCACTCCCCCACACTTAAACTTTGGCATCGCCCTCGATGACCAAATATGCATTATGTACTAGGGGTAAAGAGGAAAGGGTCACGCGTGCTCAAAATTAACTCAAGTTAACATTACGCATCAAGTTTAAAGAATCATGGAAACTCCCCTATCGCGTTGGTCAGTCAGGAACAGAACTGGGTCTTGATTCGCACGAACACATTCATCCACTAAGCTGCAACAAATCATGAACACCAAGCAAAGCAAAATATAAAGAGTTAAGTGCAGTAGTGAGAGTGTGAGTGTGATAGTGTTTACGGTACAGTCATCCAACAAAATCATGATACAAATGCTAGCGGCGGACAATCTAATGAAATCTAATACTCGGGAGGGGGTGGCGGTGGATATGCATCAAAGAACGAGCTCCAGCTAGTCTCCATAGAAGTGAGTCTCTCATCAATCTGAGTGTACTGAGACTGGAGCTGTGTGTAATGAAGTGCCTGGTCCTCCCTCATCTCTCTGTAGAAGTCCTGCTGCTCAAAGCGCATCTGATCAAATCTCTCATGCTGCTCAGCAGACAACTGCCGATACACGGCATCCTGATGCGCATGCATCCCCGCCCAAGAATCAGGAAAAGCTGTGCCGTAGGGGGGTGCATCGTATGGGGCCTCGTGAGAAGCTGCCTCCATCTCCACATCATCATCATCGTCATCATGGTCATCATCATCAGCATCATCATCTACCTGCTGTCCTCCTCCTCCTCCTGCTGCGCGGTCAGCCTCCCGCTGAAGTCTAGCCCCAAGTCCGGTATTCATGGACGGAAGTATGGTGAGCGGAAGAAAACTAGAAGAAACCTCCATGTTGCGGAACTGATCTCCATAGTCCATCCCTCGCAGAAGACGTGTAATGTATGGACCGGAATATAGGGCCTGAATGTGGTTTGTGGATTGGCGATGGAAGAGGCTAGCTATGATAGAGCCCATGCAGGGCTTCCTGTCATGAACCATGCAGTAGATGCATAACAAGTCAGTGGTAGAAACTTTGGCCCCAACCTCGGCCCTCCCGGTCACTGTAGAAGCAAGTAGTGCGTGGATAACTCGGAACTTCCGGGGATAAAGAAGTGTGGCTGGGGTCTCCCGGGGCTTATAAGTCTTGCCCCCTCTACTAATCGATTCCCAAAAGGCCTGTCTGTTCACATGCGGGGGGAGGTCACAAAGGCCAATCTCGTCTCGTTGTCCTACCTCAACATCATCAAAACCCAAATAGCGCTCAATCTGACTAAGCGAAGTATTCAGCTTGTCTTCAAAGGCTTGGAACCTTATTCCCCGTTTGAGATAGTCCCTCTCCGGTATGAGCTTTGGGAGCTCAATTGTGGCTAACACCTCACACGTGACTTCCTTGAAGGTCGGCTCTTGGATGCCGAAAAATAAATGCTGCCACCAACCTCTCCTGATCAAGTGCATCACCTCATCCCTCAGTGTGGGCTCCGCTGCCATCAGTGTGGGCTCATCTGGGTGGTACATCGTACCCACCTTCTTCTTCATCAGCTCTAGGTATGTCAGCATCTCCTTTTCTGTGTCAAACTGGGGCTGGTAGCGGCCGCCTCGTGTGCCCTGTGAGCGGCTAGAGCTAGCAACTGCGGTGTGAGAAGTGCGTGTGGAGTTCTTTGTGCGAGCCATCTGCAAAAAAAAATAGTGAAAACAAAAGAATTCCAACAGGGCTTCAAGAGGTTAGAATTAGGCACAAAAAAGAATAGCCCCGTCAGCAACAATGATCCGCCAACATCAAAATACGTCAAAAGAAAACCCAAGTTTAACCAGAATAGTTGAAAAGTTTGAACTTTTATCAAAGAAAGGTTCTTTGAATAAAATTCAAGTTTTCAACGACACACGGTATAAACAAGGTCACAAGCAAGCTTCATTCATCCCAACAATGTTTGTAGACTAGAGTTCTTCCCAAAAGAATTAAAAGAAAATCAAAATAGGGGAAGAACTTACAATTCTCAAATTTGTATGGTTTGGCCTAAAAATTGGGGATTTGTGCTCAAATAGCCTTAATAACAATTACACATTATTTCAATCAACAATTCAATCCTTTATTCAAGCAATAAGCACAAAATCCCCAAATTTTCAAACATTCATCAAAATTAACCCTAAATTGGCTAAATTAGCTCAAAAATTAGGGATTTCAATCAAAAGAGGCAAGTTCATCAACATAGAATATCAAAATTATAATTACAAGCTTCAATTTAATCATGGTGATGCAAATCCCTAATTGTAGAGCATAAGAATTTGGATTTCTAGAAAAGCTTGGAGAAACCTCCATTAATGGAGAAAAGAGAAGAAAAGAGAAGAAGGAGATACCTTGGAGAAGAGAGAGAAGAGAGAGAAGAGGGAGGCGGTCGGTGGCTGGTGGCGCGGCGGACGCGGCGGTCGCGATGGGTCGGCGGTGGTGAGCGGTGGTGTCCTTGGCCGAGAGAAATCGCAGGGGAGGGGATTGGTGCGTAACAGTTCGCGTGAGAGAAAAGGGAGAGGGGGGGGGGGGCTGGGCTATTTCTTAATCGCGGGGCTGGGTAGTAATTTTGGCCAGGCACGGCGTGCCTAGCTGCCAGGCACGACCGTGCCTGGCTCCCAGTAGCTGTGTTCGCGATTCATGCCAGGCACGGCGTGCCTAGCTGCCAGGCACGACCGTGCCTGGCTCCCAGTAGCCTTCCATCGATTTTTCCTCTTCAGGCACGGCGTGCCTGAAGGTAGGCACGACCGTGCCTGCCTCGAATCAATTTTTTTTTTTTTTTGGTGGTTTTTTGTGGGTTTTCTGAAAAGTAGTAAAACTAAACTAACAAAGCACAAATTAAGCTCGGGTTGCCTCCCGAGAAGCGCTATTTTTAACGTCGTTTGCCCGACGCAACTACGCGCTCAAAAACTCAGTCAAAGACACTTCCGCTCAGAAAATTTGTCTTCCACAAATCAAACCTCTTATCCACAAATAGGGTTGTATACGAATCGAATCGAGTCGAATAGTGAGATTTTGTATTTGTATTTGTTTAATTTTTTCGAATACGAATTCGAATTCAAATATGCAACGAATATTAATTTCGATTTGTATTTGTATTTGTTTAACAATACGAATAGTTAACGAATTATATACGAATATCGAATCGATTTGATCATAGGTTAAATATTAGTCAAATACGGAGTATCGCTTTCAAATAACTTTTCTTATACTCCGTATTGTTTATGTTGTAAATGCATGCTATGACTTAATATGTGTTTTTAGAATTTAAATTTAATGGATCATTGCATTTTTAGATGGTGCACAATATACTTCAAACCTTTTGAAATTAACACTAACACACACATATTAGAAATTATACTTATAATGTGTGAAATAAGTTAATAATTGTATACATCAAAGTCAAACAACTCTAATTTTATTCTTCAAATCGAATACATAATTATTTGTATTGTATTTGAAAGACATTTGAACCAAAAATTGATTTGTATTCGTATTTATATTCTGGTTTATTACAAATAGGCTTGAAATTTGTATGCAAAAATGTATATATGGGTTACACTTTGAGAGTATTGCTATCTTTTAAAAGTTATTACAGTGTTATTACTATTTTTATTAATGTTGATATTAATATTACCATTATTATTAATCGAATATATTTGATTAATATTTGAATCGAATACACTGATATTCTTATTTGTATTTGATAACAACTCGAATCAAATTTAATATTCTTATTTGTATTTGTATTTGAATTTTCCGAATTCGAATCGTCTTATACGAATTCGAATCGCGAATCGAGCACAAATTATTTGATTCGTTTACAACCCTATCCACAAATGCCCTGAGATGGCGTAAGACCTTAAATTCATGAAAATAATTACGCATCTCAGGATTGCCCGTAAAGCAACAGAATGGATCGTGGCCTTTATCCGGCCCTTTAGCAAAGAATGGGTCAAAGAATGGAAAATTTCTTTCCTTGTCAAAAATTTTCCGGGCTAGAGCTTCCCCTTGTTCACTAAGTAAATTAAACCATGTAAACTTTTGGGATGGCTCAAGCTCGGGTGCAAAAATGACAGGGGGGTCAGGATTATTATCAATAAAATCATACTCATTTAAATCACCTCGCGTCTCTCGCTCAGAACTAGCATCACTTGAATCCTCCCCTCCACTTATCATAAGACAATCAAAGCTAGGGAGGGACTCAAGATCCTCTGCTGAAATACTCTCTTCCAACAAAATATCAAACGGGGCTTCCTTGGAAAGCATGTTATGTATGCAATCCTCCACCATAGAATCAATATCATCCACATAAAAACACTCTCCACTGTCCTGACAGGGCCTCTTCATTATTTTGGACATATCAAAAGTGGCAGTCTCATCCCCAACACGGAGGACAAGCTTACCGTCTCCAACATCAATAAGCGCTCGGGCAGTTGCCAAGAATGGTCTGCCCAAAATTAAAGGTACCTCACGATCCTGATTCATGTCCAAAATAACGAAGTCTACAGGAATAATAAACTTGTCCACTTTAACCAACACGTCTTCAATAATACCTTTAGGATATTTGACTGAACGGTCAGCCAACTGAATACACATACGCGTTGGTTTAAGTGGACCGAGTGCAAGCTTCTCATACAAGGAATATGGCATCAAATTAATGCTTGCACCCAAATCAGCTAAGGCCCTATCAAAAGTAAGATCTCCTATTAAACAAGGTATAGTGAAAGAACCTGGATCCTTAAGCTTCTCTGGTAGATCCCTCCTAATCACTGCTGAACAGTCCACGTTAAGCCTTACCGTTGACGCGTCTTCCAACTTCCTTTTGTTAGTGAGTAAATCCTTCATGAACTTGGCATACTTCGGCATCTGTGCTAGTGCATCCACGAATGGAATGTTGAGCTGGACTTGTTTCATGAGTTTCAGAAAATGACCAAACTGGTCACTATCATTCTTCCTAGTCAATCGCGCCGGATAGGGGAGAGGAGGGGTGTAATTATTGACGGGAACGGGCTGTTTTGGTGCAACTGCCACCTCTCTCTCCTCTTCCTTCTCTTTTTCTTCCTCCCGGGCAGCAGGTACATCTTTAACTTCCTCGGACTTCTTTGCCGTGGCAGCAGGTTCTAATTCTTTTCCACTCCTTAAGGTGACTGCATGAACATGTTCTCTTGGGTTTGGCTCGGTATTGCTAGGGAGGGATCCCAGAGGCCTCTCAGATAAAGCCCTTGAGATCTGCCCCAATTGAGTCTCCATGTTCTGCATCCTTGAGTCAGCCTGCTGCATCCTCAAATCTGCTTGTTGTTGAGATTGCATTTGTTGCTGCTGAATTTGCAGCAACTTCTTGAGTGTTTCCTCTATGCCAGAAAATCTTTGTTCTGTTTCTCTCTTAAAACTCTCTTGCACTGGCTGAGATGCTTGATGTTGATTATAGTTCCTAGATTGCTGCTGAATTCCTTGCCCGTAATTTCCTTGCTGCTGCTGTCCGTAGGGCTGATTTTGGTAGCCCTGTCGCTGGTAATACATCGCGTCAACTTGCTCTACTCCAGGGGCTGCCAAGTGTGTCATCATAGTGCATTCATGAGGCGAATGGAGACCCCCACAAATGGTACAAGAGGGACTAATAGGACCGGGGGCTACCATATTAACACTAGGCACCGATAGAGCAAGATTCGTCTTCTTTTGATTATCCTCCACACTGGTAGCAAGCTTCTGAATCATGCTAGTCAAAGCATCTACCCTCGCAGAAAGGGCAGAATTATCACTGATCTCGTACAAGCCCGGGGCCTTCTGGTGAGGTGTGTCCCGAGAGCCATACCATGAAGCATTATTAGAAACTATCTTCTCCACTAGTTCTTCT
This sequence comes from Cuscuta epithymum, assembly GCA_945859915.1. NCBI lineage: Eukaryota > Viridiplantae > Streptophyta > Magnoliopsida > Solanales > Convolvulaceae > Cuscuta > Cuscuta epithymum. The sequence goes on along the minus strand of CAMAPF010000944.1, from coordinate 302,315 downwards.
GCTACCTCAGATGGCAACTGAGGAAAAGCTCCTCCACCCGAAGCATCAAGCATCATCTTCCCTTCATCGCTGATTCCGCTGTAGAAACAAGATAGAATCTCACTATCAGTCATCTTGCCTTGAGGGCAAGCTCTTCTTAGCACTTTGAATCTTTTCCATGCCTCAGCCAATGTCTCCAAAGAACCTTGCTTGAAATCCTGCAGCTGCCTCTTCAACTTTATTGCCTTTGATGTCGGAAAATACTCCTTGATGAAGGACTTGTGCAATTGATCCCATGTCTGAATATGGTGATGTGGATTGCTATCCAACCACCTCTGCGCATCGTCCCTCAATGAGAAAGGGAACAATAGCATCCGTACCTGATCATCATCTAGCCCGGGGATCTTGAAGGTTTGGCACATCCTCAAGAATTTTGTAATGTGTGCCACTGGATCTTCTGTAGGGCTCCCTCCAAACTGATTATTGGACACCATGTTGATCACCGCTGGGTTGATCTCATAGCGAGGTGCAGTAATTCCTTGCACTTGAATGCTGTCGTACTCTGTGAGTGTTTTCTCGCACTTAAAATGGTTGTAGAAAAGTGGTGTAAAGTACGAGTATCGTCTCCACAGGGACGGACAAAAGGGAAATAAAGATTAACTAAACTTAGCGATTAAAAAGAAATAAATAAAATAAAAGTGCAATTGTGCGAGATTGGTTGATTGATTGAAAATAAAACTAATGCTATCGAGCGAATAAAAAGATTTGGTTTTCCTTAATTAACGACTAAGGGAACAGGAATTGATTCCGGGGTTAACCAGATTTCTGGCAGAACAGGCCTAATCACATGAATTTAATTTAATTGAGCCTAGCTAATCATTACTAAGTTCTTACCGCTCTCGCGGCGTAGAGTACAATAATTTAGGGGACCAGGCTGATCTCTCATGCGACAGGATCCTAAATTATTGCCAAGACGAGCGAGCTTACGGCCCCTTAATCGCTACTAATCTCTTAGCGAACGATTAAGTGTGTGTGAATGTGTCCTAGAACAAATTAGATCTCTCTTAATTCATTCTACATGCGATTGTAATTCTAGCTGCAGACTAGGTTACAAGAGATATCAATTAAATTATTCAAACACAAATTAAACGACATTCATGCAATTAAACCGACAAGAATCTAGCCATCAATCATGATTAACCCCTTCATCAATCCTAAATCCCTAATTAAACTACTCACGCCTCATGATTGACGAATCAACAGAATTGGGATGAATAGAAATAATTGTCATTAATTAAAGAATTGAACTTACAAAGAATCCCAGGTTCTTGGATTAAACAACGTAAAAAACGCAGATAAACTCGTCCCTAGGCCTCTCTCCAAAGTTCGTAACCCCCAAAAGTGGGTATGGAGGCCTTATTTATAGAAAACAATGATTTCGGGTCGAATTAGGACAAATCGCGGCCAGGCACGGTGCCAGGCACGACCGTGCCTGAGACCGTGCCTGCGGAAGAATCCCGTATTTCGCGTCCAGGCACGGCGTGCCTAACTGCCAGGCACGACCGTGCCTGGCCTCCAGTAGCTTGGTTCTTCGAAATATGCCAGGCACGGCGTGCCTAGCTGCCAGGCACGACCGTGCCTGGCCTCCAGTAGCTTCCAGGAAATTTTCTCTTCAGGCACGGCGTGCCTAACTCCAGGAACGACCGTGCCTGACCCTATTCTTCACTTTTCCTTCGTTTTCTTGCTCCGAATGCTCCTGAATGCCTACGAGGTCGATCCAAATGCTCTTTCTTCACCAGAATTTCGTCGTGAATCTCCCGATGACCTCTAAATCTTCCAACTCTTTCTCGAATGCCTTCAAATCCTTCCCGAATGCCTTTCAAGCGCCGATTGCCGGACTCAAACTTCTTCAAATCAACTCCAAATGCAATGAAACTTGATCCAATGCCTGCTAAACACAACTTGAGCCAAAATTCAGACTTGCAACGCCTTAAAGCCAGAAAAATCATCAAAATCCGACCTGGACACGCATCAAATGCGTGTCTAAATACGGACTTATCATCCATCTACTCAAATAAATGTCATATTCATCTCTCTACTTGTTGAAAACAATCTTTTAAGACCAAGTGACCTGCAAGTAACTTGTTGGACTCAATAAATCACACGTGTAGTTACCTATAAATAAGGCCATGTCAACTCATTTTATACATGTGGCTTTTATAACAAAATTTCATTTTATTTTTTCCTCTCTTTTCATTTTTCCTTTTGTTTTACCTTCCCTTCTCCCTATCCCTAACCTAATACAAAGTACTACGGATATCAGATGTATCTAATGTGTATGTAAACGTATATCACACACTCCATAACTTCCTCTTTCTATAGTGCAAAACAAAAGCAAATATATCAACCCCCTTTATAGAATTCATCTTCTCCAGAATGAATTACAAGAAACAAACCAAATTAAAGAATAAAGTAACTCATAAAAGAAAATAACAGAGATAAAGACACAACAAGTGGGTGAAGCTTCGACACCATTAAGGCATTTTTGTGGTCTCTATGAGACATCAGTATTTGTTCTACCGTCCTTCAGATTTGAAGATCATGGAGAGTCGATTTCACTGAAATTAATTGCCCCCAATAGCCCATCAATCTTCACACCAAAGCATTGAACTATTGAAGACTATTGAATTGGAAGATCAAATCGTGATGATTTCATTTACTAGCCGGCTCAATATACGGAGTATAATGTATTACAAAGAGTCCTAGTCTCGAAAGTACGTAACTATCTACGTAAATAAAGGTGGAATACAACCTATCTAACCGATAGACTCTATCGGTGTGTTTACAATGCTAACAGATACGCACTATATATATATATATTTACATTAAACAAATGCTAATTAGAGCAACTCCAATGCTTGGAGTCTATTGTTGTTGATGTGGCAAAAATGTGAGCTTGGTATATTTGGTGTGTGAGCCAAACATCTAAAAAGTGGGGAGGTCCATTCGATTATGTCTCCAGTGCAAAGGAGTTCAAAAGAATTAAATAGAGAAAAGAAAAGTACACAAAAAGGAAAAATCTATATCTGGTGGCTATTTATGTAGAAAGGCCCACAAACACTTGCAGAGGGTTGCACCGGAGGTCTCATTTGAGACATTGAGCAAGACCTTGTCCATTTTCTCTTTCCTCCAACAAGACATGACTAGACCTATTTATTTTAGCATTGGAGAAGAAATTTTAACTATGAAAGTCCATTTGATGATGTGGAGGTGCAATAGACCCTTGCATTAGAGATGCCCTTAGTATAATAAATAATACATGAGTAAATAATGAATAATACAGTAACGCATGCAAGCATGCATACGTTAAGAGTGTGTGTTAATTCGTCGTTCTTGTTTAAAGTTTTATTTTAATTTGTAAATAGACAACAACCATGGTTATATATATGATGTGAGTTTTCTCGCATTTAAAAAGATTGTACAATAATGGTGAAAAGTACGAGTATCGTCTCCACATGGGCGAGAAAAAGGGAAATAAGAATTAACTAAATTCAGCGATTAAAAAGAAATAAATAAAATAAATGCGATGTGCGAGATTGGTTGGTTGAAAATTAAACAAATGCGAATGAACGAATAAAAATAAAGCTTGGTTTCTTTCTAATTAACGACTAAGGGAACATGGATTGATTCCGGGGTAACCAGATTTCTGGCAGAACTGGCCTAATTACATGAGATTGATTTAATTGAGCCTAGCTAATCATTACTAAGTCCTTACCGCTTTCGCGGCGTAGAGTACAATAATTTAGGGGACCAGGCTGATCTCTCATGCGACATGATCCTAAATTATTGCCAAGACGAGCGAGCTTACAGCCCCTTAATAGCTATTAATCTCTTAGTGAACGATTAAATGTGTGTGAATGTGTCCTAGAATAAATTAGATCTTTCTTAATTCATTCAACATGCAATTATAATTCTAGCGGCCGTTATAGGTTACAGGAGATATCAGTTAAATTATTCAAACACAAATTAAACGGCATTCATGCAATTAAACCATCAAGAATCTATCCATCAATCATGATTAACCCCTTCATCAACCCCAAATCCCTAATTAAACTACTCACAACTCATAATTGAAAAATCAATAAAATTGGGATGAATAGAATAAATTGTCATTAATTAAAAAAATGAACTTACAAAGAATCCCAAGTTCTCAGAGTAAACAAACATAAAAACGCAAGTAAATTCGTCCCTAGGCCTCCCCGTAATGTTCGTAACGCCTAATATGAGTATGGAGGTCTTATTTATCGAAAAAAGTCAAAATTCGGCTCAAATCAGGATTTCCGGAGGCAGGCACGGTACCAGGCACGACCGTGCCTACGGAGCAAAATCGCGCGTTTGGGGCAGGCATGGTCGTGCCTCCCTCCAGGCACGATCGTGCCTGGCCTCCAGTAGCTAGGTACAGTTTTCTTCTTCAGGCATGACGTGCCTATCTCCCAAGCACGACCGTGCCTGGCATTTTCTGGTCCGAATTTGACAAAACTTCCTTCAGTTGTAGATAATGAAGTCCTCTATCCACCACACTTTGCTGAATTGGATTTGAATCATCCAATCAAGAGATATGAATAAAATGGTGGAAGGGCGCATTCTGAATTCGCAACAGGGATTATCTGACTTCATCGTCTGTTTTCACCTTTTTCCTCTCAGATTCTAGCAAAGGTGTCTTCTTATGATTTGTAGATCTTGCAGTTAGCTTTCATTTGGAATTTGAATCGTGTTCTTTGGATGTTTTTACAAATATATATGTTTGACCGATTGACAAAAGGTCATCCTGATCGTCGTTTTCAAGCTTCATTCATCTTCTTTTGATCCCATGGGCAATCCTAGAGCTCTTTTGTCATCAAATCTTCATCATAAACCTCCCGTTGATCTCCAAAGCTCTCAAATCAATCTCGAATGCTTCTCGAATCATCACGATTGCTACTCAAGTGCCGGTGTCAAACTCTAAATTCCTGATTTTGACTCCAAATGACACAAAACTCGAACCAACGCCTGGTAAACATAACTTGAGCTAAAATTGAGACTTGCAACAACTTAAAGCTAGGAAAACCATCAAAAGCCTATCCCAACACGCATCAAATGCGTGTCTAAATACGGACTTATCAATATACTAAAAATAAGGAATTTTGTTTAATGTATCAATAAAGTAAGGTGAATAGTTTTTAATTAATTAAGGACATGAAAGTAGTCATTAGTTTCCTGGGAATTTTGAAACACAATTGCTTTCTTACCATCATTGTTTGAATACCATTTGATTATTACTCCCTTCAGTGTCTACATTAACATCCAAAGTACATTTGAAACGGAGATTAAAAAAATGAGTATGGTGTTGTAGAGAGTTGCGTAAAGAAGAAAAAATGTGTAAGAATTAGTGTGAATCACAAACTCTTTACCAAAAATGGAAAGTGAGAGTTTTTTTTTTGAATCGATGAAAAAGGAAATTTTAAAGTTAATATAGTGACAGGAGTAGTATTTATGTTAATTAGACACTAGATTCTTTACCGTGCGTTGCACGGGATACATATATCATATGTTTTACTATGTAACTAGATGACGTTGGGAATTTAATGAATAGTTTGATCAACTCGGATTTACATTTGTTAAAAATTTGGGACACATTTTTCAAAGCACAAAATTCAACGAAGTTGGGATCACTTCGTACTATCAGAAACACTTGTTATTCGATATATAAATATTATGTTACGTATTTGTGTGTATAGAATATAATTACAAAGGATCCAAGAAATTGAGGAACACTAAAAGTGTTACTGCTCAAACTTTTGGAAACATCCAATAACCGAAAACATTTATTGATAGTATAGCTTTAAAAATCAGACGTGGATATGCTTCTTCTTGGACTGGATGAGGGTATGACTTTGGAGAGAGCAAAAAGGAGGGCAGGTATTCGTGTGGAGGAGTGATCTTGTATCATCTTTTCCCCTATTTTTTTTCTTCTTCTTTTTTTCTTTTATATTTTTATCCTTAAATATAAATATTACTTTATCCTTTTTATTTTATCTTTTATATGTATATTCATCTCTTTTATCTTATCTTTTTTTTTATCTTTATTTTCTTTCTTTTCCTTTTGGTGATATCATGTATCGATTCATGTTAGCCGACCCCAATATCGTTTGGGACTAAGGCTTGGATGTTGTTGTTGTTGTATAGCTTTAAAAATCAAAATTTTCACATTATCTAACAATTTGAGATCGATCGCGACAGTACCCTAGGGAGCCGCCAATTTGAGATCAATTGATCCTTTGCGGTAAAGCTAGGCTGATAATCGTTGTATATCTCTGGCTCTCCAATTCCATGGTAACAGTTTCTGTTTTGATCCGTTGATTATTGTCATTAAAACTATGAAAGCTACATGATTAATGTTTATATACACGTTTATTTCATTATTAGGGCCATGCAAGCACATCAAATGACCAAAAATAAAAGAAATTCCAAACGAAAATGGGTCCAACCAATGGTAATAATCACCACTTATGATAATTTTATATGTGTTTTTAAGGTTAATCACTATTTGCATTGCAGTTTTTTTACAACGTATAATTTTTTTGCAGTCTCGAATGCAAAGGGGATGTTATGAATGTGGATATTATGTTATGAAACATATGGCTACTATTGTTTCTGCGGGTATTATTGATTCATGGCTAAAGGTGATAAGACTTACTTATTTTTTATTTTATTTTTGACATAATGCTTTCAACATGTTAGGCATTCAATGTTATTTCTTTTATTTCAATGGTTTACTTTATTCATTATGTAATTTTTAGGCATTCAACGTCCAAGATGCATTCACGGATGAAGAAATTAACGAGACACGAGAGCAATGGGCAGCGTTTTTCTGTGAATGTACGGGCATTTGAGCAATGCACAGTGTTTTATGTGAACGTACGGGCGTTTGAGCAATGGGCAATGGATCGTCTTTGTTGGTTTATTTTAGTATGATGTAAACTCAAGCATATTTTTTATCGAAAAGTTTTGAAAACATTTGATCATATGTGTTAACGATTAAGCTCGAACGCATTTTTGTTTGAAACACAAGTTACTTGTGAGGATATATTATTAATTTTTGTTTCAATGTCTTTGTTGGTTGGTTGATTTGTTATTGGTGTTAATGTGAAAGTATAGAATGGACATAGAATTTGTAGTATAGAAAACAACATGAATTTTGTGAAATGCAAAACAATATATAATACTCCGTAAGGGTTAATGTTAACACATGTCGAATGTATTAGATAACGGTTATTATTGTCTGACATTAAAGAGTTTTGGTAACGGATAACTGTAGCCGTTATTGAACACTTTCGGTAATGGTTTCGTGTTGTCCGACATTAAATACTTTCAGTAATAGTTTGCCTGACCTGTTATAAAAAACATTCCATAACGGGCGGTCAACCCTTACGAAAAGTATTGCACTTTTAATAACACCTACATTAATGTCGGTTCAGAACCGACATTAAATGTCCATTTTAACCAATATTAAATGTGATTTTCCAATAGTATGATTGTTGTTGTCATTTTGTCAAAGGGTGGGTGCTCCCGGTGCATGTTGTCTACGTGTTGTTTGGATAGTGGGTTGTGAGTTGTGTTGTTTTCGCTGCTCTCTGTATGTTGCATGTTCGTCCGACGTCTTTGTTGCTGAGAGAGTGTGTGCTCCTGGTGAGCGTTTTGTTATTTGGTTTTTGTTTTTTGTGCTTTCAATTTGGTTGCTCTGTCGATGAAGCTTTGTGTTGTTAAAGCTATGGTTAGCCTTGTTACGAATTATAGCAAAGTATTTATAGAAGAGGAGGAGAATAGGGGTTTGATTTTTTAAGCGGATCCGATAGGAGATTTCAGCGAGGTTGATAGGTGCGTGTGTTTCTTTGCGGTGGCATGGGTGATAACGGATAAATCTATTCACCCAATTGCTTTCCGTGAAACAATGGCTATGGTGTGGAGGCCGGTTAGAGGAGTCACCATCCAAGACTTGAAACTTCTAAATTTCTACTTCAGTTCTACCACGAAGGAGATATTAGTCGCGTTATCGAAGAGGGGCCTTGGTCTTTTGATCAAAATTTAGTGGTCATTAGGAGGTTAAAGCGAACAAATAGACTTCTTGAGGTGTCTTTGGAGAAGGCTGACTTTTGAGTACAAGCACATAATCTCCCTCTCGGTTACATGAAATTTAAAGCTGCTTGGGGAATTGGAAACAATACAGGGTCTTTTGTTCAGGTTGACGAACACACTCTTGGTGGGAAATGGAGATCAATTCTGCGATAAATATTAATAATCCCTTGACTAGGAGATTAAAGATCATACAAGATGATGATACTTGGATTTGGACGGATCTTCAATATGAGAGGCTTCCAAAGTTCTGCTTCTTATGTGGGATTTTGGAACATATAGACCGTTTTCGTCCATCTCATATTTTTAGTGGACTTGGGATTGAAGAGAAGTCATATGGGGCATGGCTACGTGCAGATATGAGAAGATGTGGTTTGCATCCAGGAAATAAGTGGTTAATCCCTAGTAGAGGCAGTTCCAGCGTTCGACATGAGGGTTCAATTAGTTTGAGCAATTTTGTGAGGACTATCACGGTGGATCAGGGCATCTACACGGTCGAAGGGTTAATCTCCAAGGAAAAGGAAGTGATTGAAGTGGCTGATGGCGAAGTAATTCCAGCAAGAACGGAAGTGGACTTTTGCGATGCAGGTGTTGGACGGCGGGGAAAGGAGCTTCCCTGAAATCCTTTGTTGGGGGCCGGACAAACCGTTGTCTCCTTGTCAGTGGCTGAAAAATCCGGATTATGTTCATTTTTATGTTCCATCTTCGTCTTAGAACAACCAAATTGAAAGCACAAAAACAAAACCAAACAACAAAACGCTCACCAGGAGCGCACACTCTCTCGACAACAAAGACGCCGGACCAACATGCAACAAACAAAGAGCAGCGAAAACAACACAACTCACAACCCACTATCCAAAAAAACACATAGACAGCATGCACCAGGAGCACCCACCATTTTACAGAATGACAACAAAAATCAAAACAAAAATTGTTCATAAAGAAAGTAGAAGAACCTCGACAAAAATGAAAACTCCAGACCAGAGATTGGATCAACAACCCGCAGACCAAAATCCAATTAAGAACAAGGATGAACAGAAAAACTTTTCAGTAGGTTTCATTTATAAAAAAAATTAAGAGGGGGATAAAAGTGATATTATTTTTAGTTTTAAGTCTATTTGTGAAAACTTCTCAATAATAATTTAGTTATCCCAACTATTAATCTTAACTACCCAACCCAAATAATCATGTTTCTTCTTCGGAAAGATAAGAAAGAAGTATACATATATGTCTTCTTCTTCATGTGAGGAAACATACTTTTGCGACTAGCACCGACATCCGTGTAATACCCCCAAAATTTGATAAATAAATGAAATATGTTCCTTACCATTTAGAAGGTCTTTAGATAGTTTATTATTGTAATACTTGAGATTTAATTCAAACGGATTAATAGTACTACTCATACCAACAGAGGTGCATCTCCTTTTAAGGGAGCTCATCACCCAAGAACTCCAAAGTTAAGCGTGGTTGCACGAGAGTAGTCTTGGGATGGGTGACCCATGAGAAGTTTCTCAGAGCGCGCACGAGTGAGGACAAAGTGCGCGTAAAGGGCTAGTGACGTGGCGGTTTGTGAGGACAGTACTAGAGGTCCGGAGGGTGTGTATGAGTAACTACCATGGGTCTTGCGGGCCCGGGGTGTTACAAATGGTATCAGAGCAACCCTGCGACAGTGTACTGACCCGTTGGATATCGGGCGGGCACTTAGCGGGGGAGGATTCTGGGATTTGATTGAGATTTGAGATTGATTTATGGGCGCAACGAGGACGTTGCGATCCTAAGTGGGGTTGATTGTAATACTTGAGATTTAATTCAAACGGATTAATAGTACTACTCATACCAACAGAGGTGCATCTCCTTTTAAGGGAGCTCATCACCAAGAACTCCAAAGTTAAGCGTGCTTGCACGGGAGTAGTCTTGGGATGGGTGACCCCCCTGGGAAGTTTCTCAGGGTGCGCACGAGTGAGGACAAAGTGCGCGTAAAAGGCTAGTGGCGGTTTGTGAGGACGGTACTAAAGGTCCAGAGGGTGTGTATAAGTAACTACCTTGGGTCTTGCGGGGCCGGGGTGTTACAATTATGGTTGGTTTAGTGTTTCGAACCAAGGGGGGTCCAAATGGGGAAGAAACGGAGCAAAAACTAAGGTTTGAGACATCTAGAGGTCACGCACGACATGCTTGGGGTCATGCACGGCGTGTGTCCTTGTTTTGTCCTAATGCGGCCCAAACTTCGGAAATTTACTATGAATACATCCCTAATCCGATTTTCCTCATTCCAAAAATCCTAGGACCGCCTCTTCAAGCTCTATCTCTTCCACCTCTTTAATATTAACATATCGAACACGGTTTTTGATGCCAAGGACGAGATCAAACAATCAAATCTTACTGTAAGTGTATTTGTTGCCTAATTCGCACCGTTTATCCGTTTTCTTGATTTCTTTCTTCTAAATTGTGATCCTTCGACCCTATCACTTCCTAGGGACGTGTGAGTGACCTCTCAATCTAGGTTTGACGCTTAAGATCCGTTGCTAGCCTCGAGGTAAGGAGTATTACAACCAAAACTACTTTTTTGCCCTTGTTATGTATTAATTAGGGGTTGAGCTATGATTTGAGTTTCTTCTTGAAATTTTATGAATATTTAGGTTATAATAGTATAGATATGATTGATAAGTCCATTTTTGTACTTATTTTTCTTATCAAGTTTAAGCAATTTTTGATTGAAAGTAGAAAGAAAAGGCATGTTTTAGATATTTTAGTTCAAGTTTCATGAAATCGGGAGAAAATCACATTCATAATATGTTTGCCGGAATTTCATGTGAATTGAGCACAAAATGAGTCAATTTGAGTAACAAATGAATTCATACCGGAAAAAGCAAGCATTGTATCAAAGTGATCCATAAGACAATCTTGAAGAGCAGGAAACGCAGGATTTACCAGACGAATTTAGCAGAAGGCGCCCAAATAGGCGGCCATTCTAGGCGCCTGGTTGGCCGCCTACGGAAAAATCAAAAGTCAACCGTTGACTTTGACCCGAACCAGCAGATGACGGAGGGCGGCCGCCCTCGGTGACCGCCTGCGGCACAAGGCGACGCGAGCAACCACCGGTCGGTGCGATTCGACGACAGGCGGCCAGACAGGAACGGCAGGCGTCCGCCTTCTGAACCGCCTGCGGCTGACAAAGACGGGACGATTTGAGCTGCCGGCGACAAGATGGAGGGCGGCCGCCTGTTCGGGCGCCTTCGGGAAAAATTGGGCTATAAATACTAGGATTTTTTCCCATCTCAAACACACCATCTCTAAACCTAATTCAGTTCTAAAAACGCTCCTTTTTTTATTTTCGAGCTCCAAAGGCTTTTGGGAGAGAGAAAGTTCAATTTTCCATAACTTCTTCATAGGGCTGCACATCGGGCGGGTTGGGTCGGGTTTGCTATATTTTTTGGGCCTACCCGATTTGTTAGGGTTGGCTATTAACCAACCCGCGGTACGCAAAATAAGTTAGTAAACCATGCATGAATGGGTCGGGTAGGGTCGGCTATTGGGGAAAAAAAATCACTTCGGGTATGCGGGTTCGAGTTATTCTTGTGCATTTTAAATCTGTGTAGAATCCAAATTGTAAGTTCTTTATATGTATTTTCTTTAGCTCCAAATTGTAATTTCTTTATATGTATTTTCATCCTCTCAACTTGTAGAATCTAAATCTGTGTTTTGTTTGTTCGATCTGTTCTTCGAAATTTTCCAGAATATTTTTAAAGTATTCCGCATTTACTTCCAAAAATTAAATAAAATAGTTGTTGATGTTGAATTCATTCCAATTAATTATATAGTTGTTAAATAGCCTCAAGGTAGTTAATTATCTGATTAAAGTTAATTTTCATGAAGCACAAGTAATTTTTAATTTTAATTTTGGTAAGTATTCCCATTTTATTGCATAAATTAGAATAAATACTCAAAAAAGGAAGAAAAAAATAGTTTCGGCCCTAATTCCAGTTTAGTTCACTGTAGTATAACCACTAGTAGTTAATATAAAATTTAGAACGAAATTAGAATATTTGTAGTTGCTTTTTTGCATTTTATAGTTAATATTGGGAAAATTGTCAATTAGTTGTTAAAATTGGAATTTAGGTTCATAAATTCGTGAAAAATTTCAGAAAGTTATATCTTAGTTCCTACAAGTTTATTTTGCCAAAATATAATATTTTTTTAATTTTTTGCTATTATACATGTTCAATTCCTTGTTAATGTTTAATATATTCATTATATTGTTAAATGTAAAAATGATGTTTAGTAGCTAAATTTGTTTTGGGCATGAATTGAGTAAAGGAATATGGATTGACTTTTTGACCGAAAATTAGGGATTAAAATCAATAAATTGGACTAGTTGTTTAAAATGATGAAATAGTAATTAATAATTGTTAGCCATTTTCATTAATTAAATTCTTGGAAAATTATTTCTAACTTGTCTATGAGATTAGAAAATAATTTAAGCCAACCATATTCAAGCACATTAATAAGGCCTAGAAATAGGATATTTTAATGAAAGGGATTTACATCTTGTATATGAGAAATAAATTCAATTGCTTAAATAAAGAGTTTAACTAGTTAATGAACTTGGCTATTTTTATTAATTAAAATATTGGAAAATTATTTCTACCTTGTCTATGGGATTAGAATTTAATTTAAGCCAACCATTTTAAACACATTAATGACACCTAGAAATAGGATAAATTAATGAAAATAGTTTCTATCCTTGTCTATGAGAAAGAAATTATTAGTCCAATTTTAGTTTTAACTTCCCTAGTTACTAGGTCCAACAATATATCCATTTCTAATTACTCAATTCATTGCTCTTATTTGCATCAATCTTTAGAACACTTAATCTTTAAACATTAATCTTTAAATTGAACCTTGCTCCTAGTTATAAATTGGCATAATTTAAAACACAATCACTTTCCTATATTAAAAAAGCTTCCAACGATTAGCGATAGCCTGTGACTAAAATTAAATTAAGAAACTTCTCCGTCATTCCTCAAGACACACGATACTCAGGGAAAAACTGAAAGGTTAGACTCCGTTTTACTGCAACGCCACGAAAGCGGTTATCAATGATGGGAATTTATGAACATGTGATGTTTAATGAATTTATTAAATTAGTTTGTTATGGCTAAAATTGTAATTTTTGAGGAATTGTTCTTTGGATTGGAAAATTGTGGTGATTGTTTTGGTATGAGTTGAAGTATGATTTGAGATTATTCTAATTAGTTATTTTGAAAGTATATTATGGGTTTAGAATACCTCAATTGGATTATTTTGGTGGTGGTAGTAAATGCTACTTTAGAGAAGTGGTGGTTTGGGTTAAACTCTCTTTTTGAGAAATGTGGTGAGATCAAATCTTTTTGGACAAATTATATAATTTTAAATGTATAATTTGGTGTGAATATTTACACATATATTATGGATTTATAAATATCCTGATTGGATTATTTTGAATATGGTATTAAATACTATTTTAGAACTAGTTTTGAGTAAACCCTAATTTGTGAACTTTGACTTTGGATTGGAGATGTTTGGCGTATGATTTTGAGACTTGAATCTGAAATATATATTTTGAGAAAGTATTTTGAAGTTAAGCGATATTTAAGTAACCTATGAACTAGATGTTCATAATGATAAGTGGAGTAATCTATGAACCATGTGTTCATAATGATAAGGGAAGTAATCTATGAACTATATGTTTATAATGATAAGTGGAGTAATCTATGAACTATATGTTCATAATGACAAGTGGAGTAATCTATGAACCATGTGTTCATAATGATAAGTAGAGTAATATATGAACCATGTGTTTATAATGATAAGTAGAGTAATCTATGAACCACGTGTTCATAATGATAAGTGAAGTAATTTATGAACCCCAAGTTCATAATGAATTTTTGAGTAACCTATGAAGTACAAGTTCATAATGATCTTTGGAGTTTAGTAACCTATGAACAACACATTCATAATGATAGTAACCCGAGTGTTCATGAAATTTGGATAATATTTTTGAATTGAAGAGTAAATGGTTTTGGAGAATTAATTGTGAATAAGTATTTGATGGAATATGGAATCATTATGGATAAGTATTTATAAGTTATTTTGAGAAAATTGATATGTTGAAAGTTAAATTGTGTTGAGTGGATAAAGTTTATAGTTTTTAATGTTGGACCTCAAAGGTTGTTTTGAATGATGAATGTGATTTTAAACTCCAAAATTGTATTTTGAGAACTAAATGGATTTTTTAATCTATAAGTCAAGTATCAAAATTATTTTGGCAAATTATACGGAGTATTATTTTACGGGGTTGGGTAGACCTTACTTAGCTAAAAAGCTAATTTTTCTTTCCTTTTCTTTGTTTTGTTTCCTGCACTTTATTTAGTGCAGGCGATGAAGAGTATGCTCGATGAAAAGAGCCCCGTTAGATCACCTAGACTAGTTACTAGTTGCACTATTAAATTCAGAATTTCAGAACTTGTTATTGAATTGTTTTGTTTACCTTCACTTTTGAACTTATTACTTATGGTTATTTTTGGATGGTGGTTTAGCCTGTGCATTTGGTTATGTGAGAACCGAGTGTGGCGCTAACACCCATTGAATATTATACTTCCGCTGCAATTTAAACTCTTTTGAATTAAATGTTTTGGAAATTTTTTTCTATGCTTGTTATAATTAGCATCTATTTTCAGTATGAATTTGGGGGTGTTACAGTCCGTTCGACGGTTGGAGCGCCTGTTCTTTCTCCCTGCATTTCAGTCATCAACAATAAGGTTGTTCATCGTCAGTAGTGCCGCGACTCGACCTGGCGATATCTCTTTGTCTTCAACACTTTCTCCAACATGGAAGAAATATAACACTCCGAGGACACTCGTTTTCTCCCTCTATTTTCACTGTCATTTTACCTCTCCATGCCCCCCCTCCCTTTCACATTTTTCTCGGAGGTTTGCACTTATCTTTTTCTGTTTGGTGTAGCGTAGGTTGAACACTAATGCTACTTATACGTGCAGGTCGAAGGTTCTAGGTTGTTTCATATGCTGATAGGTGGACCTTAGTAGAGTTCCGGTGGCTACAGCCCGCCCCCAATTTTTTTTTCATTATTAATATGAGAAAATTAAAATTTGCCCCCACAATATAAGTAATTGTAATATTTGCTTTCCCAAATTTTAATTGTATTGATTCATGTATGGCGACCTCAATATCTTTTGTGACTAAGGCTTGGATGTTGTTGTTGTTGTGGCAGTTTCAAATTAATTGCAACCTTTCCCTTTTATGAAACAAATAATAGCCCGAATGACTTATATACCCTGGCTTATTCTAAACTCACCCGACCACCACCCATCAGGCCCCATCTCTTAATTCTGCCCACATACCCACATATTCTACTTTATTCATTCAACCTCCTCATCTCTTCCTCATGACCTCATCTGCTCATCATCGTCAATTTCTTCTATACTCTCTCCAATTATTTTCTTGAGCGACCTTACCAACTATCTCCCTAGGCCGTCATCATCGCAGTGAGCTTCTCAGCCAGTGACGAGCTTTGCTGACGAACCATGCAGACCTCCCTTGCTGCAACAAGAAGATGATTCTCACTGCTCCTCTTCGTCTTTCTTCTTCGCATTGCTAGTGTCACCCCTCGGACCTACCGGACACGTCAACAATCCGTCGTACAATACGAATAATCAACCGCAGTCCAACTCATCCATACTATACTAGGCATCTTGAATATCATTCACACATAGTACATCCATAAACAAGCATAATGTAAAATATTCATTTAACGCAGCAGAAACTTTTAATACAAGTGTTTAAGCCACACTTGGCAAACATGGGCATACAAGCCCCCAAATAATTATTCATAAAATAATATCCATGAGCATTATTAATATTGTTTTAAAATCAGAAAACGGAGGAAGCACGAACCACGTCTTCCTTCCTAGATTCTCCCGAAGCAACGGGCACTGGTAGCAAGCTCAACTTCTACCTCAAACTGTGAAGTGGCCTCCCCCCGTGAAGGGGAGGTCAGTACTTTGAAGCATTTGAAAAGTACAATGACAACTATACTAAGTATAATCAATGTCTCAATTTCTAAGACCCTCAAATAGAGTGATATCATAATATAAATGATAATTTATATTTACCATTATTATCTTTATAATAAGTTAATTCATTTATTTGTCGGCACACGGCCCCTTATCATATTCCATTTTCGATATTGCCTGTAGGTCTTATCATTCATACGAGACTTGTCACCGCTACCTGAGGCTTATCCGGCCCACACGCCGGAGTCCAACATCCTGCCCCTGGGCTCGTACCCAACATCCCGTAGGAAGGTAAGGCCCATTCAGGGTCCTATCTTATGTGTTACCGCTGCCTGAACCTCGTTGGGTCTCCGGTTCGGATTCCACCCATTCTATCTTGTGTGTTACCGCTGCCGGAGCCTCGTTGGGTTTCCGGTTCGGATTCCACCCTAACCCGTGATCACGATGCAAGTCCATGCTGCCCAACCCCGCTCTCTAAAGTCGGGAAGGGTCATGATCCTTACTTATTACCATAATTTAACCTGCTATCCTCAATGACTGCCGAATACGCCCGTAGGCTAATCCTATATCTAGGACCAATTTGCTATTCACTTTATCTTGGGTATCCCTTAAGGCCTACCCCTAGTATATAACTTAAAGTTCATACATATCCACCTTAGCATCTCTTAGGACTACTTAAGGTTCACCATTTCACAATCTAACCTTAGGACCAGTTCTAACATAGTCTCATTTCAAATACCCTGACTAGTATCTCAATACTAGTCGGATAATTTCTATTAAACCAAGTTCTCGACTCATAGACAGATAGAAAAGTTCCAAACTGATTTTCCATTTGAAGATATAGTCTATATCAATATACCAAATATCACTTTTAATCACTCATATATTCCTATATGAAGTAAAAAGTATATTTCAACATAAAGTTTGTAGTTAATTCCACCATCAAGCCAACATGCTCATAACACATAAACATACACAATTTATTCTTCAATTTGTATATCATGTTCCTTACTTAATAGAAAATAGTCTTTCATTCTTAGGCATTATTAATCATTAATAATCCATAAAACACATTTAATTACCTTAGGTAATCTCACTAATTAACTCACTAATTATAAGCAATATAGTCAAACATCCTCACCTTATAAAGTGATGCAATAGTTGCCTTTGTTAAGCCCTTCGATCAATCCCCGTTCTAAACCGATTGGAGCGAAAAATCTGGACAACAGATAAAAGCCGGCCGGCTTTTGCAAAAGGTGGGCGGCTTTCGTGGTCTGCAGCTACGAACAACTCCCTTTGAGTGGTGGTTTCTGGCGGTTTCAACTCCTATCGATTCCACGACTCTTCTAAGTTAAATACCACTACTTTATAACAATATTCTACACTTTAAAACGTGTAGAACTTCATGTTTAATCCACCATATGATTTTTCTTAAAAATCATACAAATATAATACTATTTAATTCATACTAGTTGGATTCTTACCTCAAATCTTATCCTTCTTGTGGTGGGTTTTCTTTGCTATTGTTTCCTTCAAGCTTGGGCTTGGTGAGAGTGTTTCTCCCAGAGCTTAGCTATCCTCTTGGCTGTTCATATGATGCGAGAAAGAGAGGAGAAGATGTCTTCTCAATCAAATGGCAAAATAATGCCAAAGACAAGACATGAGGTGTGGTTTTGTCTTGAGCCACCCCCTCTCCCTATTAGCCCGCCCCATAGCTATTTTGTTGTCCCCTCCCCATTATTTTGGGAGTTATTTGGCTGGTAGGATACCCCAAGTGGGTGTAGGAAGTCCTTCCCAATTATTTCTGCTATTTTTGGCAGGTTGGGTCAAAATAGCACTCAGGTTGTCCAAATATTTTTATCCACTTTAGTTGACACTTTATTTAAATTTATTCGCTAGAAAATTCAAATACATGTTGAATTTTAAATTTAAGTACATCCGGGTGCGGTGTCACAACTAGGGTTTTAAATTGCGAAATTGAGCCCCCAAATCACAACGCAACCCTATATCCGAAGTTGGGGGAGGGTGGGATGTAGGAGCAAAAGCGAGATGTAGAAGAAGGATTGAGGCTAAGTGACTGAGGTGGCTTTGGCGGCGGTCAGCAAATCGGGGAGGGGCTAATAGGCCTATGGCTGGGGCTGGGGAGGGGCTGGAAAGAGAGAGGTGGGGTTGGTGGAGCAGGGGTAAAACATAAGTGGGCCAGGCAGTGATGGGAGGGGATGGTGGCAGGGTCGGCAACATGGTGAGTGGTCTAGGTAATAACGGGTCATGAGAAAAGGTTATCGAAAAATTTTCCGACGTTCATAGTGACATGTTCACGGTGACAATAACATCCGTAAGCGACAATAATATAACAATGACAACTTAGTGATATGAAAAAATCACAATGACATAAAAATCTACAATAACATCATTTTTTTCAAATACTCCGTATATGATCTTATTTATTCCCTCCGTCCCTTATAACTTTGACAACTTTCCTTTTTTGGATGTTCCATTGACTTTGCCACTTTCCCTTTTAAGTAAAGAATTTGTGTTTCCAGTTAATTCTCATTCCTCTGCACAAACCTCAATCACAAAATTTTCACTTTATTAATCTTCGTGCCGGTCAAGCTTGGCAAATTTATTAGGGACCCAGGGAGTATCATTTTTTGGTCAATATTTAAAAACGATCACATTTGTTTATAAAAAACAAATGTGATTGACTTGGGTCAGGTCAACTGGAAGATTGTGGAGGAGACTTAACAGAATTCTGACTGATGATAAGTTTGTAATTAATTTTGACTCAATCATTGAAAACCACCTCAGTCGAACAAGCTCAGACCACACCCCTCTCATTCTCTCATGTTCCCAAAAGATTCGCTCTGGACAAAAACCTTTCAGATTCCAAGATATGTGGCCCACCCACCACACCTTCATGGAAACTGTCTCAAACACTTGGTCCTCTGTTTAGGGAGGGGGTGGTATGCGGACTTTTTATGACAAACTACAGCTAACAAAAAAGGCCATACGTCTATGGAACAAAGAAATATTCGGAAATGTTTTTAGGGAGCTACAAAGGGCCGAAGAACAGACCCAACAGGCGGAAATCAACTTTGAGGCAAATCCATCTCCTTCTAATAGGGTCGAATGGTCCAAGGCCTAGGCCAACCTACTATTGAGACTTAAAAAGGAGAAGCTCAACTGGAAACAACGGGCCTGTATAAAATGGATCTCTGAGGGAGATGCCAACACTAAATTCTTCCACAACCATGCTACTAACAAACATAAGGCCCAAACTATCCTACTGATTGAGGATGAGCCCGGAAATGTTTTCCGTGACCCAAAAGAGATAGCAGGTGAAACAGTGAGACACTTTCAAAGTCTCTTTTCATACCAATCGACTATACCTGAAGCTCAAAACACACTTTTACATTTCATAAATCCAATAATCACTTCCCAAGACAACATTACCATCTTAGAACTCCCCGTTAAGCAGGAGATCAAGGATGCAGTTTGGTCACTTAATAAAAACGGCAGCCCTGGGCCTGACGGTTTCAACGGCCTATTCTACCGCAAATGCTGGGAAATCATAGCTACTGACTTAACTAGTGCGGTGCAGGAGTTTCTCCTAGGAATCCCAATGCCAAAGGCCCTACTTAGTTCCTTAATCGTTCTTATCCCCAAAAAGAAAACCCCAAAGAATTTCAAAGGGTTCCGGCCAATATGCTTGTCCAACTTTTTGTGCAAGGTGTGCACTAAAATCCTAGCAAATCGCATCAAGGTTTTTTTTACCTAGGATGTTATCTAAGGAGCACATTGGATTTATGCAAGGCCAAGATATTCAGCAGCATGTGTTACTGGCCAAAGAGATGTTTCACCACCTCGACCACAAAGTAAGGGGAGGTAACATGGCCATCAAATTGGATCTGACCCAGGCATTTGACCAAGTATCTTGGGAGTATCTAGAGGAAGTCTTGCTATGGGTAGGCTTTGATAAACGGAATTCCGGCCTAATAATGTCCAATGTGACATTGACGCACCCTATCCATCCTTGTGAATGGACAGGCTCAGGGCTACTTCAAGCCACAAAGGGGGGTGAAACAGGGGGACCCCCCGTCCCCTTACCTATTTCTATTACAGATGGACAGCTTCACGAGGGGATTACAGGCCATGATAAAAAAAAAGACAAATACAGAACTTTAAAATAGGGAAGGGGGAAAGTCCTATTTCACATCTATGCTATGCCGATGACGTGCTACACTTCCTTAACGGGTCATCCAGATCACTAAAAAATCTCAAGAAATTCCTAAAACTCTTCACGGATGGCTCCGAACAGCTTCTCAACCTGTAAAAATGCACAATCATTGTCAGTCACAAAACCATCCTGCCGAGGAAATTGAGAATCCAGAATAAGAATGCAATGACTATTACAAACTTACCAACAACATACCTTGGTGTGGTGATGCACAAGGGCATCACGAGGGTCTCCCATTACCTAAGCCTCATTCAATCCGTTGAATCAAGACTCCTGACCTGGAGCAAGAAAAATTTGAGTCAAAGTGGACGATTGATACTTATAAAACATGTCATATCTACAATCCCTATGCACCACAAGGCAACAACAATCCTACCTGCCAAAGTTATCAACATTCTCCAAAGAATCATGGCAAACTTTTTCTGGGAGACCACAGAAGGAAGAAACAAATATCATTGGGTCAATAGGAAGCATATCTGTAGATCGTGGGAGAGAGGGGGACTGGACCTGAGGTCCATAGTTGACATCCAAAGATCTCTACAGCTAAAGCTTTGGTGGAACTTCAAAGAGAACAAAACTACCTGGTCAAATTACACGCAATCTAGGTATCACATAACAAGAAGTTTGACCTTCAGACCAACAGATTCATGTACTTGGAAACAGTTGTGCAAAACTGACCAAAAGGAAAGGGGCATCATTTAAGAAATTGGCAACAAAACAATCTGAACACCAAACAAAGATGGTTGTTTCACACTCTCATCAGCATATGATCATACCAGAAACAAACATCACAAAACCTTCAAACAGCAGAATTGGAGCTCTAAACTCCCACTCAAATTAAAATTTTTTCTATGGAAATACCTAGCCAAGACACTACCCTTCTCAGATAATCTCAAAAGATTTAACATCCAAATGGACAGCAGGTGTCCATTCTGTCAGAAACACCAAGAAACAATGAAACATTGCCTATTCACTTGTTCCCTAATCCATCCTGTTCGGACATATTTTTCATGTATTTTTCAGGTGGGAAGACCAACACACGTGGACCTACGACAAACGATCTTTAAATGGTGGCTAGGAGGCAGAACCAATAGCACAAAGGACAATCTCAGACAGATAATGCCCACAATAATAATGTGGAGTGTATGGAAGAACTATAACAAATGCATCTGGGACGGGCATACAACAACCATGGGACAGATAATCAAAGAAATCAAATCATATACTCGGGATTGGAGCTACACAAAACTAATCAACAAACAACTGCAGTTTGACAATGATCTATGCACAGATGGACTAATCCCTCACTTCACTGACATGCAATGACCAAAATATCACACCATAACATCACAGAAGATCTATACAAACTACAACAACGCTGAAGATCAAAACGAGGAAAACGCAGATAGAAGACACTTATATCCCCCAAATCAGAGCAACCAAGCATCATCATCAGCAGACCCGTGCATCAGGAAGGTCACAATCCGGAGCGAACCCAGGAGGAAGACGACACTCAGAAGCTTCACACAACTGGACCCATCTTCAACGGACTGCGAACACGGGGATCTACATCATCACAGCAAAATACAGTCTTATCTCCAAGTGATCTTAGAAGCCTACCTCACCGCGACACAGGCTGATTCCAAGGATTTCGACCGCATCTAAACCGCTGACTCTCTCTCCCTAGAACGAATATGAAAAACTCTCGTATGGTTAATCGTATGGCGAGGGGAAAGGAAGTCGTTGGTCTTATTATGTTTGCGACTTTAAGGACCCATTACAAATATTCCTCTTGGCCCACTCCATGGGCTCGTTTTCCCTTTACATTTTCGGACTACACCGCCCAACAGGAACTTGTCTTGCTTTATGTTGTAAGTATCACTTGTAACCTTACCCTCGTTCGTAATAAAATTGGGAAGTGTTCCCCGACACTTCCCCACCAAACGTGTTTTGCCCCCGGGCGTAAAAAAAAGATCACATTTGTTTTTTGAAATTGACTTTCAACTCAATATTGTACTAGTAGTAGGAAAATGCTAGGGGTACACAAGTTGTACACACAATGTCGGTCACAGACAATTGGTACGGAGTTGCCTGTGACCATAGACAAGAGTTGTCTGTGTACACAGACAAATTTTGTCTGTTTCCACAGATATTTACTTTTTTTGTAAAAAGTACTTGTCAAGGGTCTATTTGCACTTTTTTTTGTTAGTTGAGGACTTGTTTGCCCCTGGTAATATATGGGGAACCCCAAAGAAAACGGTCGTACAAATACATCGCTTTTGAGGAAGACCCCTCTTCAAACGGTTTCACTGCATTCGTTAGGGTTTTCAGGAACTGGATCTCAATGGCGGATAAGGAAGTAGTGGTGGTGGCGACATCGGTTCCGAACTCTGACAATCTCAAACGGAAGCTTGAGGATCTGGAACCAGCAGCTCCAGGAGTGTCGGTCTCGAAGGAGGAGCCCAGGCCAGATTTGGCCGAGAAAACCGACTCGGAGGTGAAGGAGGGCGCACTTGGTGAAAGGGACGCTCAAGATGATGGGTCTGAAGTCAAGCGACCTCGTCTTGAGGAGAAAGCCGACGAAATAAAGAAAGCGGATGAAATGGGTATTCTTGCCATTTTTCTTCTTGTACGGGCTCAAAGACATGGTTACTTATTAATGAATTCAATGATTGCGTTCAAACATGCAAATATGCATTTCTATATTATCCATGACAATTTGATCGATGTTTTGTATTACGAAGTATCACTCAAGCACATGTATACGGGGACTGTTCATTGCTTCCTTCGACTTCTGATTTGTTTTAGGCTCATAGCTTTTGTCATGATTTTTTTGTACGGTGCCTTCAGACAATCTGAAACTTAACGGCTTTCTGATGCTATCTTTCTGGATATCCAGGTGCTGAGAATGGGAACACAGAGGATAAGTCAGGGGAGTCCAAAGAGTATAATAGTATACAGTTGGATAAGAGTCCTGAGGTGGATAATGAACGCACAGAAGAGAAGAAAGGGGACGGGTCAAAAGTGGATGATACTGGAGAGAAGCCAGCTGGTTTGGACGTTAGTTTACAGTTAGATAATAATATTTCACAATTAGATAATGGTCCCATGTTGGATAATGAAGCTCCCAAGACTACTATCGATAGACAACAGACTCCAATTGTTGATGATTTACAGACGACCAACATTCAACAATCCAGTAGTACTGAAAAAGAGTTGCATAATACTCCTGAGGTAGATAATGAAGCCCCTAAGACTGCTATCAGTGAACAACTTGCTCGAATAGATGATTTGCAGACGAGCAATGATAAAAAATCCAACAATAGTGAAAAACTTGAGACTCATGATAATTCAGAAGAGCAATCCAAAAGTGAAGATCAGGAGCCCCCTTCTTGTGTTCCTCAACATGGAGATGCTCTAAATGATCAAGAGAAGATTCTAGTACTGGATACCCAATCAGTGTCACACAAAATGGAGGTCCCCAACAACAAGGTTTGTGGAGAAAGCTGCTAGTGTCTACTCTCTACAACTACTTTCAAGTATGCATTTTTCTAAGGATATGATGTACCTATTTTCCTCATTTTGTGGTGGGCGCAGGTTGGTGTGCTCATTGGAAAGTCCGGAGAAACTATTCGACATCTGCAATACAATTCTGGTGCTAAAATTCAAATCACACGTGATGCTGATTCTGACCCTCATTCCATAACTAGGTCTGTCACGCTAATTGGAACTACGGAAAGTATAAGCAAAGCTGAAAAATTGATCAAGGATGTCATAACTGAGGTATGCCACACTTTTATAATTTGTTTAACGAGGGCTGTTCAGTATACTTGCACAATTGATCCAGCCAAATAATATTCTACACCTTTTTTGGATCTTTCACTGAATGTTGTCCTCTCCAGGCTGACGCTGGTGGATCTCCTTCCCTTGTGGCTAGGGGCTTCAACCCTGTGCAATCTGTGGTTGGAGATCAAATTGAGTTGCAAGTTCCAATTGAGAAGGTTCGTGAATACCTTTCTATTCCATGTTTATGCTATCCTCTTCCGCTTCTTGCCCTCTTATTTTTCTATTTGTATGTTAAATTCACTACATAATAGTATATTTTCATTTTTATATGTCCAGGTTGGTTTAATTATTGGAAGAAATGGAGAAACTATCAAGAACCTTCAAAGAAGATCAGGAGCACGCATTCAGGTGGTGTGTAATTACCGGCAGCTGCTAATTTCTCTATACACAATTGTACAAATTATTAGTAAATGACCTATGGTAAAAAATTATCTCCTTTACAATAGGTTTTAATTTGGCCAATTGTTTTAAGGCTGTAAGTTCAGCCAAGATTTTGCAAATTTGCTGCAACTTTGCCAGTTCTTTTAAACTAACAATTTAGCCATGATTTTTCATATCAGTTGCAACTTTGCAAATCCATGAAGCTCATATTGTTTTGAAAGTTTATCGTGTCTGTCAAGTCATTTAAATCTTGACCACTTAAGAATTGGCCAAAGTTGGGACATTATAAAATGTGGCTAACTTGGTAACTAACTTGGCATTTTTTCAAATCTCTGCACAAAAATAAAAACACTTTATATATGAGTGGTTATAATTGCACCTAGTTTTACAAATGTGGCTATAAGTTGACAATTTTAGAAGTATAGGTCATTTTACTACACTAGGATTTAATTTTTTTAACCTTAAAATCTCATTGGCATGTTTATTTATTGATTATTCTTTTTTCTTTCAGCTTGTGCAACTCTCAGAAGGAGAACAAGTTAAAGAAAGAACAGTACGAGTGAGTGGTGACAGAAAGCAGATTGAGAGGGCTAGAGAAATGATTCAAGAAGTCATGGATCAGGTTTGTATGCATTTGAAATCTTGTTCTTTAAATAAGCCACACTTCTTTTGAGTATTTAGTATTTACATTTGAATCTAAAGTATGGTTGTGATTTCTTATGGATGTTTACATAATGTTCTGATTCCTCCTACCCCTTTGCTATACCAAGATATATCATCTCGCAGTTGCTATACCCCTTTGCTATATTTTATTTATTAAAGGTGAGTGCTGAATTAGTGATTATTATTCACACGAAGTATGAATTGAAGTTTCATCTAAGATGCTTGCTTATATTCTTGTGGGTGTTGCAAAACAAAATAATGCTTTGCTATTATGCATCAGTTCATTTTTATAAGCATTTTATTGTTTTTACTGTATGTGCAAGACCATATATGAAGTATTTGATTGATGTGGGACCATGACCATATTTAGATAAATGAAACCATATTCCCATGTCTCAAGGATATATCCGGAATCTATAGGCTTTGTTCAGAGAGGATCTTAGTTTTTCTAGTGCAATGGTTCTCTGACCTATATATCTTCTCCCATTGTTAGTTCTTGCCATACCTGAAGTGATTAATTGGGATGCAACTGTTCATGAGTTGGAAAAATTGTCACCAATAAGGATAGGAGAATTTTTCCATTAAAAAATTTGTTTATGACAAGGTCACATAATGCAGCTAAGGTGATCATATATTGAAATGAGATGTCAGTATCCATGATGTTTTTCATGTTGAAGGTGCCAATTCCAGTTGGTTGGCTTTAAAAATGCAGATTTGGATTTTGCTTTTCACATCAGGTCAGCATTGCCTTCTTCGTGTAGCAATAGTCAACTACTATTCACTCTCATCTTCAGAAGAGAGGTATCAAGCATTAGCCCACACAATATCTGGCTGTGTATAGTTGGTAAGATTGCTTTGTGACCTAAGCCCAAAATAATAGTGGTATTAAAGACTACGTTATCTTACCTGGGTGCTCTGTTGGTTTACACCTTGTTAGTCATCCATGTTTTTTTCCGTCCATTCATTGAATAGAATATGCACAATGCCATCTTTTTACTTTTTTTTAGACAAAGCTGACTTGGTTTCATGCTTTTTTATCCATTTCCTCATGGTCTCATTCCTCAGATACCCAGTGTTCAGTTGTATATTGATTTAATCCAAGGGCATGGATAAAATCAAGTTAGCTCTTCATAAATGTGCCAAAAAACGAGTGTGCAGATATCATTTTTGTGGCATTTGTAGACATGGAAAATAGAATACGAAGTATATCATTTGTATTTGCTCAGGGCTCTCCTTTTGATATTTGTAATTGACAGTGTGAGCTTTAGTGACGGTCATATTCTTTTGAAATAATCATAACAAATGTAATACTATAAATGAAGACCATCTATTTATGAGGATTATTTCATTATATCTTTGGAGTCGTTGGGCTAATGGAAGCCAGCATGCTGACTACTGTAAGACTGTACAAGTTCCACTTCTGTCGCTTTGCTTCCATGAGTTCTTCATGCAAACTAAATCTAGTCTAAACTTATTTCTCCTGCTAGTTTTTTGCCAAGTTCTTCACCCGAAAAGTTTACAAGGCAAACTGATTTATAAAGCTGAATGCTGTTGTCATTCTAAGAATTGTGAAATCTTAGTATGTAATCTTACAATGATGATGCTTCTGTATTAGTTAATAAATCTGTATGCTTTTTCTAGGTTCAGTTTTAGATTAAGGAAAAATTCCCGAAGTAGGAGTAAAAACAATGTGAAACTCCAAAATAGGAGCACTGTGTTTTTTCTTCCCAAAATAAGAGTTAATTACTGCTATCCTAGAATTGTACTGCTATATTTTGGCATTGCCAATGCATTAATATCATTACTAATGTCATACTCGGGAGTATTTTCCAAGCATGGCAGTAATTACTCATATTTTGAAAAAAAACGTAGTACTCTTATTTTGGAATTAAACATCGTTTTTACTCCTATTTAATGCAATTTCTTTTAGATTAACCTATGTAGCTTGAGGTCTTTGTGAGAAGCACTGAACTATGCATAAGAGTCTCCGTGTTAATTCTAGGTATTACTTTTTTTGACACATGCAATCTTGCCTTCAATTATGTTGCACTCGATCTTTGTTAGAACTTGATGCTTTCACTCTCTATTTTGACATGTTTCTGCATTTACTTTGTTTTCTGACAACCAGGACGTGTTAACAAATATATCTCTTTTGTGTTGTATGCATGTTTATTAATGATAAACCAGAACTGTTATCTTATTATTATTACTTCTTTAGCATGTTAGAGCATCTCCTGTGTCTACTGGGTTTAGTCAGCAGCAGACATTCCATCCACATGGACCTGTTGCCCCACAGTGGGGACCACCGCCACATGGTCCTGTACAGAACCCAGGTTACGACTACCGCCAGAGAGGTCCATACCAATCTCCCAGTCCGCACCAATACCCTGCTCCAGCTGCATATGGTAATTATCCTCCACAGCAAGCTCCTCCCAGAAGTGGGTTTGGTCCAAGTTGGGATCAAAGGCCACCACCACCAATGCAGCAGGGTCCACCACCACTTCAGGTTGGGCTTTAGATTATCTTGCAAAGATGGCATCTTTAAATCCAGTGCCGTAGCCATTCAACTCTTTATATTGTTGGAATTCATCCAATGTTTACTATGCTTTTGTCCTGTGTGCTCTACTATCTTACAGGTGAACTACAACTATGGGCCATCCCACCCTACCTATCAACAGCAGCCACCACCATCATATGCACAGAATTATGGGCATCCTGGTCATATGCCACTACCCTCAAATCAGTATGCTGCAGGACAAGGGATGGTGCCTCAGCAAATTGCTGCATATCCTTCTCAAGGCGGTTTAACTGGAGGGCCCGCTACATCCTATGGTGGTATGCAGCAACAGCAGCAGCTACAGGCATCCCATGTCCATCAACAGCAACAGCAGTACAACAACCAGCAGCCAAGGGGTGAAGCCCCTCCTTACAACCAGCAACCTCTCCCCCCTATGCAGCCAGCCTACAACCAGCAACAATATCCTTACCCATCTACCGGGATGCCTATGCAACAAATGTACCCAGGTCCCGGCCCAGCATATGGTCATACTGCACCTTCCAGTGATGGTTACAGCCAGCACCCACAACAACAACCAGCATCAGTAGGCCCCGTCTATTCACAGCAGCAGCCTATTGCCTCTGGGAGCTATGGGCCTGGGCCGCAGCCTCCTACTTATGGTTCTTACTATCATCCTTCACAACCACCAGCTGACAATAGTGGCAGTATGGGTTTTGGGTACCAGGCACCCCCACCAGCTGCAGATCCTTATGCGCAGTCTGCAGCAGCAACTTACAGTGGTCAGCCAAGTTATGCTCAACCTCCTCCTACTGCTACTCAAGCTGCCTATGATCAATCAGTTGCTGCTCAGTCGGGTGGTTATGTAGTTACTCAACCTGCAACACAAGCAGCAGCGACTGGTTACGGGAGTAGTGTGTAGCAGGACAGTTCAAGCCCTTGATTGCTGACTTTCTGTGACAGAGTGCATCTTGTTTTTTTGGCAGTGCTGCTGCTGCTGTTTTTTCCCATCAATTTACTTTAATTTTGGTTGATACAAGTTTCTGTATAATCCTTATCATGAGGACAAGTTTTGTTTAGACTTGGTTCTTATTTCACTTATATGAAACAGACCTTTTTCACATAAAAAACACTTGTTGCATGTCAAAAGAGGCCACTGCTGAGCAAGCCTATGGGGCGTCCGAACTCCAATATTAAAGACTCTCTTATTCTCTTAGTGTGAATTAAAAATTGCATTCATCAAATAAACCTCCCAAATTTAAAGTTCATATTCCAGCCTAACAATGATGTCATCAAAAGTTTTTCTGTTCACTCTGCAATACTTTGTAATTGTCACCTAAACTTTAGTCGAAACTTTTGACTAATGAAAATGGTAGAAATCCTCTCTTATGGAGACGTGAAAAAGTAGAGCACAAAGTGCGGTGGGGGGAGCAGCACTAAAGCTGCTGCCAGAAATCTCGTGATTTGTTACTAAAATATGATTATATGAAGAAAAAAGGCTTGCTTAGCTAGGTTGATTTCAGATTATTTTTGCCAAAAAGTGGATCCATCACAAGCTTGTAGGATTAGTAATGGCCCGGGCCTGGGTCGGGCTCCGGGCCGGTTAGGAGCGGGTTGGATTTTTGGGGGCAAAGGCCCGGTACCGGCCCAGGATTTGAACATGAGTTACATACTACTGAATGCAGGTTACAAACAAAATAAATTGATGTTACATAACATTGGTATAAATTCACATGACATAATAAGTAAAACAATTTAGAAGCCCTTGAACCCATTATCTTCTTCTTCTGAACGTAAAACAACAAAATTCAACAAATATGAATGCCACAAGCCAAATTCCCAAGCAATTGTATAAAACAGAAAACGAAAGATATTAAACAATACTACACACACAAATAAACGAAATTCTAAATAGCAAAAAATTAATACTTACCGATCAATTCAACATCAATGAGCTGATCAACTTCTAAATTATTGTCACCAGTTAAATGAATGATGTTATCGTGTATATTAGAGGGAAAAACATCTTGGAATTCAATCGAAGAATTCAAAAGAACAGAATCATCGACATAAATTTTCATTGAAGAACCTTAGAGACGACTCGAAGAACTGCTCGAAGAGATCGAAGAGCAAGGAGAGAAATCCGTTAATGTTAAGCTTCAATCAGTTAATGCCAAGCTCAAACCTAATTTTTTAATAAACAACACGACGTCGTTTTCGAATGGGCACACCATGCTCATGGTGGGCCAATCCCACAGTATAAATTGCGCTCCGTCCCATAGTAAGGCTTCAACTTTCCTTCCTTAGACGTCTCATAGAAATGTTCTCATTTCCATTTTAGGAAATAATTAACAATCTTAAATGAAAAATTAATCATTAAATATTATAAATGATGCACTTATAACATCACACTTATCAACATTAACCCCATTATATTATATACCTATTAAAACTACTTCTCAAAATATACTCGAGATACCTTATTTAATTATTGTCTAAATAACTGTGTTGTTTTGCCAAGGGAACCTTTCAACAGGACGAAGGTGGTATATAACAAGTATTTCAAACATAAGACCCTCCAGTATGGTGGTAGTATAATCTAGGTCATAACCCCTAATTACCCTGTTTAAAACATACTTACTTTTATATAGCGTCAAGTAGTCGGTCTGTGGTCCCATTGATTTGTAAATCATTTCCCAATAACAACCCATAAGTTCATTTAACCTCGATGGCGTCAACCATCATGTGGGTCTGTCCCAGCTGTCGAAACTCCTTAGAGACTTGGGGGCAAGATTGACTGTCCCACCTAATTAACAACTCATACAAGGTCCGTCAATGCTATCCAAGATCTCATGGGTTTTTGGGCCTGTTTACGACCACCCTACCCCTAGACCGATGCCCTTTTCCCCGTAGGAAGGTAGTGTCTATCGAGGTCCTAAACAATGTCACCATTTTTCCAAAGCCACATATGGCCATTGGAATTGGTTTGGAGTCCATTACGTACACGTGATCACATTGGTAAGTCCATGCATGCTATCCGGTGGCGCTCCTTAGAGGTGGCGCTCCATGCTAATCCAACACCACACGCCGCTTAGACAAGGGTTGGGCCATGGTCCTTGTTCTAACATTCAAGATATTCGGATATCAAAGGATTTTACATTGAACTACATAATTCAATCCAAACCTTAAGATCAATGCTATCAAGAATCATAACAACCTAGAGCTAACATCTTTATACCATTTTGGTTATTCTTACTACATTCAAGTCTCCATTTCATGTATGAATCAACCTATTTAAAAAATCATGGCAGACATACCACAGACCATTTTAGTAT
This sequence comes from Cuscuta epithymum, assembly GCA_945859915.1. NCBI lineage: Eukaryota > Viridiplantae > Streptophyta > Magnoliopsida > Solanales > Convolvulaceae > Cuscuta > Cuscuta epithymum. Next base: position 271,118 of record CAMAPF010000944.1, on the reverse strand, counting down.
ATACAATATTTGTTTCTTATCCACATGCGCCATACATGAACGAAATAGAAATTCATATTTCAACATAAAAGTTCATAAATAGCTAAACTAGCACCATATCTTAAGTATAACTTAAAATTAATCATGGTCATTTTTGTTCAAAATCAGAGATATTCATATTCTATCAAGAACTAGGCATTACACTCCATGAAAAATCATAATTTAAGCATTTAGGCAATTTTATGCTTAACCTACAAGTTATGACTGATGTCAATCCTCACCTCAATTGACTTCTAGTCTGAGCCCTTTTCAGTCCAATGGTAAAAAATCTGGACAAGGACGATTGGATATGAATTCCTTGGTTCAAAATGGTGGTTAGAAAACTTCCTCTAAGCTAGAACGATTGGATATGGATCCCTTACAACGGGTGATTTTCACCAAGTTCACCTCATAGCTTTTCAAAGTTTCTTCTAAGTTAGTATCCAACCTTTTGAATGATTAATTAACTATATTAAGGGAATATTCTACACATATAATCGTGTAGAACAACCCCTCTTAATCGTCCATAGGATTTATAAACAACCTTGGAAATAACTAGCAAATTAAACAAACCCACTGTTTTGAGACTATGAATTGTTACCTCAGGTGTTTATCCGTTCTATTGGGACCTTAACATCCTCTTCTCCCCAGAACTTTAGCTCGTATGAAAGAGCTTATCCATAGCTTTCCAATGACACCTTAACTAATCAATTTGGATGAGAGGAGCTCAAATGATGGGGGAGGCATCCACCTTACGCAGCTGTGCCAATATATTATACGCAGTAGGCTCCTCTCTTGTTCTATCTTCAATGTGTAGCTCCCAAACCTCTCAGCCCCATGCCACTGGACTTTCATTGATCACATTGTGTCTAGTTATATTACTCCCAAATGTTTTGAATTTTCTAGGACACAAACACACTTTTAGAGTCAGTTGCAGGTCTTCATGACCCGCGAGAACTTCCATAGGACTCATCTATTAAAGATGAAATCAATGATTGGAAGGAAGTCATGATGTTGCAACATAGAAATCACCAACATGTTCAGGCCATCGCTTTAGAGTTTATCTCTATGGTGATGATAACGGGTGTCTACGCGACCCCAGGGGGCTACGGTTTTCATTGCTGATCTTTATGATCATGCCTTAACAACCGGATTGACATCTACTTCAGATGCTTCACAATGATTGGTTGGAAGTCCTGTTAGAGCTTTAATGCTTCTATCGTTTTATACAGGCCACACATTAATGTTTACATTGATGCTTTGTTAACGAAACACTTCAGTGTATCCGGTCTTTATCATTTAACCTTTCAGTTTACTTTCTGTTTGGTTTCCTAGAATAAAAGAATAAAGGCATGACGCCCTGATTCATCGGATCGTCATGAGGGGGAGAGTGGTCCATATGTTGTTCATTATCAACAAATCATTTTGGATACTTCTCTCTCCCATGACTCTCTAGTTTCTCAACTCAATTGCCCAGCCAGCTTCAAATCAAATGATCAGCTATACTCACAAATCAACAATCTTTTTCCGCAGTGCCATCGACGAGATCTCCTCAAAAACAATCTTTTCCCGTTGTGCCACCTACACTTTGGAGGATCCAAAGGTCGAATATTCAAGTATTGAAGATGATTCCCGTGTGCGCCTATATCAAGCGAGCACTCGTTCTAGAGGCGCCATCAGAATTCATTCAAACTGATCAAGAGCAACTTCTGGAAGACAAGTATTACAAGCAAGACTTTGAAGATTCTTCAACTCCCCGACATCAAAGAACAAATAGCCATGAAGACACCAAAGGGGAGATTGCAAGGATTTCTTCAGAAAGCCTTCTCAAGAAGCCGAGTTCAAAGACAAAGGAAGCTGAGCTGCACTGAAGTTCAAGACAAAGTGGAGCAACTCAACAAATCTTATCTACGCTCTCCTTTACATTGCTGAATCAACACAAAGTCAAAGATATCCGCTGTAACACCCCAGCCCCGCAGGCCCCGAGGTAGTTACTCCAGACCTCTAGTACTGTCCTCACAAACCACCACGAGCCTTTACCGCGCACTTTGTCCTCACTCATGCGCGCCCTGAGAAACTTCCCAGGGGGTCACCCATCCCAAGACTACTCCCGTGCAAGCACGCTTAACTTTGGAGTTCTTGGGTGATGAGCTCCCTTAAAAGGAGATGCACCTCTGTTGGTATGAGTAGTACTATTAATCCGTTTATATTAAATCTCAAGTGTTACATCCGCGCTGCAATGTTGATTAAACAAGATTCAACACCAAGGGGGAGATTGTTGGGAATATTTAATGGTGTCCAATCTAGTTAATTATCTTTGTATTTGTGTAGTTATTATTTAAATGTGTAATATGGGCCACAATTGTAAATTAGCCCATTAACCTCTTGTAAGACTTAAGTTATACTTCCTTACCTATTAAAGGAAGCTAACCTAAGAGAAAAAAGGCATTAGAGAATAGAGGCAGACCAGAGATAGAATAGTTTCACGCTGCTCTCTCTCTCTAGAGGGAGAACAGCGGCCCATTTCGTACGGTGTACCAAATTTCTGGGAAATCTATCTGCTTCTTCTTCATTTCTATAGTTGTTTGATTGTTAGAAATAGGGACTAACACTGTTATAACAGGCAAACTCTATAAGTATCAAGTGTTTATCTCAACTCCCTTGGAACTCCAATGCACAAACCCTCAACATATCCTCTGAGATCTGCATAACACATTTAGATTGCCCATGCATTTTTGATGAAAAACAGTACTAAACTCCAGCTTTGTTCCCATAGACTCTTGGAACTTCATCCAAAATCATGATGTGAATAGTGGATCTCTATCGGATACAATGATTACCAGAACTCCATGTAGCCTCACAATCTCATCCACATACAATTCAGTTAGCCTATCAAGTGAACAAGTAGTGTTGATAAGTAGGAAATGTGCACTCTTTCCGAGTCTATCAATAACAACCCTTGCAACGTCGTAGTTCTTGACAGTCTGTGGTAAACCTACCATGAATCCCATAGTCACATGCTCTCACTTCCACCCAGGGATGGAAAATGACTGTAAAAGGACTACTTGATGCTGATGTTCTGACTTCAATTACTGACAAGTAAAGCATCACCTGATATACTTAGTTATCTCTCTCTTCTTACAAGACCACTAGAAACTCTCCTTCAAATCCCCGTACATCTTCGTGCCTCCCGTGTGTAGGCATACGCCGATGAATGAGCCTCATCTAAGATGAAGTTTCGGAGCTCACCATCCGATGGTACACACACTGGGTCATTAAATAACAAGATACCACAGTCTCTCACACGGAAATCCTCCACCCGTCCCGCTAGCAGGCGTTCTCGGACCTTCTTGATATCTTCGTCATTTCCCTAACACTTCTTGATCTCATCAAGTAGGGTAGGCCTTGTCTCAAACCTCCCCTCTAAGGCACCACCAGTTGATACCTCTAATTTAGCTCTCAATGCCCTCAAGCTAATTAGCAATGCCCGAGCGAACTTTTTCGACTAAGGGCATCGACTACAACATTTGTTTTACCCGGGTGGTAATCTATCACTAGATGGCAGTCTTTTATTAACTCCATCCACCGTCGTTGCATATTGTTTAACTACTTCTGAGTAAACACATACTTTAAACTCTTTTGGTCAGTGTATATGTGACGTGTCTCTCCGTATACATAGTGCCTCCATATTTTTAATGCAAACAGTATTGCCCCCAATTCTAAACCACGAGTAGGATAATTTAACTTGTGCTTCTTCAACTGTTGCGAAGCATGTACAATCGCCTTTTCCATCTGCGTAATTAACATCCAAGTCCTTAAATGCTCGCATAACTATAGACATTGTACCCCATACCTTGCTTTGGTAGGGCAAGTACAAGTGCCTCAATCAATCTCTTCTTCAGTTCTAGGAATCCCTTCTCACATCGATCATCCCACACAAACTCAGCCCCTCTTCGAGTGAGCTTTGTCAGTGGCAATGCCAAAATAGAGAACTTTTCCACGAACTTCCTGTAGCATCCCGCTAGCTCAAAGAATCTACAAATCTCTTTCACGTTCTTAGGCCTCTCCCATTCTGTGATAGCCTCAATGTTTTTGTTATCCACTGCAATACCTGATCCTAACACTACATGTCCTGGAAAGGCAATCTCTCTAACCAGAAATTCATACTTAGAAAATTTAGCAAAATGTTGCTTCTCCCGTAGTGTCTCAAGAACAAGGATTAAATGCCTCTCATGCTTTTCTTCATTCTTTGAGTGAATCAAGATATTATCTATGAACAGGATTACAAAATGATCCAAGTACTTATGGAATACTCAATCTATCAAGTCCATGAATGTCATCGGGGCAATGGTTAATCCAATTGACATAACTAGGAACTCAAAGTGATCATACCTTGTGCAGCAAGCACTCTTCGGTATATCACTCTCCTTGATCTTCAGTTGATGATATCCTGACCTTAAGTCAATCTTTGAAAACATCGTCGCCCCTCTAAGCTGGTCAAACAAGTAATCGATCCTAGGTAGAGGGTACCTATTCTTGATTGTGACCTTGTTCAATTGATGGTAGTCAATACACTTTCGAAGGGTCCCATCCTTCTTTTTCACAAATAGAACCGGTGCTCCCCACAGGGAATAACTCAGTATAATGAAACCATTATCCAATAGCTCTTGCAATTGTCTTTTCAACTCATTAAGCTCATCTGTTGTCATTCGGTATGGTGGTATAGAGACTGGTTTGGTGTCGGGCTCAACCTCAATTACAAAATCAATCTCTCTATCGGGTGGAAGTCTTGACAAGTCTTTGGGAAAGACATCCAGATACTTACACATCACTCTTACATTGTTGATATCCATCTCTTCCTTGATTTTGTCAACCACTTATGCTAGGTAAGCGTGGCATCCTTTCCTCACCATATTCCTTGCTCTCACGGAAGATATGATACAACTATTCGATTTGTCTCAACCACCCTTGAAGCGTAGGGTTCTCCCCTCAATGCCTTCGATTTTTACGACTCTAACATGATGCTTTTCAAGCCAATCCATCCCAAGGATTACATCGAATTCAATCATACTCAGCGGTACAAAATCACACGTCAAAGTTTGACTCTCCACCGCCACCTTACAAGATGGATAATAACTATCTCTCTAGACGTTATCCCCTAAAGGTGTGGATACCAAAATAGTTTGAATCATCGGTAATGATGGTTCATCAAATTCCTTGGCGAATGCCTTACTCACGAATGATTGTTACACCATAGTACCGATTAGGACACTTGCATTCCTCCCATTAATCTTTAGCGTTCCGACATTTACAACCTATGTAAGACACCCTCCCTAGCTTATGGTATTGTTCTTTAGGTCAAAAGGGTACCCGAGTTAAAGTAAAGGTAAAAGTCGTTCGGCTTTCTACCTAAACTACTCGGTTTTTGCCGCTAAGGCCCACTTTGTGACCAAAAGTTAAGAAAGCCGGATGGTTTATATGAAACCTGCCCGGCTTTCATGCCTTTGGTTCAGCTCCGATAAAAATTTCACCGTGAGCCAGCCGGTTTCCATGAAAGCCAACTGGTTTTCTCCGCCGTAGTTTAATACCTTAAAACATTCCTTAAAGCCGACCGATTTTGACCAAAAGCCGTCCGGTTTTCCATGTCGTAGTTTTATGTCCTTCATTGGGAGCGATAGAAATTGATGCTGAGGAAAAAGAAAATAGAGAAAATAATTCGAAAGGTTGAGATCTCGTTTGACTACACTCAAGTGAATGCTAGTTATAAGACAAGAGAAATTCATCTCTTTGATGACTATGTATCACTTTTTCTTCTAGCAAGCGAGTCTGAGTCTTTGTTTGCAGGGAACAACAAGTTGTTTCTGAAAAATCCAAATATGATAATGTTTACATTCCAAAGATCATTCACAAAATTGTTGACCTTCATAGATCTTTGAAAACTGAAAGAGAGATTTTCAAAACAGAAAAAGACCTACTTTAAAATGAGATTTCTCTTCTCAAAATTTCCCTCTATATAGACACAACCTCTACTCCCTCTTATTTTTTGAATAGAACTTGTAACGAAAGTTCAAATTCAAGTTGTCAGTAATTTAGCTTTGCCACAAACCATTCTTCCCTGTCTTCTTCTGATGACTCTAGATATGTGTTTTCTCGTTTCAGTGCTAAAGTTAACAAACATGAGAAACTTAATCAAAAGGCTAAGAATTCTAAACCTTATTGTGATGTGAATGATGGCAAATCTGAATAGAAAAGATTTAAAGTTTCAACCTATATTGTCTGTGATGGTGTTTGTTTGACTTATCTCCCTAAGGTTTGTTCATCCAAACATTTGAAACGGTTATCTAGAGAGAAAATCTTTACTTCTCGAAAATATGTTCCATCATTCACATGCGTTGAAAATGCACAAGTTTATGGAGCAAATATGCCTACTTACATCGATAGATGACTGTCCCTTTCCCCCATGTTTGCTTGGCTAAGGACCGTTCTAACACACCTGGGAAACTATCCTAAATATGAGTAAACAACTTTTGAAATTCCAGAATAGGACTATTATGCCCCCCAAAATATGAGTCGTTTCTATTTTAATTGAAAATATTGCCATTAATAACAATAAATACTGTTATGTTTAAATTCCTTGTAGGCAAGTACTACAACTATTTGGCATTAATGACTACAAGATGCATGACAATAAATACTATCATGTTACTCTTATTCCGGGAAGAATAACATATCCGTCGTATTTTGGAATTCTAAGATATATTTACTCCCATTTCGAGAAAATTCCCAACAAAATTACAAACACTTGATAATAGTAGCCCATTAATGTATTGCTCAATATTGAGGTTTAATATTTTAAGTACTTTTGAAAAAATTCATTTGGATAAAAAATTTCTGGTATGTATGATTCAACTGCATGTCATGCTTATCCATTTAAAAACTTTGCACATGCAATAAATTTCAATTCTAATAGGGCGTGTATACCGTATGTGGTCGGAGACTTGTAGGTCCATCGACCTGAGTTCAATCATTAGGTGAAATTTTATTGTACCTAGCTCAAGCTTTTCCTTTAAGAAAAACTGAACTTTCCAATGGGAGAAAGAGGCAAAGAGCCAGCGGCGGACTGGACTTGTCCCACGGTCCTGGGAGCCCACTAACTTCCAATAAAATACACACATATGTCGTATATATTTTATAGGGAAAATGTCATATAAGCCCCCTTACTATGTACAGATAGTCGATTAAACCTTCTTATTTTGAAAACCCACAATTAAACTCTCGAATTCCTAAAAAACGTTCAATTGAGCTAGTTAGTGGGTAACTAACTGGTTCCCCAATTAACTACACGCGTGGCAGCCACGCCAATACCACATGGTAATTATTTTATTTTTCTTTTTATATTTCCCTTTCCTTTTCCTTTCTTCCTTATTTCTCGTAAGTCTACCTTCACCTTGTCCTCGGGAGCCTATATCGTACCACCGACTGTACAATGGGCATTGTACAACCGGTGACATTTTCATAATTTAAGTGAAAATCGCGGTTCTGCTAAATAAGCATTAATGTATTTTTAGTGAGCGCCATACCTATTCTATTGAGTATTAGGAGTCAAATAATGAGCATCACGATCTCTGCTTCATAACTTCTAATTCACTTTCTTTTTCTTATTTTTGCTTTTATAAAAAAACTTTTTTTTGCTCGATTTTATAAAAAACTTATTAAATTAAATCTATAATCAACTCATATGATGTCAATATGCGAATCTAATGTAATATGGTACTTCTGAAATATACATTAATTTAACATTATAAAAGTGAGCAAAACATCAGTACCAAATAAGCATACGTAACTTACAAAATGTGCATTGATATGAAAATTGTAATGTTTGTTAGTTGAAAATAATGACATTTTCATTGAGCATCAAACCTCCTCTATTGAGATGAAAATCACGATTTCCGTTAAATTAGCATTAATAAACTTTTAATGAGCATCAGACCTATTCTATTGAGTATTATGAGTCCAATATTGAACATCGTGATTTCTGCTTCATAACATCTAATTCACTTTCCTTTTCTTATTTTTCTTTTATAATTTTTTTTTAAATTATATCTATAATCAACTCACATGGATTCCAATATACGAATCTAATTTGATATTAAAATTTTGAAATATGCATTCATATGAAAATCATAAGCTTTGCTCATTGAGTATCGAGACATTTTCATTGAACATCAAGCCTCCTCTATTGAACATTGGAACTCTGCAATTGAGTATAAAAATTTCAAAATCCATTGAGCATCAAAACGTTATGTCGACTTACATTCCATGTAAATATTATACTCATTTGGGTATAGTATAAAATTCATTTTTTACTCATTTTATAATGTTATACCAATGCTCATTTCTTTGAAAGTTATGCTCATATATGTCTAACATAAAAATTATTTCTGTAACTCACACATGTAACATATTTATTACAAATAATTTAGAATAATTCTTTGTTAACAATAAAGCTCAACCGAATTTAACACAATGCACATTGTAAAAGTGGTGAATGCTCATTTTAAATGTAATGATATAAAATTATAACATTTAAATAGTTAAATAAAGTAATGAAGATGTTTCAATCAGATTATCATTACCTTTAATGTTTTCAAAATTCAAATTGAGTCAATTTTGAGAAGAATTTTATAATTACTAAAATAAAGAAAAAAATGAAAAGGAGAAGCCCAACCAAATGAAAGGGATAGGATTCACGGATTGGGATCCTCTACCCGACTAAGAGGGTGCCTTGCGCATCGGACGGGAGGGAAGCGACCAACACGACCTCGAGATTGACGAAAAAGTGGAGCCCAAGATCTCCGATTGTTGAATTGTCGATCGGACGATCGGGAGGAAGCAAGACACTCTATCTTACTCTAAAGTAAGGTAGAGGCTCTGGATCCAAAGGGATACACCTGCAATTATTAGAAGTTACCTGCTAGCTGACTAGCTGAGGTACACGGTTCGAATCTACGTAGTTTTGGCCGTTTTTTAAAGATCCCAACTTCCTAAACCACAGTCCGGCTAGGCATGGACCCGGGCCGGGCCGGTTCCGGTTCCGGGCCGGGCCCGGCCGGGCTTTTTTTTTGGGAAGGAAGGCCCGGGACCGGCCCGGGTAGCCACCGGGTCCGGTCCGGGTCCGGGCCGGGCCTCCGGTTCGGTTATATTTTTTTTTTTTTTTTTTTTTTTTGCTTTCCTAACCCCCCCACTCACCCCCACACCCCCCCAAACCCCCACACCCCTCCTAACCATCAAGCCCAACTTGGCTAACCCCAAAAAAAGAAAAAAAAATTAAAAAAAAATCAATTCGGGCCCGGGCCCGGGCCCGACCCGGCCGGGCCGGTTCGCCAAATTCAAGGCCCGAGCCCGGACCCGGCCACCCCACCGGGCCTAGGCCCGACCCGGACCCGGACCCGAGAACCGGGCCGGTTCCGGGCTCGCACAGTGGCGGGCCGGGCCGGTCCCGGGCCGGGCGGCCCGAACCGGGTCCATGCCTAAGTCCGGCAATCACAAACAATCTCCCGGTCCAGAGCTCGACGGCCTCTGTCCTTCACGAGACCACGTCTTCCGAGTTCCTACCCGCCTGACCACCTCCACGCTGCGGTGCCGCCACACGACCACCGGACCACGCCTGCACCCTTCGCAGTTCGCCCAGTTCGGAATGGATTCTTCAAACCTTCCACCGCTTCTAGAAGAACCCTCTGAGGGAATCCAACATCATGATGCTACCGCAGATGACAAAGTCCCATCCGCTTTCTCTTCCGTTCCAGCTCGTCCTCCCTCTCAGTAAGTTCTCTTCGGATGCATGCGCGTGAGGGATGTTTATTTTTTTGAAACACAAAGTGTCATCAATTGTTAGATTGGTTTTGCTTATCGCCATCCGAACGTGAACGATATGGTCAATTGCTTGTTATTCATCATGTAAGTAGAATATTCGTGGGATACATTTGGACTTCTGTTTGACTTTGGTCCAGCCATCTTGGGCTTGGAGCCTCGGAGTGGTTTTGGATTTCTCAATCTGTTACACTCGAAAACATTTAACTGTTCCCATAATCAATCCATGGGTAAAATGAAAACAAAACGGGAATCAGTATGGTTGATTTACATGGGAAAATATTGTATATACAAGTGAGAACTGAACAAGTGTCAGTACTCAGTATCTTACATTCTTATAGAAGGCGAGGTTATAGAAAGATACAAATACAAACAACTGAGGGATAAGTGACGTTAAGAGACAAGTCAACAGCGAGAAACAAAGTGCACGGAGCAGAGAGTTACCTTAGCATTCTCATCTGCAATCTGTAGGAAAGTGTTTGGGCAACTTCACAATCTGTCAGGTTAAACCTCTTCTCTAAAAGTTAATGGCTAAGACTCACTCTCATAGAGACTATGAGATATGTACATTTTAGTTTTAGGATTCACTTTTTAAATATATCAGTGTAGGAACCACTTTTTCTACATGTCCAAGTGAGTTCAAAATTTAAAGCATACCATTCGCTAGATTAGATTATTAGACCACTACAACACTACATGAAATTGCAAGTTGTTTCATGTTTGAACTTATATTTTATTTTCATTAGCCAACTAAGTGGTTGATTGTTTACGTGCCTCTGCAAATAGGCAGAGTATCGTGATGATTCGGGTGGATGTCGTATTCATCTTAAAAATGTTAACTGCTAGCTTCAAGAGTCAAAACATGTAACAGTTTCTTGGGAATCGGTTTTAAATAGACTATTATGGCAGGCCATGTAGCCACATTCTATGTTCTTAGGAGTTTGAATGGTTTATTGGTTTTCATGTATTATTTTTTCATGTTATAAAGTGCTTTGTCTATGATGACTAGAAAACACATATCCAGTTTCTTCTCAAGCAAATGTCCAATTCGTGATTGACTCTCAATTTGGTATTCCTTGGCTCTCATTGTGATTTGTGAAGGACACGATTAAGTTCTAATGAGAGAAATTTGAAAAATACACCCATGCAAGGTTATAATCAGTTAAGTTGATATGGCCTTAGTAATTATCTTAATTTATTAATGCCTCGGGATATTCCCAAGATAGCAATGAAGCGCTATCATTGTGACGGTTTTATAATTTTACCTCATTTTTTGTTTATAAGCATGTTGTGATGAAATTCATTTTTTTTGCATGAGTTTATGATGTAAACATGGTTGTCATGGCATCACCTAGGCGTCCTGGCGATGGGGCTGCCACGCCATGCTAGGTCGACTCGCCTGAAGTCGCCGACGCAGGTTGGTGACACTGGTCGCCGATGCTTGTCGCTGCAGATTCCTTGCTCTGCCTTTTTTTCTGTGTCTTTAGATCGAAGTCTGGTCTCGGTACTCTTTTACGGCTTTTAGTTAGCCACTGTGTCCGATGGTTCTGTCTTCTTATCACTAAGCAACTTTTTTCTCATTTTTTTTTGTTTGTTGGTCAGTTGACTTGAGTCCATCTATTGTTGTGTACTGCGCAGTATATTCTATTTTAACAGTTCATATTTTTAAGGAGATGAATTCTTTTATTACTTGATTTATATTAAATAGTTTATATCACATAAAATTTTAACTTGTCAGATTTAGTTCTTGAAGATACTTAAACTTTGTAATTCAAATGTCCATTATACTTACTTTAGATGGATATTAAACTCTTTTTTTTTTGAATTGCTTAACTCGAGTTTGATTTCACCATTTCCAATGGAGCCAAAGACTCACTATTCTTTGTTATGAAACAACGATCAATTCATGCAATTTTCGATGCGCTTTTCATCATGGTCATCCGAAAACAGTCTCTTTGTGCTTTAGTACAAGGGTAAGGCGTACATCCGACCCCCTTACCCCACTTTACGTGCTTTAGTACAAAGGTAAGACTGCGACACTGCGTACATTCGACCCCCCTTACCCCACCGTATGTGGGAGCCTTTGCGGCATTGGGGTGTTGTTGTACTTAACTCTAGTTTGAATTATAAGTTATACTCCCTCCGTCCCGAAAAGGTTGGCCAAATTTCCTTTTTTGGATGTCCTAAAAAGATTTGTCATTTACATTAAAGTAAGGAATATGTGGCTAAAGTTAATTCTCTCTCTTCTGCACAAATTTTAACCCCACAATTTTTACTTTATTAATCCACGTGAAAGTCAACTTTGACCAACTTTTTCGGGACGGAGGGAGTATGTAATTAAATTTATAATACATTATTCCATCATATTTAAATATTATATATGGAGTGGCATGTCGCCTAATTCTCACCTAGGCATGTGCCTACTCGCCTTGGCAATATGGCGGCTGGGTGGCGCATTGTCAACCATGATGTTATCTAAGGTGGTTGTGGTGATTGGTGGGCATTTCATGGTTAATCTCAATAGTTGTTGATCATATTTGGGTGTTGCATACTTTTGAGGTTCGATATATTTTTAGACTTGCTCTCTCCCTCTGTGTGTCATTGTCTTGTATAGGACTATAGGTGGTTCACATTTCTCTCTGATACGATATGATTTGGTATGAGGTTTTAAATTTGTGAATTTTGGAGGACATCCTATTTATCAGGTAAGCTGCAGTTAGGACAGCCTCTCCCCAGTAGTGTTTAAAAGTAGTGTTTAAGAGTGTGACTGGTGAACATAAGGGCTCTAAAAACTTCCAGTAAGTGTCTATTCTTCCTTTCTGCTATCCCATTCTGTTGTGGGGTGTCAACATAGGAACTAATGTCTATAATTCCCTTTTTGGACAGAAACTCTCCTAAGTTGGATGAGAAATATTCTTTGGCATTATCAGTTTTAAAACTTGAATCTTTGTTTGAAACTGGGTTTTGATCATAGAATAGAATCTTTGAAAGATAATATTGACTTCTGACTTCTCTTTCATGAGGAAGACCCAGGTTAAGGGTGTATGATCATCAATAAAAAGAACAAACCACCTTGAACCAGTGAGATTTTTGACCTTGGATGGGCCCCGAACATCACTGTGGATGAGAAATAGGTTTAGATGGTTTGTAAGGTAGACTGGGATAGTGACTTCTAGTATGTTTAGCAAGTTGACAAAATTCACAATCAAAGGCAGAACTTTTATTTATGAATAATGAAGGAAATATTTTTTCCAAGTACAAGACATTAGGATGACCAAGACGATAATGCCATAGCTGAATTTGAGTATCAAATTGACTCCTACTAAGACTCCCTAAAAACTTATGGTTGAATTGACACTCACTGGAAGTTGTCTTGTTGGTAGAGTTTGGTGAATGTGGTGAATGTTCGAGAAGATAGAGTCCACCACTTTGCTTAGCACTGCCAATCATCCTCCCCGAATCCAAATCCTAAAATTCACCCAATTGAGAAGAGAATTTAGTTCAATGTGTATCATTGTTCAGTTTACTGACTGATAAGAGGTTAAACTTTAAATATGGAACATAGAACACATTGTTAAGCACTATATTGTCAGAAATTTTGACTCTTCCAGTCCCTTTTATTGCTGAAGTGTTCCATCAACAATCTTCACAGTTACCTTATTCTTCATAGGGATGAATTCAGCAAAAAACTTACTGTCTCCAGTCATATGATTTGTTGCCCCTGAATCAACAATCCAATAGGGATGACTGTGTGCAACCAGGGTTGTTAAGGCATTACATGTCTGAGCAGTAAGGCTAGAAGTGCCCATGTTGTCTTTATCTCCAGTAGCTACATAGGCTCCTTTCCCTTTGCTTGGTTTGAAATCTTTAGGTTTACCGTGCAAATTCCAGCATGTTTCTTTGGTATGACCTGGTTTCTTACGGTGATCACACCATGACCCCCCCTTGTTTTCATTTGTCTGGAAGAGGTATATAAGGCTGATACTTCAATGGAGAAAGAGGGAGACCAACAATATATGGTCAATCCTTCTCATGCAGGCTCTCCCTCAACTTCACCCTCCAACTTCATACTTTCAATCTAACCTAAGTAGTATCATATCATTCTTGACCACTCTAATCAATGTATGTCTAGGTTGTCCCCTTCCTCTCCTCCCTAATACTTGATTTTTGTTTACAAGTTAGGTTTCTTCATTTGATATGGAATTGTCATTATATTTAGAAAGGTTTTATTGTTGACTTAATGCTCGTTTGATAGTAATGAAGTATCAGTTTGAATGAAAATTTACCTCATGTCTTTATTTATATGTGCAGGTCTTCCTCACAAAAATTTGAACTTTTAGATTGGTCTGACTACTTTGACAGGGAAGAGGACATACAAATCTCAGACTCCAATGATGTTAGTGTACTTTGTTCATTTGGAATAATTTTCACTTTGCATATTTCTCAGTAATGTATTTTTTGTTGGTTCCTAACAAGCTTGTCTCTTCTACAGTTCTGCTACCAAATTAAAAAATCTTTTATTTTTCTTTGGTGATTCAGGTCTTTCATGTGTACTTGGCAGGGACTGAAGGGCCAGTTGTTTTCTGCTTACATGGCGGCGGCTATTCTGGGTATGTTGAAGATTGTCTTTTTTTGGGAAACTGTAAACAAGTCATCCTAAAATATATTTCTATTTCATATTTCAGTAGTTTGGCACCTCTTTAGTTTGTTAGCTTTCATTTTTATACTCGTATGGATTATGGAATTGAACAGCTTTACTGATCATACTGTTAAACATCATCTGTATATAAGTTTTTCCTGCATGGCTGCATGCAAGTGATATAGTTTTCCCTTTACACAAGCAGTACCTAATATACATGAGAGTTCTACCCTTCTGTGAAATATATGTCCTTTTCCAGACTATCGTTTTCATTAGCTGCAAGAAAGATTAAGGAGAAATGTAAGGTAGTAGCCATGGACTTGAGGGGACACGGGAAGTCATCCACAGAGAATGAAGTTGATTTATCTATTGAGGTTTTAATCATTACAATTTTCTTATCTTTCTTTCATTTTTATTGTTCCCGGTCTGTGGTCAAGTTGTTTACAATGGTTGCAGACATTATGTAGTGACGTGGTGGCTGTTTGTAAGATGATGTATGGAGATTCTCCACCTGCAATTGTGCTGGTTGGCCACAGGTTGCACTGAGCTCATAAATAATAAAGTATATAGCTACTGTCGTACTGATATTCTTTTATAAACACACACCAGTATGGGAGGTGCCATTGCTGTTCATGTTGCTGCAAAAAAAGCTCTATCTACTTTGGCTGGGCTAATTGTTGTGGATGTTGTTGAGGTCTAAATTTTTTTTTGTCCTGCATTATGTTTATAGTTAATTAGTTATATGGCTCCCCAAAAATGTTTAGTTTCTTAAAATTGCAGGGGACAGCAATGGCCTCGTTGATTCATATGCAGAAGATCTTATCAAACAGAATGCAGCATTTCTCAACCCTTGAAAAAGCGGTAAGTTATCATGAAATCTTATTTGTTTGAAATCAATAATGTGGAGAGATTTTAATGAAGGTATAATGGCTTCGTTATTCTAATACACTATTGCAATCTACTTTATGAAACGAAATGGTGCACTTTATTTTAGCATGCCATCATCTCTGCTCTTGAGTCTTGACAACATTATAGATGATGATACTGATTGGAAATATATATGTATATTTGTAGATTGAATGGAGTGTGAAAGGTGGCACCCTAAGAAATATCGACTCTGCTCGCATATCAGTGCCTAGCACATTGATATATGATGATTCAAAGAAATGGTGTGCATATTAATTGCTTTAGTTCTGACATTGTTTTTCCATCTCCCGCCTTTCTCTTAGCACACTCCTCTTCCAAGCTCTAACAACCTTCCCTTGATATTATAACTCCTCCCCACTTCTCTACTCCCTACCTGATAGGAACCCATTAGTATAATAATATGTTACGGACCAATTCTATGGCCGTACATATGAACGAAGGAAGCAGTGTGGGGCAGAGAAGATTAATGACCAACGTGGCTAAGAGAAAAAGAAGAGAAAAGAAATAAGAAAGCAATTAGAGTCATATTAATATTAGTATTAGTCCTACTTTAATTAGTATTCCTTTATCTTAGTTTCCTATTTTGTTTTAGGAACTTAGTTTCCTATTTTGTTTTAGGAAACCCTTTATCTTAGTTGTATTAGAATAGCAACTTAGTTTCCTATTTTGTTTTAGGAAACCCTTTATCTATTTAAGGGGATCCCAGCTACTTTAATAAACAGCTTTTTGGTTAATTAATCTTGAAATCTCTTGACTAGGTCGGGGATCGATAATTATCTATTAAGCCTCTAATTTAGTTCATCTATTACTCGTCAATTAAAATAGCTCCAGGAACATCATCGTTTACTTGTGGTCAATCCCGTTCACGCCCTTGGACAAGGTCTCTGTCTCACGCACTTAACAACTTGGTATCAGCTTCTGGGACGATGGGGACCGAATCTACTGCTGCCGATTCCCTGAAAACCATGATCGAGAGTGTCGACCAACGACAACTGGCTGTTGAACAACAACTGGCAGATCTGCAGGCATCTATGGATAAACTGCTCGCTCTTCCGGCGGCCATGGAAGCCTTGTCCACCACTGTGCAGAGGTTAACAGGGGAACCGTCATCTGGTTCTCCCCAGTTTGCACGCAGAAGAGAAGCCGACTCTTTTCGCCGTGATCATGAAGACTCCTTGGATCCCAGATTCTCCAAGATGGAATTCCCGCAGTACGATGGGAAGAGTGACCCTCTGTCATGGCTAAAACGCTGTGAAAGCTTCTTTGTTCAGCAACGTACCCCAGCTCAAGCTCGGGTTGGCCTGGCGACATTCCATATGATCGGCACAGCGCAACTTTGGGCTAATCAGTTGGATACGAGCACTTCACCAGTCTCTTGGACAGAGTTCTACACTAGATGTACGAAACGTTTTGGCCCGCCTAGTAGTGCCAATCCCGAAGGAGAACTTGCCAAACTACGCCAGACGAGTGACCTTGAGTTGTATATTGAAACTTTTCAACAAATATTAGCTCGCACGGTGGGGATCTCTGCCCGTATGCAGGTTAAGATATTTACAGCCGAGCTCCGCGAGGTTGTCCGAATGGAGGTTGAGTACCAGGATCCATTAGACCTTGACTCGGCTATGATGCTGGCCTGCACTGTCGAACGCAAATATCACCTGCCAAACTATTCGCCTGAACTTCTAGTGCGCCCCCAATCCAACCTACGTTCAGCATCAGTACCTGCCACTGCAGAATCCAACCTGAACCGACGCCAAACAAATCCCAACTTCAAAAAGATATCTCGTGCAGAGGCTGCTATCCGCAGGGAAAAAGGCCTTTGTTATAACTGTGACGATCCTTGGGTCCGTGGCCATCAATGCAAAAGGCTATTCTTTATTGAAATTATGGATGAAGACCAGTCAGAAAATCAGTTTGAGCCAACTCTCTCCCTTCATGCGATGACTGGCCTCGGTTCCACTTCCACTATGCAATTGGCAGCAACTCTTCACGATATACCCATTACAGTTCTGGTAGACTCGGGTAGTACTCATAATTTTGTACATCAAAGGCTGGTTCCAGAAAATACCCATTCAATTCATCCAGGATCCCGTCTCCATGTTCAAGTGGCTAATGGAGACAGAGTACCTATCCTGGGCACATGTCCTCAACTTAACTTCGTGGTGGGAGGACGCACATTTATTGCAGACTTTTATGTGCTTCCATTGGCCGGGTTTGACATGATATTGGGCGTTCATTGGCTTCAACGTCTCGGCTCGATTGAATGGGATTTTTCACGTCTTTTCATGCGCTTCATCTGGCAGGGCACTCCAGTGGAATGGCACGGTCATACTCGAGTCCCAACACTTCAGGCCCACATGATCACAACCACATCCCCTAGCATGGAGAGTCTCCTGGCCCAATTTGAGGACCTCTTCAGGTTGCCTGCTGGACTGCCACCTCCACGTGCTTGTGATCACAAGATCACTTTGCTTCCAGGAACTGGTCCAGTGGTTGTTCGTCCTTACCGTTACCCCTATTTCCAAAAGGACGAGATTGAGAGGCAGTGTACGGAGATGCTTCAGCAGGGTATCATCCGCCCCAGCCACTCTCCTTTCTCATCACCCGTCCTTCTGGTTATGAAAGCTGAGGGTACATGGCGATTTTGTGTCGACTACAGGGAACTCAATTCCAAAACCATTAAAGACAAGTTTCCGATTCCGGTCATCGACGAGTTACTGGACGAACTCCATGGATCCAAATTCTTTACAAAACTTGACTTGCGCTCGGGCTACCATCAGATTCGCATGGCAGAAGAGGATATTGAAAAGACAGCTTTCCGAACTCATCACGGCCACTTTGAATTCTTAGTCATGCCATTTGGACTCACCAATGCACCATCAACGTTTCAAAACTTAATGAACGACATCTTTGCACCATACCTTCGCAAATTTGTCCTCGTTTTCTTTGATGACATACTCATTTATAGTAAGTCATGGGTAGAACACGTTTATCATGTCCACGTGATACTGGAGACCTTGCGCACTCATGGTCTGTCCTTAAAAAAATCCAATGATAATGGGGCTGAAACAGCAGTATACAATCAAAAATTGACTGTTAGGATGCATTCTTCTGTTATGCTTAAAGCCATTATGAAACCCCAGGTGGAAGAGGGATTATTTGCTCCTTATAACCCAAAGGATCATCAAGTCTATTCTCCAGTTGTGTTATCTGCTAATGTGCATATGAATGGGAAAGGTCCTATTAGTTGTGACTCACCTGTCAACTTAGGGGCGGACTTTGTGGCTGGAGAGCTCAGAATTGCAGGTTATATCACTGAGAAAACAACAGGAAGTTATGCAGAACAATATATTGAAGCAAAGGGACAGGTGAAATTGAAACAAAGCTTGAAATGGTTTACTCTTGGCAGCAATGTTGGACAGGGTCATAACATAGAGGAGTTTGTTGTGGTCTCAGAAGTTCGTTCTGTGGCTGCAAGAGTTTTTGGCTCTCTTCTAAGGGAAAAGAAAGAATAAAACTTCCTAGACTTGGGACTTTAGCGGTTAGATAATCTGAAACTGCATGAGAGCACCGTGGTGCACAACTGCTGTCGGTTGTATAAGTTTTATGAGATTAATCCTGCTATTACAAATCACTCTGTCATTGATACTAGCTGCCGTAGAGAAAAATGGATGAAAAATGAAGATCTTTGCATAGAGCTTGTTGCAGACAAGGAGTTGAGCAACTTGAGTAACACTAAATCTACATCCAGCACATTGATAGTCTCAGAAGTTACAATCCTTGGGGAGTCTCATGAAAACAGGGAAACAATTGTAGCTAATGAGTGCTTGAAGTCTACTGCATTCATCGAAACTGTACTCGACCTAGCTTCTGCAGCAGCACCATTTGTGATTTTGAAGGAACAAGTACTGAAGCTTCTGGTTCAGCAATCTGGGAGATATTGGGAAGGAAGAGGCTCCAGGATGAAGAGGAAGTTCAAGATCAAAGCTGTGTCCTATCACCCACCTTGAGGACAAAGTGGTTTTTCAAGGGGGGGAGATATGATAGGAACCCATTAGTATAATAATAGAAGTATAACTAATATTTGTGATAGGATGTTAAAGGGTCCTGGGCTAGGTACTAGTTAGTATTGGGCTGGCCCATAAGTAAGTATAAATAGAGGGAGGAAGAAATAAGAAGGAAGCTGTTTTGGACTTCATTTTGGGACTTGGGAAGATACGAGACTGAACATCTCTATCTTTTGGGGCTTCGGCTTTGGGAGGCTTCGGCCTTTGTTACTGTTTCTCCTCTTTAACCGATCTTCTTCATCAATAAAGAATTCAGTTGTTTCTTATTCATTTTCTGAGATTGTTCTGGATTTCTTGGAGGTTTCTATCACTACCCAACATTAAAATTTTGTAACTATGGAATGTTTCTTTACTAGTTGTTTAGCGTTAATGCATTAATGTCAATCCTGCTTAATATGTTATCATAAATATCTTGCTGCAGTTACACATATCGAGCAAGACTAGAAGAAACTGAACAATACTGGAGAGGCTGGTACGAGTTTCTTTTCCTAATCTCATATTTCATATGAATAAGGTCTTCTGTGATACGACATACCTAAATTGCTGAGGTAATTTTTTACTTTTCTTCTTCACATTCATTGTTAGCGCTTCTTTGATTCATACAAACATTGTAGGGTTTCAAACACAAGTGTGATCTTCTGTACCGATAATGCGGCTATGTTTTGATTATATTTCTTGCTACATTACTTGCAAATGTGTACTGAAGCTAGTTTAACTTTTTTTACCTCAAAGTCAATGGAGATGTTTATGTGAACATTTAAATACTTGGTCTTCTGGCATGAATAATGTTAACTTTATGTACCCTCAGACTGCCATTGGCCATTACTTTGTTGACCATGATTTGATTAATTGAGATTTTTTAGATGCAAGAGCTTCTTAAGAATAAGCCTTCTATTGTTGTTCACTTGTTCTCATGGGTTTCTATGGTTGTGTTGTGTTGAAATATAAACTAGAATAATATTGAAGAGGAGAAGAAAGCTTTTCTATGTATTTCATTGAAGGGTTGAGATGCTATACAATATTAATATCTAGAGTATATTTCTAATATATTCTAAAGCATATTCTAAAGTATATTCTAATATCTTTCACATGTCGCAACATTTAGTGTTGGGTATTAATGATCTGCAGTTTAGACTCTTGGGTTTTAAAATGATTATTTAGTTTCATTACTTGCTGAGTTTGTATGTTGATGAAATTTAGCTTGAAATTCGATGCGGTTATGCTTGCATTTCAGGTATGAAGGTCTCTCTGATGTTTTTTTGTCAAGTCCTGTACCTAAGCTCTTGCTTTTAGCTGGGACAGACAGATTGGACAGGTCAGGGTTCAGCTTATTGGAGAGGTTCAATAGTTTTTATGAATGAATCCATTAGTGCTCATTGTTAAAAACTTTTGTGGAGACTTGACCAAAGTTAAAAGAAAAGAGAATTATTTGTGAGCCTAAACAGTCATAACCTATGCTGGAAAACAATGTAGAAGTGGTTGAAGTTTGCGATCATGCAAGTCTGAAGTTTAGCTCTTTAAGATAGTAGCATCATGCTCAGTTTGGCTCTTTAAGATACTAGCATGCTCGTTTTTAGATTTATCAAATAGGAAACGTGAAGGAGAAGAAAAAAATATTTGAAAGAAAAATTCACTATGATCATTTTCTTTTAAGGAATTGCTTTCAGTAGTATCTGAATCCATGAAGATTGATGAGCAGCCTCTTTGAACTTGTCAGAACCAGAGGGTGGAGTTAGGAGCCTTTTTCTATTTCTGAAGAGGTGTAGAAGTGTTGAAATCATTGTTGTCACGGCGTCACCTAGGCGCCGACTAGTTGTCCTGGTGGCAGAGAAGTGGCGCCATGGTGACTCGACTCGCCTGAAGCTGCCAAGGCGTAACTCGGCGTCAACTAGGGGCATCATCAAGTCGTTGATGGCGACACCCAATGCCTCTTTTTGCCGCTTTGACCCCGAATATTAGGTTAGAGAAGATATTGAGTTTTAAGATTAAGCCGTCGGCCAGAACCCTAGACCCATCAACAGTTCATCCTGTTACTAGAGTCACTGACTGAAGTCGTCACGTACGCCACCGCCTCAGGTCACTGTATAGCGCAGCTGCTCCACCTCCGCCTCCGTTTACTTCGCTCGTTAGGCGTCCCCTTTTTTAAGGTCGTTGGCTGTTCCTTATTTTTGGATTTTGTTTGGTTAGACAGACAGCTGGACCATAGTTACATGAGCCGCGGTACACTACAGTACGCGTTATGAAAACGGGAATGCGCATCGTGAATATTAGAAATCCGATACGGGGGGTAGGCTTCTTTAGTACGCTATTTCGGTACACGGAACGCTGTACCATTTGAGTTCAGACTTTGAGTTCGTTTAGATTTTTGAAGTTCAAACTACGCAGAGTAAAGAGTTCGTCCCCGACCATGTGTTGCTTGGAAAAAGTAATTCACAAATCGCGACTCTTTGACTGTTGCTTCATTGGCTGCTGGAGGAAACATGCGAACCACAACGCGGGAACGGCACACCACCTGGAAGGTAGCCGCGAACTGCTACCGGAATCCGCCGTGCCAGAGTCGTGAACTAGAAGTGACCGGCGCACAACTGTACCACGATCTGGTACGCGGGGGAGGCTGGTAGTGGCCTCGGCCCCTGCAAGAAAAAAATTGTGATGTATATATATACATATATAAATATTTATAAGTAGTGAAAAGTATAGTGAAAATTTAAGTTTTGGCCCTTGCTATATAAATTCCTCAAGTCCCGGCCCCGCCACTGGGTACGTGCGATCCGGAACGGAAAACACGGGTATGTTGGCTATCCCTGTATCTATGAGCCGGATTCCATATCTTTTTTTAATGTATTACGCATTTACGCATTTTTCTATTTTATGTACACTGTTTATGTACAGTAAACTCCTCCTACTCTTATCATTTACTCCGTATTTCATGTCCAGCTGGAGGCCTGGAGTCCATTAACCAAATTCAATCTTTGTTACCAAACGTATGCTATACTATTGCATCTTATCTGCTACATATTTTTGTTATTTTCTTTGTGAAGATTTTTATTGGATATATTTTTTTAGAAACATAATCTATTGTTTCATATATGTTTTTTAAAAATAATCTGTAACATATGTAGTATTGTTTTATTATATTTATATTTAAATATTACTTATGGCACAACTTGTTGCCTAGTTGTCACCTAGGCGGGTGTCTAGATGTCTAGGCTATATGGCTAGTGTCAGTTGGCGCCGAAGTATGGTTGAAATTGATCATTTCAAAGGACTACTCTTACCAACCAGTTCTCCGGTGACACGTAGAGGCCAGTTTGGAACAAATGCAATTATTGATCAAATTGAAGTAAACACGCACGCTGCTTAAAAAACCGCTTACTAACCGAAAGAGGTGCTTAAAGTGCCGCTTACTAAGCATACCACTCCCCTATGTATTAATTAATCGGCACTTGAAGCTTTTTCAGTTTCCGAATTTACCCATTGCCCTTACCCTATCCCATATTCCCATTCTACTTGCTACCCCACCCCGAACCTACCCTACTACCCTGACCCCACCCTACCCCTACCCTCGACCATTACACCACCCCACCCCAACCCCTTTTCCCTACAACACTACCCCACCCCCACCTTGGCCCCACCCCTATCCATTGCTACCCGCCACTCCTACCACCTCGACCTTACCCGACCCACCCTACCCCTACCTCGGCCCCACCCTGATCCCAACCCCACATCCTACCACCCCTACCTCTACCCTACCTCACCCTGACCCCACCCCCTACCACAAGCCCCTACCTCAGCCCCACCCTGATCCCGACCCCACTCTACCGCCATCCTACCCTACTCTACTTACCCCGACCCCACCCTACCCCTACCTCGGCCCCACCCTGCCCCTACCTCGGCCCCACCCTACCCCTACCTCGGCCCCACCCTGATCTCGACCCCACCGACTCCTACCCTACCTACCTCACCCCGACAACACCCTACCCCACCTCCACCACCCCTACCACCCTACCCAACCCCCTACCTACCCCCTACCTCGGCCCCACCCTGATCTCGACCCCACGTCCTACCTACCCCTACCTCGGCCCCACCTTGATCCCGACCCCTCCCTACCTACCCCACCCCTACCTTACCCCTATCACATGCCCCCTACCTCGGCCGCTGCACCCTAATCCTGACCCAACCCTACCCTACTTACCCCGACCCCACCCCCACCCCCCCACCCCTACGCACGCCCTACCTCAGCCCCACCTCGATCCCGACCCCACTCTTCCGCCATCCTACCCTACCTCACCCTGACCCGACACCACCCTACCCACTGGGGTAGGGTGGGGGTAGGGTTTATTGGTATGAGTACACGTACGAGGTGACCACACATATTATATTATATACTTGTGTTCATGAATTTTTATGTGTATATATATGTATAGGGTTATTTTGGACATTTTAATGTTAAACGGTGTTTTAAAGCCTTTGAAGTAAACACGATCTTACAACATTGCTTATTTTATGTGCCGTTTATTAACGCGGGTCTTAATAAGCACCGTTTAGTAACTTGTGAAGTAAATGTGCCCTTAGAGTCCTATTAGTACTAGTATTAGTATTAATATTAATTAGCAAACAGTTAGAGTCCTATTAGTATTAGTATCAAATAATATTAAGGAAAAATTGAAAATAATAATCCAACTATTGCCGGTCTGCCGTTAATAATCCCAACTATCGATTAATCATGGATGGTTGGGATTATTATCGGCGGACCGACAATAGTTGGGATTATTGTTTTCAAATTTTCCCAATATTAATTAGTCCTACTTTAAATAGTGTTCCTTTATTATAGGTATATTAGAAAGCAATTCAATTTCCCTTTGTTAGGCAACCCTTGATATCTATATGGGAAAAGATCACGTGAGAAGTGGGTCTTAGGCTAAAAATTGCGAAGTTTAACTAATACAGACAATAAGGTAACTTATAAAACAGAAATCATAACTTATAAACCCAACTCTAAATCAAAAGTATAATTTTATAGTGATAAATTGAGGAAGTGTGAGATTACAATGAAAAACAATAGTAGTAGTTGAAAAATATTTACAAAAAAACTATTTATCAAAAAGTTATTTTTTTATTTACCATGACATATATGTCCTAATAAACTATTAATGCATTAAACATAACTTATAAAGCCAAATGTTTAACTTTTACAATTTTTTAAATTACTTCGCAGTTTTCAGCCTAAGAACACTTCTTACCTGATCCGCTCCCATATCTATATAAAGGGTTTCGGGTTTCCAGTAAAATTAATAAACAACTTTTGGGAAATTAACTAGGTCGGAGATCGGATTAATTCCGTTAAAGCCTCTTTAATTTTATTCCTCTCTTCGCACTTGATTAAAAATAGATTCAGACACAACTCTGTCTGATGGAGTATATGGCCCAGGAACCCCCGGCCCATAGACTCCTACTTCTCCTACGCAAGTCCATTGAGCCCAGAAAACAACTCGGGCCCAAATACAACGGCCCAAGCCTCAAAGTAGCCCAGAATACACACTGGGGTGCCTTCGGCCTCCTTGTCCGAAGGCCCCAAAACTCACAGGATAGCCTTCTCTGGCATAAGAAGCTACTGGGAGAAAACGGCGAAAAACATGATCCTTCGGCATTATCAAGCCCTCGATATCAGAGAAGCCTTCGGCTGAACCAAGTCTTCGGTCACACAAGGTCTTCGGCTGCACAGGGGTCCTTGGCCACATGGAGCCCTCGGCTACACAAGAGCCTTCGGCCGAACATGCTCAATCATCGAAGATTCCTTTTGGAGACAGCCAACCACCGCATTTAATGTCACGTCACATCCGCCAGCCGCATTCAATGCGGTGAACGTACCACTGCCGGTGCCACCCGGCTGATGTGACCCCTCGGCCGTCGGATTACTGACACGTGTACTCTAATCGCATTTATTGCTGCTATAAATAGCAGCCCTTATTCTCCTTGTAAGACAGGCCGAGTTCATTTAATAAATCAACTCTCTCTCCTCCTATTTTGCTCTTACTTCTCTCTAGTTATTCCCGCAATAACCCCTCGGATAAGATACCCCCCGGGTAGATTGTCCATCATTTGGTGCTCTCGTTGAGAGGTCAGAACAATCAAGTAAGAAACCCTCCCCCTCTACCAAACTCAAAACACCTACCAAAAATGGGAAGAACAACTCGTGCCCAATCCAAAACCCTTGAGGAGAACCACGTAGCCCCCGGCGAAACCAACGGGGCTGAGGCCTCCAACAGGCTCTTGGTACCCGAGGGTGGTATCATCCTCGAATTAGAGCAAGCCACTACTGACCTACGTCAGCAGCTGTAGAAAAACGCCCCTGATGCCCGCATTGGCCTTGATAATCGAAGGAGGGATCAGAGTGAGAACCAAGTTCTCCCTCCGGCCCCGGCCATCGATCTTCAGGCTGCCTTTGCGGCCTTTGTTCAGAACATGGCTCTCAATTCCGGAGCCCTCGCCTCTCGGGCACCCCTTCAGCCCTACGCTGGAGGGAATATTATTAAGTTGCCGCCACTCCCTCCTCTGTTCAACAATCCTCCCCCGGGGATTGGCAACGCCGAGGGGGTCATAGCACAGGATACCGCCTCTCAAGAGGCCCAATCCAAGGATAAGCGCCCCATGATGAAGGAGAAACCCCGAACCTCTGCACTTGAGAGGCTAGGGGGAGCTCCCGGGCACCGAGGGGTCCAAGACGCCTCGGGAAACAGGCGCTCAGCAGGCCTCAGGAAAGCGGAGCCTCCGCTTTGGGTGCCGAGGGCATGCCTCCACCCCGAAGTAAAGGCAAAGCCCCCCTCCATGCCGATGATGCCAGGCACCAAATCAATCAGGCGCAATCCTTCCGGGCCAACTCCCAAGGAGTTGCCCCGAAGGACCCGAAGGACGAAATCATCGAGGCTCTCCTCCGTCAACTTGAGGAGAATCGTCAGGCACCCCCGACAGCTTCCACAGCAAGGCCAGATCCGGAGTACGCTGACCTCCGGGCGCAAGTGGAGGAAATGAAGCGTAAACTTGCCGAAGGCTCAGGCGAGCCCCTCATTCAGCTCCGCACTAGGACGCCTTTCACCCCAAGGGTGCTGGCGGCAAAAATCCCCCACAAATATCGGGGGCAACCTATCAAGCCGTATGAGAGGAAGACGGATCCTCAAGAACACTATAGCCGTTATCAAAATAGCATGATGATGATGGGGGCCTCGGATGAATACTTATGCCGTTGGTTCCTTTCCACCTTGGAGGGACCAGCGTATGAGTGGTTCAACCGGTTGCCCGAAGGCAGCATCGATTCTTGGCAAGAACTTGCCCACCGCTTCCTCACGCAGTTTGCTGGGAGGCATCGCTCAAAGAAACACTTCTCCCACCTTCTGAACGTGAGGCAACAGAAGGAGGAAACCCTTCGGAGTTTCCTCGAGCGCTGGAGGCAAGCCTCCCTCGAGGTCGAGGGCGCCGATGACAGAACCTTAATGGCCCTCTTCCACACCGTCCTCCGCAACGGCAACTTCTCCCGGAGCCTTATCACTGATCCCCCCCGCGATTATACAAAAGCCCTTCAGCGGGGGGACCGATACGCCGAAGCAGAAGAAATCGAGAAGGACCGCCGCAACACGGATCCTTCTCAGAAGAATGAAGGCAGGAATCGGCCCGGAGGGCCTCCCCCTCCGGCCAATCGAGAGGCACAATACAACGATCGCTCTCGAGGTGGCCAAGCCAGATCTGGGGGCGGTTACAAGAACAATCCGAAGGCATGGACGCAACCCGTCCTCCTTGAGCACCCACGCACTCCCCTGACGCATCCCGTCAGCGTCATTTTGGATCATGCGGAAGAGCGAGGGCTCGTGGAGCGAGACTCCCGCACACCCCTCGAGATTTATGCCATCGGCCCAGACGAGCCCTATTGCCGCTTTCACCGCCACCATGGACACAAGACCGACGACTGCCATCAGCTGAAAAACGCCATTGAAAGGCTAATACAGGCGGGCCACTTGTCCCAGTTTATCAGGGGCCCTCCTCCCCAGGGTCCCCCTCATCATCAAGGGCCCCCGCCGAAGGCGAATAAGTGGGTAAACCCCAACACCATCCCCTTGGGGAACCCACAAGGGAAGAAGCGTGAAATTGGGGGCCTGGATGACGAGGGAGAGGGCTCCCATCAGCAATACAAACGCCACATTCACATGATTAACGGTGGCAACACTGGTGGAGACTCCACCAGCCAGCGGAAGAAGTGGGCTCAATCCCTTTACGTTGGGGAGGTCAACCACATGCCCCCAACTAAAAGGCCGAGGGGGGAGCTCATCTTCTTCACAGATGCGGACCTCCCCTCAGGCTCCCTGCCTCACAGGGATGCTCTCGTCATTCGCACGGAGATCAATGACGCCATCATCCTCCGGACATACATTGACACGGGGAGTTCTGTCAACGTTATGTACCTCAGCACTTTCCAAGAGTTGAGACTCGACCGGGGGTCCCTTCGGCACATCAACACCCCCCTCTCCGGATTCACTGGGGACAGCATCGACGCCGAGGGCGTCATCACCCTCATGGTTGAGTTCAGCGACGGATCCCATAGAGCCAAGCTCGAAGTGGAATTCGTCGTCGTCAACCTCGACTGCGCACACAACATCATCCTCGGCCAGCCTGCCCTCGAGGACTTGGAGGCCGTCGTCTCTATGAGGCATCTTTGCCTCAAGTTTCCCACACCCACCGGCATCGGCTACTCGAGGGGGAATCAAAAGCTCTCCAGGGCATGCTACCTTCAACTCACCAAGAAGGTTAGTAAAACTGAGCTCCGAATTGATACGATTACCACCAAGGCCCTGGAAGAAGAAGAAGGCAGGCCAAGGGCTGAGCCTGCCGAGGAGACCGAAGACCTGATACTCAATCCGGCCAAGCCGGAGAGAGTCCTGAAGATTGGAGCCAAGCTCCCTGAAGACCTAAAGGCTGCCATCACCGGAGCCCTCCGCGCCTACTCCATAGTTTTTGCATGGGGGCCGGAGGATATGCCAGGAATTGACCGAAGGGTCATCACCCACCGCCTGGCGGTGGACCCTTCGGCCAAACCAGTGCAACATCGGAGAAGACCCCTCTCGGCCGAGAGAAGGGAGTTCGTGAAGAAGGAGGTAGCTATGCTCCTCTCCATCAAACACATCAAGGAGGTGAAATACCCTTCTTGGTTGGCAAATGTAGTCCTCGCACAAAAGCCTGGTAGATGAGACCGCGGGATTACACAGACTTGAATAAGGCGTGCCCTATGGACCCCTTCCCCTTGCCTAACATTGATCAACTGGTAGATGAGACCGCGGGATGCGAAATCATGTCATTCCTCGACGCATTCCGCGGATATCATCAAATCTACATGCATGAGGAAGACGCTGAAAAAACTGCCTTCATGACATCCGAAGGCATCTTCTGTTATCTTGTGGTGGCCTTCGGCCTCAAGAACTCAGGCGCCACCTACACCCGCATGGTGGCTAGGGTCTTTCAAGCTGTCCTGGGGCGCACCATGGAGGCCTACGTCGACGACATGATCGTCAAAAGCAAGAGGGCACACACTCACGCCGACGACCTCCGAGAGATCTTTGCCATCATGCAAAAGTTCAACCTCCGGCTAAATCCAAAGAAATGCACCTTCGGCGTACAGGGAGGAAAGTTCTTAGGCTACATGGTAAGCCGAAGGGGTATTGAGGCCAACCCCGAGAAAATTCAGGCCATCATCAACATGGAGCCTCCACGCAACGTCAAAGAAGTTCAACGGTTGACGGGCCGCCTGGCAGCCCTCAACCGTTTCCTCTCCAAGTCAGCCGAGAGGGCCCTCCCCTTCTTCCAAATCATGAGGAAGACAGCGGGTTTCCAATGGACATCTGAATGTCAGGAGGCCTTCGACGAACTTAAAAGACACCTCTCTTCGCCCCCGGTGCTCTCAAAACCGAAGGTAGGAGAAACCTTGTACTTGTACCTTGGCATTAGCCCCGCTGCCATCAGCTCAGTACTCATCCGGGAGGAAGATGACATCCAACATGCCATCTTCTACGTCAGCAAAACCCTCCGGGAGGCCGAACTCAGGTATTCTCCCGTCGAGAAGACGGTGCTAGCCATCGTTTGGACCGTCAAGAAGCTTGGCCACTACTTTCAAGCTCATCCGGTCCAAGTGCTCACACATCAACCCCTCGGCGCCCTCATGAGGAGTCCCACTAGCTCCTCTAGGATGGTGAAATGGGCCATCTTCCTTAGCCAATACAACATAGACATTCGTCCGAGGCCTGCCATTAAGGGCCAAGCCCTGGCAGACTTCGTGACGGAATGCACCGCGAGATCAGCGGTGGATGAAGAGCCTTCGGCACCCCTTGATGAGTGGTGGACCCTCTATACCGATGGCTCCTCGGCCACCAAAGCATGCGGAGGGGGAGTAGTTCTCATTACACCTGAGGGCTTCCGTGCCTATTATGCCATCCGCTTCTCCTTCAAAGTCTCCAACAACGAGGCCGAGTACGAAGCCCTCCTCTGCGGCCTTCGGCTGGCAGCAAATCTGAAGGCTAAAATGATCCACGTCAAGTGTGATTCCAAACTTGTCGTGGGTCAAATTTCCGGGGAGTACGAAGCCAAGGAAGGGAGGATGAAACAATACAAAGAAGCGACCAAGGAGTTGCTCAAGGTATTCGAAGCGCATTCTCTAACCCAAATACCGAGGGCTCAAAACTCCGAGGCCGACATTCTATCCAAGCTCTCGGATGAATCCCCCGAGCACCTCTCAAAAATTGCAAGAATTGAGGAACTCAGCCTCTCAAGCATTCACGCGAGCCCCGTCATGAACATTAACCTAAGGCCGGAGGATTGGATCTCCGACATCATCACCTTCATCACCACGGCGCAACTGCCCAAAGACGAGGCCCGCGCCAAGTTAGCAAAGCTGAGGGCTCCCAGCTATACCCTCGAGAATCGGAGGCTTTACAAAAGATCTTACAACGGCACCCTCCTTCGGTGCCTTCATCAAGATGAAGCCGAAGTCGCTATGGAGGAAGTGCACAGTGGCACTTGCTCAGCTCACCAGGGACCCTTCTCCATGTCCCGAAGGCTCATAGTTCAAGGCTACTTCTGGCCAAGATGGCTAGAGATTGTGCTGATCTAGCCTGAAGGTGCACCGCTTCCCAACACTTTCAGAAGGCCCCCGGCAGACCAGCGGTCAACTATGCCCCCATCAGCACCACTATACCCTTCTCCAGGTGGGGTATTGACTTAGTAGGCCCTCTGCCGAGGGGCACCTCCAACAACAGGTATATCATCGTGGCCATTGACTACTTCACCAAATGGGTAGAAGCCGAGCCCCTCGCCAGCATCACTGAAGCTCGGTGCCGCCACTTTGTTCTCAAAAATATTCTCACAAGGTTTGGCGTTTCCAACAAATAATCTCCGACAACGGAACTCAATTCGAGGCAGCCCTCTTCTGTGCCCTCCTTGAGGCATGGGGCATCAAGCACACATTCTCATCTGTTGCCTACCCCCAAGGCAATGGACAAGTAGAGAATGCCAACCGCACCCTCCTCGAGGGGTTGAAGAAGAAACTGGAAGCCGAAGGGGGAGGCTGGGTAGAAGAACTCCACAACATTTTATGGGCCTACCGTACCACCCCTCGGCGCGCAACAGGTGAAACACCCTTCTTCCTATGCTATGGCTTCGAGGCTAAAGCTCCAACAGAAGTGACCCTTCCCACCCGAAGGGTGGAACAATATGAACCGGAAGTCAACGACGCCAATATGGCCCTCGACCTTCACCTCATCTCAGAACGCCGGGAGCAAGCCTTCATCAGATATGAAAACTATAGAAGACAAGTCAAAGGCTACATCGACGCCAAGGTCCGCTCCCGGGAATTTCAGGTGGGGGACTACGTCCTCCGACGAAGGGAGGCCAGCCTACCCACTGAAGGAGGAAAAATGGCGCCTAAGTTTGAGGGCCCCTACATCATCTCAGCCATCATCAAACCAGGGACATACAAGCTAAAACGCCCTAATGGGACGGAGGTCCCTAGATATTGGAATGTGCATCACCTTGTCAAATTCTATCAGTAAAACATGAGCGGCCAAGCCCTCATCCTCAACAAGTGTAAATATCAATGGCCCAAGGCCCCCTCTGTTTTGAAAGAATAATCGAAAGGCCAAGCCTTCATTACCTATATGTCACACAAGCGGCCCAAGGCCCCTATCTCTCCTGAAAATGAGTGGCCAAGCCCTCATCCCTTCGCCAAAACAGGCCCAAGGCCTCCTCCCCTCATAAGGAGGAACACCAATTAATCACCCGATTGAGGAGTTATGGGAAGATATCCTGGAGATCTCAGAATCTCTAAATATCCCCATATATCTTTTCTTTATTAGAGAACCTTAATTAGAAGGATTCCTTGATTTCCTTCCTTATTTTACTTTCTTCTCTGGCTATATATTATGTAGTCTTCTCCTTGTATTACACAGAACAACAATAATAATATACATTCTACTTTTCACGAGTTCTTTCTACATGGTATCAGAGCTGTGGTTATTCTCAATATGATTAAGTTTGGATCATATGGGATGACCACCGAGAGAGATGGATCTATCTCAGACACCTCTGAACATTCAGAGGCTGTCCCAACTAGAGATGGCAGCAACCAGAATATCAATGGAAGCACAGTCACCATCCCTAATCAATCAGATTCGATTATTACTTGCCATAAACTCAATGGTAGTAATTATCTACAATGGTCCCAGTCCGTTATGATGTACGTGTGTGGAAAAGACAAGGAGGACTATTTGACAGGTGATGCACCTGCTCCGGATCAAAGAGATCCAGGTTACAAGAAGTGGAAAAAGGAGAACTATACTGTGATGTCATGGCTCATCAATTCCATGACAACCAGTATAGGGGAAAATTTTCTACTCTACAAAACAACTCAAGAGATTTGGGAGGCTGTGAAAGAAACCTACTCAACCTCAGATAACACTTCTGAATTATTTGAGGTTGAATCAATGATATATAACCTTCAGCAGGGAGAATTGAGTGTAACTCAATACTTTAACAACCTTATGAGACTCTGGCAGCACCTTGATGTGTTTGAGACATATAGCTGGTCATGTTCTAAGGATAAGAAGTTATATCAGGAAATCTGTGAGAGGAAGAGAGTCTTCAAATTTCTGTCAGGCTTGGACAAGAGTCTAGATGAGGTTAGGGGGAGAATAATGGGAAAGAAATTCACCCTTAGAGAAGCTTTCTCAGAAGTCAGAAGAGAAGAAAGCAGAAAGAAGGTAATGATGGGCCTGAAATCTCAAGGCCAACAACCAAGCATTGAAGGTTCAGCCTTATATACTTCTTCCAGACAGAATGACAACAAGAAAAAGGGGAGGCCATGGTGTGATCACTGTAAGAAACCAGGCCATACTAAAGAAACATGCTGGATTCTGCATGGTAAACCCAAAGATTTCAAACCAGGCAAAGGGAAAGGAGCCTATGTAGCTACTGGAGATAAAGAAGATATGGGCACTTCTAACTCTGCTGCATTTACCAATGAGCAGATTGAGGTTCTTCAACACCTAATAAATCAGAACAAAGGGTCTACACCACCAACTAGCTTTACTGCCCAGACAGGTAATGCCTTAACAACCCTAGTTGCTCAAAGTCAGCCCCATTGGATTGTTGATTCAGGGGCATCAGACCATATGACTGGAGACAGTAAGTTTTTTGCTGATTTGATCCCTATGAAGAATAATGTGACTGTGAAGATTGCTGATGGAACTACTTCAGCAATAAAAGGGATTGGAAGAGTCAAAATTTCTGATATGATAGTGCTTAAAAATGTGTTATATGTTCCAGATTTAAAGTTTAACCTCTTATCAGTCAGTAAACTGAACAATGATTCCCATTGCCTAACTAAATTCTCTTCCCAATTGTGTGAATTTCAGGATTTGGATTCGGGGAGGATGATTGGCAGTGCTAAGCAAAGTGGTGGACTCTATCTTCTGGAACATTCACCACATTTACCAAATTCTACCAACAAGACAACTTCCAGTGAGAGTCAATTCAACCATAAATTCTTAGGGAGTCTTAGTAGAAGTCAATTTGATGATCAAATTCAGCTATGGCATTATCGTCTTGGTCATCCTAATGTCTTGTACTTGAAAAAATTATTTCCTTCATTATTCATCAATAAAAGTTCTATGTTTGATTGTGAATTTTGTCAACTTGCTAAACATACAAGAAGTCATTATCCCAGTCTACCTTACAAACCATCAAAACCATTTTCTCTCATCCACAGTGATGTTTGGGGGCCATCCAAGGTAAAAAATCTCTCTGGTTCAAAATGGTTTGTTCTGTTTATTGATGATCATACACGCTTAACCTGGGTCTTTCTCATGAAAGAAAAGTCAGAAGTCAATAGTATCTTTCAAAGATTCTATTCTATGATCAAAACTCAGTTTCAAACCAAGATTCAAGTTCTTAAAACTGATAATGCCAAAGAATATTTCTCATCCAACTTAGGAGAGTTTCTGTCAAAAAGGGGGATTATACACATTAGCTCCTGTGTTGACACCCCACAACAGAATGGGGTAGCAGAAAGGAAGAATAGACACTTACTGGAAGTTGCTCGAGCCCTTATGTTCACCACTCACACTCCTAAACACTACTGGGGAGAGGCTGTCCTAACTGCAGCTTATCTAATAAATAGGATGCCCTCCAAAATTCATCAGTTTAAAACTCCATACCAAATCCTATCTAATATACACCCTCACATCCCTCTTACCAATCTCCCACCAAAGGTCTTTGGTTGCAAAGCATTTGTTCACAACCATTCTCCACTTAGGTCAAAACTGGATCCCAAATCCTTACCTTGTGTGTTCATAGGGTATGGTGCCAACCAGAAAGGATATAAATGTTATTCTCCTACCACAAAAAAGGTCTACATCACAATGGATGTAACCTTTTTTGAAAATCAGCCTTTCTATGTCAAAACTGAATTTCAGGGGGAGAATCACAATGAAATCCAGTCTTTGAACCCTATTTCAGACACTATTCCAGACCTCCAAGAATCTGACTTTAACCACATTGAACCCATAATCCCAGACAAGCCTGAATCAATCCCTCTAGACAATACAGTCTCTCCATTAACCTCACCACTTCAGCCACCACCTTCATCCCCTCAAAACCTTACACTGAATCAAAATTCCACATTCTACAAAAATACCTACAAGAGGAAACCTAGAACCAAAGTTCCAGAAGATGAGCACATCACTCCAACTAGCACCACCCAATCATCTGACTCAAATCTAAATCCTGATGACAAAGAGGTTGAGGCTATAGAAGGAGATGAGGAGGAAGAGGACCTGCCTATTGCTATCAGAAAGGGAGTAAGGGAGTGTACCAAGCATCCTATCTATAATTTTCTTTGTTATAAGAAATTATCAGCAAACTATCAAACCTTTATTTCAAAGATTGATAGTATTCAGGTTCCTAGCAACATCAAGGAAGCCCTTGAACATCCAGGGTGGAGGAAGGCTGTCCATGATGAACTGGCAGCGTTGAAGAAGAATGGAACTTGGGTGCTTACAGATTTGCCAGCAGGGAAGAGGACTGTTGGCTGCAAGTGGGTATTTACAGTGAAATATCAGGCTGATGGCAAGATTGAGAGACTTAAGGCAAGACTGGTTGCTAAGGGGTTCACCCAAACTTATGGCATTGATTATTCAGAAACATTTGCACCAGTGGCAAAGTTGAACACCATTAGAGTATTGCTTTCACTCGCAGTGAACCTAGACTGGCCATTACATCAACTAGATGTTAAGAATGCTTTTCTTAATGGAGACCTAGAAGAGGAAGTATTCATGGATGTACCACCAGGGTTAGAAGACTTGGTGAAATCTGGCCAAGTTTGCAGACTGAAAAAGTCCTTGTATGGACTAAAGCAGTCTTCTAGAGCATGGTTTGATAGATTCACAAGATCAGTAATTAAACAAGGGTTCGTGCAATGTCAAGCAGACCATACATTATTTATAAAGAGGGCAGACTCTGGTAAAATAGCTATTCTTATAGTATATGTCGATGATATTATCATGACCGGGGACTTTAAAGCTGAATTGGACAGATTGAAGGCCCATCTAGCAAGAGAATTTGAAATCAAGGAGCTAGGCGAGTTGAAGTACTTCTTGGGAATGGAAGTGGCAAGATCTAAGAAGGGCATTTTCATTTCACAAAGGAAATATGTCCTAGACTTGCTAAGTGAAACTGGAATGCTTGGGTGCAAACCTCTAGACACTCCTATGGATATATCGAAGAAGTTAGGCAGTGAGATTGAAAGTCCACCAGTTGATAAGGGTAGATATCAAAGTCTGGTGGGAAAGCTAATCTATCTATCTCATACACGGCCAGACATTGCTTTCTCAGTAAGTGTGGTAAGTCAATTCATGAATGACCCAACTGAGGAACACTTAACTGCAGTCTACAGAATTCTGAAGTACCTGAAAATGACTCCTGGAAAAGGATTGTTGTTTCAGAAACAGGGGACTAGAAAGATTGAAGTATTTACTGATGCTGACTGGGCTGGTAGCCTCCTAGACAGAAGGTCAACTACTGGTTACTGTACTTATGTATGGGCTAACTTAGTCACCTGGAGGAGCAAAAAACAATCTGTAGTTTCTAGAAGTAGTGCAGAATCTGAGCTCAGGGCTTTAGCACAAGGAATTTGTGAAGGGTTATGGTTAAGAAGATTGATGAATGAGCTCAAACTTCCATTTGAAAGTTCCATCCAGATTTCATGTGATAATCAATCTGCTATCAGTATTGCTAAGAATCCTGTCCATCATGACAGGACCAAACACATTGAGATAGATAGAAGATTTTTGTCTGAGAAGATTGCAGCTAAGGATATCCAGCTAATCTATGTTCCAACCAGGCAACAAATAGCTGATATACTCACCAAGGCACTTCCCAGAATTCAGTTTGAAGACTTATCTAGCAAGCTGTGCATGGATGATATCCATCACCCAGCTTGAGGGGGAGTGTAGATTATTGCAGAGATTATCCTAATTAATCACCCGATTGAGGAGTTATGGGAAGATATCCTGGAGATCTCAGAATCTCTAAATATCCCCATATATCTTTTCTTTATTAGAGAACCTTAATTAGAAGGATTCCTTGATTTCCTTCCTTATTTTACTTTCTTCTTTGGCTATATATTATGTAGTCTTCTCCTTGTATTACACAGAACAACAATAATAATATACATTCTACTTTTCACGAGTTCTTTCTACAGGTACCAAGTACCAAGTGTATGGGTCACCCCCATCACTCTTTGAAAACACCAAGTGTTTTCTCACTAAGCCGTACCCCACGAGGACGCAATCATGCATACAATATGCATACTTATGCATACTCTCCTAAAAAAAAAAAAAACCGGGGGGTGCAACACCCCTCGGCCCCGGCTGGCACCAAGTGCCCCCGCCTGTTTGTGTTCCACACACAAATGAAACCCTTCCCAGGAACGCTTTCCGCGCCATCCCCCAAGGGGAGGCAGGCAACGGACCATGTCCCGGGCCCAGGATTCGACTTCCAAAAACGAAACGCTCCCCGTGCTATCCCCCAAGGGGAAGCAGGCAACAGACCATGTCTCGGGCTGAGGGGACGACTTTCAAAACCGATGCGCTTTCCGTGCTATCTCCCAAGGGTAAGCAGGCAACAGACGATGTCTCGGGCCGAGGAAACGACCCTCAAACCCTTCGGGATATCGGAAGGTCATTCCCGAAGGGGGAGCCAACGGTTTATTCCGTCGCCTCCCATATAGGCCAAGCCTTTCCGAGAAACCAAGTTTCTAGATGCCCCTCCTATATCATTAGAAAAAAAAAAGATGTGTAGGGGGGAAGGAACTCCCCGGATACTATTCTCCCCGGAGGCTCAACACTTCGGATATATATTCCAGAAGGCTCCTACAAAGGCACAAGAAAATCTCTCAACAACAAGTCATCTGGCTACATAGCCAAAGGCCTCACTACATGAAGCCTTGGAGTACAAGAATTCCCCCGAGGACCCAAGAAGAGGGCTCACTGTGAAAAATTCACCTAAATTTGGCTAAGTCCAAAATTTGGCTGGACCAAAGCCAACCCTGCTTCATGACGAAGGCTGCACAAAGTCTAACAACATCTGCCAGGAGCCGAGGGCTCCGCGGCGAAGGCGGAATGTTACCCAAATCACTCAATGATGACAATTTCGAGTTGACACTTAGAATTTTATCTAAGTCCACAAGCTCATGGCCTTCGGAAAAACGGGCTAAAGGAAAAGGAACAAGTGCTCATAAACAAGTGAAAGCAAACGAGGGCATACAATAAAAGAAAACCGGAGGCATCCATTGAGAAAGGGCCCGAAGGCAAATCATTCATCACCAAAAACTAATATTCAAGTACCAAAGATGTTTCTTTACATACTAAGGCCGAAGCCGATAGCTGACGTGAGTATTACATCAAAAATGCTACAAGAATTCTAAGTATCAGCAGTTGGGGCCCCCTCCCCGGCAGCTTTAGAAGTAGCATCATCGCCAGTCTCTTCCTCGTCTCCGCCGCATTCCTGCAACAGCAAAGAGTCTCGGAGGATGGGCCTCTCCACGCCTTCAGGTAGGGGTACCCTAACGTCTGGTTGGAGCGGGGACAGGCCGAATGAATCAGGGTTGAAATCCTTCAAGTCAATGCCTTGATGCGCGGCTAGCTTCCGGTAGATCAGACGTTGGGTAAAGAACTCCCCCCTGCCAATACTCGTTACCCTTCAGCGCTAACCATTCAGAGCCGGGGCCCTTGACCCATTCATCAACCTCGGCGCCGACGACGAGATCCCTCCAAGCTTTGCGCTCCCCATCCTTCCACCCTTCGGCAATGAAGGAAGCGACAGCCTGGGAAACAGCCTCAGCCTTCGCGCTTTCAGCTTCCTCAGCCGTCTTCTTAGCAGCCTCGGCCGCAACTTTCTCAGCGTCTGGTTTTCCCTCAGCTTTGGCCTCCTCGAGCTTTTGAGCCACACACTCCCTCTCGAGCCGGAGGGTGTCCTTGGCCTCAGCCAGTAGCCTCTTGGCCTCAGCCAGTAGCCTCTTGGCCTCAGCAAGCTCTTCTGCCAGCTTCCTCATGCCCTCATCGGCCTGGCCTTTGGCAATTCTTAGCGCCTCCACCCTCCGGGCTTGCTCGCTAAATCCGAGGGCCGCCTGCAAAGAGATAAGAAACAGGAGGGGTTAGCAGATCTAAAACTTGCGAATGAATAAAACGGCTAAGTGAATGGAAGACTCACCATAGTGCTGTAACTGGCTATCTTGTAGTCA
Source organism: Cuscuta epithymum (assembly GCA_945859915.1). Classification (NCBI taxonomy): domain Eukaryota; kingdom Viridiplantae; phylum Streptophyta; class Magnoliopsida; order Solanales; family Convolvulaceae; genus Cuscuta; species Cuscuta epithymum. The sequence continues at coordinate 232,267 of CAMAPF010000944.1, read as the reverse complement.
AGAACATCGTCCTCGAGGCGAGATAGCACCAGCCTATCCTTCGGTGACATCACCCCCCTCATAAACTCAATGGGGTTGAGGGTGGAGTGCATCACCGCTGTCCCCCTCTGGATGGGGAAGTGGATAACCTCCTTCTCCCGAAGATCGTCGTCAGTATGGGTCGGGGGAGAGCGAGGGGGATCGACCACCGGGGCCTGCTCGTCAAGGATCACAAGGGGGGCCTCCCCTTTCTCAACGGCCCCCTTCTTTTGTCTCTTCTCCGGGGGCGCAGCGCCCTTCCCGGCTCTCTTTTTCTTCTGCCCCTCGGTTGTAGAGCCCCCGGCGTCAGATCTTGCCACATCATTGTCAGCTACAGGCTCTTTCTTCGAAGACCCCTCGCCGTCCGGGGCCTTGATCGCATCGGTTGTCTGGAAAAAATCGTTGACGGGCCTCTGAGAGGAGGGCTTCCCTACTTTCTTCTTCTGCTCCTTCTCGAGCTTATTCCTCAGCATGGTGATGGCCATCAGATCCATGGCAGGCCCTGCAAAATACAAGAGTGTTAGATTCATAACCTAAAAGGAAAAATGCGTTAAGTACAAATACGTTAGGCCCTCGGCAACAACCTCCGGCACTTTGAGGAACCATGTCGATGAGGGGTATCTTTCATCCTTCTCCCCAAAGCGGTGGTAGCGCCTGAAACCCAGCTTGTAAAGTTCATCCGGGAGGGTGGCAGCCTTGATAGTAATGTGCTTGTCCGAACCCTCAGGCTTTGCCGACAACTTCTTCCCGGCTTTCTGGAGGGCGGCGCTCCCCACCTTCAAGTCCCTCCGGAATCGATCTTTAAGAGGCTCCGGGAAGGGGTTCACGGCCATCCGGACGTAGCAGAATTTGTCCTTCCACCCTTTGTGTGAAGACAGAACCTCGGAGAAAAGCCTCCATTCCGGGACCTGTTGTAAGTTGGCGAACCCTTCGGCATGGGTGTGCCCCCCCGGCACAGATTGAAGCACATGAAGAAGAGATCCAGCGTCGGGTCGATCTCCCGGGAATGACAGAGAGAGAGGAAGCCAGAGATGTACGAATGGCTATTGGGGGTGAGTTGACAAGGGGCCAACTTCACGAACCTCAAGTATTCTAGCAGAAAGGGGTGAAAGGGAAAACGGAGGCCCAGTTCTAGAGACAACAAGTGAACCGCAAAGCAGCCCTCGGGAGCTTGGGAGAGTACGTCATCCGATTTCGGTTCTATGACGCGCGCCTGAGGACCGACGAGAAACTGAGCCGTTAGATAGTCTGATGAGAGGGCCCTCGACTTCAGAGACAGGGCGGCGATATTCAAGTAAGAGTAGCCCTCGGGGATGTCGACAGGTTTTCCCACATCAACCGCAGCCTCTTTCTTCTTCTTCGGAGCAGCCTTCATCTTTTTCTTCCTCTTCCCTGGGGCCACGCTGATAGGTTCGGCATCCAGGGCCCGGGAAGTACTGGCTTCGGCGGCACCACGAAGGGGGAGCGCGGCAACTGTCACTTGTTGCCTCTCTTTTTCTTCCTCTTCCTCGGCGACCTGAAGGGCGAGGGCAAGCTCTTCATCCTCAGCAATCTGCTCGAAGTCTTCGGCCTCCGCTTCGGTCCGTAGTTCTTCTTGGACTTCTTCGGCTATCGCGGAATCGTTGCGCGTCGAGGGCTGATCGCTCGATGACTCCACGTCGGATACACTCTCGCTTTGCACCGACGGCTCCCTTGAGATATCTTGAGAGTCGCTTCCGGAAGACATAGTTGTGGATATGATTAACGTTGAGAAGACTTCGCCGGAGGCTCCTAAGGGTTCCCTAACACTAAATCTAAGGGAATAGCAAAAAAACGCTAAGAAAGCGAGTAGCAGGAGGATGCACTAACCTTAAGGGATGATTTCAGTCGACGGCTGAAGTTTCTCTCTCTAGAAATTTTTGCAGAGCTTCGCTGTGATTTAGACACGCACAGGAGAAAATGGTTTGGGGCAAGGGGTATTTATAGGCAACTGGGCCTCGAAATCTGGGCCTCGACTTGAAAGCCCATCATTACGGGCCGCCGGTTAAGCCAATGGATGGCAGCCGCCCGCCTTCAGCCAACGGGGACACGCCACGTCAACTCCCCTTCCAACGGCTATATTACAACGGCTATATCTCGGAAACACCGGAGTACCCTCGAATGATAGCCTCCGGCTATCACTCACCACAGCCTTCTGCCAACGAATTCCGCCAAACGCCTTCGAGCCTGCAGCAGTGTACTCCTTCGGCTTATCAACATTACCACCCCTCCGGAGCTCACCAACGCATCATGACTCCTTCAGCCCGAACTCGCCTTCGGCCTAAAGGAGTGAGGGACTAGGATACACCCCTCGGACATCACACAGAACAAAATTCCCTCAAACGAAAACCTACAATTGACGCATATAGCCTCCGGGCAAACATCAAAATAGAAACCCTCGGGTACATACTTCAATATGCCCTTCGGCTTCCGCAGAGTGTCAAAAATTTTCCCAAGTCACTCGCGGGAATGAAGCAGCCCCCATCACAACACACACAGGCAATACATCTACGCTTCCTTCAGGAAACCCTCGACATGTGAGGGACTGAGGGGAGCCTCCGGCGAACCTGCGAAGGTTATGTATACCCTCCCTCAGAAAACCCTCGACATGTGAGGAACTGAGGGAAGCCTTCGGCAACCAGCAGAAGACAAGTTCTCCAGCAAAGGCACCCAACGAAATGATGAAGCCTCCAGAAGAATCAACACAACTACTCCTTTTCCCTCAAGTACCTTTCGGCAAAAGGAGTGAGGGACTTCTGATGGAGTATATGGCCCAGGAACCCCCGGCCCATAGACTCCTACTTCTCCTACGCAAGTCCATTGAGCCCAGAAAACAACTCGGGCCCAAATACAACGGCCCAAGCCTCAAAGTAGCCCAGAATACACACTGGGGTGCCTTCGGCCTCCTTGTCCGAAGGCCCCAAAACTCACAGGATAGCCTTCTCTGGCATAAGAAGCTACTGGGAGAAAACGGCGAAAAACATGATCCTTCGGCATTATCAAGCCCTCGGTATCAGAGAAGCCTTCGGCTGAACCAAGCCTTCGGTCACACAAGGCCTTCGGCTGCACAGGGGTCCTTGGCCACATGGAGCCCTCGGCTACACAAGAGCCTTCGGCCGAACATGCTCAATCATCGAAGATTCCTTTTGGAGACAGCCAACCACCGCATTTAATGCCACGTCACATCCGCCAGCCGCATTCAATGCGGTGAACGTACCACTGCCGGTGCCACCCGGCTGATGTGACCCCTCGGCAGTCGGATTACTGACACGTGTACTCTAATCGCATTTATTGCTGCTATAAACAGCAGCCCTTATTCTCCTTGTAAGACAGGCTGAGTTCATTTAATAAATCAACTCTCTCTCCTCCTATTTTGCTCTTACTTCTCTCTAGTTATTCCCGCAATAACCCCTCGGATAAGATACCCCCGGGTAGATTGTCCATCACTGTCCATTTGTGATCGCTCAATTCAGGCTATCCGGTCTCGCCCTTGGACAAGGTCACTTACCAGTGCGCTTAACAACTTGGTATCAGATTCAGGGACGATGGGGACCAATGCTACTAACGTTGATTCACTGAAAACCATGATTGAGAGTCTTGACCAACGACAACTCACTGTGGAACAACAACAACTGGACGTACATGCATCTATGGCTAAACTAGCTACCATTCCAACAGCCATGGAGGCTCTCGCATCAACTATTCATAAGATAACCGGTGAAACTTCATCCATTTCTTCCCAATTCGAACGCAGGAGAGAAGCAGACTATTCACGCCGTGATACAGATCACTCCATAATTCCCAGGTTCTCAAAAATTGAATACCCACATTACGATGGAAAAAGTGATCCCCTGTCATGGTTAAAACAATGCGACAGTTTCTTTGTTCAACAATGTACACCCGCTCCAGCTAGGGTGGGTTTGTCGACCTTCATATGATCTGTACCGCACAACTGTGGGCTAATCAGTTGGATACTGTCTCTGTGGACCTAGTTCTTCTGTCAATGTACTAAGTGTTTTGGGCTACCGAGTAGCACGAATCCAGGAGGCGATCTTGCAACAAGCAAGATAGTATGAAAAACTCATTAACAGGGGGAAGTTATAAGAAAGGCATACTTGTAAGAAAGGCATTGTCTCAGTTGGATGTTAACAACGCCTTCTTACATGGGACTCTTCAGGAGGAAGTTTACATGAAGCAACTGCCTGACTTTAATGATGGTTCCGGGTTTGTGTGTCGTCTTCGGAAATCCATTTATGGCCTTAAACAAGCACCTCGGGTGTGGCATCAGGCACTTAGTGGATTTCTTCTCTCACTTGGTTTTTATCAGTCCGTTGGCATCTGATGCCAATCTCTTCATATTTTCCTCCCATCCATCTTATATCTTTGTATTGGTTTATGTGGATGACATTATTGTTACTGGCTCTACACCGGACTTGATACATCAGACTATTGACTCCTTGGCCCACCAGTTCTCTATCAAGGATTTAGGAGCCTTACACTATTTCATGGGCATGCAGGTTACTCCTACACAGGATGGACTCTTTCTTGATCAACATAAATCAGGGTAGTCAAAAGCGCGCGCCTTGTCGCTTAAGCGCACCAGGCGAGGCGCTATAGAGGTGCAGCGCCTTATACTCTTCCAGGCGAGGCTGTCTGACTGAGGCGCAATATAAGCGCAAGAAGCGCAAGAAGCGCAAGAGGCGCAGAAGCGCTAAAAGCGCACGCCTGACTTGCGTGGACCGGTAAAGGGTTCTAAATTTTTTAAAATAAGATTTGGGCCTATTTTAAATAAACCCATATCAATAATAAGATATAGCCCATCCAACTAATAGGGGAAAACAACTTAAATGGTTAAACCTTGTTAAAACCCTTCTTAGTGAATGTATTAAGGAGTCTACTAAACTTAGAAAGTTTTCACCGTAGCATTCTTATTTCCTGTGTTCGACCCACAACCTACACAACATGCACAAGGTAACATTCTCCTCCCATTTTTTCCATCTTCTTTCTGGTCTTTTTAATTTCTTCTTTTCTTATTTTTTATTTTTGCCTTTTGAATGTAAAATCAACATCTTCTTTTTTTATTTTTATCTTATCATTTAAAAGTTTGTATCTTTATCTTTTCTCTTTCTTTTATCTGTTATTTTCTTGTTTTGTTTTATACTTTATCTCCTAACAAGTAATGATTTTCTTCTTTTAGTTATGTTTGTTCCTTTTTCTAACTTGTTTTATACTTTAGAATTATAACTATGGTATATATTTTTAGTATATAGATGGTGCGCCTGACACGAGTCAGGCGAGCGCTTTTTTTGCGCCTTGCGCCTCAGGCGATTTGAGTACTCTAGCGCTTTGATTGCGCCTCACGACTTTGACTACCTTGACATAAATACATTATGGATTTATTAAAGACATTAAAAATGGATGAGGCTGATCCTATGGCTACGCTGTTAGCTCCCTCTGCTTCATTAACTCTTTTTGACAGTTTAGGCTCCTGTGATGTCACTCTCTATCGCCAGGTCCTCGGGTGACTTCAATATTTGAATCTTACTCGACCAGATGCTGCATTTGCTATTTGCTATTAATTTATGCATAAACCTACGGTTAATCGTGGCAGCTTCTCAAACGTCTTTTGCGCTATCTACATGACACTGCCTCTCATGGCCTCTTAATATTAATTAGTCCTACTTTGAATATTAATTAGTCCTCTTAGTATTAATATTAATTAGTCCTACTTTGAATATTCTTCCTTTATTGTAGTTATATTAGAATAGCAATTCAATTTCCAGTTTAGTTTAAGGCAACCCTTAATATGTATATAAGGGGTTCTAAGGTAAATTAATAAACATCTTTTGAGAAATTAACTATGGGATTTTTTGGCTAGATCGGAGATCAGATTAATTCCATTAAAACCTCTTTAGGTTTATTCCTCTCTTCGCACTTGACTAAAATAGATTCAGACACAACTCTGTCCTGTGATCTCTCAATTTAGGCTACCCGCTCTCGCTCTTGGACAAGATCATTTACCCGTGCCCTTAACAACCACTTAGTAATAGTAATGTAATTTAGTAGGTCGACTAAGTCCAATTAACACAATACTGTTATTTCTCTTTTGTGAATCTCTTACAGGATTTAATATTTAATTAACTTCAACGGTCGAATATACTCTAAAACAAGTATACTTTGTTCTGAAGCTTTTAAATGGTGTTCTGAACTGTTCCGAATCATCTGATTAGCAGAAGTAATACAGTACTTGTTTCTCTTGTTTTTCAATTCTATAAAAGCCAAAACTTTCATGATCTGCTTGAACTAATGATACCACTACAAATCTGTATTTGTTTACACATTTACAGATCTCTTACAATAGGTCAAATGCAAGGGAAGTTTCAAATGGTGGTTGTCCGACATACAGGCCATGCTATACAGGTACATATATACACACTTATTTTTCTCCTATTCTATGGGTTTAATGAAATCCAAAATCTATTTTGTACTGAATCTTGCAGGAAGATGCACCTGACGAATTTGCCGACTTGATACTTAATTTTATTTCTCGCAATCGGATAGGCCAGCAGGGAGTTGAGGTTAGTGTGTTGGAAAATCTGTTAACATCTAATATATGAGTGTGTTGTCCATTCTCTCACTATTTAATCAGTTTGCTTGAAAATAAATTGAAAATGATCAAACAAGTCATGCTTATGTTTTTTTTCCAATTGTATTTCAGTGCATAAAGCACACAAGCTAGAGTGCCAAATTTTCCTATTGCAACTTCACCTAGTTTTTTCAAACAGAGAAGAGTTTCTTAGTTTTTTCTAACTTTCAATTGATGTGTGCCTATCTCTAACTACAAAATGTGAACCAAAGTCCATGAAATTAAGTTTTTTGATAACCAAATAAAATGATGGATAAGTATAGAGATTGAGGATGTTTTTTAATTAGACTGAGATTTTCTGGTCTGGTTTGTTTAAATATGGTCTAGTCTGGTCTGGTAGATGTTCAGTCTATGTGTATTTTATAATTTATATGGTTTAAGTGTGGTGGTTTGTTCTGGTCCGAGTATGCTCTGTTCTGGTCTGAGACTGAAATAAGTCCAAGTAAAAACATCCTCACACAAAACAAAGTATTACTACCTCACATTAAACTTAGCCTATACGAAGTATATATTTCTCCATGAAAAATGACTTGTACCTTTAGGTAACTTGTTAAGATCTAGCTAGCACGCTAAGGGAACAATTAAGTTCATAGCACCATGTAGTCTTAGGTAAAGTAAATAAGTTTCATGAGATTATTCATAGAACTATGTAGTCTTAGGTAAAGTAAATAAGTTTCATGAGAACATTTAAATAGAGTACACTTGGATACAAAGTAATTGTTGAAGAATAGAAAGCTAATTGAGTAACATCCTAGATAATTTTTTTGTGTAGTATTCTAAAAATATGTATTACTTGGTAAAGACGTAAAGTACGTTATCTACACTAGTACACTGCAATGTATACTAAATAACTTTGACTTTATACACCCCTTCAAGTTGGTGCGTATATATCATACATATTCAACTTCTTTACAAGAAATTCAAATGCTGGTTTAAAGAGCCCCTTTTGATAGGACAATTGCTATCTTTTCTTTGGATGCAACAAATGGTTTGCAGATTATTCCAGAATTGAGTTTTTCCTTTACGAAGTGTCAATTTACCTTAATATGTTTGGTTATGTCATGTTAAATTGGACTTTTGCAATGACGATGCAGCTTTATTGTCACAGAACAGCTTCATTGGAAGCTCAAATTTCAACTTATGATATGAGAATGTGATTGGAACCAATTTGGAAACGGAAAAACAAACGTAGATTGATACGAAAGTTTGAAACGGAAAATACAATTGTCCTCAAGGTGGGGGAGTAAGAAACAATCATGCCATTCAACTTCATCCTCACACCCCTTCCTCCCCGATACTTGAGCTCGGATATATGAAATGGCAAAACCTTCCCATTTGGATTGAAAGCTTCAACAATTAGACAATCACACTGATTGGTGTTGGTAGTAGCTTGCTCAAGGTTGTTTGCAGGAGAAGATGATGGATATGCATAACTTTCATTCTGTTCTTGATACCCTTAGTCATCATCTTATTTGATTCCTTATAGCAGCCGTTCTTTATCTGCTGGTTGCGAAAGTCTTTTACTATTTCCCCCCTCATATTTGGTTCCTACCATTTTGCAAGGTAAGAAAAAATATCCACCTCTATTTCCTGAACAGCTTATAGAAGTGGAGCTAATAGTATCCAAATTGACTACTTTTTAGTACAGATGACTTGGAGAACTAGCTGCACTGATTGTAAGGTTATCCTAGGTGAGAGTGTTGTCACTCATCATAATATGCTTGTCTTGAATTGACTTCGTAAGTTCATCCATGGCCCTAACAAATAAGAAAGGACTCGAAGCCGATCCTTGGTGCACTCCGATGGTAATATGGAACTCTGCAGTCCTTCCTACACCAGTACGGACACTTGTAGTACAAGCCCGTGATGATATTAAATACTTAAGTATATTAAGTGCATACATGATGATTCTAATATATTTAAGTGATATGCCTTTTATAGTTAAGGCCCAATAAAGGACTTCTGGAGGTACCCTATCATATGCCTTTTCTAAGTCAATGAACATCAAATGCAGATCCTTTTTAGTGTCTTTATACTTTTCCACAACTTGTCTAAGAACGTGAATGACCTCTGTTGTTGAGCGTCCAGAAATAAAACCAAATTGATTCTCCGAAATTTTCGCACTTTCCCGAAGTCTTTGTTCAACCACTCGCTCCTGAAGTTTCATGGTGTGAATCATAAGCTTAATCCCTCGATAGTTGACACATTCTTGTACATCACCCTTATTTTTAAATAGGGAATGAGAGTACTCTTCCGCCAACTTTCTGGCATTTTGTTGTTTCTCTAGATCATACTGAAGAAATGTGTTAGCCACTCGATGCCTTTCTCTCCCAAACTTCTCCAAGCCTCGATCGGTATGCCATATGGGCCCTCTGCTTTCTCCCGCCCCATCTTTCTCATAGCCTCTTTAACTTTTGTTGTTTGGATCCTTCTCCCTGGATTTACCACACTCTGGTATAGTTAGATCATCGATACCTTGCACTTTATTCCCGTTGAATAAGATATCAAAGTATGATTTCCACCTTTCTTTTATTTCTCGTCCTCCATTAATACCCTTTGATCGACATCATTCACACACTTAAGTTCTACGGTCACGAAGGTGAGCAAGTCTGTAAATATCTTTTCCTCCTTCCTTAGAGTCCAATTTCACATACAATTCCTTGTTCACTTTTCCTCTTGTTTTCTTGACAGTTTTCTTTGTTTTTCTTCTAGCCTCCTTGTACTCCTCTATTTTCCCATCGCTCCAACTTTTACACAATTTGTTACAACATTCCCTTTGGTACTTATTGCTTATTTCCCATCATCATTTCACCAAGATGTGTCCCTTTTTGGTGGCAGACATCTTTTAGATTCTCCGAGTATCTCCTTAGCCACTTTGTTAATGGTGGACTCCATTGATAACCACACATCATCCACATGTGCGTCATTATCATTAGACTATACATCTTCCTCCAACATTATGTGTGCAAAACTTTGTTGTAAATCCCCCTCGAGCCTCCACCACTTGATCTTTCGCTTTCCTTGTACCTTGATCCTTCTTTCTTTTTTACCTTGAAAAATCTAGCACACGCATCCCATGCTGAGTGACAATACTCTCACCTGGGATAACCTTACAATCAGTGTAGCTAGTTCTTCAAGTCGTTCGTACTAAAAAGTAATCAATTTGGGAACTATTAGCTCCGCTTCTATAGGTCACAAGTGAGAGTCCCTTTTCTTGAACAAGTGTTCATCACAACTAACTCATATGTCGAGACAAAATCCAGAATGTTCTTCCCCGCTTCATTTGTAGTGCTGAAACCATGTCCGCCAAAGATACTCTCAAAACTATCACGACTTGGGCCCACATACCCGTTGATGTCACCTCCTATGACTAGCTCCTCTCACCTTGACACTTGTCGCACCACTTCCTCAAGATCCTCCCAAAATTGTTGTGCATCCAATCCCACTTGTGGTGCATAACCACTTATCACGGACACGATCTCTTCTCCTGTTATCGCGATGCGGTCGTTCTTCCTAAAGACATCATAATACCTGCTCCATTTCTTTTCCTCGCTCTCCGAATACCACAACTTAAAACCTCCGGGATTTATCTCACGTGCCCTTTCTCCAACCCACTTAGTTTCTTGCATGCACATTATGCTTATATTCCTCCTCTTCATAACCTCAGCTATCTCATATGATCTTTCCGTAAGAGAGCCAACATTCCACGTCCCAAAACACAATCTACCATCCTGACTTCTCTTCTTCACACCACATCGACCTCCACCATGCCCTTGCATATTTGACGCCATCCCAGGGCATTGGAATGGTACGTCACTTTCGGGCGACGCCCTAGCAATCTTAGCATTCTTATCACCACACTCAGACCTATGATACCTTCTCCTTTATCCTGGCTTGGGACAAGCATGATACCAAAAAAATGATCTCATGACGAAGTTGACTGAAAAACAGAATATGTTAAAAACACTTCACATTCATAGTGATAAACCATGAATGTTAGGATTATTTCCGTTGTAACAAAAAAAAGTGATAAACCATTTTTTGATGTAGGAATAGTTAGGATTAAAACATTTAAACTCCTGATTTGATGCAAGTCCTTGAAATATACACTTGATATTTTTATTTTGCTTAGTGGTGGCTAAAGTTAATGGTTCGATTCTGCCTGAAAAAATACAGACTTGATATCCTTATGATCTAATTTGCTAGTTTTTTGAATGTTTATTTTACCAAGACAGTTCAACTGAATATTCAATAGCCGCCGTGACAACTATTGCCAGAAGGCTATTTAAATGGAATACATCAAGATACAAACTAATAGCAAAAGACTAGAGAATTAATTATTAAAGAATAGGAAACTAATTAACTTACTTCCTGTACATTATCTACACTAAAAAATATAGGAGTATTAAACAACTTTGGCCGTTCAAGTTTCAACACAAATGGCCGGCTATGCTTGTCATTGAACTGTTTTTGACAAATGTTTTGATATTATGCAGATACCAGGCATTCGAAGCTGGTCGAGAAAGCAAAACCTTGAAATCTGAAATCATATACATAAACAGGATTACAGTCGCTTCTTGAAGTACGATATAGTTTGCTCAGGATAACATTCCATTATTTGGAAGCTCTGAAGATCCCATATACGTTTTTGTAAATTGGAACATCTCCACTTCTAGCAATCCTTTTCACGGTTATAAGTGAACGAGTTAATTACCTAAGTAGGAGTTCAAAAAGTTCTCATAGGAGTTCAATGTTTAATTTGAGTAAAAGGTACTTCCCCGTTCTTAAATAAATGAAACATTTTTTTCCAGACAATTTTAAATTAATTACAACATATCTCTTTTAAGAAATAATACATTTGACCCAAATAACTTTGCCATTTCATAAAATTTGAGTCATGATTTTGATTAGTACAATATTATGGAAGTTATTAATTTATGATTTTATGACAATGTACTTTTAAGTTTTAACAAAAAACATTCTAATATAATTTTTATTTTATGAATAATTTCCAAAAAAAATATAGTGAATCAGTTTTGAAAGTGGCAAAGTTTTTTGGGACGGAAGTAGTAAGTAATAACCAAATTGACTTGTATACCCTCAATTATTCAAGACCTTGTGACTATTTGTATGTTTCATCTTTTTAATTAATGACAATTAATTTTTTCCATCTCAATTCTGTTGATTCCTCAATGAGAATTGTGAGTAGTTTTAATTAGAGATTTGAGATTGATTAAGAGGTTAATCATGATCTAGGGTTAATGTCTTGATGAATTAATTGCACGATCTTTAATTTGAGATTGTGTTTGAATAATTTAATTGATATCTTGTGTAACCTGGAAGGCTGGAATAGATGCCATTAAGCTTAGGGATTTCATTAAGAGTGTTTATGTCATGAAATCCTTTTTTTTGTCCAACTAAACCTTATGTAAAACTGCACTCCTATTCGCAGGGGAGGAGCCAAGGGGGTTAGAGTGGTTAGCCGACCCCGCTTTAAGTTTAAGAACGTAGAGCTCTGAGATACCTTGGATTTGATATATTATGGGTCCCGTAACTCATTACGAGTAAAAAGTTACTACTTCTGGATTGTATTCTTAAATTTAAAAATAAAACACCTTATTCAGTCATTAGTTGTGCGAAAATTCTGATACATTACATATATATCAATACATTAACCGAAAAATGCTCATTAAACTACCATTTATCTCAGCTACATATGAAACATTTAACTCAAATATTGTATAATAATTATCCATCATTTTGATACTGTATATTATTAAATGCCGACCCCCTCACACATTTTTCTGGCTCCGCCCCTGCCTATTCGTGCCTAATCGATGCATTTTAGTCCTATATGGGTAATTTTATCTTTCTTTTGTGATTTTGATATGGAAAGTTCCCGAAATAGGACTAAAACAGTTTGAAAATTCCAAAATAGGACTGTCATGTTTTTTATTCCCAGAATAAGAGTAATTATTGTCAAGTTTGGAAAATACTACCATGTTTGAAGTCTGGTACTGCCAAAACATGACAGTAATTAGTCCTATTTTGGGAATAAAAACATGGCAATCCTATTTTGGAATTTTCAAACCTTTTTAGTTCTATTTCGGGTATTATCTCATTTCGATATCATGAATCGATTCATATTAGCTTGAATGCTGTTAAGACTTGAATGTTGTTATTGTTGTTGTTGGATGTATTATGTAAATTAGTTTACATGAACCATATAACTATTATTGAAGAAACATGAATTCTTAAAAGTATGGAGTAGTATTTAATTTAAAAACATGCATATATGACAAATAGTTATTGGATGAATGGACGATCACAAATGAAATATGATTATTTAGGGAAAGTTCCCGAAATAGGACTAAAACAGTTTGAAAATTCTAAAATAGAACTGTCATGTTTTTTATTTCCAAAATAGGAGTAATTACTGTCAAGTTTGGAAAATACTGCCATGTTTGAAGTCTGGTATTACCAAAACATGATAGTAATTAGTCCTATTTTAGGAATAAAAATATGACAGTCCTATTTTGGAATTTTCAGACTTTTTTAGTCCTATTAATAGGGTAATATCTCGATTATTTACTCATTAATATTTACGGCATATCAATATCTACAGTGTCCCTTTTATTGACCATAGACTTGCTCGTAATCCATCATATATAGTCAGTGGCGGACCCAGAGATTTGTGAGAGCGGGGGCATACTAGGCACCAAAGTTAGTCTATAATAAAAACTCCAAATGTAATAAAGATGGTAAAAAAATATATATTAAATTATACTCCCTCCGTCTCAGAAAATTCTTCCCACTTTGACTTGGCAAGGAGATTAAGAAAGTGGAATAAAGTGGAAATGTATGATTGTAGTTGTGTAAGAAAAATGTGAAATGAATGTGAACCACACAAATTGTCCAAAAATGGTAAGTGAGAAGAATTTTTTGGGACGACCCAAAAAGAAAAGTGGGAAGAATTTTATGGGACGGATGGAGTACAAAATAGTTAAATTACATATTAAATAGTTCACTGCTGCAACTTTGGTAAATCGAGCCTACGAGTTTTCATATTCTGAAAATGTTGCATAATAGTTTCATTATCGATGCTTCTAAACACATCTCTCTCGATGTAACACACCAAGCAATCTGTAAGATAGTCATCTCCTATCTTATTGCGAAGTTCTGTCTTGCTAATATTCATCGCAGAGAAGGCTTTTTCAACGGTGGTCGTTGCAACTGGTAACACGGTAACACTAAAGGCAACTCAATCAAACGATATCACAAGTGAAAAGAATTGTGAACTTTAAGCTCAACCATCTTCTTACAAACTTCACCAATAGTTTTTGTACGGCAGAAAATAACTCATTTGTTCTCATTTCATATATCCACACCTGGAGTTGCTCTTTCAGCTCCATTCGATCAATAAATGAAAAATCACATGAATATAACTCTGCAAGGTTCAGTAGCTTTGACTCACAGAAATTGGAGAAGTTCGGCTTTTATCATTCTAGTCTTCCAAATGTTAGTGGGTTTTTAGACTTTTAATACTCCGTACTTTTAGTTGCCCGCACATTGGCTACTTTTTTGCATTTTAACTTTTTTTGTTACTTTTTGTTTTCAATTTTTAGTTATTTTTTTTATTTTTTTGATAATTCTATATATTTTATTTTAATTCAGCTAAAATTTAAATATTTTGTATTAATTATTTATTTATATAAATGTAACATTTTAGTATCTTAATTATCAAATACTGATATGAAGTTGGGGCACCCGTTTTTATCCTAAGTACTACTACTGAAATTCCGGGCTCAAAGCGAGGGCACGTACCCCACCTAGCCCCCCTAGGTCCTCCACTGTATATAGTTGAAGTCCATTCTCAAAAAATACTACATGATGAAAGGATAAAAAACAAACGAAGCACGAACCAAAAATTAAGCGAAACTAATACGTCTTCTACCCCGGAAGCAGATTCCCATGTAACAGGCTAACAGGGCATGCTTGAGAAAAATGTGAGATCGGTGGGCATACTAAAACCAGAAAATTTGTAGGATGAAAGGAAACAAAGTTGAAAGACTTCTTGATCAATATGGAACGGGTGAGGACATTTTCCCAACTTGATCCAAAACATCAAGCACTTCAGCCCTACTCCTCACGATCCTGTGAAACACCTCTCTAACCTGCTGTTGCAATGGAACAAGCCCCTCCTCCATTCTCCGGCAGATATCAGCCAGCTCCGCCACCTGCACCGCCACGTCCTCTACCTTCTCATCCTCCAATGGGAACTGAAACGACTCCGCGAACTCCACCAGTGACTGCGCCACCTTCTCCATCCTCTGCACCTCCTCCAACAATCCGGACGTGCCTTTCTTTTCCTTTTTCTTCCACTCCTCCGCTATCTTTTCGTGAAGCCCGATTAAGGCTTGGCTCCACGTCATCTGTCTCGGGAGAGGAAAATGGGCTGATAGCCCGTTCCTCTCCTGACACGGAATCGCGGCCACCAAAGCCCACATCACAAAGAGCAACACTGTGCTCATGATGTAGACGGGCAGCGCGGTGGTCTCCCCACCGCGCGGCGCTGCGAGATTGGATGACATGGCTTGTATCTGCTTCGCCGCGGACCAAGACTTGGCCACGGACCACGACAACAACCTGAAACTCCCGTCGGTTTTGTCCTTGCTGCTGGCTGCAGTGCCGCTGCTCCTGCGACCGAACGACCAGCTCCTCTCCGACAGCTTCCCGTGATTGTTACTATTATTCTCCCTGTCGTCGAGCGCCATCGACGTGAGCAAGGTATTCAAGGCCTTTTTGGCGCGCCTCACCTGCCCATCCCCTAACGGCTTCTGCTCAAGAGAGGTGACCGCGATTTGCGCGAGCTTCTGCCAATGCCTGAGAAGCTCAACGCCGTGGCTGACGGCGTTGCAGATGTCGAGGGCCTTGACGGAGCGGTCAAGGAGATCGGGGATGAGGCGATCGAGCGGGGGCTTGGAGAACTGCGATGGGTCGCGCCCGATGAGGATCACGGCTTTAAACTCGGCTTCGCAGAGGACGAACGCGTCTAAAAGCTTCCTGAACCAGGAGACGGAGAGGAGAGGCGCGTAGTCAGGTGGGGCATGGGAGTCCGTGGCGGGGTCGGGGGCGTCGGAGGGTTGTCTGGTGGCGGGAAGGAGTTCGGAGAAGCGGTCGGCGACGTGTTTCTGGAAGAACTCGAGGTCCTCGAGCTCTTGGTCATGGGGGTTATTGCTGCTTTCCATGGAAGACACCTGGTTGCGACGGATGCTTATGCGGTTCAGGAAAGACCCTTGATCCGTCATGTTTATTTGATCTTATGTTCGTTTCTTCCTTTAATTACTATACACTTTTACAACTCTTATATCTAGCTAGATTGATGATTCAAGAGAGACCCATATATCGATTTGATTTTTCCCCAATGCTGGGAGCGGGTAGAAGAATGAAATACTTTGTAGGAAGTAAATGGGATCGAAAGGATTTACGAAATGAAATAACCTTAATATAGGTTCGGAGGATGTCGTGGGTGGTTAAAATAAATCGGTTTAAGGCTGTCGGAAATCAAATAAAGAAAAACTAGACATGAAGAACAGGATGAACGTATGTTTCTCCTTGTTTTGCCTTTTGTCCACTCCTTAACGATAGATGCGCATAAGCATCTCTTATGGGATGGCAACGGGTGGATCGGGGACGGTTTTACGTATAACCGTACCCGTCCCGTTAAATAATTTCCTGCCCCGTAACCGCCCCATTATCTAACGGGTAATTTTTACTCAAACCATAACCGCTCCAACGGATAACGGGTAAAATTTCGCGTAATCGCGGGTAGAACTGAGCAAAACCCGATCCGACCCGAAAAATCCGATATTTTTTCGGATATTATCCGAACCGAAGTGGATATCTGACCCGAAAAACCCGAAACCGAAAATCCGATTAGGATTGGGCCCGGACCGGGTGTTGGGTAGGGTTTGTGAAATCCCAACCCGACCCGCCCGAATATCCGAAATATATGTTAGTGTGTATTTTGAATATTTTAAATTAATACTTGTGTTCAATTATTTGTGCAATTATTTATACAATTTGTTTTAAATTATTTGTGTAAATTGAATGTGTAGTGCACTAGTGTGTGTAATTTTTGTCAAAGTGGCATTCCAACACTTTAATTATCCAATTATAATGTGTTTTAATATAACCGAAATATCCAAAATATATTAAATTATGTAGTGTGTACTTTGAATATGTTAAATTAATATTTGTGTTCAATTATTTGTGTAATTATTTGTGCAATTTGTGTTAAATTATTTGTGCAATTTGGAAGTTTAGTGCACTAGTGTGTACATTTTTTTGTCAAAGTGGAATTTAAACACTTTAATTATCCAATTATATTTTTTTAATATAACCGAAATATCCGAAATCTGACCCGATATCCGATAATATCCGACTTAAAAATATCCGAAATACCCGATTTAAAATATCAAAGGGTCGGGCCTAGTATTTAAATTAAAAAACCCGAACGGGTTTAGGGTTTGCAGACCCGACCCGACCGAAACCGACCCGTGCACACTGCACAGCCCTAACCGCGGGTAACCACTTTATTAAATGAATCATTAAAATTTTAATATAAAAATAATACGGAGTATTTTAAAAGGCGAAAAACGGCATTGCCTAGACGACTCTAAACTTCAGATGCCACTTTAAAGATTCATATATCTACAAAACGAGTAAGAAAGCAACTTAAATTAATTTGAACCTAAAAATAGTTGATCTAAAAAATAATTAATCACGAAAAAATATGATAATGGTCAAACAATACTATTAAAATATATTAAGAACTTTCATTCATACATTATAATTAGTACATCTATAATCTATATATACATAATAGAAAGAGAAAATTCTCATATTTTAATAGTTGTGAGACAAATAGTAGATAAAATGTAATAACAATATAACTAAAAATAAACGGGGCGTGTATGGGGCGGGTAATGGGGCGGGGATGTATAAAACCGTAACCGCCCCATTACCCGTAAAAACAAAACGGGTACTCCCCACCCCATACCCATTACCCGATCAATGCTGTTTTCCCCGTTGGAGAGACTCGAACTATAACTACCAGAGGATGATGAGAAGCGCGTTTTTTTTGGTTATGAAAAAAAAAGCATGACATCCCATCCCTGAGGGCCCCCCAACACCAACCGGACGGCACGATGGGAAGATGTAAATTGGACTATAATCACAATCTGACAGATAGAGAGTGGGGCTCTGTCCCCGGTACTTGCAGAAGCCCTATGCATTTTTCAGCATAGTAACCCCTCATCGCAGTTGCCGGGATTCGAACCCGAGATCTAACCCTTGTGGCACTCCCTCGCTACCAGTTGAGCTACGCCCACAGTTAAAACTAAGGTATGGGTAAACTTTTTATAGTGACTAGCTCCACCGCTTTCGCGGCCCCTTACCCCAGAAACCCAACTTTGGCTTGGCCCTACGAGTTAGTATACACCGCTTGGCCCTACCACTTGAAGGTTTTTTTTAGGGGAGCATAGTATCACTGGTGCTAGTGGGACTCGAACACGAGACCTCTCCTATGCACGGTAACCTCACAACCAGCTAGGCTGGAAGTGATGATTAAAACTAAGGTATGAGTAAACTTTTTATAGTGACTAGCTCCACCGCTTTCACGACCCCTTACCCCAGAATCCCAACTTTAGCTTGGCCCTACGGGTTAGTATACACCGCTTGGCCCTACCACCTGAAGGGTTTTTTGGGGGAGCATAGTTCCACTAGTGCTAGTGGGACTCGAACACGAGACCTCTCGTATGCAGGAGTAACCTCACAACTAGCTAACCACTATTTTTGGTTATGGGAAATCGTGATACGGCGCCTTATTAATTGAGGGTATAATGGGCAGTTCACAACTCTTTTGGTCCTACAAAATTTTATCTTCCGGGTTGATCCCATTTTAAAGGCCTTTTTATTTCAATATTACTAAAAATAAGATAAAAGATAAAAAAGTGATATGTTTTCAAAAATCAAAAAATGTGACCAACATCATACTTAACCCTGCAGCGTAAAGTGACTCCGGGCAAAGTGACTTCGGCCAAAGTGACCCCACCGACCACAGTGACTGCCCCACCGACCACAGTGACTGCCCGCCGCCACAGTGACTCAGGTCAAAGTGACTCCGCCGCCACAATGACTCCGACTATAATGGCTGCTCGCCTACCAGCCACCCTGAGTGCCCGCCTACCGACCACAGTGACTACCCACCCGCCGACCAAAGTGACTTTGGTCACTATACCTTGCTGCCCACCGGCCACAGTTACTCAGCCACAGTGACACCACCGCCACCTCCGGCCACTTCCACCGCCACTGCCACCGCCACCTCCGATCCCACCCCCCAGCCCCCAACCACCTCCCCATATTGCCCACCACCTCGCCGGCACCGCCATCCCGCTGCCACCACCGTCTGCCCATAGACCACACATTACCCCTGCCCATCCCCATGCCCCACCAGCACCCCAAACCCAACCCCAACCCCCTGCCCTGTTCCAAGCTACCAATCGGCCAGCCAAACTACCATGTGAGCCCATCAACGCCGTTCAACACGACCAGCCTCCACCATTCAGCCCCAATCCCCAATCGTCGCTCCCCCAACCCTAGCCTCCAACCTCCAGTGCACCACTGCTGTCATAAATTTAGCCGCCGCTCAACCACCAGCCAACACACCCAGATTCAAACCCTAATTTTGGGCCGCTGCCGCCGCCGTTTGCTAGCAATTGCCACCGCCGGAGTGTGACCAGACTCTGTAACTTGGCCGCGACGACTTCCAACTCAGATCTGGAAGCAGGCGGAGATCTGGAGGACGACATAGGAGGCAACGTCGGATGCCGGCATAGGCAGTGGTGGCGACTGCGAAGGTGGAGCGAATACGATCTAGAGGCAGTGGCGGAGTCTGCGAAGCTGGAGCCGATACAACCTGGAGGCAGTGGCGGTACGATGCGATGGCCGACTGCAAAGATGAAGAGAAGGAAGATCGATTTCCTTCCGTCCATGGCAGCTCTGGCGTTTGATGTGCGTCTGATGAAGAAAGTGAAGGCGTGCGTCGAATGAAGAAAGGTAAGCCGGGTCACTTTTCTGGAAAAAATGAAAGGAGTCATAAATTTAGAAATCAAAAGCCCATTAGTAATAACCAGGCCATTTTGAGAAAGTTAATTAGTCCCATTTTGAGAAAAATTCTATAATCCATAATAACTCCTTCAATTATCGATATCTGCTTATCTTGATGATATGTGGCGTGGAGGATTCCGCCGCTCACTCCTTCATTATCCAGTCACTTGTGTTTCTCAGAACCTCTATCCCTTCAAAGAAGTCCATTACCAAAAGAAATGGCCACTGTCGCGCCAAAACTCGCCATAGGCATTCTACCTAACCGCGATCGCCTATACTGCCGTAAACCATCGTCCCTGTCCCATCCGCTCACCAACACCGATCTACAAGCCCCAGGCTATACAATCTCCACCAATACTGTTTCTGGGATCACACATGACCGGAGAAGGTTCATTTGCCGGGCCGCAGAGATTTCGGTGGCGGAAGGGCCGTCGGCATCGGAGGGCGGAGGGGAAAGTGAAGGGGGAACGAACAACTGGGTGCCGGTTGTGCCCCTGGCCGCACTGCCGAAAGGAGAGCGGCGCGTGATCTCTCAAGACGGGGAGACTATACTGCTGCTTTGGTATAAAGATGGCGTCTTTGCCATTGAGAACCGATCCCCTGCAGAAGGCGCTTACAGTGAAGGCCTTCTCAACGCCAAGCTTACTCAGGTATTCCCATTTTATTGGTATTTCCTGAACGAATGGAATAGATTTTCATTGGGTTTTCTTTCATCCTTGTTGTTACTAAAATTATAGTCAATTTTCGTAATATTCATTCAGTTCAAGAAATAGATTCTCCATAGTTTTGAATCGATGCAGGGGTGAGGTGTATACAAAATTAAGATTCTAAACTGTATTTTTAAAAGAAAAATTATTCAAAAACCCAATGTTTTTGGCTCAGAATATTATTGGGTAACTTAATTATGATTGCTTCAAGACTTTTGCTCTTTCCTGGATTATTTAATGGGATAACCGGACCATACCTATATAACTCTATAAGCAGGACATGGTCGATATGTTTGGTGTGGTTTGGTTTGATAGACATATATGATAATATGATGAAAGTGAATTTATTTTACCATTAGTCCGATTGCATCACTCATTGTGATGGTTAAGTGATAAAATATTTAGTGCAAAAATCTGTTCACATTATGTTATACTCTATTTAAGTTTAAGACTTTAAGGTACAAAGTTCTACCCAATGTGAATAAAGCTTTGGTATGGAGTAGTAGTATTATTATTCCTCATGCAACGTACTCTGGTGTGTGTTATTGCATCATTCTACTACAACATTCCATTTCAGAGACTCCAATCCTGTGCAGGATGGTTGCATTGTTTGCCCGACAACTGACAGCACGTTCAACTTGCGTACCGGAGAAATAAAAGAATGGTACCCTAAAAACCCGGTGTTGAGATTTCTGTCACCTGCATTGCGAAAACTGCTTGTGTATCCTGTCAAGATAGACAGTGAAAATATATACATCAGCACAAGACGAGTAAAAACCGACGCTACTGCCGAGATTGTATTCAGTGGAAAGGCTCAACCCGGTGTTACATCTACTGATGTCAATGTGGAAGAGGTAACAAAAGCCGTTAGGTAGTTTGTTCTTTTTTGGCGAGCAGTCTGGTGTTTATAGCAAAAGTGAATTTCTTCAATGTAACAGCTGGGTCGCATTATAATGATAAAAATTGCTCAAAGAACTATAACTGGAAAGATTGGAGATTAGACTCTTACCTTGATTTTTTGTTCTGATCCCTTTTTATTTAATTTTTAAAAATAGGTAGTCTATATTTATAAATTTCATCACACTTGGCCACTTGAGTACAAATGCAGGACCTGTTCATTTGGACTTAACTTTTATGTCCTAGCTGAACTGGTTCTTTCGATTTAGGTCTAGGTTGAAATAAGTCCAAATGATCATAGCCAATTATATTTACAAAACGAGCTCTGAATCATCCTTGCCTATATGCACCTAATGCATGTCGTTTTAGGTGAGGATGGTGATTGATGAGGGTCAAGAGGCATTTGGATTCTCCAGAAAGAATGAGTTCATAAACGGAAAAGCTGCTGCGATTGGCTTTCTGCTGCTGCTAGATTTTGAACTTCTTACTGGCAAAGGTCTTCTTGAAGGAACAGGAGTATTGGACTTCATTTATTCATTCACCAATTTTCTAAAATGAATTCCCATGTAGTTTAGGGACACTATCTCATCTCACACAGGCAGCATATCTTGTGGGAAGTAATGTAATCTAACTTCCAATCTCATCGGAAACAGAAAATGGGGAGAGATTGTGATATTCATGCCATCACTTTTCAACTACAGATGATAGCAAATACATTTATCTGTGTTGTATAGAGCATGTTTTAATATGTGTACCGATGAACACGTGTAAAAGGATCCAAGTGAAGTTGAAAGAATGTTTCTCAAAATATTTCTACGGAGTATTGCATTTTCTTTGTTATACCGTAATTGTTGGATTTGTTGAACATGTAAACTATATTCCCCCAAAAAAGCTTCATACTTATACTCTTCACTCCTTAGAGGGAAAATAAATGATAGTGTGGTGGATGTCATTTGCCCAAAATTTAAATTTATGAATGGTGTTCCCGTTTTAGAAGACCCAATGCACCAGTAACATTTTCCACATTTTGCCGTGTGTACAATGAAACCAAGTCAAGGGAAAATAACACCAGGAAAGTAACAGACTCTGTATTTACTCTGTATTTATTATTAACCTGCCATAAGGGTCCAAAGCACGGATGATAAGGGCATGTGTTTCACAAATCACAAAGGGAAAATAACACCAGGAAAGTAACAGACTCGGAACACATTATACATGGACGGGATTTACTAAGGTCTCATTCCATTTTGAGCGGGTGGTGGTGGACAGGTTCGGATCCTGCATTGAGCCTCCCTGGAGAATGTGATTCAACTTTTGACGATCCTGTCGCAACAGGCCTCCCAGTCCCAATGAAAGAAGTCCTTGCACCCAGGTTGTCAAGAAGTAGACGGAATGCCCAGTTGAGGACCTTAGGAGAAAACACCCTGTAGAGCAGGAACGTGTCCTCATACCATCTGGGGTACTTCACATATGCATCCCCACGGCATGCCCCGGCCACTATCATCTTCGCAAACTCCTCCACTGCTGCACTTGCATGTACCTTCATTTACCACAATTGTAACCAAATGGAATAAGCTTAATAGCAATTCAAACTTCTTAGACATAGCTAGATGCATCAAATACTTACTTCCCTTTCTTCTCTCCATTGCATCTCTGCACCTTCATCCACCATGATTTTCCCCCTCATCATCTCAGTTCCGATCCATCCATGTGTTGCGACTGTGATCCCAATGCTATCTTCCACCTCCAGCCTCAATGTCTCATAGAAATTTACAAGTGCGGCTTTTGCTGCCTATTTCAGTTACAAAATTGTAGGGTATCGATTTTGAGTGGATGGGACTAACTTCCTACCTAATTAGGATGTGCTTGTACTAACTAAAAAATAATAGAAAAAAGAGGATAATGTAGTCTCACAGAGTATACGCTCATTCTTGGTAAAGGCATCCAGTTTTCGACTGATGCGTTCACTATGATCCGTCCTCCGTGTTGGCGGAGATATGGAAGGGCTACATATGTTGGATACACATTTCCCCAGAAGTTTATGTCCTGGCCGGAAATGTAGAGATCTATTGTTATGAAACATTAAATAGAATGTAATGCAAGTTAATAAGCATGCTTACAATCCTATGGTTCTGCAAAGAGTGTATATTACAGCATAGTGTTAATGTGTTATCCATCTCAACTTATGGATCATGAAGGTGAGATTGACACACATTAAAAAGGTGAGAGTTTGTGTTTCGTGTACAATTTGTAAAATATAATAAATTTGAACAATATAAATACTACTCCGTACTAAGAATGTTTTTACTTGGAGTTATTTCAATACACTGACATTTACCAAACCAAACCAGAAAAACATCCTAAATACGTAGTATGAGATAGACAAAATAGGACGAACGTTAAAGAAAGATAGGACAAAGTATTGACCATGGAGGGAGTTTTATTTATATCAATCACATACCATTTGAATGGGAAACACAGAAGTGTCCATGGCTTCCTCAAAGTAGCATGTATGTCCTAGGCTTGTTGAATTTACGAGATGATCCACTGAAAAGGGAAACCAACTTGATAGTTTTCATGATTACCAATTTTTTTTATGAAATTAAAGGAGAAATAACTATGGTTATTTGCTTAATTGTGTGGCTCAATTAGAGAACAAATTGCATAGTAGATGAAAGGCAAACGAAACCGTTAGAGCGAGTATGCGACCTCGGCCATAGAAGTTGACAGTGTCAGTGATGAATCTCCTGCAGTCTTCTTCCTTGACAACATCTGCGGCTGTGACCAAAACATTCTTGGCACCCAGCAGTCTAGCATTCTCACTTATCCCCCACAGCCTGTTCTCTCTCCGTGCTACTAACACCAGATTGGCTCCCCTTTTTGCATACTCATATGCAATGTGCTGCCATTAAATATAAAACATATACTCCGTACTAAAGTGTGACTTAATTCACATATTATATATATATATATATATGTTCAGGTGAGAAATGCATCTAATGTGAGAAATGAGAATGAATCTCAGCCATTGGATTTACGAAGTTGCACTAAAATTGGTCAACTTTGGCATAAACCGATTCCAAAAAAACTCTCTTTTTTCCTTTGGAGGATTTCTAACAATCTAATCATTTGCTCTGAAACTCTTATCAAATTCGGCTATGCCGGTCCTTTTAAATGCCCCCACTGTGATCATGATGACAACATTGATCACTGTTTTCTGCAATGCAGTTATCATAAGCCTATTTGGGAGCACTTCCAAATTAAAAGAGACAAGCTTATTGGTACAATTACAAGCAATATCCTAAATTGGACAAAGCACAAAAATTTCCTGCTTTATTGTATCATTCTTTGGAATATTTGGAAGGTGAGGAATGCCAGGTTGATTGAGAATATTATTATTAATGAGTCTGAGGCCATTTCCAACATCCGTAGAGACCTCATGGACTACACTCCTAGTTCTAAGATCTCCAAAAACCCAATCCCTAAGCCTCGTTTGATGACCTGGATTCCGCCTAATACCAATGACCTTACGTTGAACCTAGCCCTTACTTCGTCCTTCTTACATCACCAAATTGGTTTTCTTGTTCGTAATCACAATGGGGAGATGATTACTCATGCTTTTAATAGTCTCTTTAACTCCTCTTATCATTTGGCGTATTTTGATGTTATTCTCTTCGCATTAAATCATTGCAGGAATCTGGACATTCGAATTAATACTCTTGAGATAGATAATTGCAAGATTGCTAACGCTCTAAACATGCAATGTGCTGATTTAAGAGGTTCCATCTTCACTGTAATGAGAATTCGACGGCTTATGAAAGATAGCTTCACACAATGTCGCTACATTAATCACGCTCTCAACAAGGCTGCAAAGTTTATTAGTGAGGGTCATGACCCAAACACTAATCAATTTACAAACATTCTCAAATTTGATTGCATTGGCTTCCCTTCTGTAACCATGTAACTTTCCTAGTAGGTTTGGTTTGGTCCTCCTACTTGTTTTTTCTACTTTTGCTAATAAATTCGCTCACTTTCCCAAAAAAAAAAATTATATTTCTGAAAATACATTAGTATGTAGCAAGTAAATACATTTTTAGGTGAATTTTGGAAGAACGGGTTGAAGTGAAAAAAAAAAAGTTGCACTAAAATTGACTTTATGTTGCAGTGATATTTAAATTATGCACATGTTGCACTAAAACTGCTTCATGTTGCACTAATATTTGACGGTGTTGTACCGAAATAGCTTCATGTTGCACTAGACATGTGTAATACGTATTTTTCATAAGTATTTACAGAAATGCCACTGTGCTAGATTGCATATTTCAGTGCATCATGAAGTGTCTTTTACTGCAACTTAGTCGAATCCAATGGCTGAGATTCATTTTCATTTCTCACCCAAAGGGTTCTTCTCACTTGAACCTTACCCTATATATATATAGAGAAAACTTCATGTCAGGCCGGTCTGACGAGCTGCCCCGTCCGGCCGAGCCTGTTTGGGCACCTTCCCGGTGGAATTTTATGATGAAATTATTTGAGCATGTTCCTCATCAAGTCTAGTTTGTCCAAACCAAATTTCAGCTCAAAATTCAATCGGGAAGGTCGTCAAAAAATTTTTGCAAGCTAACTGGTCCGGAATATGTATTTTCCGGACCAGTTAAGTTGCAAAAATCATTTGACGACCTTCCCGATCGAATTTTGAGCTGAAATTTGGTATGGACAAACTAGACTTGATGAGGAACATGCTCAAATAATTTCATCAAAAAATTCCACCGGGAAGGTTCCCAAACGGGCTCGGCCGGACGGGACAGCCCGTCAGGCCGGCCTGACATGAAGAGCACTCTATATATATATATATATATAGGAAAATGTTCAAATAAGGTAGGCCTAAGAATTAGAAATTCTTAGGCCTCTTTCATTTGAGGTGCTTCCCGGTCATATTTTTTGATGAAATTTTGTGAGCATGTTCTCCATGAAGTGTTGACTATGCCCACCAAATTTCAGATTAAAATTCAATCGGGAAGACGATTAAATAATTTTTTCAAAATTGTGCAGGGTTTTACATATATAAAATGCAATTTTTTATCAATAATTTATTTAAATGACTTCCCGATTGAATTTTATTGTGAAACTTGGTGGACATAATCTTCAATCCATGGAGAACATGTTTACAAAATTTCATCAAAAAATTTAACCCGGAAGCACCTCAAATAAAAGAGGCCTAAGAATTGTAATTGGCCTACCTTACCTTAGCATTACCCATATATATATATATATATATATATATATATATATATATATATATATATATATATATATATATAGATTTTGGTTCAAATGAGAACAACTCTTAACGTGAGAAATGAGAACTAATCCTAACCATTGATTTCAAAGTCTTTGCTTCCTTAGATCTAACATTTACGTGTGGGCATTTTGGTAATCAAATCAAGTTAGTTTATTATGGTAACTGTTTTTATTTCAGTCCGGAATAATGACTTCCGTTATTTAAGGAAGCAACATCAAATTATTAGGTAATATTTTATCTTATAATATAATAATATAGCACTAACGTTGAAACGTATTGTGAATGCACATGGCCACCGAATTACTATACAACTATATAATTATATTTATTCATTTTTCCTCCCAAAAATCAGTTATTTTTTCCTTCTAAGAAATAGTTTTGTACATTAATTCACATGTTGTGTTATTGTATTTTAAGGACCACGTACATTATTTTACGTTTTTAATCAACATTTTGATTACTATTATCTCTTCCAAAATTATTTTTTTGAACATTTTTCATTGCTCAACCATATCTTTATAGTGCATCAAAATTCAAAACATTGTTTTTTTTATTTTTTTATACTGTTATATACAAACTACTCCGTATTAGTTAGATGTTGGTTCATGTGCATTAGATATTCGTGATTGTGTATTAGAAATGAGTGTTTGTGCATTGTATACTTAACTTGTGATTCTTATGTACATACTACATGCTAGCTATTGGTTCTTGGGCGTATATACATATTATGCATTCGATATTGATTCTTGTGTATAATTGCAAGCTTAAGTTGTATGGTGTATGTCTTGATGTGTTACATATTAATTCTTTTTAATGTGTGTTAGATATTTATTTTTGTGCTAATGGCACTTGTTATATATGGTATTCTATATACTAATTGTACGTCGGAAACTCCTGCTTGGATGTTATATACTTGGTGTGTTATTGGACATTAGGTGCCACCCGTTCTTGGGTGTCTATTTGTATTGTGCATTAGATATTGATTCTTGTGTGTGTTATATATTAGTTTAAGTTGTGTGAAATCCTTATGTGTTAGATATTAATTAATTACTTTTTAATTGTTGTGCATGTGTCTTATAGTGTTCGTTGTGTATTAGATATTGAATTTTGTGCTTAAGATACTTGTTTTAGCTTTTCCTATACGTATTGGGTGTTAGATACTCGTTTTTGTGTGTTAGATACTATTACATTGTGTGTTAGATACATATTCTTATGCATGCAATAACTGAAGATGTTTGTTATGGTTTATGATACACATGTTATACTAATTTTTGAAAAACTAAATTATATATGACATATTGGTGTCATTTGAAAGATAATAAAAAATTATTTAATTTGATATACTTTTTGTTAAAATCGGATTGCAATTTAAAAAGTTAAATCAATTTTTTAACTAAAGTTTTTTTGTATGATTTTACCTTTCATCTCTTCCTAAATATTTGGTAAGTGTTAGCTAGTCTTCAACGGATGCTACATTAATGGATTCAAAATTACTTTACTACCCATGTTAACCCTACGTATGGATTAGAAAGTGTCAGGGTAGTTTTTCAATGTCTGCACTCCCACCATACATCTGTGCATCTCATCCTTTTATGACCCTTAATTTATTAAGATGTATGGTTAAGATTTGTTCTCACGTTCTCACGTTAAGCTCAGTTCTCATTGGAACCGCACCCTATATATATATATATATATATATATATATATATATATATATATATATATAGTTCTCATTGGAACCGCACCCTATATATATATATATATATATATATATATATATATATATATATATATATATATATATATATATATATATATATATATAACTGAAAGTGTCATTTCTTTTAGAGGGATTTCCATTTAAATACTACGCAACATTGTTGGAAAAACTGACAAAAATATTAAATAAAACAAAAGCAAGTGTTAATCTTTAACTTACACACATGATCAAGTGGTGGGAAATTAAACTTGTGGAGGCAATTCAGAGAACTCCTTTGTTAGCCTACCGACTTCTTACTTTAGTAGGTCTATATTTGGCCGGATATACAATAATAACTCTATCTCGAAATTAAAGGAAAATAACCATGGATAATTGTCTGACTTAATTAGTTAACAAATTGCATAGTTAAAACATTGAATTGACTCGGTCAATTCAATTACTTTTTTTTATGTATCAGATATGTAAAACATCAATTAAATTATTATAAACCATGCTTTACTTTGACTTTTTCTGAATAATTTTGAAATAAGAATTGCACATTTCAATGTTAAAAAAGTAATTCATCGATTTTTTTTTACCTTTTTCTATTAATACAAAATAAAACGGGTTTAAGTAAAATTCCATTATTTGTTAAGCACTAAATAATTAATTATCAGAACATATTTCATTTCAAAAAAAAATTATTAGAACAGATTTTCTCATATTAATTAAGGAATGAATATATTAAGTATTGTGTTTGTAAATAATATGTGTATACATTTTTTCAATTTCTAGGAGACCCTAAAAAACTCTCAAACGTAACCCTAAAATTGCTAGGATTGGCCCTGCTATTAACATATGGTTAATTAACCTATATATAAATATTTATAGGTTATTATATATAGGTTAATTTATAGGTTAGCAAAATTCATAGCAAGCGATATTAGAGTAAATTGTTGCAAGCGATATATTAGAGAATTGATATTAGAGAATTAAATATTCAGGTTAATTTTAACTAAATTGTTGCAAGCGATATTAGAGAATTGATAGCTAATTTTAATAGCATTAGTTTCTCTCATGTTAGGTGATTTGTGAACCGCGTTGCTCATGTGTTAGCTAGAGTAGCGGGTTCCATGTCTGATTGACGAGTTTGGTTTGGTGTTCCCCTTCTTGTATTGTTACTGCTTTGGCACATGAATAATCTCAACTATCGACGGTCTTCCAATATTAATCCCACATATAAGTAATTCTAGAATAATCTCAATTATAATGGACATATTCTCAAAGCAATCTGGTGACCTGCATAAACCCATTATTACTCGTCTATCCCTTTCTTTTCTTAATCTTTTTTTTCCTTCATTTTTTTCTTCCTTCGTCTTCCTCTCTTTGCATTGTTCTTTTCTTTTCACCATTTCCCACCCGTTTTCTTCTTTTCTCACCGGTAAGGTATACCTCTCACAGTCTCACAGATCTAGTAGGTTTTCATTTTCTTTTTTTCTTTTTCTTTTTTCTTTCCTCCTCTGTGGCATCTGCAGGATTTAATTTGAGGAATAGTTAAATTGGCAAATCCAATTCTACTTTCCCCTTACTCGAATTCAGCTTCGATCGAATTTCAGAAGCACAATATTTGCTTCTGTGTTAATGTTAGAAGCTCAACTCTAACTTTACTTTCTTAAGAAATTATCTTCTCTGCATTTCTTTTCTTTTCTTGGGGCTTGAGCTAAAGCGTTTCCAGCGGAGTACGAACAACAGCCCGTCCATGTTCCATGGTCGCCGTCCATACCATCTGTAGATCGTCGTCGGCCGTCCGTCCCAGTTAGGGGTGGGCAAAAATACCGAAATATCGGTATACCGCACTTACCGTACCGAAAAATACCGGAAAATACCGAAATATTGGTATACCGTCATTTTCGGTACGGTATCATACCGTACCGATCTATTTTGGTACGGTAACGGTAAATGTTTTCAAATACCGCGGTATACCGGTATAATACCGTACCGACTCTCTACTCAACAATTACTTTTAATTCTAATATATTGTAGAAATCCATTACAATTTTGAAGCCCAAAATTAATACTTAAGTTGGTTAGAAATACAAAGATACAAAAATAAATGCCCAATTTCTCAAACCTACTATAACCTTATAGGCTTCTACTACGCTAACCTTAATGACTAATGAGTAATGTACAAATGTCAAGAAACAAGTTCATCTTGTTCCAAGAGCTTGCAAGTCGTGATGGCTGGGCCGCTAAGTATCTGGCGAGTGAAGAGAGATACACTTATGTGACAAGTGTATCCACATAGGGATTCCGCAAGTCGAGACACACAACTTTGTCCGAAAGTCTTATTCAATTTTTAAAAAATTATAAAAATGACTAAATACACAATATCATATTAGGAATAAATGATTTTATATCCATGTTGTTTGAATAGTTTTATTTATTTTTGTTAGAGATCACTATTGGTTTAATTATATCTATATTGTTCAAGTTATTTTAGGAGAATGTGTTACTTTTTAATATGTGGCATGTTGAATCGCTTAAACATACTAATAATTATTGTTCAATGTTGAATTGACATCAATAGATTATTAATTGTATTTCGTAACATTTAAATAATGATTTAATATGTCGCTAGTAATAATGATTTAGTATATTTCGTTAGTCTATGATAATTTTTTATATTGGGAGACATGCACGGCAATTTACCGATACCGTACCGTTACCGAACCGAAACTTCGGTATACCGAAATGCGGTATACCGAAACTTCGGTAAGGTAAAGGTATGCAAATTTTGCATACCGAAAGTTTTGGTACGGCAAAGGTATGAGAAAAAATATAAGGTATAACGTACCGAACCACCCCTAGTCCCAGTTGCTTTTCACCATCAATTTTCCATCCGACCTAGCTGTTCGTCGATTCATCACCGTTCAACGGTCTAATCCCATTGGTTCTTCTACGAGGGCCCTCCGTCCATCCCAACCTTTTTATCGTCAACACTCGTCCCTCTCATCCCAGCTAGTCGCCATCGCCGGTCGTCCGTCATCTCATCCCAGCTAGTCGCCATCGCCGCTCGTCAGTCATCTCGTCGCTTTTGTTCTTCACCGTCCCTGTGTTGTTGCTAGGGACTATTTATTTCATTTTTATTTTTACTTAGGTTTACAGGCTGAGTAAGTCATAGGTAAACCGGATCAATAAGGGAAGGATCATGTAAAATTGAGATTATTCTAGAATTACGTATATGTGGAATTAATATTGGAAGACAGTTAATAGTTGAGATTATTAATGTGAATTTTTCCTTTTATTAATATGAGTTGATTGGGTTGCTTTAAAAAAAGCACAACAAAAAATAAAGCAATGAATCTGTCCCAATACTATATTCTTACTCTATTCGTAATTATCAATTCACTTTTGTTTAATAGGTGCATCACCTCCTCACTTAATTATATTACTCTAGTGATATTTCGTAATATTTCACTCATACTCCTTATTTTTTTTTTTATCATCACTCATACTCCTTATTAAATAATGTCTGCTAATATTAGAGTAAATTAAAGTAGCTTAATTAATTACCTCACCGATGGCGGAAGATGCTCCGGTGACGACGACGACCTGTCCTCCATGATCTCCTCCCCAAAGAAGGCGCTCCAAAGCCACTCACCTGCGCTGATGAAAGTCAAAGCCGGCCACGCAAACGCCAGAATCACCAGGCTCGCCGGCGGCACAACCAAGTTCAGCACTGAATTCACCAAATCCATCACTCCGTACGTAATTAACAATTACGTAATATATATATACTTCAGTAGTAGATATATATATATATATAGGTTGATTGAGCCTTTTCTTTTTGTTTTTTCCCCTCTTTCATCAACAGCCGGCCAGTTGAACGGAACGAAATAATTAATTTGTTGAAATTTTATAAAAGGGGGACAGTCAGATATTTGCATGGATTGTGCCTGAGTTGGCAATCTACGAAGCAAGTGTTGGTGTGTATGCAGGTGGCCACGTGTTGCTATTGCTCCTCCCTACATAACACGCGTGACCATAATATAGTGCAACAATATCCACATGGTACGTATGATGCCACCAATTTGATTCTTATTCTAAATTACTCCCTCCGTCCCAAAATCGTTGGCCAATGTTGACTTGCACGTGGATTAATAAAGTAAAAACTGTGTGGTTGAAATTTGTGCAGAGTAGAGAGAATTAACTTTAGCCACATATTCCTTACTTTAAATGGAAGTGGCCAACCTTTTTTGGACGGCCAAAAAAGGAAATTTGGCCAACCATTTTGGGACGGAGGGAGTAGTGTAATCGTATGAAAAATTTAATACATATAGTTTATTTTCTACCACGTAAAAGGGTTAAAAATTCAAAACACAAGAAATTAACTTCAAGAAATTAACTGGGCAGTTTATATGTATGAACTGCCCATTTAACTTCAAGAAAATTATTTGAATGCCTTCCCGATCGAATTTTGAGCTGAAATTTGGTATTGATAAACTAGACTTCATGAAGAACATGCTCAAAAAAATTCATCAAAAAATTCCATCGGGAAGTGCCCGAAATGCCCTCGGCCGGACGGCGGTTCCCGTCAGGCCGGCTGGACATGAAAAGTCCTCTATATATATATATATATAGAATTTGGTTCAAATAAAAGTACTTCATAGGTGAAAAATAAGAACTAATCTTGGCTGTTGATGTGAAAAAATGGATGGAAGAGATCAATTTTTAAGTGGGAAACGCGGTGGCATTTGTGTAATTATGGAGAACTTTTTTTGAAAATATTGTGACAAATGTGTATCAGAATAGTCAAAAAGTGCACACGTAGAACACAAAAGTGCACTACGATATCAAATAAAAAGTGCACAAGTTTGAAATTTTTGACAATCTTTTTTACACGCGTGAGTGCACTTTTGGTTAGTAGCTGTCCACTTTATAGTATAAACATTTGCACATTTTTTGAAACCGTCTTTTATGTTTAAAGTTCATCTAATCCATCCATTTTCAAGTGATCAAAGGCCAAGATTTATTCTCACTTTTCATGGGAAGACTACTTTTTACTTGAACCCACCCTATGTATATATAGAGAGAATGAATCTGGTGAGAAGTCCGTTTGCGCTGAAAACTGAGAAGCAATAATAAACTTCCGATACAATTCATCCAACGGCAAGGCATCTTTTCGTATTTTATCAGTATTGACCTCTGCTCCAGATTCATTTCATCTCCCGATTAATAGTGTAGATTTATTATTATTTCTTATTGTGGAACTCCTTGTGTAATATTAACTCTTTTCTAGTATAAATATATCTGCCAGGGCTACCATTAAGGTTAAGCCTGGTATTATTTCTCACATGGTATCAGAGCCAATTTCTAAAATCCCTAATTTTTTTTTTCCGGCTACGATGACTTCTACGCCAACCTCTTCCGCCGCCGCTGAGTCCTCTGAGCCGGCCACAATTTCACCCACCGCCCAGATGACGTCGCCGACCTTCTCTTCGTCTCCAGCAACTCAGCCTCTATCTTCCGCTGCTTCAATCTCGCAGCAGGCCTCCAGTCTATCTTCTCAAACGATGGCTGCTTCAACAACTCTTCCCTTCATGTCAATGGACCCTGTTATCTCTCAAACCTGGATGCCGCCTCCTCTTATGACGGAATTTAGCGCCTGGAATCCTCCCCTCTTTACTTGGACGCCGACACAGCCCTCAGTCCGTCCACCAGTGCAGCCCGTCCTCTCTACTGGCAGAAGTTTTCTTCCTCCCATGGAATCTGCCTCCAATTTTGCTGGTCCTACATTTGCAGGAGCACCAGGTATTGCACCACTCTCCTCTCCTAGGCCAATTGCTCCACGAAGTACTGCTGCCAACACCGGTTCTATTCTTAATGAATTAGTTAAGAGTATTGGATTTTCTGCCCTTAATATTACCAACGTTGTGACCACCAAATTAGCTGCGGTAGAGGATTACCAATATTGGCGTACTCAATTTGAGTCTTTTCTGCTCTCCAATGGGTTTTTGGGAATTTTAGATGGTTCGATTCCTGCTCCCCCTCCCTATATTTTTGATGCGTTTCATCTTGAGACAATTAATCCGGACTATTGTAATTGGTTAAAACTTGATCAAACGGTGCGTTCGTGGCTATTTGCCACTTTGTCTCGAGATGTCTTAATTGAGGTGCATGACTTAAAGAATGCTTCTGCTATTTGGAGTCGGTTAGAGTCTCATTTTATGTCTGCTAGTCTTGCCCGCTCCATGGAATTAAAACGCCAATTGACTACCTCTCGGAAGGGACTTAATCAGTCTATGGAGCATTATCTCAGAGACATTAAGATTATTGCTGATAACTTAGCTTCGATTAATGATCCTGTTGCTCCTCGTGAACTATTTAAAACTATTTTGATGGGTCTGGGACGAGACTATGAGTCTCTTATTACCTCAGTTGGTTTATTTCCGGAGAGCTTCACCTTTGAAAGACTACGCAACTGCTTGATTGAAAAGGAGCAAACTATACAGTATATGCGCACTCTAGAAGAGCCTCCCCAGGCCCAAGCATTTGCGGTCCAAGCTCAGGCTACCGGGCAGCCACCTCCCCACGGCGGGCAGCAGCAACGTGGGAGAGGTTATCGCGGTAGGGGCGGTCGTGGACAGCGGGGCAGAGGGGGCCGCGGACAGCGTGGCCGCGGTTATGCCCCACATCAGCATGGTTATGGCTTTCCTCCTCCGATGGGCTACGGCTACCCCCCTCCTGGCTATGTTCCAGGGGGTGCACCTCATGCGGGCATTCTTGGGGCTCCAGGCTCAGCAGGTATATCTGTTCAGTCACATGTTTATACTTATGCCTTATCTGCTTCTTGTACTAACCGTGGATATGCAGGCTCTTCATCTGTTGACGGGCACTCTGTTCCTCCTCCTGTAGTTTGTCAAATTTGTTATGCCCCAGGTCATCCCGCCTCTACTTGTCCGTCTCGTTTTGTTCAGCCGGCTGCACCTGCTCTCGCTGCTCAGGCTCCTGATGCTACTGACATTGTGTGGTATCCTGACTCAGGTGCCTCTGCTCATATGACTCCTCATCCAGGTATTTTGTCTAATAAAACCTTTTCTCCTAATTCTCATTCAATTATTGTAGCTAATGGTACTTCTCTTCCTGTTATGCATACCGGTGAGGTTGTTTTGAGTTCCTCTGCTCGTCCTCTTCGCCTAAAATCTGTTTTTCATGTGCCTAATATTAAATATAATCTTTTGTCCATTCAAAAATTATGTGCTGATAACAACTGTGTTGTAGTTTTTGATAAAAATTGTTTTTCTGTAAAGGACAAAACTACGGGGGCGGTTCTACTTCGAGCGGTCAGTGATAATGGTGTCTATCCTGTTCGTCAGCCTGCACCTCCACCTGTTGCCCTTTCTGCTGCTTCTGTTTCCCTTTGGCATAATAGATTAGGACATTGTGGTACTCGTGTTTTAGATCAACTTAGAATTAATAATTTAATTTCTGGCACTTCTGCTTCTATTTCTGATTGTATTCCTTGTCGTTTGGGAAAATCACAACGGTTACCTTTTAATAAAGTTTTTCACAACAGTCCGTGTGCTTTATATTTAATCCATTCTGATGTATGGCAATCTCCTGTGCTATCTCATCTTGGTTTTAAATATTATGTTTGTTTTGTGGATGATTTTTCTCGTTTTACATGGCTATATCCTATGCGGCGTAAGTCTGAGGTTACTACTCATTTTCATCATTTTAAATTAATGATTGAAAATTTACTTGACCGCAAAATTAAGATTTTTCAGAGTGATGGAGGGGGTGAATTTGATAATTTTCATATGCGGAATTTTTTTACTGATTCTGGAATTATTTTTCAAAAATCTTGTCCTGAAACTCCGCAGCAAAATGGCGTGGCTGAGCGCAAGCACCGTCATTTAATTGAACTAGCGCGAACCATGCTCATCACTGCCAATTTGCCCGCTCAGTTTTGGGTTGATGCTGTTCTCACTGCCACTTTTATTATTAATCGGTTACCTCTCCTACTCTACATGGTGTGTCTCCGTATGAAAAATTGTTTCTCTCTGCACCGGATTTATCTGGAATGCGTGTTTTTGGTTGTGCATGTTTTCCAAACTTTAATGCCACTTCTGCTAATAAACTTTCTCCACGGTCTGTTCAGTGTGTTTTTCTTGGTTATGCGTCTGAATATAAAGGTTATCGTTGTCTTGATCCTATTTCTGGTCGGGTTTATATTAGCAGAAATGTCCGATTTTTAGAAAATATTTTTCCATATTCTAAGTTGATTAGTGCTACACTGTCTCCGTCGAGTATGCCTTCTTACACCGCTACGTACCAGTGACCAGCCCCCATCCTCAAACCTGCAACTGCAATCCCATCCAGTTGACTCACTCCCAGATTTCCATGCACCCACTCTAACCTATAATCATGTTCCCAGCCCCTCTTCTACTCCCATTACCTTAGCAGACAGTCAATTACCTTCCACTACTCTGGCTGAGACTTTACTGGCCGACACACCACCATTCCCTACTTCACTGGCCGACAAATTAACAGTGCCTACCCCCCTGGCCGAAACCACAACAGCCTCTACCTCTTTGACCGAAACCACAACAGCCTCTACCTCTTTGACCGAAACCCCAGCAACCTCTACCTCCTTGGCCGACACCATCTCGACCAACACAGCAGCTCCCAATAGCTCCGCCCCGGTTGACAATATTCATCCAATGCAAACCCGGTCCAAATCCGGTATTTTTAAACCGAAACCTATTTTTAATTTAAACACAGTTGTTAGCACACCTGACCCTACTTGTTTTTCAATAGCTAATAAACATCTTAAGTGGCGAGCTGCTATGGCAGAGGAATTTAATGCTCTTATCTCTAATCATACATGGGACTTAGTACCATTTGATGCTAAAAAGAATGTGGTTGGGTCAAAATGGATTTATAAGACTAAGTATTTGGCTGATGGGTCTGTGGAACGCTACAAAGCACGGTTAGTTGCTCAGGGGTTTAATCAGCAGGCAGGTATTGATTTCACTGAAACATTTAGTCCTGTTGTTAAGCCCACTACTGTTCGTCTTGTTCTCACTTTAGCCGTGTCTTTTGGTTGGCCAATTCGCCAACTTGACGTTAAAATGCTTTTCTTCATGGAAATTTAACTGAGGAAGTTTATATGCGTCAGCCTCCGGGTTTTGTTCATCCTCAGTTTCCTCACCATCTGTGTCGGCTTCGTAAAGCCATTTATGGACTTAAACAAGCACCTCGTGCTTGGTTTCATAGGTTTAGTAGTTTTCTTCTTTCTCATGGTTTTGCTTGTAGCCGGTCTGACAACTCTTTGTTTATTTTTCGGCGTAATTATGATATTATTTACCTGTTATTATATGTTGATGATATCATTGTTACAGGCAATTCTCTTAAGTTAGTCACTCATTTTTTATCTCTCTTAAATAAATGTTTTGCTATGAAGGACTTGGGAGACTTACATTTCTTCCTTGGCATTCATGCTCATCGTACTCCCTCTGGTCTGTTTCTTTCTCAGCAAAAATACATATCAGATCTTCTTCATCGGTTTCATTTACATACCTTAAAATCCGTGCGCTCACCACTTCCTAGTCGTACTAAACTTTCCCTTACTGATGGAGAGCTTCTCGCTGACGCCACAGTATACAGGAGTATGGTAGGTGCATTACAGTATTTGACTTTGACTCGACCAGATATTACTTTTGCTGTACACCTGGTTTCTCAATTTATGCATGCTCCACGCACTTCACATTTGTTGGCTGTTAAGCGTATTTTCAGGTATCTTCAGGGAACATCCACTCATGGTCTACTCTTACAGTCCTCACGCGGCTCTACAGAGGTCATTGCTTATTCTGATGCTGATTGGGCTGGATGTCCTGATACAGGCAGGTCTACTTCAGGCTATGCAATTTTTCTGGGGCCCAATCTTATATCTTGGCGGTCCAAAAAGCAGCCCACGGTCTCCCGCTCTTCCACGGAAGCTGAATATAGAGCCATTGCCTACACGGTTCAGGATACTCTTCACATACGATCTATTATGTTCGAGTTGGGGTTTGCTGTTCGTTTTCCGACTACTCTGTTCTGTGACAATGTATCTGCTTCATATCTGTCTGTTAATCCCATCCAACATGCCAGGAGTAAGCATATTAATATTGACTATCATTTTGTTCGTGAACGAGTAGCTCATGGTGATCTTCGTGTTAAGTATGTTCCGACACAGGCTCAGCTGGCAGATATTTTTACCAAGTGTTTGTCGCCACAACGTTTTATTCTTCTTCGTGACAATCTGCGCATTGTTTCCCCTGCACAGCTTGAGGGGGTGTAATAGTGTAGATTTATTATTATTTCTTATTGTGGAACTCCTTGTGTAATATTAACTCTTTTTTAGTATAAATATATCTGCCAGGGCTACCATTAACGTTAAGCCTGGTATTATTTCTCACACCAATATCTTCTACTCATCTGTCTCCTTTGTTGTCTCTTACTCTACTCTGTTCTTGCATCTCACGCTCTCATTTCGATACTTCTCTCCGATCCCCTGCAGATCAATAAAATCGAAGATTAGTTATCAATTTCAACAAAATTTCTCATCAATAACACCTTATGAGTGTGGATCGAGCACAGACTCTAGCGATGTTTTTCCATTCTAAAAACTAAGGTTTGAATTATTCTACTCTATAACAATGCACTGAAGCTTCGATGTAGTTATTCGTGACCAAACTCTCTGAAATTGTGCATTATTTATCTTCAATTTGTGGTTTTTTCAATTTTATTCAATTTCAGATTTTGATTCGTATGTAATTTACAATTCAAACAATACTGTACGGTTCTGATAATATTTTGAAAGTTCTAATCTCTGAATTGGTCTCTTCTCTCACGTTCATACATTAGTTTATCAATTGTTATTGTTCTTTCTGTTAGCTTTCTATTCAATCTCATCACCACTCTTTATCACACCAAGTGTTTGATATTTTGCTTCAATAAATTAGTTTACTACAGATGTTCATGTTCTTAGAATGCAAGGTTAATTTTTAATAAAAAACAAATTCTATTTCACTCAATATCATTTTTTTGTTTAAAATCTCTCTGCTTAGATTTTTGTCCACTTCAATTCTTTTAAACTAAAATATCAGCTCTAATGCATATAATTATTAATAAAGGTTATCTCCTTTTATTTTAAAGTTATAAGAATGTAGGTAAACGTAATGTTTTAACATCTTTAAAATGGATATTGTAAAAACAGACTTAAATTCATACGTAGTAATACGGATGCGGTTGTAATTACACTTTTGAGCTCCTCTATATTAGCCATAATTAATGATAAATCAGGAGTTGTGTGTGAAAGTGCGGATAGTCATTATGTTTAAAGATATCAATTTTACATTAGAAGTAATTAGTTTCTCCCTAAGCATTTTCAATTTCAATTTGTAGCACCTCAACTGCTATGTGAAAATGTTTTGATGTACTTCCAAAATTGATGATATGGTGGTAATAAATTGAGTGATTATTCTGTAGTCAATATGGCTCTCTATGGTTTCTAGGGTTGTTTTTTATACAAGTAGACCTAATCAACTAGTAGTTATGTTTATGATGAGGGTACTTAAGAAACATGATGGGATGTGTTGTTTCTAATGATTTTACTTGAGGTAATATTATATTTTCCTCTTTTATCAGTCTGGCTTTGTTTTCATTTAACTTGGCTAACTACAAGTTACTGTTTATTTCTTAGAAGTTAGTATTGTAGCTCTATTAGTAACTGTTTAGTGTTTTTATGTTGTTAGTCTTATTTATATTTTCTGGTCTGCCATGGTAGTGATGGTATGTTTCTATTTTGGGACCACATCTTTACTATTCTTCTTCTTATGTTAGCCTTCTTGTTCTAAATGTTACCCTTCTTGTTCTCAAAGTTAGGTAATGTAAATTTAATTGGAAAAAATGAACTTCATATGAGTGACTCTACGAATTCGTGTTAAATCTACATTAACTAAATTGCAAACTCTTAGAGTGTTGGTTTGTGTAGTAAAAGTGATATCTTTTCAAGTAAAAGTTAGAGTAACTTTAATAAAAGTTATTTCATAAAATCATGATTATCATTGAATTTAGCTAACTAGAGTACAAAAAATATGACTCTCTTATGGTGTTATGTTCGCTTAAAAGAATGAATTATAAATTTATAACCCAAAACTCATAATTCAAAGCAATATGTTCAAAGTTATGAAATTTGCCTTATTAGTTACATATTTTTAAATATTTGTTAAAGTTGTTTGATTAGTCTTGAATATGGGTTATAGAAAGTGTGAATTTTTTTATTTGTTTGCAAAATGTTCAAAATTAAAAGTTATGCTTTCAGTTTTAAAAGTTATAAATTTTCACCTAGTAGTGATGTTTTTTAGTTTAGAAGTTACATAGGTTTACAGCTCTATAATTTTTCTTTTATTAAGGATAATAATAGTTATTGTTATCATTGTTGTTGTTTTTGTTGTAGGGAATCTCTATTCTGTATTCAAATATGTTTCCTATTGATTTTGATGTATGCAACTTATGTGAGTATAAAGTTATGTAGATAGTTATAGAAGTTATGGTTTTGGCTCTATTAGTTATTAACATTTGGGTACGGTTTTTATCTTCATAGTAGCAGATCAAAGACAACTTTGTGACAGTAAATGAGGCCAGTGCAGCTTGGAATGAAGTCATTTTGGATGTTGGTCTTGAATTGGGGTATAAAAGTCAACTACAGAACCCACAAATAAGTTATTGACATACAAAACACAGTTGAAGAAAAGAAGGAAATGAGAAAGGGCAAATAATAAAGAGGTCGTGGTGTTAGAAAGCAGAAAATTCATTTATCAATTACATGTTTTTTGTTCCAAATTTGAATGTAATGCATTGAAAGTTTTCTAGATAGAGTTTGTTTTAGGTGTTATCGGAATAAATTTTCAACTATTACGACAAAGACACAAATTATATATGAATACTTGTTTATCTTGTATTACTTACATTGCACAAAAAGTTGCACTCTTCAACTTTAAGAAGAAAAAGGTGATTACAATTTCTATTATTGACGATTTGGCAATTACTGTGGTCTTTTGAATGTTTTTTTTAGTTTTTTCAACGTTATTCCCATTGCAAATTTGCAGCTATGACTTAAATTAGATGTTTGCCCATAAACAGAAGAATCATTTGCTTCACTTGTAACTACCACAAAAGGTATCCTTTAATTAAGTGGCCAGCTAAACAAAGTAGAAACCAAATGGGGAATATTTCTAAAACATATGCCAAGGTAAAGTAAAATCAACGCAAAAAAAAAAGATCATAAGAGCTTCAACCAATTCGAAAAGCATATAAGCAGTCCATAGCTAACTAATCTAAACAATAATAGCTTATCTCCATTTAAGTATATTAATCTCATAGCACCACCTCCAACCAATAAAACTCAGATCATTCACCCAATCGGAACTTGAGAATATCCATATAACTTTTAACGTAAAATGTATAACTTATAACAAAAAAAATGATAACTTCTTATTTAAAAATGAAATAGACTCACATAACTTTCTTTAAGAAAGTGATTAACAACCAAATCCAATACAAAATGGCTTGAAGTATATGCAATTCTGCTCTACGGAAGGCAAAACAAAAGAATAATACTAACAAGCCAACCAACAAAGTTCAAATTTTCTGTGAGGGGACACTCAGGAAACACAAGCTTTAAGAAAAGAGCCCCTCCCATACATTGGATCGATCTGCATTTTTGCATTGTCAAAGTTAAATGTCCTTAAGTCTTCTATATCACAAAAGCCTTTGGTGTATTTGCCATACTTTCCTTCGGTTCCTTTGCTTCTAGTTCCCTCAAAAGCGAGTTCCCATATGTTCCTGCATATCAAATAAGCAATACCCAAAAAGAAAACACCATTACTAAAGAATTAAGAAGTTGACTGCTAGGTAGTATCTGATGAACGAATTATGAGTGTTGTACAACAATAGCAGACAAAAAGCCTTAGGTTTCTTAATGAGAGAAATTCAGCAGTGAAAAAAATCAAAGGATAAATAAATTTAGAAAAAGAGAATGCTCTCCTAGACCGAACACGAACCAGAAAACATTATAGCTTGATTATCAGTTCTAATGGAGTTAAAATCAACACCCTGCAATTGCTAAGCCAATTTGACCCTTTCTTGAAAGAATTTACTATATCAAAAAGGAAAACCACACCAACACATTATATTTAATATTATCTAACTTTTAGAGCAAGACGCTTAACTTTTAGAGTAAAATTTCCCACCCCACAAAAAGATTCTACAGAGAGCCGCCACCCGGTTGAGTACAGTTTGAGGAAAAGGGAAGGCCTGCAACCAAAAGGATTGAACTCCTTGAAGGACAGCTCTTATAAGCTCCAGCTTATAACATATTTCAATAAGAAATTTGTCTATGTGCTTCATTTGTTATTCATCAAAACACATAGTATATTCTACTCTCTAATGAAGCTCATTATCATTTACACATTTTAACAAACACTTGATAAGCATCACACAAATTCGTTCTTTATTAAGAAATTCTCAATAAATGCTAGGCTACAATTGATTATCTTTTACCAATGTGCAGTCAAATATACACATTCGATTAAAATATTACAACAAAATAAACAAGGAAAATTTAAGGAACAAAACTTTTACTATAAAGATATCAATTCAATCGGAAGATATCATATCAATTTTGGATTCACAAAAAACAAAAGTGAATATCAGGTAAAATTAATTCCCATAACCTAAGATCAAACAAGAAAATCCTCCCAATTCTTAATTTTGGACAGAGTGAGAGAAGCTTCAAATTGAAAACAAAAACAAGTTGATTTGGAGCTTCGCTCATCGTTAGCTAGTTGTCCTTTTCACTAAAACATTGGTCTTGTACGGCGTTGTGCTCACCAGGCTTTGGATGATAGACTTTCACTTCATCAATGGTGTTTCTTCGTGAAATTTCCGCACGAGCTTCTTTCGCTGCCGATCTTCATCTTCACAAAAGCTTCTTTCGCTGCCAGTCTTCCTCGATCGGGGGCTATTCGTGTATGGCGCACTCGATCAGAAATAACTCACCGCTGCTGTCACGGTATGTTATAGATGAAGCTTGAGTAATAATCCATCCATCGCAGATAGTGTAGTGGAAAAATAGATTTAGCAGCGGCGGAAAGCCGGAAACTAGTGAAAAAGAATAAAAGGACTTCTCATGGAGGACTCACGTTGCTTTTAATTACAAAATTGTCATTTGTGACGAGCAGATATATGGGCTGATCGCCAGGGGCGGATCCAGCATCGCCATTCAGGTGGGGCCATAATTTAATTAAATAATGTAGTTTGCAAAAAAATGTCAAAGTGTAGCGAAATAGTACTACGTATGTTATTTGACATTTTGACATGATTCGTTTTCAAATATAAAATAAAATTTGTTGCAACATAAATGTCAAAAACAAAAATGAATATAACAGGAATAAGAATTTCTGTCGAATGCAAAAACACCTCAAACTCATACATTTTGAACTAATTTTCACGTACCAAATCTAATGAATTGAACAAATTAATTTTTCAGGCTCATATTCAAAAAGGCCAATAGTGTTTACAATATTAGTATCTAGCTCATTTAACATTTGAGATCAATTGGTGTTAGCCTTGTTGTAAAAATCAATTTGATTTTAAAAAGATATTCTGTATGAAGGACAAAAAGATTTTAGGAAAGAGTTTAAAATTTGTACACTAGCT
Source organism: Cuscuta epithymum (assembly GCA_945859915.1). NCBI lineage: Eukaryota > Viridiplantae > Streptophyta > Magnoliopsida > Solanales > Convolvulaceae > Cuscuta > Cuscuta epithymum. The sequence goes on along the minus strand of CAMAPF010000944.1, from coordinate 188,042 downwards.
CTCCATTAAAAAGTAAACAAAAATAGAGCTCTAGATGAGCTTCGAACCTGGGACGTGTAGGTCTTCAAACACGGAACATGCAAGCATGTGAATTAGTTAACTTCCATCTTGCCAAACTATTAGTTGAACACTTATTGACTTTCTTTGTTTTTATATCATTTCTTAACGGAATTATATATAATATATATATATATCCTATTAATTTTATTTTTTTTGAGGTTGGGCCTAGGCCCTCCCTGGTCTAGGGCTAGATCCGCCCCTGCTGATCGCACGGTCCAGAATACTTCTCACTTTTCAGCCTAATTAGGACTTGTCATGGATCTTTTCTCTATATATAAATATATATATAAAATCTCAAAGTTTATAAAAAGCCTTGAAAATATACGATGCTAACGGCTGGGCACCATTTTAGAGTCCGAAACTCTCTCTTTTCTTTTCTCTTTCTTACCTTGCTGGAGGAATGCTGATCAGTGATCTTGTGATTAATAAACATAGTTTCCTAGCACCATTTACTATTTTTGTTTTTATTTTGTTTTTTTTTGTAAGATTTTGTTTTTGATTTCTAACAAAATAGACTTGCAGATTGTCAGCAGAAACTTTCTTTTCCCCATTTTATTTATACAGCAGTTGAATTCTCAAGAAAAGTAAAATCCTTTTTTGTCCCCACATTTGGAACCCTCGCCACCTTGACCAGAGTGCTCCTGCATCAATCCAGGAAACCAAAAACATATGAGTATAGGAAAAATATACCCTTTTGCGTATATATAATTTTCCGTTTCTTACATGCTGGAAATATTATATCATATATAATTGTGATGCCGAGTTTCTGGTCTGGGGTTTTCGAGTTTTAATCTTTTGGGGTCTACATTGTTTAAAATTCTTGAAAATTTATCTGTTCTAAGATCTTTTGAACTGGGTCATTTAGTTGTTAGATTTCTTGATTTTCTTAGAGTTTGTGTCATCTCTGTTTGAACCTCCAAACAATCTTTTGGAGTTTATGTTCTTCGGCACATTCGGGATATAGGTCCTTCAGAAGAATTATTATTTGGGGGATATTTGAGTGTAATTCTCTCCTTATAAATATTGAGAAAGTTGAGAATTAATTAAGGTCTTAAATATTTTGAAAGTGGGTCTGCATCAGAACACGACATTGCAAATTGAATGGTTTGTAAAAGCTGATTATGTGTACTTCATCCATTTTGGAAAACAAGTTGTTCACAACACCATGGGCAGCATTTGTTCCAAGGGATCAGAAGCTGCTAATTATATCACAGCTACTGATAATGCAAATAAAGGAAAAGAGTTAACAAAGTCTTCTGTACAGACAGTTGCTCCCTCATGCCGGGAGGTGGTTAAATTGGACCTCACTAATACTACAAAAGATGGCTCTGGACATCCCCACCCAAAGCGAGAACCTGAAAGAAACACAACCTCAGTTCCTGTGCTAAAAGTCGAGAATGACGGGAAAACGAGAATTATTGAGAGGCCAAAAAATGGCCACAGGAGGCGATCAACCGTAGATCTTGGGATTAGCGGGGTATCAAATTCAGTTTCTAGGATAGTGAGCATGCCACACGGCGCAAAGGGAGAACAGGCTGCTGCTGGGTGGCCAACCTGGCTAAGTTCAGTTGCTGCCGAGGCCATCCAAGGGTGGCTTCCTCGAAGTGCAGAATCATATGAAAAAATATGCAAAGTGAGCTCCTAACTTCTTCGGCTCTTTTATTGTTTCTTGATTCAATTCTATGCATGAACTAATACATAAAAGTTCGATTTTATACTGCTTTATATATTTTTGAAATGAGTGGGTTAACATCAACTTGTGTTTTTATCTTTCTTTTTGAGTTTCTATTATGATTTAGACTCCGTCTTACAAGGTCATCTTTATACGAGAAGTAACCTAAAATCTCATACATGAGTTTGTATCTTTATTTTGCAAATCTTGAAATCTTTGCTCTCTTTTGAGTCTTGCTTATCCGAGCCTTAATATGTGAGTTTTTACTTTCAGGCTGTACCTGTGAGGGATAAATTTACAGTTTGAATCGTTGTTGTCCATCTGTAGTTCCGATAGTTCAAGTTCTTGAATGGATGAAGAACCAATAAAAAGAATTATTAGATCATATTTCAAACACAAAACCATGAAAACGTACTTTTCCGTAGTGAGCATTTTATTGAAAATGATCATGATCTCCTGATATACAAAGTATGAATAAGATACTTTCCAGAATCAAATTTGTGGGTATTAAAAAAAAGACTCTTCGTTTTTTACAACAATCTGACATTGCAGATTGGGCAAGGGACATATAGCAGTGTTTACAAGGCCAGAGACCTGAAAAACAATAAAATTGTGGCAATGAAGAAGGTAAGGTTTGTGAATATGGATGCAGAAAGTGTCCGCTTCATGGCGAGGGAAATATGCATCTTGCGTAGACTGGACCACCCAAATGTCATGAAACTTGAGGCTGTTGTGACATCAAGGGTATCAGAGAGCTTATATCTGGTTTTCGAGTACATGGAGCATGACCTTGCTGGGCTTGAGTCATTGCCAGGTGTCAACTTCACCGAACCGCAGATTAAATGCTATGTGCAACAACTATTTTCTGGATTGGATCACTGTCATAGTCGTGGTGTGCTTCACCGAGACATCAAGGGCTCAAATCTTCTAATCAATGACAATGGTGTTCTGAAGATTGGAGACCTTGGACTGGCCACCACCTTTCATCCTGATAAAAAAGAGCCTTTGACAAGTCGAGTTGCAACTCTGTGGTATAGAGCTCCTGAACTTTTGCTAGGTGCAACAGATTATGGAGTGGCCATTGATATGTGGAGTGCAGGTTGCATCCTTGCAGAACTATTTGCAGGCAAACCTATCATGCCTGGAAGAACAGAGGTCCCCCTATCCTCTTCTTCCCATATTTCATATGTAAATGTAATACACAATTTTATTTATAAAAAAGATTAAGTTCCAGGTGGAGCAAATGCATAAAATCTTCAAGCTTTGTGGGTCTCCATCAGAGGAGTACTGGCGGAGAACAAAATTTCCTCACGCCACTAGTTTTAAACCACAGCAGCCGTACAAGCGATGTGTGAATGACACCTTCAAGGACTTCCCACCTTCAGCATTAGCTCTTGTTGATACCTTACTTTCTATAGAACCCGAGAAGCGCGGAACTGCTGCTTCTGCACTAAACAGCGAGGTATTCTGTAATGTCTCCAATTTTTTTCATTTCCTTCTGCAATTCGTATATCATCACTCTTTCTTGATTCCTAAACAACTGCACCTTTTCATATTTGGAAATGTGTTAGGTTCAAAGCATGTACATGTGAATATTAACCAGTGAGTGTAGACAATTAAAATGGCCATCAATCTGTACACTTGAATCTACAAACTTATCTTTTGTATTTGCTTTTCACGATAAGACGATAATTTCAAATTCTATCTGATTACTGAAACGACCATTCTGTATGCTATCAATTGGCAAAATAAACTTAAAAGGAAAAGTATAATCTTCTAAACATAATTACATGTGATTTTATTGCTAAACAGTTGCTATGCATTGTTTCCTGATAAACTGATTCATAACTGATTCTTTTAACTCCAGTTTTTCACAACAAAACCCCTACCATGTGATCTATCAACTTTACCCAAATATTCACCAAGTAAGGAACTTGACTCAAAAGTTCGAGACGAAGAAAGAAGGTATGCTATGTTTTTTGTTCATCATATCAGTTGTTTATTTTCCATTGTCATTTCTCTCCTTGCATTATCAAATACAAGTAATATGTTTATTATATATGCTTCTGGGTAGTGTGAATGAATGTGTGATGGGAGTTATCAACTCATTAGGCCATTGAAATTGTACTACTCAGTACTCCCTCCGTCCCATTTATATTGTCCCGGAAGAGGGTGGCACGGTTATTAAGAAAAGTGGGTTTGTGTGGTTGATATTAATTGATAAAGTAAGAATAAAGTAAGAATAAAGTAAGAATGATTTAGAGCCACACAAACTTTGCCAAATATGGTATGGGACAATATAAGTGGGACTTCCCGAAAAGGTAAAACGGGACAAAATAAATGGGACGGAGGGAGTAATTACTAAACATTTATATACCTGAAACCTCACAAGTAGATTCCGTTAATGCAATATGCAGGAGAAAAGCTGAAAGCGTGAAAGGGCGTCGAGGTGAATCTACAAAGAAGAATGCAAGGGACCCAAACGGACCACCTGCAGAATTCAGTGCTCAAGGACAGGTTTATGTTCATAAAGTGTTTATTTGTTGTTTAAACTGTTCTTAGGCCGTGTTTGGTTTGGGGATTTCAGAGGGGAGGGAAAGGGATTGATGATATTTATTTTTTTGATAATCTCTACATTTTGATGGTGGGAAATATAATGAACTAAATAGATACACATCATTTACCTAATCATATATGGTGTAGTTTTTATACTCTAAAACTAACAAATATAGATAAATTAGCCAAACTGTAAAATCAAAATCACAAATGCCCTTTCCTTCCATCCAAAATCCCCAAACATTACAAGCCCTTAGTCCTACTGTTCGACATAACTGAGAAAAGATTCTGCAGGGACGATCTAATAGAAGTGCAAGCGTGAAGTACAACCCACTGGAGGACAGTGGGGCAGGAGGGTTCCATATGGAACAACCCGCAGCAGTAAAATATAGGAATGGCATCACCCATTCTAATTCGGTGATCCATCCAAATATGTCTGGTTATGCCAGGGAGGGTCACAAAGTAAGGGATGGTGACGGAGGTAAAACAGTTCATGGGCAAACCTTCGATTCTTCCCATCATGGTGAAGACCTTCTAAGAGATGGATCTCAAAAGAGGCGACAAGTTAATGTGTTGTTAAGTACTTCGAGAGATGAAAGATTATCTGACCAGGACCCCGCCACAGTAAGTTCTTAAAATAGTTTTCACTTTCTTGCAATGAAAGAGTCCCCATCCTGCGGTAATTTATTTACATTTATTATTAATGATAAATTCATTGAACTTTCAGGTTTATGTTCCGAGAAGAAGTAGAATTCTTTGCTCTGGGCCATTGGTGCCTCCCGGAGGAAACATGGAAGACATGCTGAGGGAACATGAGAGGCAAATTCAAGACGCAGTTCGCAAAGCCAGGACCAAAAGGAACTGCTACTACGATTAATAACTCAACCTTATGATCATCTGAAGGTGTCCAGCTTCAATTGAGGTCACTCAGAGTCTTGATATCCAGAAGGGCAAGACTGGTCTGGGTTCAGGTGCCAACATTGTTTGTATTTGGATTACTATAATGGGAGAGACTTACGAAAATCTGTATAGAGAGTAGGGATGGGTAAACTATGCCTATAAGTTGGGGATGTTTGCTCGTCCATACTGTTTATACATCCATATATACACGCTATGTACCTATTTAATTTGGTCCAACGGCAGTCTGGGAAATGGAAGTTCACTTGCAGGCCTTTGTTACCTGCCTTTCCAAAAGTTTGATTTTGTCATGAAGAAAAAGATATAAAATCGGGTGTTGTGATGGCAACTCAATGAGGCATGGCATCAGCAAACCACCTTGTTGACTAGTAGCTGAATACAATATTTAATATGGTATATTATAAAATGTAAATAGATAATTTTCTAATCTATCATATAAAAGTATTAATAGATATATATTTCCAATCATTTAGGGTATACAACTTCACCAAAAATCTCTGATGTGTAATTCATGTGATTGCTGTCTAAAGAAACAAAAAAAAGGTCATAAAGAAAAAAGTCAACTACAAAGATAAATAAAGAAACAAAAACAAACAGAGGGAAGAAAAATTTAAGAAAGAGAAGGAAAAAGTTGGTAGTTTTTTTCTCTTCATTCCTTTTAGTATTTTTCATTTTTTAAGTTTGGTAATGCTATTTAAAATTTAAATTAGGCGAAAAAAGGTAAGGTAATAATGGCAAAACGAATTTGGCAAAAACAGACAATTCTGATTTCTGAGCATCATTATGAACGCCGAATTGAAGGCTAAGCAACCACTCAATTTCTAGTGTTCGACAGTCTCAGGCAAGCAGCCATGCTGAACAATTTCCACCGTCTGAATACCAAAGGTCACCTAGACAACACCATGGCAACCATGGTCATGTCCTAACTACTGTCCCATGAGTTCTTTCAATTACAAGTGAAAATAACAAGACCTTTTCACACAAAACCACTCTAAAGTGTTTGTCTCATATAACAGGACACGAAGACCGAGCCATAATCTCAAATTCATTGGCTACATCCTCTATGACAGCAGAAAGGCTAGTAAGAGCAGTAATGGGCGACCCATCATCAACGTAACTAGATCTCTATTACTGCTCAATACAAAATCAGAGATATGTGAAAACTACATAACATAATATTATTCTCAAAAAAGTGTAACAAACAGGGGTGCACTATTAACCTTATTTAGAGACAGATGTTAACATTATGTACATTGCATTTCAGAACGAAGTTATTACAAAAAGTCTAACCCCAATAACCCCACAAAGTTATTAATTATTATTACTATTATTATTATCAATAATAGAAAAAAGTCTAACCCCACTAATGACTGGGCCATCAAATGTCTTTCCTAGGCTTGCGACTTATCTCAGAGTAATCGCCACCCATCAACTGTAAAATCTCTTCCCACAAACTCTCAGAAGGAGAGCTCCCAAATATCAAATTTGCACTACATGCAGCAACACACCAATAACCCAATTCAAGCTCTTCCATCAATTGGTCTAACTGCCAGCCTGCATACCCTAAGAAGAATCTAAAATTTTGAGGTTTAAGCTCCCCTTTCTTTACTAGAGCAGATGCTTCTTCCAGACAGTTTCGAGAACCAAAGGACACGCCAGGAATCACCTCATTAAATCCCTGAATACGCTCATAGTTTCCTTCTGCTCTTAACAAGATCATACTTGCATCAAGAGGCCCGCCAAAATGCAAGGAGCAGTCAGAAAAAGTGGTTGCCAAGTCAAGATTTGTGGGCTTCATGTGTTTCATCTTTTTTCCAAGTGGGCGATTTATGATCAGGCCAAAGGGCCCCTCTTGGGGACGATTAGTTCCAGTTCTCAGAAGAAGAACTACTGTTCTCTCAAAGCTGCGGACGCTATCAAGCTTTTCGGTAGAAACAAGGAGGCAACCATTCTCAGGGGCTGCAATGGGGTGTGCCCACTTTGGAGGTAGAGATTTAAAGCCAAATGCAGTTCCATCGCGCTTTTGAGGGTCAGAGATGGCAATGGCAGCCTGATATTAAAGAATTGGACAGATTAGAACAATGACCTGTTGTTTTACCATAAAAACTTAACTGTCCAGTTTTTTTGTTTTCTTCCAATCAAGAGTACAAAACTTCCACTCCCCTAATGGCCCAAATGTCATGAATTGTGACATATTCAAAATTAGCCAACGGTGCTAGTGTACTAGAGATAACAAAAACGCTTCTAGCCCCCAGCATGGCATATCATTTGATGGAGGATAAAGAGGTATCTGTAGGAGAATATAGAAAAAATGCTCCATTTTAATAAGAAAATGTTTGATTGAAGATTTATTATTACAAATATAAAGTAGCTATCCTATTCTTATTCCTGACAATGGAACCCCCCGTAGGGGGGACTTGGTTAAAAAAGGGAAACTAATTACCTATAACTGCAGGAGTTCAGGTTCAGCTGACTTGACCCACATATAATGGAGAGACAGGATTTGATACGGACTTAAAAGGATGAGAACCAGAAAAATTGATTTTGATGATTTCTTTTTCACATGACGCTTCAGTTCAGCAACTACAGGCAAACTGTTCTAGTAATCATCAGATGAACAAGTATTCAGCAGAATAATGTCTTGCCTTGGAATTGTTCCTTCAGTCAAAACCCCTTTAAAGTATAAAAATAAACATTTTTCTTTTAATGGTTGATGAAACTTATTCCCTAATGTAAGGCAGAGGTTGTTTGGGCCTTAAGAGCCTTACTTGGAGGTAGGCCAAATGTACACAATCCACTACATATAAATAAAAAAGGCTAAGAGTTATCAGTACACGAACACATGAACCACATGGTAGACCATGTGTGTCTTAGTTAACAATAAGGAATTTTTTTAGCAGAAGATAAATTAAATAGGAGTCACATCTATTATTCTCATATGTCAAGGGCTATGTTTGAAGAAGTGAAAACGGAAAATTCATAAGCATTCAACTAAACAGTGTACTAAAAGAGATAATACCTGCTCCTGAATATAAAGAGAAGCTCTAAAATCTCTCCAGTCAATGGACTTGTGATAGGAATTCTGGCCACCATCACGTTTGGTGTTGTTTTCGGAAAAAGGATTGATTTCATTAGAACCATTATCTTCTGCGAACGAATCGTCATGCTTACCTTCATTTTAAGAAGCATTGTACACTTGATTAGAGGCTATATACATTTTTATTACATCACAAACACTGGAGACTGAAGATAAAGTATGAAGAATTTATAGGAATTATAGCACAACACAGAAATGATATGCTTCTTCTAAGGTTGGATGAGAAATGATCTCTTTTCTCTCTCATTCTCTTTTATCCTTTATCTTCTTTATCTTTCTATGTTGATTGTTATCCTTTTCTTTTATCTTTCATATGCTCTTTTATCTTTTTATATTTTGTCTTTCTTGGGTTCTTATGGTATTTGATCCTATATTATCTTTATCTTATCCATTTTATCTTACTTTATCTTTTTTTCTTCTTATCTATCTTCTTTTGGCTCTGATATCATGGATGGATTCATATTAGCAGACCCCGAAATCTTTTGGTAATAAAGCTTGGATGTTATTGTTGTATTGCGAAGCACAGACTGAATTTTTAAGCATTCTGGAATATGAAGTCCAGCATCACTCATTTAAAAAGAGCTGGACTCAGATATCTTTACGAGTGTCTACTTCCATGTTTCTTTTTATTTTTTCAATGTGGAACGCCACATTATGCATCAAAGCAGCTTCGTGTACACACCAGTTGTGTACACGCCACCAGTTGTGTCCCAGGCATTTTATGTCATTTTTGATAATGTGATGTCTGTGACACCGATGAAAATAAATTTGTTTGTGTCACACACAAAATTGTTTCTCAAATTGTCAGTGTCACCGACAATTTGTCATGAAAATGTCTGACACAAACAAAAATGGGGTGTGTACATGTTGTGTACGCATCCGGCATGTACAAAATGACTTTTTCATTATGCATTTCAATCCTTCTTCCTTACAAATTGTTCATTCTCTCTCACTAGTTCTACTCAACCTATTAAGTAATTTATACTACGTATGCTAGACCCTAGAGGCTCTATCTCTCAACTGGAGTAGCACAAAGTGATGTGCCTTAGGGTGTAAAATCAAAGACCCAAAAGTACTAATATTTCTTCACTTATGTTTTTCCTGAAAATTGCAATTATATGAGTATAAAATATTAGGATTATAATTAGGCTATGTTTGGTAGGATGTAATCAATCATGTATTGTAATGAGCATTTTTACGTTAGCATTGCATTACACCAAACCAAACATAGTTTTATTAAAGATTAATAACAGATATATCCCGCACTTCATAGCCATTTCACTTCCAAGACAAAGGCGAAATGAGATCCAATTACACGAGATAAGGTATCCTTATAAATCCAAATCATTGAATAAAAATTCCTAAAATATTGTCTGCGAAATTCGTAAATTGAAAAACTCAAAGTAGCAAAATGCAGCTCACAAATGTTCACTTTAAGTAGTCCAAAAGAAATGTAAGAAATTGAAGAAATTGAACACACCCGAAGAAGATAAATCAGGATTAAAACTCCTTGTATTTTTCTTACCCGTCGCTCTGATAACAAACGATCTCGAGAACCCGGATGGGGAGAAGGCACCGCCTTTTGGCAATTTGATACGGAAAATCTCCGAACTCTCGACCCGATATGATGACACGGAAAGTAAACCAGTAGCCACGACCATGTTCTTCAGGTACCCAGAAACAATGGGTTTCTCAGTAATCGAGCTTTTCAACACCATAAAACGCAATTTTCCGGTACAATTGGATTGTATTGCTCCTGGAAGATCCATTTTTATTAAAGTGAAGAACAGAAAAATGTGATCAGTCTCACAGTTGGGCTGTTGGGCGGAGCTGAGTAAAACTCCGCATAAGTGAATATCAATAAACCGAGATTGATTCGTGAGACTCACCCTTAATGATGCTGGCAATGGGTCGCCTCAACCGCTTCTACGGTTCTACCGGGGAAACTTTTATTTTTGTAAGAGAGGTACCGATGCTAAACACTAATCAAGTAATTTGTGCTTGATTCGCGATTTGAATTTGTATAAGATGATTCAAATTAAGAAAATTCAAATACAATACAAATATGAATTTAAATTTGATTCGATTTGTTATCAAATACAAATAAGAATATCAGTGTATTCGATTCGAATATTAATCAAATATATTCAATTAATAATAGTGATATTAATAATAATAATAATAATAATAATAATAATAATAATAATAATAATAATAGTAATAACACTATAATAACTTTAAAAAGATAGCAATACCCTAAAGTGTAGTTCATATATACATTTACGCATACAGATTCTAAGTCCATTTGTAATAAATTAGAGTATAAATATGAATACAAATTGGATTTTTGGTTCATATGTCCATTTTTTGAGTAAATTGTATGCAACCTCTTATTGGCATAGTGTTTTTAATATATTCATGGATTATGTGCATCTTAATGATATAAATGGATATTTACTTTGCATTTATTTGTAAACTATCTCATATATGTATCCTTATGCTTTATTCAATGTTTCAAACATGGAACAATTCTTAGCACCGAAAAAGAGTTTGATGAATGAAAATGAATTCTCACTCACACGGATAATAGTATATGTGTTTTGGAGGTGAAGATTATATCCGGAAAAAATATTGGTTTCACAATCATCATTGATCCTGTCATTTACCTTGACTTCTTTCAAATTTTTACACAAAAAGTTCCCAATCAGCGTTTCATTTCCCATGAGTCCATGACATAAACAACAGTCAAAGATAATGTGTATACAAGTGGGCAGTGGCAAAGCCAGGGTTGACATGTTATAGGGGCTGAAGATTAAGGAATTTATATAGCAGAGGCCAAAACTTAATTTTTCACTATATTTTTTACTACTTATAAATATTTATACACATCACAAATTTTTTCTTGCAGGGGCCGAGGCCACCGCCAGCCTCCCCCTGTCTCCACCCCATCAAGTGGGCATATACCCAAAATGCATTCTTATGCATGATCAATTGTATGTTGTCGTGTAAATTGCCACCTTAACGGGTGGGTTAGAGATTCATAAGTTTGATGACAAGGTTTGGGTTATCAACCCCAGTGGCATATAATGTATTTTTTAAAAAAATTATGATAATTTTTTAACATTATCAAGATATATGATTACTTTTTTTATACAATTTTATGTGACTCACTAATAATTGTACTACAGTGTTATTTTATTGTAATAGAGCTTATTCTTACACTTTATCATTAATTTTAACTTTACTTGTGATTTTCATACTGTCCAAATTTTTATTTCCTTACAAGTTCTATATTATAATCAAATTTACAATAAATAAAACCTAATATCTTTTTTTATTTACCAAAATGATATATTATGTACCATCTTAATAAAATATAATTTTAAATAATATGTTACTGTATCATATTCTAGATATACCCCGTGCATCGCACGGGTACTTCGTCTAGTAAAGATGAATAATAACAAAGGCCTGCCATTTCAAATGGTTCCACAATAGGGCTGGGACCGGTTCAGTTCTTACTCAAAATGAGTGGAACCGTTATAAAAGTTTTAACTAATGAAATCGGTTCGGTTCCTATAAAAAAAAATCAAGAACCGTTATGGAACCGAACCGGTAGTAAACGGTTCGGTTCTTCCTTTTACCGGTTCCTAGAATAATTTTTTATAGTCTAAGAATTAACACATAATTTTAAACACGTTGAAAATTTAAAACACGAGTATTAAAATTTTATTTGAAGCTCTAATCACTTCAAACATCAAAGCTCAAACTTAACTAATGAACTTTGAACACTTAATAGAACAAAAGTGATTTAAATTTTCATGTAATAAATAAAACATTAAAAATCGTTGTAGTGTCGGAGCGATAAGGTTACTCGTCATCATAGTAGCTAGAATAGGACGCCTACTTCAAGTCTTTCATAACATAAAAAAAAGACATTGAGTTTGCATGTATAGATATAAAAAACATTATTACATTCTATTGATTCATAATAAATCTAATTATTAGAAATATCATGAAAATAGTAAAGTAAAATATGTGCAATCAAAGTTACAAGTCATTTGGGTTATTTTATATTTATAAAATTTATGTGATGGAACAAAACTTGATTTATAGAAAGGAGTTTAATGTATCATATCAACCTCATGTACAATATTTATTACTTCTTTTCCGTTGATTAAATTAGAATTGTTAGTTACATATCTTATAGATGTCCCTCTGGTGTCGTTGACAAAAAAAAGTTAAATATCTTATATTGTTTTATTATTGTTGTTGTTGTGGTTATTATTGCTATTATATTATTATTATTATTGTTACTACTAATACTAATATTATTTTATTTTTTATTTTTTTAAATAATGGTTCCTTAACGGTTCCATGCACATATTTTTTATAGGAACCGAACCGTTATAATCCGGTTCGGTTCGGTTCCTACAAATGAGGCATTAATTGTTAACGGTTCGATTCCTAGATGTTGTTAACGGTTCGGTTCCAATCGGTTCTACGGTTCCCGGTTCCAAAATCCCACCCCTATTCCACAATGCCATGGGATAAGAAAAAGCTACAAAAGATTCAAACATTTTACCCATACTAATTAAATAGAAAATATACTTATATAGTATGAAATCTTAAAATAAAACATGCAAAGACTAAGTAACCTAAACTATTGATCAACTTCATTAAAGATAGATGCCACCAATACCATTACTTTGCTTAAGCTCAGTCCAATAATGCATTGCTTTTTCTTCTATATTCTCTTTCAACTCATTGCCTTTTCTTCTATTGCTTAACCAAATCAATTGCAATGTGCAACAATTATGTTGAATTTTCTGATAATTGTCAATTGATAGCACCACGTTAAAAGCTGAAAAAGGCACATAAAAGCTCTGTTAACACTTCTATGTACGAAGTATAAGGCATATAAAAAAGCTCTGTTAACACTTAAATGACCAGCAGCTAAGCATCTTATATCATTGTTGTCTCTTATGGAGTCATAATAATATTATCATTGTCACTTAAATGACCATGAACCATCAAACATTTCTTGTCTATAATTGCAAAAGTAAACACAAATTCAATTACACTTGAATGGACTGCAATTGTGATGCAATTTGTTCTACTTAGAGGTTACGTTTTCATCTTCTAAATTGATAATTGATGAATGATGATACATGAGCATCAAATCTAATCTAAATAGTTAACATAACACTACATTTTCCTTGAGCAAAGTTGAGGAGAATTGCAAGTGAAAATTTGAGCACTGCTAGCAAGGAAAAACCACCCCATCATCGACTGATCCCAAGCAGTGCCACGGCAGCCGCAGAGCAAAGGAAACTCACAATTTGGCCGCCAGTAAACCTTAGAGAAGACAACTAAGACGACAACACCTCCGGGGGTTTGGAAAGCTTGAGCGATGCTAGCAGATTGCAAGAAAAATACTTTTGCTTCTCCATCTTCGTTTATCCTGACGTTGCTTCTGCTTCGTTAGTTTGTTTCATACTTCGTATAATCCTACGTTCAATTGTACCGTCAAAACTAAGGTTTACGGTACGGACTGAATTGCAAATAATAGACTTTTGTCTATGTCTTTAAAGAATCCATGTGTAAGACACCTATTGGTCCAACAAGGCATAGGTACGGTACCCTCTTAAATATAAGAGGTACCGTAGAAATCACCTTTTCTAAAAGGACGTAAGTTTGATGTTTCTAAATCCAAGTTGAGGTTCCCGTGATTTTGAGGTTGCCAAATTTACCAAATAAGGTGAATTTCTATTTGTCAAATTTACCAAATAAGGTGGATTTCTATATCAACATGTAATAAAAATAGAATGTAATAATAAAATAAAAGGTATATAAACTAATTAAATACTCCGTAATTGTTATATATGATGACATGACAGTGTTATGTGGCGCGTTGTATGCTTTTAAAAAGTTCCTCTTATATATATATATTGATTATCTTACTAGTATTGAATTTTATCCGAGACTTGTTGGTGGATTTTCCAGAAGAGCCCATAAATTTTAGGGAAAAAGTTGAGATATTACCCAAAATGGGACTAAAAAAGTTTGGAAATTCCAAAATAGGACTTCCATGTTTTTATTCCCAAAATAGGACTAATTACTGTCATGTTTTGGTAGTACCAGACTTCAAACATGGCAGTATTTTCCAAATTTGGCAGTAATCAGTCCTATTTTGGGAATAAAAACATGAGTCCTATTTTGGAATTTTCAAACTTTTTTAGTCCCATTTCGGGAACTTTCCAAAAAAAGTTTTATACTTAGACCTGTTGGTGGATTGTCGGGATGAAAGTAAACATGTATACAAAATTGGTGAAAAGAATATTTGAATCAACACATTCATTTCTAGTTGGAAAATCTCATTTTTGTGCAATTAAACATATTTTGCTTAAATTTAATTACTAACGTTCACTAATCTTAGTTATTTGTGCAATTAAACATACTTTGCTTAAAATTAATCCAATTAGTTTTGATTTTAATTATTATTAAAATAATTTATTTTTCTATAAATTTTAATTACTTTAATTATAAGTTGTGTTAAGTTTAATGTGTTGAGACAAATTACTTAAAGGGCATTTAAGTAATTCACCAAATATGCAATATAAGATATCATTCGACCAAACAACTTAATGTCACATTCTATCCATCTGATATACACGGCAATCTAACATTCTCATGTCAATCTGACATCCATTGAACCAAACATACCCCTAAATGTTGTGCTCAACCCTATTGGAGAGATCATTGAAGTGCAGAGGGAGTATTAAGAATGTGTATTTTTAACTTCAAAACTACAGTAAAACATAATACCAGCTTTCATCATTGATTGATCGAACATACATACAGCAGACATGTAGATCGATGTGTGGAAAGCCCATCCCATTTGGTGCATAAATTATTATTACTCTGATCTGATCGATCCACTGCGCGCGCGGCATGGGCCTTGATAACTTGTCCAATTGAATTGAAGAAGACAATCCCCGGCGCTTAGCTCCGGCCATTCAATTCGATCTTTTACATTTTATATATGACCTGTATCTATATATGTCAGTTTCCAATCTAACTTTCAACCACTTCACCAAACTATCTCCGGCCCATTCCTCTATTCAGAATCGGTCATTATTATATGGCAGATCAGATTTGCAGATGTTGCGTATATATATATGCACGCAGCAGCTAGCTTAATACGCATTGCATCAGCACAGGAATTCGATCGAAGAGCTTAATTAATTAATCAATTAATTGTTTCTACATACATACATATATACTCCGGCCTTATTCTATATCTCAATGGGCGGAGATGATGATTATGCAGCGGTGATGAGGAACAAGCAAGTGGTTCTGAAGACGTACGTGAAAGGATTGCCGAGAGAGAGCGACATGGAGGTGAGAATGTCCAGTATCGCCTCTGAAATTCCTCAAGCTGCTGTTCTGGTGAAGAATTTGTACTTGGCATGTGACCCTTACCTCATCCACCGAATGTCCCATGACGATCACTCTGATAACATTGACTTGCTCCTTCCCTTTGAGCTGGGATCTGTAAGTAATAATAATAATAATTACATACAGAGTACCTCATTTTGCACATCAATCATATAAATAAATCACGTTTATATTAACTATTCTCTATGTCCCATTTACATGATTATGTACACAAGTATTTATAATATGAAAGCGGTAGGAAAATGTTCTTTGTCAATGCAAAAATACTATCATAAAATTATTAATCTACGAAAGTGGTATGAGAATGTTCTTTGTAAAAAAATTATTTTAAAGAATCAAATCAATATCATAACTCTTAAATGAATCAACTCAGTACCATAACTATACATAAATGTTTCCACTTGCAACTCTATTCAAATTTGCAGCTAAAAAATCCTACGTGTGTAGAGTCACTCAACAATGATGATATGGACAAAAATAAGGTAAAGTAGTGGACTCTATGCATAGAATTCCTGCCGCCACATATTTTTTTTGTTCACAAATTTGAATAATATATTGCAAATTGAAACATTTATGTATAGTTATTATGATACTAATTTGATTCATTTAAGAGTTGGTACCAAAAAACTGACATTTATGCATTTGACTCGCCAAATTTTATCATCTTTGACCGAAAAAGTCAAAGATCACTAAATAAAATGAAATGGAGGTTGTAATAAATCAATTAAAGTATCTGAATCTAACAGTGCATGGAGTATCTGAAATGGAGTGCATGCATTATTTGTTTGGTACAAATATTTTAATCATCTCAATATACATTCTCACGTTAGATTCATGTTCTAACTATGCTCGCTTTTGATGTGTTGCTATATATTATTGTTCTTTATTTGCTCCTTCCGGCTAAATTTCAAGTGCTTAAAATCCTCACAGATAGCCAGAAATTTGGCTAGAAAGACTTCAAATGGACAAAAACAATAGTCTTGTACCCAATACGGACAAAACTCAATATAGACATACTACTTCCGTCCCAAATTGAGTTGCAAATTTGACTTTTCTTATTCAAACAATCTCGTTTTGTTCACTTAATTAGGATGCCGATTTTTAATTATATTCTAATTTGGAGTTTACAACTTTGAAGATATTTTACTGTAGTTTTTGAATATGTAAATTTTAATTATTAAAAATTGAATTAATTATCAATAGGGAGGGTTGTCTTTTATTATTGATTGACCAAAAAATGTTGACTTTGCAAAACAAATTGAGACGGAGGGAGTATGATTGTTTTGAGTCAAAATTAATCTAGATCAAACCAAACTTAAACAAATCAACCATCTACAATTGTAAACTACACACATAACAGACATCTATCAGACTATTTCAGATCATATCAGATATAAATAGTATGGATTCGTATAATCCTCGAAGGGTAAGAAATGAAATTTCATTTTAACTTTTACCTCCCGATCTCTAAAAAAGAAGTTTGCACTTTTCTTTTTTGCATGTCCCAAAATGAAATTCCCATTTTTATAAAAAGATTTTTTATTTGAAAATGTCTCAACTAACATTATTTTTAACCACTCTTAGCTTGACTTGACGAAAATGAGGGTAACTTTAGAATGTCCATCCAAAACTTTAGCTTACATAAACATGTGAGTATGTCAAAGTGTGAACTTCTTTGTTGGATAGAAGGAGTATTAGAATGTATTTTTCTAAATTGAGGTGATATTAAGCTAATTTTAGCATGTTTTTATTTGAACTGTTTAAATGTCAAATTAAATCAGACCATATCAAAGCAGACTTAGACAATAATAAAACAAACATAAAACAGACTATTCGCATACCACACCAGATTTAAACACGTCGTATTGAGTGAGACTGGGCCCGACTAGAAAATTTCATTCAATTAAAAGTAATCTTTAATTTTGGTCCAACTAAAAGTATCTTAAATTTTTGTTGCTTAGTCTATTGTGTATTTTAATTTTTAATCTTAATACATGATTAAGATCCATCTACATCTAAAAGAAATCTTAGAGGTGCATAGATCTTCCTCAATAAATCTTAGAGGTCCCATTTTAAGTGTCGTACTTTGATTTGACATAATTATTAATAAATTGGTTAGAAAAAAGTTGTGATTGAGATTTGAGCGTAATAAAATGAAATGTTGTAGACCATATATTATTTTTCATCAAAGAAATGTGACACATATTTTGGAACAATTCAAAAAGCAAAACAGGATAGGTAAAACGGGAAAGAGGAAGTATCATATAATCTATCTATGTACCTAATACATAAAGTAAAATTGAATAATACATTTCTTAATCAGAATTGATTAATGAGTTATTCATTTAAACTCAGGTAATCGAGGGATTTGGCGTATGCAAAGTCCTTAAATCAAGCGACCCAGCTTTCAAGGCGGGAGACCATGTTTGGGGCGTTACTGGTTGGGAAGAATACAGCTTGATTAAAAATCCTAGCATTTTGTTCAAGATCCAACCAAATGTACATGATGATGGTGATGTGCCATTATCCTACTATACTGGCATTTTAGGTACACTACATATTTATCTTCTTTTTTTTATCCCAGGGGACGTCAGGGAGAGAGGGATTTGGGGGGTCTGGGATAAACTGAGATCAATCTCACTCCATTGAGAATTGAACACGGACCTCCCGTAAGGGAGAGTGAGTCGGCGACCAGCTGGGCTGGACCACTTCCTCACACTACAAATTTATCAAATCAATAGATCAAACTCTAATTTGTTACAAAGTGTTAAAAGTATATATATATATATATATATAGATAGATAGATTTAGGATCACATACAAACTAATCCTAATTTAGAGTGCGAATTAATCTTGGCCATCCATATGAATGAAATAATGGTGTGATGATAAAACTCACCCACTATTAATGAAATAACCGCATGTCCACATTTAGTGGAGAGAAACTTAAAACTGCCGCACTAATATGGCTTGATTTAGTTGTTCTCACCCTTGATTTTATAATGTTGGACGGTTGAGATGAATTTGCATGTTGCACACTTTGTACCCGATCTTAACCTTATATATATATATATATATATATATATATATAGATTTAGGATCAAATGAGAACAACCCTTAACGTGAGAACGTGAGAATACCACATTTACCCAAATGTGATGCTCAATGAGGCTCGCCCAATGCACATTTTCGCGTTCGGCACAGTATTTACTAAAATGCCACCGTCATTATTTATATAGGCTTATTTTGAGCTAAACCCAAATGTGCACCTGACGGGCTTAATTGTGTATCACGCTGGGTTAATTGTGAGTGTTCTCACGTTCTCACGTTAAGCATCGTTCTCACTGGAACCGCACCCTATATATATATATATATATATATATATATATATATATATATATATATGAACCAATGAGCTAGTGGGCGTGATCAAGTTTTGGGGTTTAATGCACCAAACCCCCTCGTGAAATAAAAATTCGGCGCATTAGCCCCCTCTGATTTAAAAAATGCGTCAAATTGCCCTGTGTTATGATTAATCATGCGCGATACCCCCTCTAAGAACAAATTTAATTTCCAAAAAATGAAAAAATGGTTAGTTTTATTCTATAATTTAGAAATTTTGACAAAGTTAATTGCATATTCAACCATATTATTAAAAAAATGATTTAAAAATTTTTAAAATTTGTTCTTGGAGGGAGGTTTGGGCATGATTAATCATAACACAGGGGGATTTGAAACATTTTTTAAATCACAGGAGGCTAATGCGCCGAATTTTTATTTCATGAGGGGGTTTGGTGCATTGAACCCTCAAGTTTTGAGTTGCAAATGAGGCAGCGCTATTGTAAACATGTAAACCTTAATGATATGCCGCGACAAAAAATGCATTAATATGCAAAGACTGCATGTATATAGATAATAATAAATAAAAAAAGCACAAGAATATGAAGTAAAAGTACACACTATAAACAAATGCGATAATCATTTTAACACAGTTTTTAACATTTTAACATTTAGTGAAACTGAAATTTGCATTAGGTGAAATTGAAATATACGGAGTAAAAGGTAAAAATCAAATGTGAATTAGTTGAAATTGAAATGTGCAAAATAAAAGGTACAAAAATGTCACCGCATCGTAATTTTTATTCTGCACGTTTTAGTTCACCTAATGTACAATTCAGTTTCACATAATGTTAGTCTCCTACTCTTTGTGGCGCACATTTCAAATTCACCTATTGCACACTTCGGTTTCACCTAATGTATATTCAATTTCACATAATACAATTTAACGGTCTAGATTCAAACTCACTTCTCTTCTAAGATCATTTTCTCATTTGGGTCAAATAAAAAGTCTTCTTCTCATGAAAAGTAGGAATAAACCTGATGCATCGAGTCTAAAATCTAATGGCTCTAAATATGTCAAAAATGCATTATAATGGATTAAAACGCAGTGACATTTTTGTAAACACTGTGCGCAAAAGTGTACCGCACGTGGATGACGAAAATCATCTAAGTACAATAGTGCACTTCAGATGACTAAAAATGGATACGTTCGCATTTCTTATGTGAAGACCACTTTTTATTGCAACCGGAACATGTATGTATATATTCACATAAAAGATTACCTCAGGTAATTCAGACGGGAGCCACCATCAGAATTTTGAGGTGCTACCGAGTACCGAGTGAAATATTTTGATGAAATTTTGTGAGTTGTTCTTCATGATGTGTAGATTATGTCAATAAAAGTTTCAACCTAAAATTCAATCGGAAAGTAGTTTTAAAATAAATTTTTGAAAAACATTGCATTTTGTATATACATTATGGCGCATAGTTTTGAAAAATTTATTTAACTTGCTTTTCGATTGAATTTTAAGCTAAAACTTTGTGGACACGATATGCAATTTATGAAGAACATGCTCACAAAATTTTATGAAAAAATCTAGTTGGAAGCCCCTCAAATAAACATGTCCGGACGACGCTAGCTTTTCGTCAGAACTACCTCAGGTGTTTGTTACCAGGGGCGGATCTAGCCCTAGACCAGGGAGGGCCTAGGCCCAACCTCAAAAAAAATAAAATTAATAGGATATATATATATATTATATATAATTCCGTTAAGAAATGATATAAAAACAAAGAAAGTCAATAAGTGTTCAACTAATAGTTTGGCAAGATGGAAGTTAACTAATTCACATGCTTGCATGTTCCGTGTTTGAAGACCTACACGTCCCAGGTTCGAAGCTCATCTAGAGCTCTATTTTTGTTTACTTTTTAATGGAGAGCTAGTGTACAAATTTTAAACTCTTTCCTAAAATCTTTTTGTCCTTCATACAGAATATCTTTTTAAAATCAAATTGATTTTTACAACAAGGCTAACACCAATTGATCTCAAATGTTAAATGAGCTAGATACTAATATTGTAAACACTATTGGCCTTTTTGAATATGAGCCTGAAAAATTAATTTGTTCAATTCATTAGATTTGGTACGTGAAAATTAGTTCAAAATGTATGAGTTTGAGGTGTTTTTGCATTCGACAGAAATTCTTATTCCTGTTATATTCATTTTTGTTTTTGACATTTATGTTGCAACAAATTTTATTTTATATTTGAAAACGAATCATGTCAAAATGTCAAATAACATACGTAGTACTATTTCGCTACACTTTGACATTTTTTTGCAAACTACATTATTTAATTAAATTATGGCCCCACCTGAATGGCGATGCTGGATCCGCCCCTGTTTGTTACTATATGTGTGTATCAAAATATGTGTAGTATGTATAAATAAATTTCAAGTAAAAAAGTGTTTAATGTGATCGAGAAATGACAATTGTACTTTTATTTCACTGAGAAATGACAATTGTACATTCATTTCACTATGCTACGTCGTCTACAGGTATATATACTTCAAAAAATCTATTCGTACACATTTTTCATACACACACCTAAACACTCATGTTTGTGAAGAGTATTTTTTTGTCTGTATACAGACATAACATATTTTCAAATACGTTATCTTTGTATACAGACAAAAAAATACTCTTCACAAACATGAGTGTGTAGGTGTGTGTATGAAAAATGTGTACCTCAACTACTACAATTTTCATGTTATAAGAACTACTACAATTTTCATGTTATAAGAACTTCGTGTAAAAAGAGAAAATTCCTTATGTAGGACTAAAACATAAACAAAATGCACATATAGGATTCTTATTGTTTACTTCTTAATTAAATTATGACTTGTTTACTCCTAATAAGAAAAGTTCTATACTTTCAATAGGATTGAGTAAATATAATCCTACTCATATTTCAGTACATATAGTCCTATTTGTGTATTTTGTCTAAGTTCGAGTGTATTTAGAGCAATTTATATTTTTAGAATTTCTCCGTGATTCTTAAATTAATACGAGTAGTTTTTTTCACAGTAAAAAGTCTAATAGTTCAATTTAAAATTCAAAGCCAAGTAAAGATACAACTTATTTTCGAACATAATATTCTGCATATGCTCGAAGTATAAATAAACCGGCTGAATTATTGATCGTAGGGATGGTTGGACTTACAGCTTATGTTGGGATGTTCAACGTATGCCGCCCTAAAGAAGGGGAAGTTGTGTACGTTTCCACCGCCGCCGGAGGGACGGGTATAATCGCCGGACAATTCGCAAAAATGTTGGGTGCTCATGTGGTCGGAAGTACTAGTACTGACGAAAAGGTCGACATTCTAATCAACAAACTGGGGTTTGACAATGCTTTCAATTACAAACAAGAGACTGATTTGGGTGCCCCTTTAAAACGGTTGGTAAACTTTAAAATTCTAAAATCCTATTTCGTGTCTTTATTTTCTAAATTTGAGTAATTATTATTGTTTGTGAAAAACTTTCATATTTAAAGTCTGATATTATCAATTCTAAATTAAAAGTCCGATATTATCAAAACAAGAGAATAACGACCCATATTTAAATAATCAAAACATAACAATTCTATTTTGATATTCATAAACGTGTTTGCTTTTATTTAGGCCAATTTTTAAAACATTGTATTGACCCATCTTGTCCGCCTAATATTTAAATATGCACTACTTTTTTAAATTGTTTTAGACATATACACACATGTATAATAATAATATATCCGTTCTCTTTTAATTGTAACATCGGATTTTTTGCACTATTCACATATTCTACTTTGACTATATTTTATTTATTAATGTATTATAAAATAATTTTTTTAAAAATATTTTTAAATTCTTCTCACTTTAAATGTTCTAATCTGAATTTTTTAATTTTTTATTAACAAGGAATGAAAGATATTAATGGTCAAACTTGTGCGTTGGCAAACGTAAAAAGTGGACTGTTGCAATTATAAAAGAACGGAGGTTGTATATTTTAAATTCATTAATCTTATAATATATTAATATTTATATGTGAATTACATGAACACTTAATTGTCAATGTCTGTTTTATACTTCATATTTTATATATTCATTTATTATTATTATAAATAGATTAGCTATTCAAGTGGAGGTCTTTCTTAGTTTTCAATAACTTTCATTGTATTCCTTTATTGTGACTTTGGCTTTTGATATTTAATGTTTATAATTATTTGGAGATAACTTTACGTAAGTTTGAGTTATAATAATGAATTCAAGCATAAAGAAGCATATGAGTTAATGAGGATATAGCAAGGCAGGATGTGGCGACACATCTGCATGGGCCAGGTCATATGTTTAATAAAATGTTATTTTGCGCCTTGCTCCACAATTTGCAAGGGAACCACAACCAACCATTGACTATGAATTGATGAATATAAGAAAAATAAGGAGTATAATTATTTCAAATGACTATACATATCCACAATATGATCAGTTTGTTTGCATTACCAAGCATGAATACACGCACATGCATATGTGTGTTTTCTTTAGAAATTATCACAAATATGGATTTATAAAAGAGTAAAATGCATAAATGGTCCTCAAACTATTATCACCATATCGTTTTGGTCCTTCACCTAATAAATCTATCACTTTAGTCCCTATTCTATTTAATGCATCTTAATTTGGCCCTTCTGTTAGTTTTGACTGTTTACATTCACATGGTCAACATACACTATTTTATAAGACCCATCTTTAGCTAAATAATTTCCTTTTTACCAAAAAAACTGAATAATTGCCTCGTTGATAAATATTAACCTTAATCAAACATATTTTTAAATACTAATATGTTTTCCTTACTCAACAACCAATTACTCAAATATATTACGTAGTATTAAATACTACTCCATATGTATTAAAATGTTTTTGTTAAGAATACTCAGCTGGATAATAATTATAATAATTGTTATGTTATTAATATTATTAATAATAATAATAGTAATAATAATATACTTCTAGAGTCATTTATAATTATAATAATTGTTATGTTATTAATATTATTAATAATATTAATAACATAACAGTTATTATAATTATTATTATTAAAATTATTACCCAGCTGAGTATTCTTAACAAAAACGTTCTAATACATATGGAGTAGTATTTAATACTACGTAATATATATATTTGAGTAATTGATTGTTGAGTAAGGGCAACATATTAATATTTAAAATTATGTTTGATTAAGGTTAATATTTATCAACAAGGGAATTATTCAGTTTTTTTGGCAAAAAGGAAATTATTTAGTTAAAGATGGGTCTTATAACAATTTATAAAATAGTGTATGTTTGACCACGTGAATGGAAACAGTCAAAACTAACAGAAGGACCAAATTAAGATGCATTAAATAGAATAGGGACTAAAGTGATAGATTTATTAGTTGAAGGACCAAAACGATATGGTGATGATAGTTTAAGGACCATTTATGTATTTTACTCTTTATAAAATGATGAACATGAATATTGATTATTAAAAGATCAGAACAAAATAACATCGTAACTATCTGAAATTATCCTCCATGTGAACCTTTCAATAAATGAGATTAGTGTTTTGATAATTTTAATGTTATAAATGTATTATTGCTAATATTTAAAGCTTAAATTGTCGAATGTTAATTGTTCCCTAAAATAGGAAAGGAGGGAGTATTTAGGTAAAGAAAATCAAGAGTGCCAACATTTATGGAGAACTCGTGCTAATAATGTCTTGTAGAGATAACTGTGTGTGGTTTCATTACCAAATGCCATATAAATAAGGAGAGATTAGGGTTTACAAAGATGGACCAATAGGCCCTTGATACATAGCTTACACAGGATGACCCTAATACAAATTCTATACACACACGATAACACACTACATAGAATTTCATTCAACAAAAATACTTTTCTTTTATTATACACATGTTAAATTTCATTAAATCTTTATTATTCACAAGTCGTATACTACTAGTACTATAGTGTATGTGTATATAGTGAGCCCCGATGTCTAGTTCCGCCACTCATCATATCCGTCATTAAATTGCATGTTTGCATGTAATGTTGGTATGTTTTCTGCGCGTTTGTAACGGGATGCATGTACGCTGCAGGTGCTGCCCCAAGGGCATCGACGTATACTTCGATAACGTCGGTGGTCCGATGTTGGATGAGGTGATCCGGCACATGAATCCTCATGGTACAATCGGCATATGTGGAATGATATCTCAGTACTCTCTGAAAGAGCCTGATGGTATTCGCAACTTGTTTCAGATCATTACAAAAAGCTTGAGGGTGGAAGGGTTTAGAGAAATTGATAATTGGCATGTTGTCCCAAAGTACACAGAATGGGTGATTCAACAATTGAGGGAGAAAAAATTGGTATACATTGAAGACATTTCTATGGGGTTGGATAGTGCACCATCTGCTCTAGTTAGTATCTTTAATGGAAAGAACATTGGGAAGAAGGTTATCTCGCTTGCTGCTGAGTAAAACGTCGATTGTTTCGATAGTGACAGATGGTTGTGATTCCAATGATTTATTTATTTTGGAATATGTGTTCAACTTATAACGTACTATGTTTTCCACCAG
Organism: Cuscuta epithymum; assembly: GCA_945859915.1. Taxonomy (NCBI): domain Eukaryota; kingdom Viridiplantae; phylum Streptophyta; class Magnoliopsida; order Solanales; family Convolvulaceae; genus Cuscuta; species Cuscuta epithymum. The sequence continues at coordinate 162,297 of CAMAPF010000944.1, read as the reverse complement.
ACGTAATAATGCTTTTCCTATTTTTAATTTACTGTCATGCTCGGTAGTAAGAAATAAGATAAATAACAAACTTCTCTAAGTTTTATTATCCTTTGCACAATCAATTTGAAGTTCTGTCTTTGTATTAAGCAATTTGAAGTTCTGTATATCGAATCCATATACTGGTAGTATTATTAAGTGACTTGACATGCGCAGTGAAACATAATTCTTGAACAACTGCTCACCCAGTGCCGGTCTAGTGTTATTCAAATGGTATAGGCGAATTTTTTTCATGAACTTAATCTGAAACCAAAAATTGTACACCGTTGTTCTTTAATGAAATTATTAGTAGAATAAAATCATGGGGGAATTTGACTTTGCACCCCACTTTTTGGTTGATATTGGACTTTGCACCCCATTTTAAAAAAACTTTGATTTTGCACCCCATTTTACTTCAAAATCCTTTGACTTTGCACCCCATTTAGACATTTCCCTTCACAAATGTTATATGATAGGGTGCAAAGTCAAAGGTTTTTTAAAATGGGGTGCAAAGTCCAATATCAACCAAAAAGTGGGGTGCAAAGTCAAATTCTCCCTAAAATCATCTATAGAATCGTAATAAAGGAAAAATTACTTTTTAATGAGATTGTAAAAGAGTAATAGAATTATCTACTAAAAGTAAACAACACTGAAAACACTTCATGTAAAGCATTTTGTAGAATAGTCCCATTATATAAAACCTTCGAAACTAAATGACTAAAATTTAGAAATTATGAAGTGAATATCAAATCAGGTTTTTTCTTGAATATGATTGAAATATTTATATTATGGGAAAAAATAAGACTATATTTACTATGCATAGTCAATATGATGTACAATTAAGCGCAAATGCAATTACTAAAGTTACTATGATAGTCACTAAAACATAAAAAGTGACATATTTGTTCACTATCTTTACTCTAGCTATATACTTCTTCTTATTTGTCATTAGTTATTTCATACTATGTGTGTTGTACGGAGTATAACATTACATATATAAGAAAAATAACGTAACAAATCATAACAATGCCCACACATAACCGCACACACATAAGAAAATAGATAAATCACACATAAAATGATACAACAAATCTTAAGTAAATATAAATCAAACACACATCAAATGCAAATATAAAATTGTACAAAAAATAAAATGAAAAACTAATACCTACTTAAATAAGAAATTAAATAAGAAATATAAGAAATATATTAAATAATCCTTTCATACCTTTCATGTGATATTTTTTCTTAATGCACTGAAAGGTATATTATTTCTGATATTTAAATAAGAAATATAAATCATATGAAACATCATAAAAGTTAAAGTAAGAGTTTCTTTAGGGTATGAAAGGAATAATAGTTTTCACAACGTAAGAAAGAGATTTTTTTTTCAAACTTTTATTTTATCTTATTCGTTTTGAAACTTGAAAATTACCCCGTGTCATGGGGTTTAACAAAGCACCTAACTCCCCATGTGTTTTTGAAGATAATCTTCTTTGTTCCTATGACTTCACACATAGAGGAGTACCAAGCCAAAGATCTAGAGTCTTTCTTGGTAGATAGAGATTGAAATATGTCTCTACTGTCATTGTTAATAATGCCAGCAGTAATGACACTGCAAAAGGGGTTTTAAAGAAAAATTGCTACCTTGGGGCACCTGTTCTCTAAAAGTTAAGTACCTTCTTTTTTTAACAAATAATAAAATAATTACCAAGCTATTCTCAAAGATGCTAGTCCAAACATATCAAGATAGACCGAGCTTCGGACCGTAGTGGGCAACTCATCAATCTGTTTATAGATCATGCCCAGGCCCAAATACAATTTTGCCACAAAGTGGGCGGCCCAATTACCCTCCCTCCAAACAACAAAAAAGGAAATACCCCTTTTGTTAGACAGAGTCAACAAGCGGCGCACCTCCACACCCCATCTTCCAATCCGACTGCAAGAGATATACTCCAAAACCTCGGTGGAATCCATTTCCACCTGAAAATCTCGAAAGCCAAGATCTGCCACCCAGGTCGTTGCATGAACCAATGATGAAACAGTTAGCAACACAAGAGGGAGGGTGAATTGTGTGTGCGGAACCGTGACATTTTTTCACCCAGTTCTAGTGTGGGGTAAAGGGATTTGCAAAATAGTAAAGTGCACAAGAATTTAACGAGGAAAAATCTCTTGGCTCAAAGGGATTAAAATACCTCGAACTCCCTCGGAGGAATTTTAACAACTCCATTGACGTGCACTTTGTCGTGGTGTGCACTCAAAATAAATATTCAATACAACAAATATACGTAGTATATTGAAGTAAGGTTCGTATCCACAGGGAAAAGAATATTTTTCTTTTATATTATAACTAGTAACAAAGGGGGGATTTTAGTTGTGTTTGATTTGATTTGATTAACACTAAGATGAATGACTTATGTGATTTACTTTAATAGAGATGAAGACTTGGTTTTGCTTTTATCCACTTAATAAAATGTTCGTCGATCCCGGTTATTCTTTAACTATCTTCCTCTCGAATACTCAATCGAGGAGTATATTTAGTTCATCGAGGGTAGTTATTAATAACAAGACGCGTTCATTAATAAAACTTACTACCGAGTTAATATAGAACACGTGCCATATATTAACCCGGTAGTAGCAATAAAATCATGATGAAAGCGATTGAGATTGATAACCTCAACACAAGCGGTTTATTGGTTTAATCAACATAATTAATTCCCCTTGGTTTATTAACCATGAAACACATGCATTAATAACCCAAGTTTACTACCGTGAAACGATTGAACGATTAACAAACGTATTCGTCGATCGATTCTAGTAATAATTAATATATGAAACAAAACTAGTTGATCCTTTAAGTAATGTTCAAAATATTAATATGAAATATGAATAGGAATTAATTAGTACTCAAGGAAGAATACTAAAGAACATGAATCCTACTATAGTTAATATCAAGATGTTAACTAATTGTCATCTTAGTAACACTCCCCAATATTAACATAGAGGAAGAAATAACTATTACTATAACTAATGTCAAGATGTTAACTAATTGTCATCTTAGTAACACTCCCCAACATTGATATAGAAATAGTATTTAAAGGAAGAAGTAATATTCAAGGAAGAAAATTAAAGAGAATAACTCACAACTTACAAATTCATTAAGCTTTAAAGTAGCAAAACCAAGATGGAAGAGTTTAGCTCCTCATTTGGACACTATACATGATAGAAAATGTAAAGAAAATACTAATCTAAACTGAGCTAAAGAGTATATGTGAATTGGTTCCCTTAATGTGAAGGAAATGGGGTGTATTTATAGCAAAATGGAGGTGGCAGAGTTCTGTACTCGATCCAGTATATGGGATACTGGACCGGGTATGAGAGGAAATTTCCAGGAAATTGTGAAAAATAGGCATACTCGACCGAGTATTGCCAATACTCGACCGAGTATGAGACATGATTTTCATCAAATATTCAACCACGTTCTTTTGCTCCCAGATTTGATTTTGACCAGCGTATCTGGCCAATACTCGACCGAGTATTGGCAGTACTCGACCGAGTATTGAACAAATTTCAAAATTTTCATTTGATCTTCTCCTTTTTGCACATTCTTTGGTCTTTAGGATCCATCCTTTGATTCTTGGGATGATTTTGACCTGTCCTAAGCTCAGAATAATCCTAATCTAAACAAATTACAAATAATTTTGCAAACTAAAATATTACACCAAAAGTGTGTAATTTCCAAAGTATCAACCAACAAAATTAACTAAAAATACAAACATACACATGGAAATTACAAAGGTATCAAACTCCCCCACACTTAGCTCTTTACTCGCCCTCGAGTAAAGTAGAATTTTCCAAAACATTTAAGAGTTTTAATGAGGGCTAAAAGGAAAGAACGTAAGACCACCAAGGAATCTAAATGAGTTTATAAAACAACATTGTTCTTGGGTTTTTTTTTGGGTCTTCTATGCTCAAACTTTTATTCTTCTTCTTCTTCTTCTTCTTCTTCTTCTTCTTCTTCCCTTCCTCTTCTTTCAAGAGATCAAATGAGGTCCTGTAAAAAAAACAGATATTTCTCTCATATCTCTCATTTTGCTTAGGAGCCTTTTCAGGTTTTCATCTTAGCACCTCTTTTAATTTTTCCATCCTTTCCAACTCACTTATTTCTTGTTTATAAGCCCTTTTTGCTTAGATTGCCCGTTTTTGGGTTTTCAACCTAACTAGCATTTTTTCTTTTTATTACTATTTAAAAAAAAACAAAGAAAATAATGCTCAGTACAAGGTAGAAACAGGAAATTTACATACCCATGAGGAGTCTCCCCCCTTCTTAATCCAAGCACTATCCCTAGTGCCCGCCCTTGCCACCATAGAAACCGCCTCCAAAACCACCACCGGTGCCTTCGTCGCCCATAGTGGCATCTCCTCCGAATCCGCCATCATAGCCCCCACCGCCAGAACTCGATCCCCCAAAACTACCATAGTGAGTGGGGTCATACCATGAGGGTGGTGGAGGTGGGGTGGCCATAGCATTATAAGAGGCTTGGTGAGCTATGTAGGAGTACATTGGACCATACATCCTACGGTGATCTTCCTCATATCGTTGATTGTCCGCTTGGCGGTCCTCCTCCAATATTTGAAATCCCGTGCTTTGCTCCTCTCGATAACAAACAACTTCTTGCCTAAGTTGGTCAAATTGACCCACCATGGTCTTGTAGTCCGTGCTCATGTTTTGAAATCCGGCTAGAAGTTGTTGGAAATAGTCGGTTGGAGGAGGGTTTTGCGGTGGGTTTTGCGGTGGGTTTTGAGGTGGGTTTTGAGGTGGGTTTTGAGGTGGGTTGGGCATGTCCTCATGCATATCTTCATGATGCTCTTCCTGTAGATCATCTACAGGATGTCGGAGGTGTGGAGGTATGGCATTGGGAAATAAGTAGTGGCGTACATGGCTCATATCCTCAGTGAAAATAAGTGGAGGTAGGTCATCGGAGGGCAAAGTGAAATATCAGAAGGGCCTAGGATGAATAGTCCACTTGTAGTAGTCCTTACCTAGCTTATTATAATGGGAATGGGAGATACATAAGGCACTGGTCGGATAATCAATGTCCATCAAACAGTAGTCAGCTATAGGATGACGATCCGTATAGCCAAATTTTGTTGTCAAATGCATAATTACTCCTCCCGCCCAAATAGTCCCCTTTGCCTTGCATTCTTTTTTGAGATGTTCCCACATCAAGTTGCACAAGTTAAAGGGTGTTGCATTTGCATTTTGAGACATGGTCAATAAGCATACATCACCCATTCTTGTGTGATGGTTGTTTGCGCGCCCAAGAATGCTATTAGCCAAAAACTTCAAGAATATGCGAAGTACCGGGTGTTGGACATGAGTTATAGTGAGTGAAGAGGAACTAAGTCAACTAACTCTCTCTTCTCCCGTCATTGTTTTCCACATGTTATGCCCATAACTCGTGTCATCGGAATTTTTCCTCATATCAGGAATCGGGATGCCAAAATGATTTGCAAACGCATGTTTTGTAATTGAACGTTCAGTGTTGGAATACCTAAACGTGAGTTTGTCCTCAAGAAAATCATGTGCATTTGATACAAACATGGCCGAGCTCAAAAACTCATAGATAACATCCTCATTTGAATTGTACTTCATGCCAAAAATCAATTCCATACTCAACTTCATGAACAAAGCATGCATTGTTTCAAGGATACCTAGAATGGTAAGAGTAGCATGACACAAAAAACGTGAAGGGTGTACCTCTCTTTCAATTTGTTCAACAAATTTCGCCCTGTGTTCGTCGTTTCTGAAACAGACCCTTTCATAGCCTGGAACTGGTGTCCTTGCTAATTGTGTCACGACCCTATCTCGTTTGGGAGCCATGAGTACCTCTTAGGCTCTTAAGAAATTCGGACTTTTGGGATTTGGGGGTAGGGGTTTTCGGATTTCGAATTTAGGGGAGAGGATAGGATTGATGGGTATTAGTGTGTAGAGGAGAGTGAGGGGAGAATTTTGGTGGTGGTTTGGGAGGATTTGGTTGAGAAATGAGGGAGTAATTGAAGGTTGAAGGTTTGAAAATGGTGGTGTTTGTAGAGAGAGAAAGCAAATGTTGGGTTGGGGAAGATGAAATAGGGCGACTGATCGGACGAGTTTAGTTTAAAAATTCGTATACTCAACTGCGTATCCTCCGATACTCAGTCGAGTATGTCTAGAAGTGGGTGTTTTTGCGCGCTGGCAGTGAGGTCTGGAACCTGCATTTCCATCGATACGCGACCGAGTATTAGACATACTCGACCGGGTATGTCTTTAAACACCTGTTTTCGCGTCTGAGGTAGTAGGTTCTGGGATCGATTTTCTGCACATACCCGACCGAGTATTCCAAGTACTCGACTGGGTATTGCCAAAAACATTTTTTTTGTTTGTTTTTCACCCCAGGTATCCGAACTCGGTCGAGTATATATGGTACTCGACCGAGTATGCTTCCTTCTCTTCAAAACATGCACTTTTCTGTTTTTTTAAAGGTTTTCTCACACATCAAAAAAGAAATGCTAGTAATCAAAATACAAACTTGGGTTGCCTTCCAAGAAGCGCCTTATTTAATGTCGCGGCACGACGTTATTTTTATTTTATTTTCTGTTTTATGTGGGATCATGAACACATCTCTTGTTTCATTTTCAAAGGCCATGTTTGTCCACATTTCAGCTTTCTTCCTCGGCCTTTTCCAGTAAGGCCAAACTTTCTTTCTTGTTACCACTTCAAGTGTAGGTGGTTTTAACTTGCACTGAGGCGACTTTTTCAGTTCTTCTCCTTTCAAAATAGATTTTTTTGGCTCAATTTTTATTTCTTTGAAAATTGAGAATTTTTTAGTTTCCTTCTCAACAAAAATATTTGGTGTTGGTGGTGGTTCAAAAACATTTAAAGAACAAAGAGATTGATCTTTAATTTGTTTTTCGGTAGAATCAAAGATGTTGAATTCTACTTTTTGATCATCAAATTCTATTGTTAATGAACCACTGGACACATTAATTTTTGTTTTTGCGGTTTTCAAGAAGGGTCTTCCCAAAAGAATGGGTGTAGTTTGGTTATCATCTCCCATTTCCAGAACATAAAAATCAACAGGGAAAACCAAATTTTCTACTTCTACTAGCACATCTTCTACTACACCCTTCGGGTAAGTATTAGACTGGTCCGCTAGTTGAATCACTACACCAGTTTGACGTAGTGGGCCAAGTTGTAAGGATTTATATAAGGAATAAGGAATGACATTTATTGATGCTCCTAAATCCAATAAGGCCTTAGAAAATATGGTATCCCCTATTTTGCAAGGAATAGTGAACATGCCTGGATCGCTACATTTCTTAGGAAGTTTCTTTTGAAAAATGGCCGAGACACGTTCACTAACCTCAACTTTTTGTTTCCCCTTCAATTTATTTTCCCCTTTTATTGTGCATAGTTCTTTGAAAAACTTTGCATAACGGGGAACACTTTTAATTAATTTAAAGAGTGGGATGTTTACCTCAGAATCGATGAAGGTCTCGTAGAGGTCCCGATCATTCTTCAGCTTCCTTGTGTCCTTCAGTGCCTCAGGGAATGGAGAGAGTGGTTCGTATGATGAAAGTGGAGAGAATTTAGTTCTTTTCGTTGGTTCCTCCTCGTCCGGTTGAAAATCTTCTCCAAGATCAACCCCATTTTGAGCTTGTTTCTCTTCCTCCTGCACCCCTCTCAATGTTGTCTCATCCCTCAACATGATTGCATTAACATGTTGTCTCGGGTTTTGTTCCGTTTGAGATGGGAGTTTACCCGAGTCTTTTGCCTCAAGTCGGCTCACCGCACTTGAGATTTGGCTCATTTGATTTTCCAAATTTTGGATGCTAGATTTTTTTGTTTCTTGAAATTGAGCCACACTTTGTTGCATCGTTGATATATTTGCAGCAAGTGCTCGAATCATGTCTTCGGTGGACATACCTGAGCTTGAAGTTTGGCCTTGATGATTTGGGAAGGATTGTTGAAAGGGTTGATTTTGTTGTGGTTGAGGGTTCCCATATCTCAAATTCGGATGATCTCTCCACCCGGGGTTGTAAGTGTTAGAGTGTGGATCGTACCTCTTTTGTTGATGAGATTGGAAACCCAAGGCATTGACTTGTTCTTCTTGGAGAGTTGGGCAAGAATCGGTTGGATGTCCTTGCTGTGTGCATATGCCACAGACCTTGACCTCTTGGTTTCTAGGATTTAAGAGGAAATCCTTAACCAAAGAAGTCAAGCCGGCCATTTGACTTTCTAACGATGAAGATGATTCCGCCGCGACAACTTTACGGGTTGAGGACCGCCCGTTGTAATGCCTAGAGTTCTCGGCCAACTCCGAGATCAAGCTTGTTGCTTGTGAGGGGGTTTTGTTGACAATGTCACCCCCACAAGCGGCATTCACCATTCTTCTATCTTGATCAACAAGACCATCGTAAAAGTAGAGTATGAGGTCTTGCTCGGTGTAGCCATGATAAGGGCAACTAGCACATAACTTTTTGAACCGATCCCAATATTCATATAAGGTCACATCATCTTTTTGATCAATGTTGCTTATTTGTTTTTTTAAAGATAATGAGACGGAGGCGAGGTAGTACCTTTCAAGGAAACATTTCTTCATTGCCGCCCATGTATCTATGCTTCCCGAGGGAAGATAGAATAGTCAATCCTTAGCCGTGTCCTTCAGTGAGAATGGAAAGGCCCTCAGCTTGATTTGTTCTTCGGTGACATTATTCGGTTTCATACTAATGCAAACTATATGAAACTCCGCAAGATGTTTGTTTGCATCCTCGCCTCTTAGGCCATTAAATTCCTAAACCTCTCGAAGGCTTGTTCTATTTCGGGGTTTGTTTGGTAGGTGATTTGGTTTATAGATCGGTGTTTAACCATATACTCAAACAAAGCTCGGATGAATAAAAATCCTTATATTTACATAATATATTTGTTTTCTATTTTTTTTTATTTTTCTTGAAATAAAATAAAAAGAAAAATAATTGTCTTTCCCCGGCAACGACGCCAAATTTGATGTGCACTTTGTCGTGGTGTGCACTCAAAATAAATATTCAATACAACAAATATATGTAGTATATTGAAGTAAGGTTCATATCCATAGGGAAAAGAATATTTTTCTTTTATATTATAACTAGTAACAAAGGGGGGATTATAGTTGTGTTTGATTTGATTTGATTACCACTAAGATGAACGACTTATGTGATTTACTTTAATAGAGATGAAGACTAGGTTTTGCTTTTATCCACTTAATGAAATGTTCGTCGATCCCGGTTATATCTTTAACTATCTTCCTCTCGAATACTTAATCAAGGAGTATATCCAGTTCATCGAGGGTAGTTATTAATAACGAGACGCGTTCATTAATAAAACTTACTACCGAGTTAATATAGAACACACGCCATATATTAACCTGATAGTAGCAATAAAATCAAGATGAAAACGATTGAGATTGATAACCTCAACACAAGCAGTTTATTGGTTTATTCAACATAATTAATTCCCCTTAGTTTATTAACCATGAAACGCATGCATTAATAACCCAAGTTTACTACCGTGAAACGATTGAACGATTAACAAACGTATTCGTCGATCGATTCTAGTAATAATTAATATATGAAACAAAACTAGTTGATCCTTTAAGTAATGTTCAAAATATTAATATGAAATATGAATATGAATTAATTAGTACTCAAGGAAGAATACTAAAGAACATGAATCCTACTATAGTTAATATCAAGATGTTAACTAATTGTCATCTTAGTAACACTCCCCAATATTAACATAGAGGAAGAAATAACTATTACTATAACTAATGTCAAGATGTTAACTAATTGTCATCTTAGTAACAAAATCCTGCGCTATTGAATAATGTACACTGTAACCATAGTGCAAGAGAATGAAGTATATGTGACAGGGGAGTAAAAAGTTGAAAGGAAATGAGAATTAAAAATTGGAAATTGAAAACGGAAGGGAATAAAAAAATACCTACAGTGGAACTCAAAGGTGTCTCAACTCTAATCAAATGAGAAGGAGTTCTACTTCCGATCGGAGATGATTCCCCGGCCGAACTCAGTTTTTTTATTAGTCTTACAAAATTGAATCACAAAAATTTATTCAAACTGTCAAAGTGTAAGAAGATTATACTCATGTACCTGCTCTTTATATGAATATGACTTGAAAATAATTAATTTAGTTTATACTACTGAAACATCAAAGAAACCAATGAAATGAATTAATTAATTACATACTTATGTGCCTACTCTTCAAATGGCTCTAGTATGGCGCTATTGACTCTTATTTGTTATGACTAAAAAATGCATACAAACAAAACATTACAATGCCAATAAGTTTATACCTTTTTTGACAGCCAACTTTCTAACGTATCATCACTCAAGAGTTTCAATTCTTTTTTGTAAATATAGGAATATGAAGTTGTTGGTTTCATATAATCAAGCATGCGATCAATTTTCTAAAGCAGAAATCTTCTTTCCTGCAACCTGCTAATCCTTGATGGGAATCTTAAAATACAAATCCACAATGTAATTGGAGTTATCAGTGAGATAAGGCTTATCCCCATCCAATCTCAACAATAATTATCCCCATCCAATTCTCGCTTTTACCGGAGTAAAACCATTGTGGTCTTCTTCTTTGTTGGTACCTGAAAAAGAGTGAACAACTGTATGGATGTCCTCAGAAATAACATCATCATTGGACTGAGTAGGGACATGTGTGGTATGAGTACACGGAGGATCAGATAGAATATCATCATGTCATGTTATAGCATCATTGGTAGCGAAGGCATCAGTGGCACTTGTTTGATGAACAACTCTTGTGATTACTGCCTTGTTACAGGTAGCCATCAGGGGTTCATCAAACACATATGGTTCCAAAGATTCAGGCCCACGTGCATCAACATCGGGGGTCACCAGTGAGCAAGTTGTGTCAGCCTTAGGTAAACGTTTAACAACAGAAGCATCAAAATGGACAGTAGCATCACCATCAGAAGCTTTGTTAACCAAGGGGTCAAAATCAACCATAGTGGTATCTGAAAGGGCAATAGAGGCATCACTGGAACAAACTGTCAATAGCAGCTATAACAGTATTATCATTAGGGGGCTTCACAAACTGTGTTAACAGGACCAACACCATCAGAGGTACCGGGTAAAGCTTGGATTCCAGGTTGTGCTGAAAAAAACATGGACAACAAGTTTACCAGCAGTAACCTTATTACCTGTAGTAGCAGAAGAGGTGCTGTATGCACAACAGAAATAGGTACAAGATTCACAACAGTAGTGGCACAATTAGTAGCCAAATTCAGTGGGTTAGGCCCCAAAATTGAGGTTGCCCGAGGACAGCCAGTCAATTCGTGGCCAAACCGTGAACACTTATGGTAGAAAGTAGGTAAATTCTTATACACAATGGTCTGTAAAAATCCGTTTTTACCATTTCCTATCCTGATATTATTTGGGAGCTCCTGAAAAACATCAAGTTCAATACAAATTCTTGCAACCGAGCGTCTGGAGAAATTAGAAGTGGTGCATGAATATGAATAGGCTTTCAGTGCGAACCCTAACGCCTTAAAGGCTTGAAACAATTTTTTCACTACTACATTTTCGAGTCAAATGTAACAATAAAATTGTAACATTTGTTTAAAAGTGTTACAAAAAAATGATGTATTGTAACAATTTGAAGCTAGTCGTTACACTTGTTAACTATTTGTTACATTAGTCCAGTTCTAATGTAACACTTTTATATCTACAAAAACATTGTTACCTTAGTTTAATAAGTGTTACAATTATTTAAATCAAATGTAACACTAGTATGTATCGATAGTATAAAAAAAATAAGCGGCAAACTAGTTTTCTCAAATTGAAAGTTTCCGCCAATTTTTCATTAAAAATCCCAAAATCAAGTTTGATGCGCCAGGAAAAAAAATTATAACAAGGCTAAAGTAAAAAAGCTAAAAGAATTCTACTGGGAAAAATTTTCGTTGAAAAACACAACATTATATGGAGTATTTACGTTTTTGTAGTCTTCCCATATATTCCCTAATTAAGTTGTTCTAGGGTTTTCACTATTTCTGTAACCATATTTTCTTCTCGAGCTCAAGATTCATCCGCATCTTCCCCCTTTTCAGTAAGAAGGTATATGGATCGTATCTTCTTCTTTTCTGTCATTTATACTTCCTTAAGTAGTACTTCGTATAAGCTTTGTCTTCCTCTTTTCCACTAAGCCAGGTAAGGTATGGATCTTATCTTCTTCTTTTCTCTCATTTCTGCTTTATTTCGGATTTACTTCTCAACATTATGCCCTTAAAATTTCTCGTTCGAACTCTGCACTATTTTATCTCTGATTTTCTTTTCATTTCTTAATTTTCGTGGTGCTTTCTTAGTATTATATGCTATTTGGGGTAATCTCTTGTGGATTGTGTTTCTCTTTAATCATTTGTGGATTAGTTTATTAGAGTTGATTTAAAAAATCAAAGGTCGTATATCAAAATCTTGTTCTTTGTTTATCTTCTTTAGTGAACCCTGCTTTTGCTATACATTTTAATAAGTTTCTGTAATAATTTTGCATTGCTAAATCTAGATTCAAGAAGACTTAGCACAACAATAAGTCTAACCGTATGTTAGTTCTGCACAAGAGGTGCTCGATGAAAGCTCTGAACTAGAAAAACGGGTATTTTTCTTTTTCTCTTTACATGATATGGTCGAAGAAGCTATTGTGTTCTTGATGACATTTTTTGAATGAAAAACTGATAATTTTTCAAGTTTTGTTAGTTTTAAAGAAAACTTAACCATTACATACTCGAAGAGTTAGTTGCAAGATTGATATTTCGGATATATATTTTTACATTCTTGACTAGTTTTTTTATTTGAATTGAATATGTATATAACATAATACTCCTGTGCTACTTCTTTTCAATTAAAACTTTTTTTGGAGAAGATTGTTGTGTGATCTGTGAAAGACCTACTTCAATTTTTGACACTACAACTAAGTAACAAAATGCTCCTAAAATTTTCAAAAAAAAAAACTAATTGTGATTTCTTACATTCTGTTGGACTAGCTACTTGGTTAATAATCTGAAAAAACTTAACTAATCTCTAGGAGTTTTTCATGAATGTCTCTGGTAGAAGGCTAGTGAAGTAAGTGAAGTACATAACCTGGACTTCTAATTGATGGGTTGAAGGTGTCGACTTTACTTTGCTCTCTAGTAGCATTTTATGAATACTTCAGTGTCTCACTTATTCATTCATTCCAAATTTTGCTAATTTTTATAATCACATTAGTATTTAGCTTTAACCAGTCAATAACTAAATAGAGATTTATACTCTTGGATCCCAGGTTTTACAATGTTACCTGTTATAATTTTTAGAAATTAATCAATATCTAGATAAAAATATTTAATTGAAAATATTTTAAAATAGACTAACACCACTTAGTACTGGTTACTCCTTTTACTACTGCAACTGTTGAGACTTTAGAGATATACTTCTCTTTAATGAAAATTTTGAAGACTAATTTACTTAATTGGAATAGAGATTAGTTTATAGAGAAGTTGAACATGAGTAGTTAATCCGTTAATATATCTTGCATTCTGTTTAATTCCAATGTATGTATTATTTGATTTATAATTCTAAAACTATTTGATGTTACATCCCCACATTTTATAATATTTCTTGATGCTGGTAAAATGGGACAATTGATGGAACTCAGCCCTAAAAAGTTATGAATTGAAACCTTATTTTTTCATCAATAATACCATTTATTTATTGTCAAATGGTTCAAAGGTTGTTAGCTTTCTATAGTCGGTAGACAAATAATAGAAAAATGTTAGCAGTAACTAGTTTGAGGGTCTTCTTATGCGTTTTGTGTTTTGGAAGGTTTTGAGCAACTTTCAGTTTTCATTTGAGAGGTAAGTTATCTAGTTCTTTTGGTTTATGTAGATAGTGAACTTGTGTTGAAAGTTTCAATTAATTTTATATAAAAAACTAAACAAGATCAACTAAACGTAGTGATGAAAGAAAAAAATGTATGAACATTTCCATGACATGTTCCCTCCACCTGCAAACTTTAAAATCTCAACCAATTTAGATAGGTTTGGAATGGCAAGTATGGAGACTGGTTTTATGTTCATTGAAATTGATGCTCCATTGTTATTATTACTTTCCAATAGGCATTCTTTCATTTACTTTTCTTTGCGTTCTTTCATTTACTTGTGCAGGTAGAAACTAGAAAAAGAGATGCATCTCAATCTAATGGATTTGGAAGATCTTTCAATCAAAGAAGAAGAGGAATGCAAATGGATTTGAAGATGAACTAGACATATCAGAAGATGAACTATATGAACAAAGTGACATTTAATAATCTGATCACCCAAAGGTGTGTTCACTTCAAACTGATTACACTTGAGAAATACTTATAATATAATTCGTTTGATTAAAAAAATGGACAGATTCTTTTGTTGAAATACACACATAACTACAAAACTGAGTATTTATTGAACATAAAGGACAAAAAGAAACCTATAGAACACTTGCAAGATAACAATTATGTAGTAGCAATCATTTTAAAATTATGGAATACGGAGTATAAACTAAAAAAACACTCTCCAGACTGCCTATCTTGAGGGTGCTTTATTGTTTACAAATATCTAATAAGAATATTTCTTGGATTGTTCTAGACATTTATTCAAATGCTTTTGGTATTAGTATGCATCTCAATAGCTAGTTTATTATGGTTTTCTAATAATGAATGCATTTGTTGTTTTAAAATAGATTCACATTGTTTTTTGGTTCCAAAACAACAAGGACTTGATAAAAATATAAAAGTGGGTTAAGTTTTGTGTAGGATATCCTGGAATGTAAGAAGTTATAATAGTCTCAACTTGACTGATAAAAAATGATAATGACTTGTCTTAGACTCTTTTAGTCCGTAGTTGCAGTGTCCAAAAACTGAAGGTTTTGTAGATGTACTCAACCCTTTGGTTGAAGATTCTTGGGTTCCTGTTGAATGTGTTCATGTATCTAATTTCAAAGGGCGAAACAATTTTTTTGATTTGATAATTGGTTCTATTTCATTGCAGAGTGTTTCTATTTTCTATTTGAATGTTCTTGTCATTAATACTACCTCCGTTCCTTTTATATTGGGACGGAAGAGGATGACACGAGTTTTAAGAAAAGTGTATTTGTATGGTTGATATTAATTGATAAAATAAGAATAAAGTAAGAATGATTTTGAGCCACACAAACTTTACCAAATAAGGTATGAGACAATTAAATAGGGACAACCCAATATGGTAAAATGGGACATTAAAAAGGGGACGGAGGGAGTATTTGATAATAGTATTTGTTTGAATACACCGTTTTTCTTACTATACAACATAGACTGGAACCATATTTCCTTAGATTCTTGGAATATCCTGAATGTATGATTCCAGGTCATTTACTTCAAGAGTCGGGATATATGTGCCCAATCTCAATCTATTTGTACTTGCCCCTTTGATATAGAAACTGATATAAATGTTAATATTTTGAAATATTTGCTTTACAGATTACGAATTTCGCATATGGGGAGGAAAGAATGAAATAGGGATGATTCCATTTTATGAAACCAGATGAGAAACCGACATGGATGCCGCACATGATGAGCAATTTTGTAGGGTTTAGGTTTTGTATGATAGGGATATTTTTTGTAAATAATACAGAGTATTAAACTGTAGACATGATAGATTGTTGTGTGCATTGCACTATAAATGTATTGAGTGACATATTTATTAGTTATAAGTAATAATTTTTATTACTATTTCTTATTTGCATGCAATTTATTAAAGTTGTGTGTGTTTGTGTGTATAAAGTATAAACATATCCAGCACGTGTTACATTAGCTAATAAATCTAACATATGTTACGTATTTTGCTAGTGTTACATTTTCTTAAGAAAGTAGTTGTTACATTTGTATTCATGTGGTAACGAACGTTGTGGTAACAGTTTTGATTTTTTCAGAGAAGTGTTACAATTGGATCTTAAATTTGTTACATAACGTTACAATAGAGAAAAGGCAACGCCAGCGAATGTAATGGCATGAAACTGTTACAATTAACGTAATGTAACAGACTTTTAGCTCAAAAGTAACAAATTTGACTGTTACAAAAAGCCTTTAAATGTAGTAGTGTTTCTTTAAGAAGACAGACCAAAAAGGGTTGGGCGAACCCTAATGCCTTAAAGGTACCGCGGATCTTAGGTAGGGGGCGACCAGAGGGGAAGGTTCCGACAAGGGCGTAATGGAAGGGACAAGAGAGAACTTGTACCTCATCCGCAGAGATGGAGACCGCTCGGTAGCCATTGAAGGTTCCGGAAGATCCTAGAAAGACCGCATCGGCGAAAGAGCATCTTTGTGTGTGCGGGTGATGGCCGGGGGCTGAGTCCCTTACCACCGTTGCATACGAAGACTTCGTAGGGGTGTCCGCCGGTCCGATTCTGTCCGCCGTCAGCACTGACTGCCGCACAGCAGCACAAGCATCGAGAAGATGAAGAAGATGGCGTGGGGAGATTCTCGCTCTAAATTAAGTCACAGATGAAGGAGAAGGCCGTGTTATGTGCATGTATGGGTTTAGAATTAAATTAAAATAATTCGTCTCTTGTATCACTATTTTTGTTGATACGAGAGTGTCATGAGTTACCGACACTTTTATGTTAGTTTTTGGTCAGTGACATTAATTTTAAGAAAGTGTCACTTTAAGCCAGTTTTCTAGTAGTGACGGTCAGGGATTCGGCTTATCCTTATCCCGTCCCGGTTTTATAACAACGGTCCGGTTCGGTACGGGATAAGTCTTTATCCCAATGTTGTCCCATTTACAACAGGACCAGGACAACCCGAGAAAAGCCGAGACGGTTCGGGATATCCCATAAAATATACATTTGTGAAATGTGATATAAAAATAAGCATAACATCAATATAAAGATGCAATTTTTTTGCAAATTTAGCTTCCCAAAAAAGTTAAGTAAAATCTTTAATTAAATATTTTTAATTTTGTCTAGTAATTTTTTTAGTCCCCCTAATCTTGTGTTTCCTCTAGTAAAATAGTAGCACAAAATATTTTTAAACTTTGCAGTACACTTGTAATTTTTCAATACCACATTAAATTAAATATCATATCTATAAAGACAATATATATATTCTAGTAGTTATTTCAAGTTGAACTTAGAAATAAGTGTGTGACAAAACATGGTACTCCGTACAGAAGTGTGTACAAGCAAGAACCACCCAAGATAAAAATTGCACCTTTGCACACAGCCAAAGGTTTAGGAGTCGGCGATGATAATGTCCCCCTGTCTATCCCTCCCTCGTCTTCCTTCCAAAGACTTCCTGTCAACAGCTGCCACCGGTTATTTTCTCCCTACGGCCAGAAGTTCCGTCGTCATCCGTCCAGTTGCGAAGTCGGTTGGGCAAAGCTGCAACCCGAAAGCAGTGCTAGCCCACGCTTCCTCAAGATCTTCTGCCCCAACTTTGAGCATCGCCACCTTGGAATCGGCATCGAGCGTGGTTAGAAAGTTCTACTCTGGAATCAACAGCCGCGATTTGGCCGCTGTCGAAAGCCTTATAGCTGAGAATTGTGTGTATGAAGATCTCATCTTTCCTCAGCCCTTTGTTGGCCGCAAGGTCAGTCTTTCGAGGAGCGGTTTCGAATTCACATCATAGACCGTTCCTTTCCCTTCATATATACTTCGTACTATGTTCTAGTTTCTGGATACAAGCAATTGATGTCATATAGTGCCTTCAGTGCAGGGGATTCTATGCTTATAAAATGCTATACCATGAACCCCTTCGGATGGGCGTTGATATATTACCCATTCCTTAATGGAAAATTCAATTTCTTAAAAAGATTAAAAACTGGATTTTCTCTCTGCATTCTGCCCACTTGCTTAATGGTTTGCCGTTTGCTTGTGAAAGTATTCTGGTATTCTTCTCATGCACTTAGAATATAAATCCAGAATTTCAGGTAGCATGACGAAATCCTCTGATAGGATTCAGTTGGAATGACAATTAATCATGATGGATGGGATGGTGGACTTCTGGTTATATAGCACGAAATTAGCTTGTAGAGAGGATATATTTATATCTCAATCCTACTACTGCACTGCTACCTAGTTGAAACACAAGTAGAGACGTATTACAAGCGCACATATAAAAAATTATATTGCAAATACAAGCACAATTTGACAGATGCATGCTTCTGTTACATAAAAAAATGAATCAAAATCCTTTTTTCTTGTCTTTTGGAGCATAAGTTTATGCAACTCATCAATGTTCACTTAGGCATTCTGTTTTGATGGAAGCGGCATATTTCATCATATGCAATGATTTTACTTATGTAATCTTCTTTTTAGTCCTCATTTCGTTTGAGTCTTTGGGAGGGGAGGGATGCAAAGTGAAGAACGGTGTGTCATTGTGCAGGGATCTTGGGGTGAAATGGTTGGAATGTGAAAGAGATATAGAATTATCCAAACTCCTCATATCCCCGGCACAATATGGGATATTTTGGGGAGTCGTTCTTTACATAATTTGTTTTCACAATTTTTAAATCAAATTTGTTCTACATTATTATTCTTATGCACAAACACATAATTATATCTTTTGCCGTGTGTTTGTAATTAGTACAAATAATACTCCCACAGTCTCATAAAACATGACTATATTGACTTTTCTTGGTCAATGATGGTCAAGTTTGACTGATGCTATTTTCTATTATGCAATTATTTATAATATGAAATTTATATGAACATGTTCTTTGTTAAAAATACTCAAAAATTATAAAATTTATTAAATTCACACAAATATAATAACTAAAGTCATTGTCCAAAGTTTACTCTATTTGACCAAGAAAAGTCAAATTGATCATGTTTCGTGGGACAAGGGTAGTATTAAAAACCATTTCGGCATGTTACACTAAAACCTGTCCTAAATTGATCCACAACAACAACAACATCCAAACCTTAATCCCAAAAGATTTTGGAATCAGCTATCATGAATCGATCCATGATATCAGAGCCAAAAGAGAAGAAAGAAGAATAAAATAAAATAAAATAAGATTAATCAGATAAGAGAAAGATAAATATAAGATCACAATAACATAAGAACCCAAGAAATATATAAGATAAAAAGATGAAAGAGCATGGGAAAGATAGAAGATAAAAATAACATAAGAATATAGAAAGATAAATATATTATAACAATTCCGCGCCCCTCGTATGAACCATATAAGGGGTTAGGATTGAACTTTTGTTCGTATTTCAGGCTATTCTAGATTTTTTTGAGAAGTTTATTTATTCGGTTGGACATGATCTGCAATTTGTGATTGATGATATATCAGAAGAGGATTCCTCAGCGGTAGGAGTTACATGGCATTTAGGTATAATCTTATCAATCATTGCTGTATCTTTTCTTAGTTTCAAGTTTCAACAAGGCTGACAGTTTGATTCACAATAGAATGGAAGGGAAGGCATTTTCCTTTTAGCAAGGGATGCAGCTTTTATCGGCTGGATGCAATAGATGGGCAGAGGCAAATACAGTGAGTGTATTTAAAACCTTGACTTAGTAGATGATGAGACTTGAAATGTAATTCTATGTTGAGAAGTAGTGTTGTTTGTTGAAGATTAGGCTAAGGTTAGATAAGTTAATTGGTTAGATGTGTTAGCATACATAATGAACCTATGTAGTAGATGTTGAGTTCTAATTCTATGTTGAGAAGTAGTGTGATATGGAAAGAAGACGCTCAATATTACTATCATTATTATTATTATTCATTATTATTAGTTTCCTAGAGTAAGTTTCCTAAAGTATTGGGTGTTAGTTTCCTAAGGTTATTATTAGTTTCCTAAAGTATTAGGTGCTAGTTTCCTAAGGTTATTATTAGTTGCAGTTTCCTATTAGTAGAGATATTCTATTTTTAGTTAATTTCCTAATAAAAGTATTGTAATAGAATTAGGATTACTCTAATACTAGACCACCAAGACTCTTGGTACTAGTATAAATAGAGCTGCCATATTAATGAATAAAATCATCAATCTTATGGAGAATAATTCTTCTTGTGCGCTCGGTGGAACCGGCGGACACTTCCTTGCCTAGGGCGGGAAGCTGAGTTGTTTTTCCAACTATCATTCTTCTTCTTTTTTATCTCCCAACCCCGCCCGTAACAATTTGGTATCAGTATCCAGGCCGATGGGGAACGATCACGTCACCGCAGAGACACTAAAAACCTTCATGGCAGATATTTACCAGCGACAAGGATCGCTTGAGGCAAAAATTACAGAACTCGTGACATCTTTTTCCACACAGCTTGCTGCCCTGACTAGTAAATCTGCAGGTCCACACACTGACTCCAACAGCAACAGACCCTCCAGATGCCAGGGTGAGAATATGGAGTTTCAGGAACACCACCATCGAGTTCATAGCGCGAATAACATTGTGCCCCACTATTCCAATCTCGATTTTCATAGTTGTTGTTCTATGAGGATATGTTACGAGGTTCCATCACCGGGAGATAAATTATCCCAACTTCAGCAAATAGGTACTCTAGATGAGTATATTAGCCAGTTTCAGTGTTTATTGGCACGCACAGAGGGCTTACCTTCACAGACTCAAGTGAACGTCTTTGCAGCAGGACTTCAAGAAGGCATTCGTCTTGCATTGGAATGTCAATACCCCGGCAGCGTGGATGTGGCAATCAGTTTGGCAAAAGCTATTGAGCGAAAGCAACACTCACAATATGATTCTCTATCTCCGCCAACAACAGCCCCGGTGGCGACATTGCTGGAAGCCCCTCCACCAAAATGTCAATTTTTTCCTGTGTGGTCGTCAGCATCTCCACTGTTCCCACAACCATTGTTGGATAAGCAATCCTTGCTATTCACACCACCGCCAATTTTGTCACTGCCAACAGAACAAGTTTTTTTCGCAACAAGCCAATCTTACACTGTCAACAACACTCTTGTTGGTGGAGCTGACACCACCAGTGTTGGCACCTTCATCCTTCTCTCCTGCATATTTGCTGCCCACAACCAAGATACACGAAATAATATGGACCTTCCTAGCAAGAGAAAATTTTGAGAAATCTGGCCAGATATTGGGACATTGGGCCATTACTCATAGTCATGCGGCTACAACCAACATGGTGATGATTGATCATATAATGCCGTTTGATCGTGGAAGACTGGTTGTCATGATATATTAGCTTCAAGCTTGAGGACAAGCTTGATGTTCAAGAGGGGAGTAATGATATGGAAAGAAGACGCTCAATATTACTATCATTATTATTATTATTCATTATTATTAGTTTCCTAGAGTAAGTTTCCTAAAGTATTGGGTGTTAGTTTCCTAAGGTTATTATTAGTTTCCTAAAGTATTAGGTGCTAGTTTCCTAAGGTTATTATTAGTTGCAGTTTCCTATTAGTAGAGATATTCTATTTTTAGTTAATTTCCTAATAAAAGTATTGTAATAGAATTAGGATTACTCTAATACTAGACCACCAAGACTCTTGGTACTAGTATAAATAGAGCTGCCATATTAATGAATAAAATCATCAATCTTATGGAGAATAATTCTTCTTGTGCGCTCGGTGGAACCGACGGACACTTCCTTGCCTAGGGCGGGAAGCTGAGTTGTTTTTCCAACTATCATTCTTCTTCTTTTTTATCTCCCAACCCCGCCCGTAACATAGTGTTGTTTGTTGAATGTTAGACTAAGGTTAGATGTGTTAGTTCGTTAGATATGTTAGGTCTAATTGTTGTCCAATAAAAATATACCCTTCAGTCTATTCGACATACCTCGATCACATAGAAATCTTGACGCACTCTTTCATTCCATCCATCCTGTTCCGATTCAATGATATAAGTTTTGGAATTAAATGGATAATAAGAGAAAATTTTGAAAATTTTCATCATAAGTTTTTCAATTTGAACTGAAATGGTAATATGTAAAGATAGTTGTTATGGTCATGTCTCATAAAATATTGGTTTGGTGATATTAACATTCAGACATGGAAAATGATCTAGATCATCAGATCATGTAATTGGATGTAGTAATCAAATTTAATTATATATGGCTTATGGTTTTCTTTACCTATGCCCATACCTATCCAATGCTTATGTAGGAGTCCAGATATTCTTCATTATTGTGTCCATGCTTCATGTTGCTACTTAATGAAAACCAATTTTAAAAGAACTGCCTGAGTATTGTCTTTACATAAATAAGGTTTTTCACATTGGTAATTTTGTTTGTTCTGTCTGTCTCTGTCAGCGTGTGTGGCGTGTGTGTATTTTCATTTTCTATTTTTCATTCCAATCTCATTCCTTTTACCAGATATGGGAGAGACGGGGTTGAACCTACATTTAAGCCCGGAGAAACAGCTTTGGTATGTATCTTCTATCGTGCTCTATTCTCCCAACGGGGAGTATATTATTGGAGCCACATATACATAATACTACGTACATTACTGCATCAGTAAAACAAGAATATTTTTTGAATTGTAATAGTTGAGACACTATAAATTCAGTTTTCTGAAAACTGTTGGGCCTCAGGCGGGTGGCAGACTGGGGCCTAGTGCCTGAGAAGGGTATTGTGGACACTGGAGGGCGGTTTGGAAATTTAGCTCCAGTAGACGTGATCATCATTTATTCTCATACTCCCTCCGTCTCAATATAAAAGGCACACTTTCCTTTTCGGGCCGTCCCAATATAAAAGGCACATTTCCCTTTTTGACAAACAAAACAGTGCAAAACAGTGCCAAACAGTGTAAACAATGCCAAACAGTGTTCAAACGGTTTTCACCCTAAAAATGTGTGGAAACGCAAATGTGCCTTTTATATTGGGATGGAGGGAGTATTAGAAATGTCCATTCGTATTGGTGAACTTGCATGTTTTCATGACTACTTAGCTAAAACAAATGCCCGTCATGACTAAAACAAAAAATGTTAGTTCGATACACATATTGCTGCATCCTACTATTTGCTGCACTGCAAGATCATCGGAAAAAGATATGATTATGTCATACTACGTATATAATATACTCACCACCATTACCCAGTATTAATGTTATCAGCCTATCATTTTTAATTGACAGGTTGCTATCAGGGGCGTAGCTTGGCTGCTGCAGCAGTTTCCTAAAATGGCAGAGCTGCTATAATGGATGTAGGCAAGCATCTTATGCACTTCCTTGTGGTTAGGCAAAGCCAGCAGAAGAAAGTAATGATACTCACAGTCAATATTTGTCATACTTCAATAGGAATGACAAAATATGTGCATATACTACCATATAAGATACTATGTACTCCGTAGTATTTACAAGAAAATTTGGAACTCGCGTGAATTCTTAATTCTAGTAATTTTTATAACAAACACAAACTTTTTTAATGTGAAAAGTGCACAAAAGCAATGAGATGGGGCCTAGGTTAAAAGCGAAAGCACTAAGCGGAGCATAACTTTCTCACAAAAAAACGATACTTATAAAAAATTACATAATGCATAATTAATGCAAAAAATATAACTAGTCATAACAATAACATAGTGAGACTTGTATCCCATGATAGTATGATACCATGCAGCCTGATGCAGGATCATATTCCCAGCATTTTTTTGTCTATACATATAAATCTGTCACAAACTTGAAATCGAGGAGGTACATATTTTAAAATAATCGTAGCTCCTAGAACAATGCACACACTACATTTCCATTAAGTTTAGTAGTGTTCAGTATATTTTTTACACTGAAATTAGAGTGATGTCGGGTGAAAATAGACACAAGCCTCTCTGGGTTGTAAATGAAAAAGTAGTGTACACTTTGGGTCGTAAGAGTATTAGGAACTTTGCATTCCAATAAGAGATGTAAATGAAAAAGAAATGTAAAAAAGGCGGGAAATAGTTTTTTGGGAAAAGATTCAAATATACTTTTCTATGTTTACCCAAAAAAATACTCTTCTAGAATATATGCGAACAAATATATTTTTGTTTTATTTTTTGGAACAAATATACCTCTGAAATTTATGTAGAAGTGCACATATACTTCTGAATTTTTAAAATGTGCAAATACACCCTTCATGTTCGTATAAAAGAGCAAATTTACACTTATTGACTTTAAGTAAATAAAATAAATTTCGAAAAACATTAAAAAATATATTATAAATTTGAGATTGAAAAGAGAAATACTTGTGTCCAACTCTCTGTTTTATTATTTTTATATTACTATTTAATATTGTTAGTATAAAATATTACTTCAAAATTTTACTATATACTCCGTCCGTTCTTTTTTATTAGTCCTTCTTTCCTTTTTGGGATGTTTTTTTTATCTGTCCTCCTTTCCATTTAAGGAAAGTTTTTACTCTAAATATACCTTTATACCCCAACTTTTATTACCATTACCTCTTTTTCTTTCCTCTTTTTTCATTTACCCACTACTCATTACACCTTTTACACTACCTCTACTACTTTCTTCTTAAAACTTGTGCCAAAGTCTAAGAGGACTAATATTAAAGAACGGAGGGAGTATTTAAGATTCTTTCAGAAAAGTGTCAACATATGTGTTGCAATGTGTAAAAATCAATATTTTTTTTGTATTCTTTGCACTATAAAATTACATACTCCGTATTTTTTATGATGATAAATAGTTCAAGATTACAAAATAGTGAGTTTAATTTTATTAAGGTTAGACAAAATCAAAGAATGTATTTTCAAAAAATAAAATAGTGTGTTCAAAATTTCGCAACAAGATTAAAATTAATAATATTAATTACATTCACAATTGAAAAATAATAATTTTGCAATTTAAAATTAAATATTTAATATTTTAACATAAAAATTAATCTTTATTTTTAAATTTTTCATTTTTTTTTATTTTTCAATTTTGAATTTCTAATTTACTTTGCGTTTTTAAAATTTATTTTATGTATCTTCCAATTTTTTTATTTATTTAAAGTGAATAGGTTTATTTTTGCTCTTTTGTAGGAACATGATAGGTATACTTACACATTTTAAAAGTTCGTGGGTATACACTTCCACATAAACTTCAGTAATATATTTATTCCAAAAAATAGAAGAGAGATATATTATTTTTTACACTCATATTACAAGGATATATTTATACCCTTTTCCTAGTTTTTTTACTAAACTTTGCAGGAGAATCGATAATAATTGAAATGAAAAATAGAGCAGTCAAAATAGACAAAGTCACAAAAGCAGAATGCTTTGGATCATAACATAGTTTACTTTGGCGGAATCTTCACGGAATAGTACAAGTTCACACAAAATTCTGAAAATAAATTTACATAAAACCCAGCAAATTCTGGACTAAAATAAGTTTACATAAAATTTTGAAAATTATGCTGTAAATAAATTTACATATGGAGTTAACATAAGTTTTTACTTTTTATCATGCTGCCATGGTCCAAAAATTGATTTTTGTTTTCAAAATATACAAAAGCAGAGTAAGTGGAAATTGTAAAAGTTGATTGAGAAGTGAGAACTTTACCAAGTGTATTGAGATTTGAGACTTTACAACGTGGGAGGGAAAAATTTCAAACCAAAGTGGGAGTGTAACATCACCCCCTTTCCTCTACGATTACCAAGTATAACTTTTTTTTTATTGTCAAATTTTTGTAAAAAAAAAATGTCTTGTTTATTAATTTTTTATGATCTATCCAATGGTATCAATATTATATATATAAAAAATTGAAAAAAAATTATTTTTTCTAAATATCTATTTTTAGTTGATTTTGTTTTTAATTTTTCATATACAATATTAGTATCATATGAAAGGTTGTAAATAATGAAAATTTTTGATATAGTATATCTTTAAAAAATTAGATTAAAAATGAAAAACATAAAACAATTGCTAAATTAAAAAATATTGCCTTGTCACATGGCAGACAACTAGGGTGGGGGTAAACATCACTCTCTCAAAAGAGGGTGAACCAAGTTGTTCTGGAAAATAACCAAGGAATGATAGTCATTGTAACTCAGGTCATCTCGTTTTGGTCCCGGGTTCACTCATAAAAAAATTGTGTGTTCACAAACAGGGGTATGGGGCATGCACAAATAATTTTTTCTAAGCTCTTACGAGTATTTTATAAGCTCTTAGATCATTGCAATTAAAAAATAACGAAAGAATTATATAGTACTAGTAATACAATTGGTTGTATGCAATTTTCTTAAGTTTATTTTGTGTCCTTACGGCTTATTTAGGAAATTGATGAGCATTGGATCAAAAGTAAAGAAACGAGCATGGAATGGAAGAATAAAAATTTATACAAATATTTGTTCACAAAATTTGTACACGTGTTTGATCGGGCTGAACTTGCAAGTATACAAGTGCCGATGTAGTAATAAAATACCGGTAAATACCGGGTCGATCCACAGGGAAATGGTTGATATTATAAAGTCGAGTATTGAATGCAAAGAATGTAAATGATATATTTTTTTTCAGGAACTTTGCTCTTTGAGATTGGTTTAAACAAGAATGAGAATTACTAAGGCAATCGGGATTCACCTAAATGCTTTAATAGTTATTTAATAATAGTTCTTCCCCAATAATTATGAATACGATGTCGCTAAAATATTCTCAACTCCGGTTAAGGCAGCGAGAGCGTGGTTTTCGTTACGTGTAAGTCCCGTTACGGCTTACATTCATCTACCGAAAACCCCGTTGAATATCAAGACTTCACACCCGTATCATATAAGACCGGATATATTTCTATTCTCGGCACTATATATGTTTATCCTTTAATGTTCATAGTTTAGACTTCAACGTTAATTGCAAGCATAAACTAAATTTAACATACTTCTATGTTGTACACCATAGTCATAAACAATCAAAATATAAAGGATAAATCACAATTTATTGGTTCATAACTTTTATCAAACACCTAGTATGCATAGAGCTTCATCCCTAGCCTTAGCTTAGAAATTAGCCTCTAATGCTCATATTAATCACAATACAATATGAAATGTAATGTAACATGAAATTACAAAGGAAATAATACCTAAACACCAATGATTTCGGAGGTTGAAGTTTCCTCCTCAATAACTTGAAGAAAATTCCAAGAACAAAAATATAAAAGCTAGGAATTAATCTATGGAATGGAATGTTATTGCTTGATGAATTAAGGGCTTTATATAGGCTAAAGAAGGGCATCTTTTAGTCTATTCAAGCCTAACAATCGGGTATGGAAGCAATATTTGATCAGATATGGAGGAAGATGGGTTTTTCCCATCAGAAATCTTCTGCACGTCGGACTGTTTTAGCAGAAAATCGGAACAACCGGCGCCGGTTATAGCATGTCCGGCGCCGGTTGGGTGCAAAAATGCACCGGTTGTGCTGCGCCGGTTGGAAACAGGCCCGAATTGGGCAAAAAGTCCCGACGACCGGCGCCGGTTATAGGGCATCCGGCGCCGGTTCCTGCGCCCAAATTTGTACTTTGCTTTTTTTTCTTCGTTTGATGCCCGAAATTGATCCAGAAGTGCCGGTTTTCGATCCCTTTTGACTTTTGACCCTATTTTCATTGCTCCATGTCGTATTTTATGTTTCCGCTAACTCGAGAATATTTATCTGTTTTCGCTTCACATTTTTGTACAGATAAATGCAATTACTTATGTAAAACATAAGTAATTATTGTGCTTATCAAATTCCCCCACACTTGAGCGTTGCTAGTCCTCGAGCAATGTTGTCACCTTTTGATGCCTTGGTTAGTTCAACAAAAATATATGCACAAAAATAAATTATTTTAAGAGAGGTAAAAAAAATGTTTGTAAACTCTTTTTTTCGTTCTCGGTCCAAAACCCATTTTTCTATTAAACACACAAAAAATATCGTTAGATTTAGAAAAATTACTTATACTCTTGAGAGGAGATGAATGGATTGTGACTGGGACTTTTTGGGGGTGTAGGATGGCTCTTTGGTGTATTTGACTTTTCAGTATAGAAGTGGATCAGTTGACTTTTCAGTATATCATGAGTTTTTTTTTTCTTCTTTTTTTTTTTTTACTCATTTGAATTGGTTCTCAACAAGCATTTACTGAAAGTCATTTTGATCATCCCAATTTATTTGATGAGATATGAGGGTGGCTTGTTTTCCAAAATGGTTCTTGAATATTTGAGATGTACTTAAACCATTGTTGGAAATGAAAGAAGATGGTGTTCCTAATCACAAGAGTTCTTTTGGAAGTGGTTTTCAAGAGTAAAAGGTAGTGTAAAAAATCTAAAAAAAAATGATATTTTTATGTGAATAATTAAAAAAAACCTTCTCAACCAAATACCCATTAAAAAGAGAAATAACATCATTTTTACCTTCCCTAAAAAAAATATTTTGCACACAAAATTTGTTTAGCTACCCTTGAGATGCACCCCCCACACTTAAGATACATTGTCCCAATGTATAAATCATAGGAGCAAAAAACTTCAATCATCATCCGCAAAGCATGTGTTTAGAGAAGAGTATGTCATATGCAATAACAAGAATGAGAACCTAATTTTGTGGGTCGGGAGGGGGGTATCCATATTGACCATAGTATTGTGGGTGAATTGCCCAAACCTTCGGTCAATGTTGCCTAAGTGCTCTTCCATCCGTGTGTGACGTGTGCGGAGGTCCTCTTGGTTAGCTTCATACACGTTCATCCGTGCGTGCATACGGTCCATGGAGTCACAAATATAGTCGATCCCCTGTGCCATAGTCCGTCGTGGCCGCCCTGCGGGTTGTGCTTCAGCCTCACTCATCTCTTGGTCGCCGTTTTCTTCCTTCCGAACCCATTCACCACCCACCTTCTTGAAATGGAGGGCTACCATAGTATGTGGCCTCAAGACTTGGGACTTGGAGGTGTACTCCACTTCTTCAGTTGAAAGGTCGACGCCAAAATTTCTGAAAATCATTGTGTTGGTCCCTGATAGAGGTGAAAGTCTAGAGGGGGGGGGGGGGGGGTGAATAGACTTTCAAAGCTTTTTGAACTTTTAAAGAGTTTCCCTCATAGGTATGATGATCAGAAATCTTTTGGGAGATTTAGGATCTCAGCGGAAGTTATGACCTCTTTTTGAATGGTAACTTTCTTATGAGAGGATAAGAGGGAAGAAGTATTTGTATTTTGGACAACTTATCTTTAGTGACTGAAGTGTATAGTAGGATGTAAGCTCTGCTTTGAAGATCTTTTAGTCAGATCCTCTGATGACCTTGAGTCAGAGTCCCATCAATGAGGTCCTCTGATGATCTTGGATCAGAGACCCTTCAGTGAGGTCTTCTGATGACCTCGAGTCAAAGACCCTTAAGTAAGGTCCTCTGATGATCTTGGATCAGAGACCCTTTAGTAAGGTCATCTGATGATTTTGGATCAGAGAAAATAGATTGACACAAGATGTATCCTGGTTCAGAGGTGGTGTAATCCTCCAACATCCAGTCCCATCCTCTTTCAGATGGATTTCCACTAAAGTATTCAGCCCAATACAATTAGTGACCATCTGGCTGTTATCATCAACTTGCTCAGACTTCAAGGTGTTTCGCTAAGAGTACACACCACTCTAAGCTACTCAATCCTTTAGGTTTTTCTCAATTGATCCAGTGAGGATCAAAAGGTACTCTATCTTATTCTACCACACTTAAGGACTTAGATGACGCTATCCTTAGAAGTGTTTACAACAGTTTCAATATGAAACAAATTTCTAGCCTCCAACTAAAAACTAAACTTTCTGAGTGTATCAATGAGGATTTCTGTTCTAGAAAGTTTAGTGAAGCATGAGTCTAAGCAGAGAGCAGAATTTAATGAACACTTTCTCTTTTGCTGGATATCTTCTTTGTGTAGTATGATTTCTCTGCTTAGTGAACTCAGGAGCTTGTTTTTCTTCTCATGCTTATGCCCGAATTTATAGGCATCTCTGGTTGATTAATCTCCTCCATTGGTTGAGAGGATTTAATCTTTGTCGTTGAGGCTTCTTGTACTTTCGTCTTCTTGTGTTGGAGCAGCTTATCTTCAGACGCAATTGGATCAACTTGCTTCGCAGGAAATGTAAACCCATTCCTTAGGCCTTTTACGCACTATTCACCATCTAGTGGGGTTTTGTCTTCACAGGCAACTCTGCGTGTTGTAGTGTCCCATGCTTTTGTAGATGCTCTGTCCTTAGGAAAATATTGTGACCTTGGTCTTTCTTTAACACATAAATTTAACTGGTAGGAAAAAAAATCCTTTTTAAGGTAATTAAAATTACCTTATTGCATTTTATATTACCAGTCAAGTTTATGTGTTTCCGAAAGTGTACAGGTAAGATTGGTCACAATTGTACTAGTGACAAGAATAATTTTATAACAAATAAAAACATACTGGATGGATTTGAATATCCTTGCAAGGTAGAATTTTACCTTATTGCATTTTAACATTTCCAGTATATTTATTTGTCATAAAATTTGTACAATGTTAATATTTGGTCACTTTCACAAGGTATTCTTATTTAAGCAATTTGAGAACATACTACTGTTTGCAAAACGAGTATACAATTTTCATAATAGAATCTAAACACAAGAGAAGGATGGCATCATCAAAATTATCTCTTATAATAGTAGGTTACATCAAAGTCTGAGGAACCTAAAAGAGGATAAATAAAGTTTTTGTCACCTCTTTTTGTTTTGACGACGCCCCTCATTTCCGTCATGATTAAAGGAGCCAAAGGAATACCCTCGATTTGCCCAAGTCCGTTGATCATTTTATACATTAGGTAGAGGTCCAACCGCCGAAGTACATGCGTGTCGCTAGCTCTTGGCAAGATGTTGAAGCTAAGAAGGTATGCGATTAGTCTCTCTTTTGCTTCAAGAACACGGGCTCCAAGATCTGCACCGAATCCATATTCGTTCATGACATCTACCTCATTGTAAGCGGGGTCGGTGATTACCACTACAGAGTTCATTTCAACTGGACGACCGACGTTGGGGATATGAAGCAAGTTGCACAATCTTTGTTTGCTAATGGTGATTTTTGTGCCTTTAACAGTGCTCACAATATCCCCAAACGGGTCCATTTTCCTCTCAATATTGGCATAGAACTCCCGTACAAGCGTCGGGTAGAATGCCCCAGTCAAAGTAAGCATGACAGCCCATCCCAATTTGTCAAAAGCGTTTGAGAGTCGATATAGAGCGTCGATCTCAGGATGCACGGTCTTCTCAACCACTATCTTCCACTTCTTCCTTTGTTCGTACCAAGCCTCATTCTCTGGGGAGGTGAAACGTGGTACGGATGAAGAGGAAGAAGTAGCATCATTTCGTCGTTTAGGAGCCATGGAACCTGCACAATTAGTTCAACACATGCATGCAACACAATATTCTTCATCAATCCAAGGTAAGGTTTCAAAAAGTTCTTTAATTTCTCCAAATTTCATGTTCATTCAAGGATTCTTGCAACAATCATGTTTAGAGGATTCTATATCAACAACAAGTCGTATCAATATATCTCTAAACATCAATTATAAAAGGAATTCACCCAAGAACAAGAATTTCAACATTAGGGTTCTTGGAAAAAAATTTCAAGAATTTCCCCCAAATTTGAACTTTAATCTCACAAACTTGAACAAGAATCATGTTTATATATACCAAATGAGTTCAAGGAACAAGCGTTCAACACTTATAAACATCTATTTTGCTAAAATTTGTAAGAGAGAAAAGATTTAAGGAAATTTGGGTTTAGAGCCAAAATACCTTGAATTGATGCTCAAAGAGTGATGAAGAAGCCTTTAGAGGTGATGTTTGATGCAAAACCGAAGCTTTTGGGGACAATTTGTGCTTGGGGCGGCGGATTTGGGTGGTTTGGGGTGGTGGCCGGACGTTTAGCTCTTAAGGTTTGGCGTAGAATTCGAAAAGTGAGTTCTTTTAAGCGGGTTGGGACTGTTTTAATCGCAGAGACCGGCGCCGGTTATCAGGCATCCGGCGCCGGATGTTCGACTTTGTTGCGCCCCAGACTTTCTGTTTCGGACCGGGGCCGGTTGCTTCTGACCGGCGCCGGTCTTTCCGTAATTCTTTTTTTTCATCAATCATGAATAAATATAAATGTTGTTTATGTGAGTAAACATATTCACTTATAAGTGATTTTTGATCAAATATAAATAAAATGAATATAACTCAAACATATTTATTCATAATTGATTTTTTTTTGTTGTGTTGGGTTGCCTCCCAATTAGCGCTCAGTTTAACGTCGTAGGCCGGACGCAACGTACCTCTATTCTTCCAATTGGCATGCGGTGGTTGCCGAAGTGATATGGTACTCCATGTATGGCTTGAGCCGGTGACCATTTACAAGGAATGGTGTTTGGTCACCGTTTTGAATCATCATTGATCCGTATGGGCGGACCTCGGTGATTGTATATGGTCCTGACCATCGGGATTTGAGCTTTCCAGGGAATAATCGGAGCCGTGAGTTGAAGATTAATACCTTTTGTCCGACGTAGAACTCCCTCCGGTTAATGTTCTTGTCATGCCAAACTTTGGCCTTTTCTTTGTAGATACGGGAGTTCTCATATGCATCCCGTCGGAGCTCTTCTAGTTCATTAATTTGAAGCATTCTCTTTTCTCTCCCAAGTGTGGTATCAAGGTTCAGTTGAGAGATAGCCCAACGAGATTTATGCTCAAGTTCCACAGGGAGATGGCATGGTTTGCCATAAACAAGCCGGAAAGGGGACATACCGAGTGGAGTTTTAAAAACCGTTCGGTATGCCCATATGGCATCATCTAGCTTTAGAGACCAATCTTTCCTTGAAGAGTTGACCGTCTTCTCAAGAATGGATTTTATTTCGCGGTTGGATACCTCCACTTGACCATTAGTTTGAGGATGGTAAGTGGCACCGGTTTTTAACATGCACCCGTATTTTTTTAGGAGGCCGGCAAAATGGGTATTCTTGAAATGAGTACCATTATCACTAATGATACTTCTAGGAACCCCAAATCTTGAAAAGATGTTCCTTTTTACAAATTCTACTACCGATTTGGCCGTGTTGTCCGGTAGAGCAATGGCCTCCACCCACTTAGACACATAATCAACCGCAGCAAGGATGTATTCCTTGCCATGAGATTTAGGGAAAGGGCCCATGAAGTCTATTCCCCATACATCAAATATTTCAACCACAAGAATCATGTTTTGTGGCATTTCATTCCTTCGGCTCAAATTTCCGGTGCGTTGACAACGGTCACAAGCTAGGACAAAGCTCCTTGCATCTTTAAAGAGTGTTGGCCAAAAGAATCCACATTGGAGGATTTTAGCCGCAGTTCGGTCCGGTCCATGATGTCCTCCACAAGGAAGATTATGACAATGATCAAGGATAGATAACATCTCCTCATTTGGAACACACCGTCGTATAATTCCATCGGCACAATGCTTGAAAAGATATGGCTCATCCCAATAGTAATGTTTGACATCATGTAAAAATTTCTTCCTTTGATGGAAAGTGAGCTATTGGGGAAGAATTTCTTTGGCAAGATAGTTCACAAAATCTGTGAACCAAGGTAAGGGAACTCCCTTTACTTCCATGAGCTGCTCATAAGGAAAATCGTCATGAATTACCTCTATTTTCGTGGTGGTGTTTGGCTCAAGGCGAGAGAGGTGATCCGCTACAAGATTTTCACTTCCTTTCTTGTCCCGAATCTCAAGGTCAAACTCTTGGAGTAAAAGCACCCACCGGATTAATCGTGGCTTAGCATCTTTTTTAGTCATGAGGTACCGGATGGCGGAGTGATCGGTGTAAACAATCGCCTTTTGGCCAATGAGGTAAGACCGGAATTTGTCAAAAGCATAGATGACGGCTAGGAACTCTTTCTCCGTTGTTGCATAATTGAGTTCCGCATCATGGAGTGTTAGGACTTTTTCTGGTGTCCAATCCTGATAAATATCTTTGTATTTGTGTAACTATTTTGTCTAGATATTTCAGCTATTATTAGACTAGCTTTCTTAGGAAGTGTGTAAAGTGTGTTATTGGGCCCAATCATTAAAAGAGCCCAATCATGCTTAGGTCACATCACACATTCTCTAGGCATATAAATATTGCCTTTAAGGGAATGTGCAAGGAGGCTTTTACAGATTTTTCACGCATACATCTAGTAAGACAGAGAGGCTTCCGCACTGTGTTTTTCGAATATTGCTCTGTATTAGAAAACATCATTCTGATATCGAATACACTGTTCTTCTCTTCTCTATTTGATGCTATATTGTTAGTTTGATTGTTGAATACAGGGACAAACATGGAGTAACCTCGATGCATAGCATATGGCATGAAGTTTCTTTTCTCTTCTTTGACCAAGCACAACCCCAATGGCGTGGTCGCTAGCGTCGCACATCAATTCGAACGGTAGAGACCAATCCGGTGAAATGATTATTGGAGCCGAAGTAAGAGCCTTCTTGAGAGTGTTGAAGGCTAGTAAGCAAGATGGAGAGAAATCAAAAGTAGCATCCTTGGCAAGTAAATCACAAAGTGGTTTTGCGATTTTTGAAAAATCTTTGATGAATCGCCGGTAAAAGCCGGCATGCCCCAAAAAACTTCTTATGGCTTTTACCGAATGAGGAGGTGGTAATTTTTCAATAACTTCCACCTTGGCTTGATCAACTTCGATGCCTTGAGGGGAGATTTTGTGCCCCAAGACAATGCCTTCGGTCACCATAAAGTGACACTTCTCCCAATTAAGAGCAAGATGGGTTTCTTCACATCGGACGAGCACTTTTTCAAGGTTATTTAGGCAAACATCGAATGAATTTCCAAAGACTGAAAAATCATCCATAAATACCTCCATATAATCTCCAACCATGTCCGAGAAAATAGCCATGACGCACCTTTGAAAGGTCCCCGGTGCATTGCAAAGACCAAATGGCATCCTTCGGTAAGCAAATGTCCCAAAAGGACAAGTAAACGTTGTTTTCTCTTGATCCTCGGGTGAGATGGCTATTTGAAAATAGCCGGAAAAACCATCCAAGAAGCAATAAAATTCATGACCCGCCACTCTTTCTAGCATCTCGTCCATGAACGGTAGGGGGAAATGGTCCTTTCTTGTGCCGGCATTCAACTTTCGGTAGTCAATGCACATCCTCCACCCGGTAACCATTCTAGTAGGAATTAATTCATTCTTACTATTGGTTATAACGGTGATTCCTCCCTTCTTCGGGACTACTTGCACGGGACTCACAAAGTTGCTATCGGATATGGGATAGATAATACCATAGTCAAGAAGTTTGAGAACTTCCTCCTTGACTACCTCCTTCATATTTGGGTTGAGCCTCCTTTGATGTTCCACCGTTGGTTTGTGGTTTTCCTCCATGAGGATCCGATGCATGCATAGAGTTGGTCTTATACCCTTGATATCCGCCAAGGACCAAGCTATTGATGATGTGTGAGCTCTCAATACCCGGAGTAATTATTTCTCTTCTTGTAAAGGAGAAAGAGTAGAGGAAATTACCACGGGGTATGTAGAATTATCGCCAAGGAATGCATATTTGAGATGTACCGGTAGAGGTTTGAGAGTGGGCTTTGGAGGAGTTTGACTTGATGGTTTGAGAATAGACTTCCTTTGCCCAAGGTCTTCAAATCTTTGCCAGTAAGGTCTATGAACGACTTCTCCCTGTAAGAACATCATTTGTTGGAAAATTTCAGAATTTTCTTCTTCTTCGGTGTGCCCAAATGTGAGACATGCTTCAAGAGGGTCTTTTTGAAGTTCTTTTTCAAACATCTCCCGAGTTATAGTATCAATGATGCCAATACTAAAACACGTGGATATATCATGATGTTTCTTCAATGAATCCCACACATGGAATTCTTGTTCATCTTCTCCTACTCGGAATTTGATAACTCCGTTCTTCACATCAATGAGGGCGGCGGCGGTGGCTAAAAATGATCTTCCAAGAATTATAGGAATTTCCATTTCTTCCATTTCCAAAATGAGAAAATCTACCGGAAAATAGTATTTTCCCACCTTGACTAGAACATCCTCCATGACTCCCAATGGATAGCGGATTGTTCTATCCGCCAATTGAAGAGCAACCGTTGTAGATTGAAGTTCCCCCACACCAAGCTTTTTAAAGAGGGAATGTGGCATAAGATTTATACTAGCTCCGAGATCACAAAGAGATTTTACCTCTCCAATTTTTCCAATAGAGCATGGGACGGTGAAGCTTCCGGGATCCTTCAACTTTGGGGGGAGTTTATTTTGAAGGATTGCACTACACTCCTCCGTGAGTGCTACGGTTGCAAAGTCCGCTAGTTTCTTCTTGTTTGAGAGAATCCCCTTTAGAAATTTGGCATAAGAAGGGATTTCCGCAATAGCCTCCACGAATGGTATGTTGATGCTTAACTTTGTAAAAATATCAAGAAATTTCTTGTATTGTTTACCATCATCCTTCTTCTTTAACCTTTGTGGATATGGGATAGGGGGAACATAATTTGTCATAGTAGGAAGTGG
Organism: Cuscuta epithymum; assembly: GCA_945859915.1. Classification (NCBI taxonomy): domain Eukaryota; kingdom Viridiplantae; phylum Streptophyta; class Magnoliopsida; order Solanales; family Convolvulaceae; genus Cuscuta; species Cuscuta epithymum. The sequence goes on along the minus strand of CAMAPF010000944.1, from coordinate 125,799 downwards.
CGATATATGTTCCTCCAATTCCTCCTCGTCTTGTGCCGTTGGTGTCTTCTCCGGAGCTTTAGGGTCCTCCGTTTGTTTTCCACTCCGTGTTGTTATGGCCATGACGTTTTCCCTTGGATTGACTTCGGTTATTGTGGGAAATCTCCCTTGTTCTCGAGTGCTTTTTCCTTGGGCAATTTGCCCAATTTGTACTTCCAAGTTGTGGATAGATGACTTGGTGTATTGTTCTATGTTGTCCATGCGTTGGTGAAGTTTCCTGTTTTGATCTTCAAACCGGAGGTCAAGCTTGGTGAATTGTGAGTGGAGATTCCCAATGGATGCCTCCACTCTACTATGATTCTCCTCATTTTGGGCTTTTACACTAGCCACAACATTTTGAGTGAGAGTCTTCATCATCTCCTCCATTGTTTGCTCTTTTTGCCCATGTGTAAACCCGAATGAGGGGTAAGAAGGACCTCCTTGTGGTTTACCTTGGTTAAACCTTTGTTGATTGTTGGAATAGTTGTTGCCTCCTTGGTACCCCCTATTCCCGTAAGAGTTCATATAATTCACATCTTCAAGAGTTTGAGGTGAATTACCTTCCGGTTGTGCAATATTCTCCACACTTGCTACTTGACTAGCTCCTCCAATTACGGCTTGAAGAGCTGTATGAATAGAGGCTTGAAGATCTTTGCGCATAGCTTGTTGAAAATCAGCAAACCGCTTGTCCAATTCATGAGCTATGGACACCTCACTCACACCGGCTAATTTGACATCTCCTCCTTGTAGTTGAGGATTGGAAGCAATGGATTCAAGGATTCTCAAAGCCTCCGTTTCAGTTTTGTTACCAATATAGCCCTCCGCACGGTTATCTACAATGGGCCAAATGGCTTGACATGAAGAGTTCAAACCATTGTAGAATGTATCAATTTGAAGATCAAGAGGAATGCGGTGATGAGGGCATTCCTTCAACAAGACTTTGAAACGCCTCCATGCGTCTTGGAATAGTTCTCCAACTTGTTGTTTGAAGTTGAAGATTCGTTGCCTTAGCTCTTGAGTCATCGTGGGTGTATAGTACTTGGAAATGAAAGCATTATAGATACCTTCCCACGTTGTGAAAGTTGTCGGTGTTTGCTCCAAGAACCACATCCTTACCGCCCTTTTCAAAGTATAGGGAAAACTTTTGAGTTTAAGATCATCCTCGGTGAGACCATGCCTCGGGATTCCTTGAATGAATCCATAGAACTCGGTGATGAAGTTAAGTGGATTCTCCCCCGGAAGACCATGAAATTGAGGCATAGCATTGAAGTAGCTATTTTTCATTTCATAGTCCCGAGCCGCCTCGCTTAGGACAATGCATGAGGGAGTGGCGGCAACCACGGGCCTCTTCCTTTCATTGAGTGTTGGCATCATCTTCGCCTTTCTTTCCTTCCGGTTGTGTTTGAAAGTTCTTTCTATTTCAAGATCAAGAGGTTCAAGATGTTTAGAACCTTGACTTCTCAAATGCATTCAAACACAAAGGATAGTCTACACACATGAAATGAAAAGTACCCAAGAACAAGTGAAAAGCAATGGGAAATAAAAATTTCAGGATTTTGTTTGGTTGTTTTAACTCTATAATAACGAGCCGTATTTCCCCGGCAATGGCGCCAAAAACTTGATCGGGCTGAACTTGCAAGTATACAAGTGCCGATGTAGTAATAAAATACCGGTAAATACCGGGTCGATCCACAGGGAAATGGTTGATATTATAAAGTCGAGTATTGAATGCAAAGAATGTAAATGATATATTTTTTTTCAGGAACTTTGCTCTTTGAGATTGGTTTAAACAAGAATGAGAATTACTAAGGCAATCGGGATTCACCTAAATGCTTTAATAGTTATTTGATAATAGTTCTTCCCCAATAATTATGAATACGATGTCGCTAATATATTCTCAACTCCGGTTAAGGCAGCGAGAGCGTGGTTTTCGTTACGTGTAAGTCCCGTTACGGCTTACATTCATCTACCGAAAACCCCGTTGAATATCAAGACTTCACACCCGTATCATATAAGACCGGATATATTTCTATTCTCGGCACTATATATTTTTATCCTTTAATGTTCATAGTTTAGACTTCAACGTTAATTGCAAGCATAAACTAAATTTAACATACTTCTATGTTGTACACCATAGTCATAAACAATCAAAATATAAAGGATAAATCACAATTTATTGGTTCATAACTTTTATCAAACACCTAGTATGCATAGAGGTTCATCCCTAGCCTTAGCTTAGAAATTAGCCTCTAATGCTCATATTAATCACAATACAATATGAAATGTAATGTAACATGAAATTACAAAGGAAATAATACCTAAACACCAATGATTTCGGAGGTTGAAGTTTCCTCCTCAATAACTTGAAGAAAATTCCAAGAACAAAAATATAAAAGCTAGGAATTAATCTATGGAATGGAATGTTATTGCTTGATGAATTAAGGGCTTTATATAGGCTAAAGAAGGGCATCTTTTAGTCTATTCAAGCCTAACAATCGGGTATGGAAGCAATATTTGATCAGATATGGAGGAAGATGGGTTTTTCCCATCAGAAATCTTCTGCACGTCGGACTGTTTTAGCAGAAAATCGGAACAACCGGCGCCGGTTATAGCATGTCCGGCGCCGGTTGGGTGCAAAAATGCACCGGTTGTGCTGCGCCGGTTGGAAACAGGCCCGAATTGGGCAAAAAGTCCCGACGACCGGCGCCGGTTATAGGGCATCCGGCGCCGGTTCCTGCGCCCAAATTTGTACTTTGCTTTTTTTCTTCGTTTGATGCCCGAAATTGATCCAGATGTGCCAGTTTTCGATCCCTTTTGACTTTTGACCCTATTTTCATTGCTCCATGTCGTATTTCATGTTTCCGCTAACTCGAGAATATTTATCTGTTTTCGCTTCACATTTTTGTACAGATAAATGCAATTACTTATGTAAAACATAAGTAATTATTGTGCTTATCAGTGTTTTATATCACTTGTGTATTCAGGCAATTGATAGTTTTTTAGAACTGTTTGTGCTTACAGGTAAATTATGCACACCTCCCATTACTTGCATACACAGACAATTGATTTAACAATCGCTAGAGGTACCCCATTTTGGGATACCCCATTTTGAAGTACCCCATTCTTACACCACACATTGTGTGGTCCAAATGAGGCCACACTTAAAAGTGTTGCCCCACTTAAAAGTGTTGCTCCAATTGTAGCCACAAAATAGTGGTATAAGAATGAGGTACCTTTATCATTTTTGTTGATTTAAAAATCAATAAATTGTTCATGTATACAAACAATGTACAACTTGTTTATATACTTGTATTTTTTTCTAAGGGGTTTTTAAATCATTGTTTTACGGTTGAATTTTAATAGCCGACATTTGAGACGATTATTCTTCTAAGTCAAGGTCAATTGACTTAAAATTTACTGGAAGGGGTAATCATAATTATCCACGATAAAATGCAATGTTGTGTGCATTATTATCCGTACTGTGAAATAATAGGAAAAGGGTACTCCAATAGGAGTCCTGGCAGGTATATTTATATTAAATAAGAGTTACCAAAAAACACAAGGATTCCTAATTTATATTAACTATTACACCCCCTCAAGCTGTGCGGGAGATACAACGCGCAGGTTGTCTTTCAAGAAATTAAATTGCTGACTAGATAAAGCTTTAGTAAATATATCCGCAAGTTGCAAGTGTGTGGGAACATACTTCACCAAAAGATCACCATGAGCAACTCGTTCACGAACAAAATGATAATCAATCTGAATATGCTTGCTGCGAGCATGCTGAACAGGATTAGCAGTCAAATAGGAAGCTGAGATATTGTCACAAAATAAATGCACAGGGTCACGGATAGAGTAACCGAGCTCAAATAGGACCGAACGTATGTGAAGGGTGTCCTGTACTGTGTATGCTATGGCTCGGTATTCGGCCTCTGTAGAAGACTTGGACACCGTAGGTTGCTTCTTGGATTTCCAAGATACCAGGTTAGGACCGAGAAAAATAGCAAAACCTGTGGTAGAGCGGGAAGTATCTGGACAGCCTGCCCAATCAGCATCAGAGTAGGCGAAAATACACAAGGAACGAGCTGACTTTTGAAGCCATAATCCATGATCAATGGTACCCTGCAAATAACGAAATATGCGCTTGACAGCAAGCATGTGAGTGGTGCGTGGGGCATGCATAAACTGAGACACTAAATGAACTGCATAAGTAATATCAGGTCTTGTCAAAGTTAAATACTGCAATGCACCTACCATACTACGATATTCCGTAGCATCAGCAAGAAGTTCACCATCAGTGAGGGAGAGAGATGTACGAGTGGCGACTGGGGTACGAACAGACTTGAGAGTATGTAAGTGGAAACGAAGGAGAAGATCAGAAACATATTTTTGTTGAGACAAGAAAACTCCTTTAGAATTTCGAACAGCCTGGACTCCCAAGAAATAATGAAGATCACCGAGATCTTTCATAGCAAAGTGAGAAGCAATACATGTAATAAAAGAGGACACAAGAGATGAAGAATTTCCAGTAATAATAATATCATCCACATATAATAATAAATACATAACTGACTGACCTTGACGATAAATAAATAAAGAATTATCTGACTTACTACACACAAAATTATGAGTAAGTAAGAAACTACTAAAACGGTGAAACCATGCCCGCGGGGCCTGTTTGAGACCATATATGGCCTTTCGCAAACGACACATATGATGAGGAAACTGTGGATGAACAAAACCCCGCGGCTGACGCATATAGACCTCTTCCGTAAGATGACCATGAAGGAATGCATTTTTGACATCTAATTGACGCATAACCCACCCAAAAGAAATAGCAAGAGTAAGAACAATACGAACAGTGGTGGGTTTAACAACAGGACTAAAAGTCTCAGAGAAATCTACGCCAGCCTGCTGATTAAATCGTTGAGCAACTAAACGTGCTTTATGGCGCTCAATAGACCCATCGGAGTTAAACTTAGTTTTATAAATCCATTTAGACCCAACCACATTTTTAGAGCTATCAAATGGAACTAAATCCCAAGTATTATTGGAAATAAGTGCATTAAATTCATCCGCCATAGCCTCACGCCAAATTAAATGTTTTTGTGCTTCAGAAAAACAAGTCGGATCAGCTACACTAACAACTGTGTTTAATGTAAAAATTGATTTGGGTTTAAAAATACCAGACTTGGCTCGGGTTTGCATAGGATGCAAATTAAATCGGGGTATAAGTGGGCTGGTGGTAGGAGGGGAAGCTGAACCGGCCGAAGTGGCCGAGGGTGGGGAGGATGGTGGACAAGACTGGTGACTAGACTGGTCGTGGGCTGAGGTGGCCGAGGGTGGGGAGGGTGGTGGACTGATCTGGTCATTTGCTGGGAGAGCCGAAGGTGTGTGAATAGGGCTGGTCGCAGGTGTTTCTGGAGAGCAGATGACCGTGGGTGGATTTTGACTATGTGTAGAAGAAGAGGAGTATGATAGAGGGAGGGAGGATGTTAAGGGAACCTGGGGAGTGAGGCGAGGTTGGGGTATATGTGGCCTAAGAGTATTAGTGAGGAAGAAATCGGAATTGACAGTAGAAGTAGAATTGGAGGAGGTTGACTCAGGTGGAGAAGATCGTAAGGAGGTGAAAGGAAAAATATTTTCAAAAAATCTAACATGACGACTGACATATACTCTACCTGACTTAGGTTCAAGACAACGATACCCTTTATAGCCAGATGCATAACCAATAAAAACACAATGAACAGAACGGGCTGAGAGTTTATTTGCGGATGAGGCAGAAATATTGGGAAAACAAGAGCACCCAAACACACGCATGAAGGCATAATCCGGAGATTTTTGAAAAAGTCTTTCATATGGAGAAGAGTGACCGAGTAAAGGAGAGGGCAGCCTGTTAATAATATATGCAGCCGTAAAAATGGCATCTACCCAGAATTGACTAGGAATAGAAGCTTCAAGAAGCATAGTCCTAGTTAGTTCTAGTAGATGTCGATGTTTACGTTCAGCAACCCCATTTTGTTGAGGTGTGTCTGGACAGGATTTGCGAAAATAAATTCCCTGAATATCAAAAAATTGCTGCATATTAGAATTTACAAATTCACCCCCTCCATCACTTTGAAAAATTTTAATTCTAGTATTAAAAAGATTTTCAACTAAAGCTTTAAAATTTTTAAAATGAAGAAAGACTTCTGCCTTGGTGCGCATGGGGTATAACCAAGTATAGCGAGAAAAATCATCAATAAAACAGACATAATATTTAAAACCCAAATTTGATAAGACAGGAGATTGCCAAACATCAGAATGAATTAATTGCAAAGGCATAGTAGAATTATGACTAGCATCCATAAAGGGTAAACGTTGAGATTTGCCTAATCGGCAAGAAATACAGTCATGAGAAAAACTAGAGCTACTACATATATGGTGCTGACTTTGTAAAGTACGTAAAATAGAAGTGCCACAGTGGCCTAATCTACGATGCCAAATGGGGCCAGACAAAGCTAGAGAAGACAAGGCAAACGGTGGCTGAGAACGGAGGCTGACTGGATAGAGATGACCATGACTAGGTGCTTCCAGAAGGACCTTCCCCGAAATTTTGTCCTTAACAAAAAAGGAATTTTTATCAAAAATTACGACACAGTTGTTATCAGCACAAAGTTTTTGAATAGATAACAAATTAAATTTAATGTGAGGCACATGAAAAACAGATTTTAGCGTGAGAGGACGATTGGAAGAATTTAAATGAACATCTCCAATATTAGCAATGGGAAGTTTAGAGCCATTAGCAACACTAACTAAAAGTGGTCCAGTGTAAATTGATTTATTAACTAGAATACCTTCCGTAGGAGTCATATGAGCTGAAGCTCCAGAGTCAGGATACCATAAAGCAGTATTTGAGTCACCATTATTAGAAGTCAATAGAGCTGGCGCAGACGGTGGAGCATACCGAGAAGGACACTGAAGCGCAGAGTGACCTGCAGAGAAACAAAGCTGACAGACAACAGGCGGTGGAACAGACCCAAGAATGCCCTCACCCGATGAAAAACCTGCAGAGCTAGCATGAGTATCATAAATAAAGTAGGGATTAATATTTAAAGTTGACAAGACAGAATTACTAGCAGAACCTGAAGTGCCCGGGCGAGTAGATTGCACCCCCTGAATAGAAGCCGGATGTTGTGAGAAAACTTGCGGTCCGAATCCCTGCTGCTGGCCAGAACCAGAGGCTGCCGGGGATCCTCCATGAGATGGCTGAGGTCCGGCCGGCTGCTGTGCACCAAAAGACGTCGCGGCCTGGTGCTGAAAGCTATACGGCTGTTGTGGATAACCTCTGCCGCGACCTCGGCCCTGGCGACCGCGTCCCCTGCCGCGGCCTCCCCTGCCGCGAGCAGCATATCCAGCCGGTGGCTGCCCCCCAGCTGCAGCTACCGCAAATGCTTGATGACCAATGGCTGCCTGCTGTTGACGCTCAGACAGAAGTTGTTGTTCTGCTTCTAGCAAACGCGGTTCCAAAATGTGGAAGGGAAATTGCTCGGGAAATAAAGAGACCGTAGTAACAAGAGACTTATAATCCGGTCCCAAACCAGCGAGAATAGATTGAAGCAGTTCTTTATCCGAGACAGGAGAATTAATTGCCGCTAGAGCATCAACTAAATTCTTGATTTCCCTTAAATAACTTTCCATTGATTGGGTCTCTTTCTTTTTAAGAGATGACAGTAATCGTTTAAGTTCCATGCATCGGGGTAGACTGGCAGACATAAATCTAGTCTGAAGTCTAGCCCAAATAGCAGCGGAATGTTTTAAATCATGAACATCAACTAGCACATCCCGGGTTAGAGTAGCAAACAACCAACATCGAATTGTTTGATCTACTCGGAGCCAATAATAATATTCTGTGTTTGGAACTTGACGATTCTGAAAATCAACATTGTACATAGGGGGTACCTGAATTGAGCCATCAACAATTCCAAAGAGACCTTGAGACACCAGGAAAGATTCAAACTGAGTACGCCAGGTGAGATAATCCTCGACTGCCTTCAATTTGATGGTGACAATTTGAGAAACAGTAGTGATATGGGAGACTGACTGAGCAAGAGCAGACATCGGGGATCCAAAACCCGGTTGATCCACTGGCCGAATTACCCCTGGAGAGCCAGAAAAGGTGGATCCGAAAAAGGAAGGGGCTGCCTCCTGGACCGAACCAGTGAGAGGAATTTGAGGTGGAATCGGTGGTGGAGGGAAGAGGCTTGCCTGCGGCTGGAGTGAAGGTGGCTGCCACGGGAAGCTCTGCGGCATAGGCTGAAACAGAGGAGTGTGATCAGTCACAGAGAAAATTGGTGGTGGGGGAAAATTAGGGAATAACGTCGATGATGTTGGCATCATTCCCGGCGAACCAACGACACGAGAGAAGGCAGCGGCAGAGCGTGGTGTAGAGAACTCTGGCGTAGCGGTCATCTGGATCGGAATTGATGAGGTTGCCGGCGTCATGGAGGAAGGGACTGCTGCGGCAGCCGAGCTCATGGCGGAGGAAGCCATGGCTGCGGCACTAGAATCGGCCGAAGATGAGGAAGAACTCATATCGGCGGAAGCGTGAGTTCTAGAGGAAAAAAAAAATTAGGTCTGGGCTCTTGATACCATGTGAAATAATAGGAAAAGGGTACTCCAATAGGAGTCCTGGCAGGTATATTTATATTAAATAAGAGTTACCAAAAAACACAAGGATTCCTAATTTATATTAACTATTACGTACTGCCAACTACCATTTGCGTCGAATCAATGACTACCAACAGCTTAACTTCGGTTGTTCTGGCCCTGCCATGGCTTCTCGCCGCCATAGCCTTGCTCGCCAAAATACACCAAACACGAAAACGGAAAACTCCCCCAGGTCCACGGCCATGGCCGATCATTGGCAATTTGCACCTCCTCAGCTCCCTCCCACACCAATCCTTACACTCACTCTCCCAAAAGTACGGAGACTTGATGCTCCTCAAGTTCGGCTCCACCCCTGTTCTGGTTGCCTCATCTCCCGAAACAGCCGAGCTTTTCCTGAAAACCCACGACGCCGCCTTCGCCTCTCGGCCCGCCACGGCGGCGGCCGCGCACACCTTTAACGGCTCCGACCTGACCTGGTCTCCTTACGGGCCGTGGTTGCGCCAGGGGCGGAAGATTCTCCTCTCCGAATTGTTCACGCCTCGGAAGCTCGACTCGCTCGAGTACATCCGCGTTGAGGAAAGGGCGGCTCTTATTTCCGGCCTTTATGCGGCGGCGGCGACGCCGGTGTTGCTTAGAGACCATTTGGTGAGCCTGACCTTGTCCATTTCCATGAGGGTAGTTTCAGATAACAAACTGCACGTCGTCAAAGATGGCGGCGGCGACGAAACGTCAAAGACGACGGCGCTGATGAAGAAAGTGAGTGGGCTTCTTGATGAGTGGTTTCTGCTGAGTGGGGTGATCAACGTTGGGGATTGGGTGCCGTGGCTGAGCCGCTTTGACCTGCAGGGGTATGTGAAGAGAATGAGAGCGCTCAGCCATGAGTACGAGCAGTTTCTGGACTCCGTGATTGAAGAGCACAGGGCGGCGGCGGCGACGAAAGGCGGCGTTGACCGGAAGAAGCGGGATTTGGTGGATGCATTTTTAGAGCTAGCTGATGCTCCGAATCGAGACCCAGAAGTCGCCCTCACCCGCCATCGCATCATGGGGCTAATACATGTACGTGCCGTTCCAAGCCATTCATTTTTAGATATTGAATGCATAAATCACTCCACGTCCCTTTCAAGAAACTTTACCTAATTTCTTTTTTTGTCTATTCCTAGAAAGTTTATCATCTCCTTAATAAAGGGTTAATGAAGTAAAAAAGATAGATAAAAATACATACTACCTTCCCCTTCAAAGGTCGTCATATTTCTTCATTTTTGGACGTCCCAATTTTTTGTCATTTTCCTTTTTAAATCTCAGACACACAATTTTTACTTTATTATTTTTTGTACCGGTCAAACTTAGACAAAATTTTAAGGGACGAAGGTAATACAGGTATATGTTACTTCCGTCCCAAATTGATTTACAAAGTTAACTTTTTTCTTTTCAAACAGTTTTATTTTATTCACTTAATTATGATATCAATTTTTATTTATATTATAATTTGAATTTTACAATTCTATACAGATTTTAATGTTTTTTAAATATGTAAATTTTAACTATTACAAATTGAATTAATTATCCATAGGAAGGATTTAACTTTAATCTTAGTTGATAAAAAAATGTTAACTATCCAAATGAATTCGGGACGGAGATGAATATGAGGAAAAAATTCCAAAAATATAATTAGGTATGTTTTTTACCATCTTATGACTATAGAAGGTTTTAAAAGATGACATTCGTATACGCCGTATATGAAGAGAATTTAAAGACCAAAATCACCTTAAAAACAAAACAGCATAGAACTATAGAAGGTCAACATCTTTGAAAGGTGGCTAAACTCGAATAAAAATTATTACCTCCATCCCCCTCAACTTTACCAAGTTGAAGTTGGGTGGGAAACTTAAATACTAAAAACAGTGTGGTTGATGTTTGCGCAAATAAGAGAAAAATGAACATAACCACAAATTCATTGGTTTAAAAGAAAAGTAACAAAGTTTTTTGGAACAAACACAAAGGAAAGTTGGCAAAATCCGTGGGACAGATGGAGTAATAAAAAAGGGCGGCTCATGTGGATAGCTAGACTTGCACAAAGTCGAGCTAGGCCCGAGCTTCTTATAATTATTTGTCCATTGGTGTGGGCAGGCCCGGCCCAGCCCGCAAAATAGCCCAACTACATGTCCATATCTACCCATATGAGAGGGCCAGATAGTTCACCGGACTGCCCATACTTTTCAATTTTTCAAAAATATATAAAAATATTTTAGTGCTTCTAAAATAATATTACAACATGTAAAAATTGTCTATGCGCATATAGAGCACGTTAGGTGACATTGGTTTTCAGTTTATCAGGCTTACCAGTCATCTTTTTCATCAAACACGTAATTTTTATTTCGCTTATAGGTTGTAATGTCTGAAGTTACTATAGACGATCATTTTAGCTATTTTTCATTTTTTTTTATTTAATTAATAAAATATATTTTATTTTTTTCATAAATCAACAAAATCATCAAATCCAACTATTTCAGTCGAGACCTCATAAATTTCAGCAGATCAGCCAATGTAGCCGATTTGAGTATGAACTTATTGTTCGATATTAAAGACATAATATTTAAAAGTAATATGAAATTACATTATTTTCATATTAGAATTTTTTATAAAGTATAAATTTTTTATGGTGCATATAATTAGTATGAAGTATAGTATAGAATTGGAAAATAAAATATGACGAATTATATATACATATATGCATATGTGTGTGAGTAATTTTACATCCGAAAAATCCAAAGGCGAAAGGTGGTTTGGAGGTCATCTTGACGAGGCGCACCTATTTTTCTTTTAATTTTCCAGGCACTTTTGAAAATCGGAGTTACTTTTAACCGTCTTTCTCAGACGTTTTTAACGGCGTGACCCTCTTGTGATAACGGAATTCAAACACATGAACCACTTTCTAATAAATGTCTATATTTTATTCTTTCAACTTGTATTTTATTTTATATTTCTATATTCTTACAATTTTAACGGTTGTGGCGGTAAATTGAACAAGTTTGTTGGGTTCAGGGACCTATTTAACCCCTTAAATTGACACGTAAGATGCACAATTGGTATCTGATCAAGTGATTGTCGGTGATCGGACTTTTACCTACAAAAAGTGAAATTTGAACTTTTTTGTCGAATTCAGAGGGTTAATGAGAGCTTTTTAGAGTTCAGGGGACAAATTGAGCATTTTGTACGAGTACAAGGGCCTATTTGATTTTTTAGCCTTTTAAATATAATTATATAACCAATCTTGAATTTTTGAGACAATTTTTTTTTTGAAAGGAAAAATTTGTTTTAATAGCAATAAACTAGGAAACCACATGTACACATTAAATTGCATTTTCTATCAAATGAATCTCTTATGAGGCAATTTTAATGTGTCCTTACTTGAAAAATGTTGTAAAATTAGGACAAATTTCAGAGTAATACGATTTTGGATTACTACTTCACTTCTAGCATTAAAATTAATTACATGTTAAGAACTTTAGATGATCGAACACTCAAAGTTTAATTGAAGCGTCTACATTTTGTGATTGCACATACTATGCAGGATGTGTTGGGTGGTGGCACTGATACATCAGCAGCAGCGGTGGAATGGGCGTTTCAAGAATTGATTAGGAAACCAGATGTAATAGAAAAGGCAAACGCAGAGATGGATAGAGTGATTGGCAGAGGGAGATGGGTTGAAGAGAAAGACTTCTCCCAATTGCCTTATAATGAAGCCATCATCAAGGAAACATTTAGGTTGCATCCACTTTGCACACTACTTCCACCCCATTGCTCCATGGAAGATTGCAGCCTCGACGGTTACGAGGCAGTCAAAGGAACGATTGCCCTCGTCAATGTCTGGTCTATTGGAAGGAACCCAAAGTATTGGTACAGAGCTGAGGAGTTCCTGCCTGAGAGGTTTTTGGAGAAAGATATTGACACGAAAAGACTAGATTTTTCACTTCTACCTTTTGGGTCAGGGAGGAGAAAGTGCCCTGGGTATAGCCTTGGAATGAAGATTGTGCGGGCAACTTTGGCCAATTTATTGCATGGCTTTAACTGGAAACTAGCAGGAGAGATGAAGCCTGATGATGTGTCTATGGAAGAGGTTTATGGCTTGACCACTCACCCAAAATTCCCACTGTCTTTCATCATTGAACCAAGGCTTCCTGCACATCTGTACTAATTAATCTATATCAAAGCTTTTTTAAAGCTATTGAATAATATACATTGAAGAGATTTAATGTATTGAATGATAGGTTTTAGAGATTTGGTACAATTTATGTTGTTGCTTGGAAAAAGCACACATGAGGGGAATGTATGTAACAATAATATCACCTTTATTTTCTTGATTATGTGAATTATGGGTGAAATAGAGATAATCATTGGTTCTCCCACATTGTATCTGATTTCATTTAAAAGAGACAACTATGTAGTTGTTATTAGTTCTTATATAACAAAATTAATATCAATTACACATGCTTCTCCCAAAATATTACTAAATTGAAACAAATTTCCAAAAATGTGATTACTTATAAATATTGACAAAAATGTGATTAACAAGGTCACATATTTGATAAAAAACGATGTCATCATTGTGATTTTTTTTATGTCACAACGATTTTTCATGTCACTATGAGTTGTCGTGAAACATGTCACTGTGACCATTTCTGCTCAGTGAAACTGCCGCCGGTTACGTCACTGACCACCACCATTGTTAGCTACCGAAGGTATGACTATCACCCCAACAGTGACCTCCCTTAGCCCCAGTCCCCCATTCTCAGCGCCTGCAGAATCACTGCCCAACACCACACCCGCCCCTGCAAGAGCGGCATCCCACAACCACAACCCACCCCCGGCAACTAGTGCATCCTAGAGACCCCTAATGATTGGGAGGATTTCGTAAATTCATACTCTAATTAGGTGCGTTAATATTTTCTATCTAGGAATTCGTAAATTCATATCCTAATAGGTGCTAATATTTTGGACCTGAATTTTGTAAATTCATATTCTAATTAATGGAAACTCCCATACTTTGGGAACCGATACAGAAAATCTCATCTATCCGTCAATTCATCAAATTATTTGCCATTTGTCATAAGAGTCCCGCTTCGTGTACACGTCGGGTTACACGCCGGTCAAATTGTCTGTGTATAGACAATTTGACCGGCTCCACAAACAACTTGACGAGCGTTTTATGAAGAAAATCGATTTTCACATAGACAAAAATAAATAGTTGTCTACATCACAGACATTTAATTTGGACGAGATTTTTTCATAAAATGTCTGTGATACAGACAATTTTTTTGTTTTTGTCTGTGTGAAAATCGGTCTTCTTCATAAAACGCCGATCAAATTGTCTGTGTAGCCGATCAAATTGTATGTACACAGACAAATTGATCGGCGTGTAAAAACTGGCTTGTACAAAAGGAATTTTCCTTGTCATATTGCTCAATAGAAAATAAAATAATGTGGTGACAAGAGAGTAAATATTACTACCCAGTTACTACATGTGGGCTAAAATATCATCGTGCAAATGGAGAAATAAATCTTCCATGAAAATTTACGAGGCTAGGTTCATCTCTTCTTCATTACTAGATCAACTTTAAAAACGAAATGATACAATGAAGAGTTCATTTAGAAAAATTAACGTACAACAATGTCATCATCCCGAAACCTGCAACATTCATCAAACTCCAACAAGAGCCATAAGCTAGTCATTTTATTCTTCCTCTTAATCCTCCTCCTCTGCGTATTAAGACAGAGACTTGTGGCTTCCAACCAACAAACCAAATGGTCGCCGCAGAATCCCCAAGCATTCGAGAAAATCCCGCCTTCTCTAGCAGACGCATTAGTCCATTACGCCACCGCAAACCGCACTCCCCAACAAACCTTTGAAGAAATTTCGCTCACAAAAACCATCCTCCAGAGAAGGTCCCCATGCAACTTCTTGGTCTTCGGGCTCGGATTCGACAGCCTGCTGTGGAAATCCCTGAATCACAATGGGCGGACCGTTTTCCTAGAAGAGGACAGCCAGTGGATCGAGCGCGTGAAGTTGATGAAGCTGTCTCTCGAAATATACCACGTGGAGTACGACACTCACGTTGAGGAGGCCGTGGAGCTCTTGAGGATTGGGAAGACGGATGAAGAGTGCAAGAAGGTGATGGACCCGAGATACTCGAAATGCAGACTGGCTCTGAAGAACATGCCCAAGGAAGTGTATGAGACAAAATGGGATGTGGTCATGGTGGATGCACCAAAGAGCTGGACCAAGGAGCTGCCCGGAAGGATGAGTGTGATCTACACGGTTGGGATGATGGCAAAGAACAGAGAAGAAGGGGCCAAAACTGATGTGTTTGTGCATGATGCCGAAAGGTGGGTGGACAACAAGTTTTCAAGGGCTTTTCTGTGTGAGGCTTACATGAAGGAACAAGTTGGGATGCTTAGGCACTTCACCATCCTTAGTCACAAAACTGGCTCCAATATGCCCTTTTGTCCATAGCACCCAAAAGCTTAACTATTAAGCTTCCACGCGCTAGCATTTGACACTATATTATGCCCCAACTTTTATACATTTCCCATTATATATCTTTTACTTTTCGCAATTTCAAACTTTATTCATTTTCTCTTTCAGTTTTTGGATGTAATATTGTATGAGAAATGGTGGTGAATAGGACTAAAATTGATTGGATGTACTCAAATAGGAATTCAAACTTTTTAAATCCTAAATAGGACTTAATTTTCGTAATCTTCCATATTTACCCTTAATCCCTATTTCGTTTCTCTGCCATGCATGTGGTCTTCTCTATCGACAAACTAGGGATAATTGATTTCACTTTCATACGGCACAAGATTGGGAGCGCTCCTTGACGGAACAATAGAACCCGCACACTAAGGCCGAATGAGATGAGGAGAGCAGTCGCGGGGAAACGGCGGCGGTGATTGAATTGCGTTGGCTGCAGACCTGAGCTTGATACCAAAGGGACAATGGACGGCAAGTCGATGAGGAGGAGGTGCAAGGTGCGCCTGAAAATGACGAAGATGATACAAATCTCGCTTCTTCTCCTCCTCCTCCTCCTCTCCTCTTCTTCAATTTGGTTGCTGCTCTTTTTTCCTCTCCTCCTTCCGTTGATGTCTGATCTTTTTCCGTGGCTGCCTGTTCTTTTTAGCTCCTCTTGTTCTTTTCTTTTGTTACTCTTCTTTTAATTTTGTTTGCACGTGTAAATCAATTGTGTTTTGTTATTGTTGTTTCCTCCTTTCCAATTTCCTTTTTGGAATTGAAACCCAATGTTACTGTAAAAAGTTATAACCCCACTCTTTGATTTTAGCTTTTATATTAAACACTCCGTATTGCTTATTCTTAATAAACATTTACTCGGTACCTTATAATAATGGAATTATGGCTGCAATGTCATCAAATATATATGTATATAATTGTGATACTTTTGTAATGCTTTTAAATTGTGAGAGTTCATAAGAAAAATGTTGATAAACGGTCATAATATTATTGCTATTATTTCATTCTTGATAATGACACTATTAATGAATGATTTTCATGTCATTTAATTTTTACAATGTCATTTTTTGTAGCATTGATGTTGTCATTTATATCTTTATTACAATGTCACTGGTATAACATTGACATTGTCATTATTTAACATTGTGACACACTTTTATGTTTTGAAAATATTTATAATGACAGTGTTTGTCACTGTGAAAAGAATATAATGACAGTGTTTGTCACAGTGTTTGACACACATTACAATATTAACATTGCAATGTCATACTGTTACTACACAATGTTATAATATCTTCAATGAAAAGAATGTCACTTGACGATGGCACACTGATAATATTAAAATGTCATGTGCTAATGTAACTATGTTATATGTATATTACATAAATGTCATAGTATCACATTGTCATTAATGAAACAATGTCATAATGTTATTACACAACGTCATTACCAACAAAATGCCACTTTTTGATAATGCTACAGATTTCTTACACGATGTCACAATATCACGATGTCATCAATGAAAACAATGTCAATATGTCATCAACGAGAACAATGCTACTTTTTTACAATATCACACTATTACAACTCAATCTCACATGACACAGTAATAATTTTACAATATCGTCGATGAAATAATGTCACCATGTTTATTTTTATATATAAACAATATAAGTTTTAAAAGTATTGGCATTATTTTTAATTATATCATTTGTCATTGCATTGACATTGTCATGTCATTCTAACTTCATGTCAATGTAACAAAATGTAATAAACTTTGACAATATTGTGATATAATGTCAATGTCTATAATTATAAAATAAAATCCAGCAATATAAGGACAATGTCAATAATATTAAATTACTAGTAATGTCAAACTGTTTATTACGGAGCATTTTAAGATCAATGAAAAAGGTTATCAAACTAAAATATGAAAAACGGTCTAAAAATTAATTATACAGATGGATCTACAAAATGAAACAAAACAGCAAGAATAATAAATACGTGGTACTAACTAATACTAAGTAAGAAATTGAAATCAAAAAAGTAAACAAATTGAAATGTCAAAGTGTCAAACAACAATGAAAGTGTTTTACAATATAATGCAGGGCACACTGGCACGAACAAAATCAGAAAAAGGAAGCAATAGAGACTCCACATCGGGTTACGGATAAGAAGAATGAAAAAGAGAAGAAGAAGATCTGAGATCGGCAGAAGAAATAAAAGAGCCGAGATCGATGTAAGAAAAGAAGAACAGGGCCCGTCGACTACTCCGGCGATGGGTTGCGGCTGACCGGCAGTGAAACCGCACATCTCCAGTGGGCACCGACGAGAAGAATTACTCCCGGTGTTCTCCAATGGCCTTCCTCTTCGATGAGAAGAATTACTCCAGGAGTATGTTTATGTTGGCAGCTGCTGTACGAGTACCTATAGGGTATTTTTGTCCATTCCCATCAAAGTTAGTCTTATTTAGGATTTAAAAAGTTGTAAGTCCTATTTAAATACATAGCCATTGTTTTAGTCTTATTTAGGTCTTTCTCCCATATTGTATGTCTTTCAAACATGTGAGTTTCAATATATATAAGGGAAAATGGAAAATAATAATTTAACCTTTTAGCAGTCTTCTTACAATATCCCACCTTTTTGTTATTCAAGAATAATCCAACCTTTGCACCTCATCTTCATTCGCTGGTCCCTGACCGGTTAATGACCTGCTATTCCAAGTTATTGTCTTATCTTTACAAAATTTTATCTTTGTGAAAGGTGAGATATATGATATAATGGTTTGCAAAGATAAGAAAATAACTTGGAATAGCAGGTCATCAACCGGTCAGAGACCAGTGAATGAAGATGAGGTGCAAAAGTTGGATTATTCATGAATAACGAAAAGGTGAGACTATTATAAGAAGACCGCTAAAAGGTTGGAGTATTAACATTCTTTAGTTGTAGAGTAATTCCGTTTTATATGTGGTTCTGTTCTATATATAGTGGTATCGCCTTTTATCACATCCTGCCTTATGTGGCTAGATAAAGGATGAATTGGATCTTGATAATCATCTAGTATTATAGTGTATCACTTAATGGCATTTTTACTGATATATGTATATCTAGAAGATAATCTTAAAATAAATATGTGTGGAAGTTGGAAGCACAAAGCTCAAGAAGGGAAGCATCCTTTTTTTTACTCCAGGAGGTCTGGGGGAGGGGGCTAGGAGGGGGGCTTGGAGTAATTGGGGCTGAAACTCAGTTCATTGATTTCGAACTCTTATGTGTCTAGCGGGTTTCAAACTCGAGACCTTTCACTAGGCACGATAACCTCACAACCAGCTGGGCTCGAATGCTTAGTTAGCTAAGCATCGATCCTTTTTATTAACATAGTTAGGATGGTTTTACTTGGACTGAAATTTGCTGGTCTGGTCTGGTATGTTAAAGTCTGATTTGATCTGAACCGGTCTGGTCTGGTATGGTAAATGTTTGTATTTTATAACTATAGAAGTCTGATCTGGTCTGAATCGGTCTGATCTGATCTGAGACTACAAACAATCCAAGTAAAAACCTCTTTAGTAGTTTACAAACATAATTCATTATAATATCTTTCAAAGCTTTTAATATACTACGTAATTATACAATTATTTATATTAACGTGTCATCATTGTCATGTATATCATCAATGCGTCATAGTTATCTAAAATGTGTTAAATGGTATACACTTTTTAGCATAAAAACGTGTTTAGTGATGTGGATACTAAGAGCTCATTTTAATTTTAGCATAGAAATGGTATACACTTTTTAGCATAAAAACGTGTTTAGCAGAACGAATTTGACATATCTTAGGGCTCGATCCACACATTTGTAGTTATCCCAACACTACAACAAAATTGACATACTAGCACACTTAGAATGTTGCAATATTAGGAGTATATAAAATGATATGGAACATTACTTTTGTTTTGCGGATATTGATAACTATTAATGGGTGAGTTACATGTTCTTTCATGATCTGACATACATAAAAAAAACTACTCTAAAATAAAGAAAAAGTAATGCACGTGACTATAGGCACCACCAATTATCATAATTTTATTAATAAGGTTTACGTAAAAAAAATGGAGGTGCTTATTCAAAAATTTGGTGAATGGGTGTTTTTAATTTTTCTTGTATTATGCAACGCGCAAAACTCATACGCATAATAGTTTATCACTATTAATACTCCTTCTGTTTTTACATATTTGTTTCAATGAATATAGACAACATAGATTGGTAACAACAAGGTTTAAATAGAAACATGACTAGAAGAGTTTTAATGAATGCATCCTTGTATATGTATATATAGAGGATAATTGGCATAGTACACATATAAGAAAAACGTAGTCAAGAAAATCACATATTTCTTTCTATAAAGCTTTGATCACGCATTCTCTGATTCAAAGAAAACTAAAGAAGATGGAGAAAAACTCAGCTAAACATATCCTTTCATTTGTGTTGTGCCTCATTCTATTAGGTCGGTCTCTCTCACTACATGAGGTGCATTTTGAATGTTACTTGGTCACAGGGGCTTAAAATCTTCGGTCTTCACTAACAAAAGTTATATGATCACGGATATAGTACAACCTAGAATTGTCATTTATACATCATGTTTTTTTGTTGTGATGCATATATACTACGTATTATTTAGTGGTTCATGACAAACTATATCATATTCAGTGTTGGTTGAATTTTTGAAAGTAAATAGGAATGTCCACTTAAACAATAATTTATCTATAACATGAGGTATTTTGTTTTGTATCATTCAATGTTTAATTCTTGCATAAAGAAGTTAAAGTTCAAGAATATTATGGAAATGTAAATATGTAGTGAAAATATATATCTTCAATTTTTTTGTTAACCTTCTCTATACATAAGGAGAATATCAAAGTAATACGTAGTATTAATAAACCACACTCGTGATGCAAAATGCACTTGAATTTACTACGTTAATTATAACTTATAAGCAACTTATTGTAACTCAACGGTAATACTTTGCTCAATTTGTACTCTAGTTAGCCATTATGTAATTTATTTCATATTGATCATATTTACATACAGGTTTCTCTCATCCGGGCTTGCATGTATCAGCACAGAAGTGCGACTCTGACCAAGAATGTGCAAGGCAATTAGTATGCATAGATGGAAAGCCAATGTGTAAACTTGACGCTGGAAAGTGCATTTGTGTAACCGGAGATCAGAAACAAACATTCAAACAGCAAAACCTTAACACAAATAACTAAATGTTAAATGCAATATTTTATGCGCTACAAGCATCTTTTATGAAGGTTTGTATGTATACTACCAAATATTGAAAGTAATGTAATTCTTGTAATAAAATTGCATTATATAAAAATAACATTTAATGATCGATCTACTATCGTATGATCTACTATTCTGCTGCATCCTTTTTATTTATAACATTTTCTTAATTTGCTCCTTCACTCTATTGAATCTATTTGATCCGGACAAGTTTTTTAACTTCACACTTTTACTAACTAATTATCATATCATTTGCATATTCTTAATGATTAAATCTATTAGTGATACTCGGTGATTTTACCTGTAAAGAATCGTTGACGAGTATAATTAGATGAGCATATTTTTATAAAAAATCATTTCTAACTTAGAACTTGATCGGTTCCATCCATTTTTAACATCACTAACTAAGATTAGTTCTTATTTTTCACATAGGAAGCATTTTTTATTTTAACCAATATAGGAACCAATATATATATATGTATGTATGTATGTATGTATGTATGTATGTATGTGTGTTATAGACTCACCACAAGAGTATATTTACTATTGAGGGAAATTTTGATTAATAAATAATAACAATCATTACAGAATTATGATAATATGTGATGCTACATCACGACAATAATTGTTGCTTTTATAGTTAGAAACAACCCCTTCCCTTTTGGGATTCAAGTGGGGCCCTTGAATGATAGAGATTTATTAATAAGCTAGCAAACCATTGTTAATCACATAGTATATATTTTACATACAAATTAAATCAAGGGAAAATTGCACTTTTAATCCCTGAAATAGTCGTCATATTGAAATATCAGACTTGTGCTCCCTGGTTTGTAAATGTCACTCTCAATTGTTCAGATTACTGTAAATGTGGTCCTTTGAGGGGTGAAATGTACAATGTGAACGAGGAGTACATTTCACCCTTCAAAGACTGACAATTGAGAGGTGACTGATGGAGTATATGGCCCAGGAACCCCCGGCCCATAGACTCCTATTTCTCCTACACTAGTCCATTGAGCTCAGGAAACAACTCAGGCCCAAAAACAACGGCCCGAGCCTCAAAGTGGCCCAGGATACACACTGGGGTGCCTTCGGCCTCCTTGGCCGAAGGCTTCAAAACTCACAGGATAGCCTTCTCTGGCATAAGAAGCTGCTGGGAGAAAAACGGGCGGAGACATAAGCCTTCGGCATTCTCATGCCCTCGGCACCAGGGGTAAGCCTTCGGCTGAACCAAGCCTTCGGCCACACAAGAAGCCCTCGGCTACACAATGAGCCCTCGGTTACATGGGGAGCCCTCGACCACACGAAGAGCCTTCGGCTGAACAAGCTCAATCATCGAAGATTCCTTTTAGAGACAGCCAACCACCGCATTTAATGCCACGTCACATCCGCCAACCGCATTCAATGCGGTTGACGTACCACTGCCGGTGCCACCAGGCTGATGTGACCCTTCGGCCGTTGGATTACTGACACGTGTCCTCTCATCGCATTTATTGCTGCTATAAATAGCAGCCCCCTTGTAATGGACACAGTCTACATCTCAACTCCACACGCAGAGTTCATTGAATAAATCGACTCTCTCTCCTCCTATTTTGCTCTGACTTCCCTCTAGTTATTCCCGCAATAACCCCTCGGATAAGATACCCCCCGGGTAGACTATCCATCATTTGGTGCTCTCGTTGAGAGGTCAGAACAATCAAGTGAGAAAACCTCCCCCTCTACCAAACACAAAATACTTACCAAAAATGGGAAGAACCACCCGTGCCCAGTCCAAAACCCTTGAGGAGAACCACATAGCCCCCGGCGAAACCAACGGGGCTGAGGCCTCCAACAGGCTCTTAGTACCCGAGGGTGGTATCATCCTTGAGTTGGAGCAGGCTACTGCTGACCTCCGTCAGCAACTACAGAAGAACGCCCCTGATGCCCGCATTGGCCTTGATAATCGAAGGAGGGATCGGAGTGAGAACCAAGTTCCCCCTCCGGCCCCGGCCATCGATCTTCAGGCTGCCTTTGCGGCCTTTGTTCAAAACATGGCTCTCAATTCCGGAGCCCTCGCCTCTCAGACACCCCTCCAGCCCTACGCTGGAGGAAACGTTATTCAATTGCCACCGCTCCCCCCTCTGTTCAACAATCCTCCCCCGGGGATTGGAAACGCCGAGGGGGTCATGGCACAGGATACCGCCTCCCAAGAGGCCCAATCCAGGGACAAGCGCCCCATGATGAAAGAGAAACCCCGAACCTCCGTACTTGAGAGGCTTGGGGGAGCTCCCGGACACCGAGGGGTCCAAGACCGCCTCGGGAAACAGGCATTCAGCAGGCCCCAGGAGAGTGGAGCCTCTGCTTCGGGCGCCGAGGGCGTGCCTCCCCCACGGAGCAAAGGCAAAGCCCTCCTCCATGCCGATGACGCCAGGCACCAGATCAACCAGGCGCAATCCTTCTGGGCCAACTCCCAAGGGGTTGCCCCGAAGGATCCCAAGGACGAAATCATTGAAGCCCTCCTCCGTCAACTCGAGGAGAATCGACAGGCACCCCCGACGGCTTCCACAGCGAGGCCAGATCCGGAGTACGCTGACCTCCGGGCACAGGTGGAGGAAATGAAACGTAAACTGGCCGAAGGCTCCGGCGAGCCCCTCATTCAGCTCCGCACTAGGACGCCTTTCACCCCAAGGGTGTTGGCGGCCAAAATCCCCCACAAATATCGGGGGCAACCTATCAAACCGTATGAGGGGAAGACGGATCCCCAGGAGCACTATAGCCGTTATCAAAACAGCATGATGATGATGGGGGCATCGGATGAATACTTATGCCGTTGGTTCCTTTCCACCTTGGAGGGACCAGCGTATGAGTGGTTCAACCGGTTGCCCGAAGGCAGCATTGATTCTTGGCAAGAACTTGCCCACCGCTTCCTTACGCAGTTTGCCGGGAGGCACCGCTCAAAGAAACACTTCTCCCACCTTCTGAATGTGAGACAACAGAAGGAGGAAACCCTGCGGAGTTTCCTGGAACGCTGGAGGCAGGCCTCCCTCGAGGTCGAAGGCGCCGATGACAGGACCCTGATGGCCCTCTTCCACACCGTCCTCCGCAATGGTAACTTCTCCCGGAGCCTTATCACTGATCCCCCCCGCGATTATACAAAGGCCCTTCAGCGAGGGGATCGATACGCTGAAGCAGAGGAAATCGAGAAGGACCGCCGCAACACGGACCCTTCTCAGAAGAATGAAGGCAGGAACCGGCCCGGAGGGCCTCCCCCTCCGGTCCACCGAGAGGCACAGTACAACGATCGCTCCCGGGGTGGCCAAGCCAGACCCGGGGGCGGTTATAAGAACAATCCGAAGGCTTGGGCGCAACCCGTCCTCCTGGAGCACCCACGCACTCCCCTGACGCACCCCGTCAGCGTCATTCTTGATCATGCGGAAGAGCGGGGGCTCGTTGAGCGAGACTCCCGCACACCCCTCGAGATTTATGCCATCGGCCCTGATGAGCCATATTGCCGCTTTCACCGCCACCATGGGCACAAGACCGACGACTGCCACCAACTGAAAAACGCAATTGAGAGGCTGATACAGGCAGGCCACTTATCTCAGTTTATCCGGGGCCCTCCTCCCCAGGGTCCCCCTCATCATCAAGGCCCTCCGCCGAAGACAAACAAGTGGGTGAACCCCAACACCATTCCCTTGGGAAACCCGCATGGGAAGAAGCGTGAAATTGGCGGCCTCGAAGACGAGGGAGAGGGCTCCCACCAACAATACAAGCGCCACATCCACATGATTAATGGTGGCAACACCGGAGGCGATTCTACGAGCCAAAGGAAGAAGTGGGCACAGTCCCTCTACGTTGGGGAGGTCAACCACATGCCCCCTACTAAACGGCCGAAGGCGGATCCAATTTTCTTCACAGATGCGGACCTCCCCTCGGGTTCTCTGCCGCATAGAGATGCCCTCGTCATCCGCACTGAGATCAACGACGCCATCATCCACCGGACTTACGTCGACACGGGGAGTTCTGTCAACGTCATGTATCTCAGCACTTTCCAAGAGCTGGGACTCGATAGGGGGTCCCTTCGACACATCAACACCCCCCTCTCCGGATTTACGGGGGACAGCATAGACGCCGAGGGCGTCATCACCCTCATGGTTGAATTCGGCGACGGATCCCATAGAGCCAAGCTCGAAGTGGAGTTCGTCATCGTCAACCTCGACTGCGCACACAACATCATCCTCGGCCGGCCTGCCCTCGAGGACTTGGAGGCTGTCATCTCCATGAGGCACCTCTGCCTCAAGTTCCCCACGCCTGACGGCATCGGCTACTCGAGGGGGAATCAAAAACTCTCCAGGGCCTGCTACCTTCAACTTACCAAGAAGGTTAGTAAAACAGAACTACGTGTGGACACCATCACCACCAGGGCCTTGGAGGAAGAAGAAGGCAGGCCGAGAGCTGAGCCTGCCGAGGAGACCGAAGACTTGATACTCGATCCGGCCAAGCCGGAGAGAGTCCTGAAGATTGGAGCCAAGCTCCCCGAAGACTTGAAGGCTGGCATCACCAAAGCCCTCCGCGCCTACTCCATTGTTTTTGCATGGGGGCCGGAGGATATGCCGGGAATTGACCGAAGGGTCATCACCCACCGCCTAGCGGTGGACCCTTCGGCCAAACCAGTACAACAGCGGAGAAGACCCCTCTCGGCCGAGAGAAGGGAGTTCGTGAAGAAGGAGGTAGCCATGCTCCTCTCCATAAAACATATCAAGGAGGTGAAATACCCCTCTTGGTTAGCAAATGTAGTCCTTGCACAGAAGCCTCCTACCTTCCGCATGTGCGTGGACTACACTGATCTGAATAAGGCGTGCCCTATGGACCCCTTCCCTCTGCCAAACATTGATCAACTGGTGGATGAGACCGCGGGATGCGAAATCATGTCCTTCCTCGACGCATTCCGCGGGTATCATCAAATCTATATGCATGAAGAAGACGCTGAAAAAACTGCCTTCATGACACCCGAAGGCATCTTCTGCTACCTCGTGATGGCCTTCGGCCTCAAGAATTCAGGCGCCACCTACACCCGAATGGTGGCCAGGGTCTTTCAAGCTGTCTTGGGGCGCACTATGGAGGCCTATGTTGACGATATGATTGTCAAGAGCAAGAAGGCCGGCACTCACGCCGAGGACCTCCAGGAAATCTTCGCCATCATGCAAAAATTCAACCTCCGATTGAATCCAAAGAAATGCACCTTCGGCGTACAAGGTGGAAAATTCTTGGGCTATATGGTAAGCCGAAGGGGTATCGAGGCCAACCCCGAGAAAATTCAGGCCATCATCAATATGGAGCCTCCGCGCAACGTCAAAGAAGTTCAACGGTTGACGGGTCGCCTGGCGGCCCTCAACCGATTCCTCTCTAAGTCAGCCGAGAGGGCCCTCCCATTCTTCCAAATCATGAGGAAGACAGCTGGCTTCCAATGGACATCTGAGTGTCAAGAGGCCTTCGACGAACTTAAGAAGTACCTCTCTTCTCCCCCGGTGCTCTCCAAACCGAAGGTGGGGGAGACCTTATACTTGTATCTCGGTGTTAGCCCTGCGGCAATCAGCTCAGTACTAATCCGAGAGGAAGATGGCGTCCAACACGCCATCTTCTACGTCAGCAAAACCCTCCGGGAGGCCGAACTCAGGTATTCTCCCGTCGAGAAGACGGTGCTAGCCATCGTTTGGACCGTCAAGAAGCTTGGCCACTACTTTCAAGCTCATCCGGTCCAAGTGCTCACTCATCAACCCCTCGGCGCCCTCATGAGGAGTCCCACTAGCTCCTCTCGGATGGTGAAATGGGCCATCTTCCTCAGCCAATACAACATAGATATCCGTCCGAGGCCTGCCATCAAGGGCCAAGCCCTGGCAGACTTCGTAACGGAATGCACCGCAAGATCAGCGGTGGATGAGGAGCCTTCGGCACCCCTCGATGAGTGGTGGACCCTATATACCGATGGCTCCTCGGCTACCAAAGCATGCGGAGGGGGAGTAGTTCTCATCACACCCGAGGGCTTCCGCGCCTATTACGCCATCCGATTCTCCTTCAAAGTCTCCAACAACGAAGCCGAATATGAGGCCCTGCTCTGTGGCCTTCGGCTGGCCGCAAATCTGAAGGCCAAACAAATCCACGTCAAGTGCGACTCCAAGCTAGTCGTAGGCCAACTCTCCGGCGAATATGAGGCCAAGGAAGGAAGGATGAAGCAATACAAGGAAGCAGCCAAAGAATTGTTTAAGGTATTTGAGGCACATTCCCTCACCCAGATACCGAGGGCTCAAAACTCTGAGGCCGACATTCTATCCAAGCTCTCGGATGAATCCCCCGAGCACCTTTCCAAAATTGCGAGAATTGAGGAACTCAGCCTCTCAAGCATCCACGCGAGCCCCGTCATGGACATCACCTAAGGCCGGAGGACTGG
Source organism: Cuscuta epithymum (assembly GCA_945859915.1). NCBI lineage: Eukaryota > Viridiplantae > Streptophyta > Magnoliopsida > Solanales > Convolvulaceae > Cuscuta > Cuscuta epithymum. Next base: position 98,896 of record CAMAPF010000944.1, on the reverse strand, counting down.
ATCTCTGACATCATCGCCTTCATCACCACAGGGCAACTGCCCCAGGACGAAGCCCGCGCCAAGTTAGCAAAGCTGAGGGCTCCCAGCTACACCATCGAAAACGGGAGGCTTTACAAGAGATCTTACAACGGCACCCTCCTTCGGTGCCTTCATCAAGATGAGGCCGAAATCGCCATGGAGGAAGTGCACAGTGGCACTTGCTCAGCTCACCAGGGACCTTTCTCCATGTCCCGAAGGCTCATAGTTCAAGGCTACTTCTGGCCCACGATGGCTAGAGATTGTGCTGATCTAGCCCGGAGGTGCACCGCTTGCCAACACTTTCAGAAAGCCCCCGGCAGACCAGCGGTTAACTATGCCCCCATCAGCACCGCTATACCCTTCTCCAGATGGGGGATTGACTTAGTAGGCCCTCTGCCGAGGGGTACCTCCAACAACAGGTACATTATTGTGGCCATTGACTACTTCACCAAATGGGTGGAGGCGGAGCCCCTCGCCAGCATCACGGAGGCCCGGTGCCGTCACTTCGTCCTCAAAAATATTCTCACAAGGTTTGGCGTCCCCCAACAAATTATCTCCGACAACGGGACTCAGTTCGAGGCAGCCCCATTCTGTGCCCTTCTTGAAGCTTGGGGCATCAAGCACACATTCTCTTCCGTTGCCTATCCTCAGGGCAACGGGCAAGTAGAGAACGCCAACCGAACCCTACTTGAAGGGCTGAAGAAGAAGCTGGAAGCCGAAGGGGGAGGCTGGGTAGAAGAACTTCACAACATCTTATGGGCCTATCGCACGACCCCTCGGCGCGCAACAGGCGAGACACCCTTCTCCCTATGCTATGGCTTTGAGGCTAAGGCTCCAACAGAGGTGACCCTTCCGACCCGAAGGGTGGAACAATATGAGCCCGAGGTCAACGACGCCAACATGGCCCTCGACCTTCATCTCATCTCGGAACGCCGAGAGCAAGCCTTCCTCAGGGCCGAAAACTATAGGAGACAAGTCAAAGGCTACATCGACGCCAAGGTCCGCTCCCGAGAATTTCAGGTGGGTGACTACGTCCTCCGACGAAGGGAAGCCAGCCTACCCACCGAAGGAGGAAAAATGGCTCCCAAGTTTGAGGGCCCCTACATCATCTCAGCCATCATCAAACCAGGGACATACAAGCTTAAACGCCCCAATGGGACGGAGGTCCCTAGACATTGGAATGTGCGCCACCTTGTCAAATTCTATCAATAAGGCATGAGCGGCCAAGCCCTCATCCTCAGCAAGTGTAAATATTAATGGCCCAAGGCCCCTTCTGTTTTTGAAGAATAATCAAAAGGCCAAGCCTTCATCACCTACATATCATACAAGCGGTCCAAGGCCCCCTTCTCTCCTACACACGAGCGGCCAAGCCCTCATCTCTTCACCATAAAAGGCCCAAGGCCACTCCCTCTTATGAGGAGGAACAACAATTTAGGTACCAAGTACCAAGTGTATGGGTCACCCCCATCACTCTTTGAAAACACCAAGTGTTTTCAAAAACTTTTACATATTCCTACAAAAAAAAAAAAAAAAAAAAAAAAAAAAACGGGGGGTGCAACACCCCTCGGCTCCGGCTGGTACCAAGTGCCCCCGGCCATTTGTGTTCTACACACAAATAAAACCCTTCCCAGGAACGCTTTCCGCGCCATCCCCCAAGGGGAGGCAGGCAACGGACCATGTCCCGGGCCCAGGATTCGACTTCCACAAACGAAACGCTCCCCGCGCTATCCCCCAAGGGGAAGCAGGCAACAGACCATGTCTCGGGCTGAGGGGACGACTTTCAAAACCGAGGCGCTTTCCGTGCTATCTCCCAAGGGGAAGCAGGCAACAGACGATGTCTCGGGCCGAGGAAACGACCCTCAAACCCTTCGGGATATCGGAAGGTCATTCCCGAAGGGGGAGCCAGCGGTTTGTTCCGTTGCCTCCCATATAGGCCAAGCCTTTCCTAGAAACCAAGTTTCTAGATGCCTCTCCTACACCATCTAAATAAAAAAAAAAAAAAAAAAATGATGTGTAGGGGGGAAGGAACTCCTCGGATACTATTCTCCCCGGAGGCTCAACACTTCGGACATACATTCCCGAAGGCTCCAAAGGCGACAGAAAATTTCCCAACAACAGAACATAGCCGAAGGCTTCATTGCATGAAACCTTGGACTACAAGATTTCCACCGGAGGCCTAAAGCCGAGGGCAGAAAGCTACCACACTCACTCAAACGAGAAGCCCTCGGTGGGCAACATGGACTTCGCTGATACACTAACGATCAAAGGCTCAGCATTTCCGGGGGCCCAAGATGCAATTTCGCCTGGTGAAATTGCCAATTTCTAACTCCACAACGGCGGAGGCCCCATCAACCGAGGGGTCAATGACACCTATGGCAACTTTGCTAAAAGCCATCAACCGAGGGCTACGCGCGAGATCTGTGGGAAACACATCTCAGAATTTCACTAAGTCCATAATCTCGAACCCCTCGGCAGCCATATGCACCGGGGGCTGAGAGCAGTTCTCACACCCGAAGGTTCACTACAGCATCTATGGAGACTTCGTGAAAATTTCTTAAGCCTAAAACATCTTAGCCCTCGGCCCTATCACTTCACCCCCGGAGGCATTACAGGGATTCTTTACCGAAGATTTCCAATGAAGTTTTACTTAGATTATTTTCTGAGGTTCTGCTTTACATCCGGAGGGTTCTGACAAAAACTTACTTGGAAAAGTTTCTAAGTCCACAACGACAAGCCCCCGGCAAATACGATCGGGGGGCTCATGATTGGATTTGCACTTCAGAATTTTTTTTCTAAAGTCCACAGCGGCAACCCCTCGGCAATACTACGCTACAACCAGGGGCTAGCAATGAGTGGCACTTAGAAAAATTTTCTAAGTCCACAAACTAGGGGCCTCCGGGAAAGCAGACTTTCATATGGAAGGAGGGAAGAAACATACATTCATACACAAACACAAAAAGAAACAAAGGCATACATTGAAGTTCAGAATGAAGGAAGGCATTCGTTCATACGGAAAACCCGGAGGCAATGATTCATTCAACAAGAAAAGTAATTGGGGTACAAAAATGTGTTTCATTACAAAAGCATGGCCGGAGCCGGGGCCTACTACTATTACAGAGCTTGCAATTAAAAGAAATTCTTAAGGTTGGGCATCCTCGACCACGTCATCCCTCGGCTTGGAGGACGCATCATCTTCCGCACCCTCTTCATCATGAAGGCCATACTCCCTCATTAATTCGGAGTCCGCAAGCTGAACCCTTTCCTCGCCTTCTGGGAGGGGGACCCTAACATCAGGCTGCTGAGGGGGGAGGCCATACGCCGAAGGGTCGAATTTGTCCTTGGGGATTTTGAAGTGCTCCGCCAGCTTCCGGTAGATGAGGCGCTGGGTGAAAAACTCGCCCCCGTCAAAGTAGTCTTTGCCCTTTAAGGCCATCCACTCGGATCCGGGGCCTTTCACCCAGGCATCGACACCTTGCTCTATAACCGAGGCCACCCACTCCTTGCGGTCCTCGGCCTTCCAACCCTCGGATACAAATGCGGCGACGGCATCTTCTCTAGCTTTGGCCGCGGCCTCAGTTTTTGCTCTCTCAGCTTCCTCGGCTGCTTCCCTGGCGGCATCGGCAGCGGCTTTCTCCGCTTCAGCCTTCCCCTCGGCGCGAGCCTCCACCCTCACGGCCTCCAGCTTGTCGCCCGCCTGCCTCAGGGCCTCCTCCAGCTCAGCCATCTTCCTGATGGCCTCGGTGTTCTTGACGACAAGCCTCTTGAGGGCCTCGTCGTCTTCCGCCTTCCGGAGGCGAAGCTGCTCCATTCTCCGGACATATTCACCGAAGGCCAGGCTAGCCTGCAAGCAGAGGAGGGACACTAGAAGTCAGAACCTGCAAGCAGAAAATATGAGAAAACAAAACATAAGCTTAGCGAGGGGAAGGGACTTACAGTGACCGAGGCCTCGAGTGCTCTTCGCTCGAGGGCTTCGTCCTCGAACTTACCGAGGGTCGAGCAATCCAAAGGGGGAGTGGCACCCTTCAGATATTCCCTCGGATCGAGGGTGCCGTGCACGATGGCAGTCCCCCTCTTAAAGGAGAACCGCACCGTCTCTTGCGGCCAGGCCCCCTCGTCAAGATCCACCAGGTGCGAGGAGGAGGGCTCTTCAAGGATCACAAGGGGGGCACCCTTACCTTCATCGGCCCCCTTCTGCTTCTTAGTCACCGGAGGCTTGGAGCCCTTCCCGGTGTTTTTTCTCTTAAGCTCCCCGGCTTGGGAGCCTCCGGCACTAGTACCGGAATCAGCAGCAATTTTCTTGGAGGGGTCCCCACCCTCCGGGACTTTAGGAGCCCCTGCTTTCTTCAACACCTCATCGACGAGGGGCTGGTTCGAGGACCCCTCGTCCTTCTTCTTCTTCGGCACCTGGGCCAGCTTCTTGGATAATCGGGCGAAGGCTTGAACGTCCATTATGTCACCTGCGAAAACGAAGGAAGGATTAGGATCAAACAAAGACAAGGATAATCTTTCTAAGTAACACAACAAAAGCCCTCGGTGGACAACCTCTGGCATTCTGATACCCTCGATCGATTTCAGGGTATTTCTCGTCCTTTTCCCCCGGAAGACGATATCTTCGGAAGCCCAACAGATAGAGCTCCTCGGGTAGCGTCGCTTCCTTAATGGCGATCACTTTCTCAGAACCCGCGGGCTTCTGGATCAGTTTCCTTCCCGCCTTGTCGAGGGCCGCACTGCCTACCTTCGGGTGCCTTTTGAAATGATTTTTCAGAGCCCCCGGGAACGGATTTTCGGTCATCCGGATGTAGCAGAATTTCTCCTTCCAATCTTTGTGGGAGGAGGGGGTCTCCGAGAACAGCTTCCAGGCCGGAACCTGCTGCAAATTAGCGTACCCCCCGGCATGGGTATGACCTCCCCGGCAGAGGTTGAATGAGAGGAAGAATTGGTCCAATGTGGCGACCACCCCTCGGCTTCGACAGAGAGCTAGGAACCCCGCCAGATAATAATGACTGTTGGGCGTGAGCTGGCAGGGGGCTAACTTAACAAACTTCAGATACTCTATGACGAAGGGGTGCAGGGGGAATCTGAGCCCTAGCTCTACCGACAGCATGTGCACCGCGAAGCACCCCTCGGGAGGATTAGAGAGCAGATCTTCGGGACCCGGTTCCACGACCTGCGCCGAAGGCCCGACGAATATCTGTAGTGCCTGACACTCAGTACCCGATGCCGTAGTCTTCACCTCGAGGGCGGTGGTGTCCAAATAGGAGTGACCCTCGGGGATCCCAACCGGTTGCCCCGCGTCAACGGCTGCTTGTTTCTTCTTGGGTGCAGCCCTCGAATTCTTCTTCTTCTTTCCCTCGGCTACCCGAAGAGGTTGCACGTCCAACGGCCGGGAGGTGCTCGCTTCACCAGCACCCCGAGAGGGCATGACTGCAATTGTCACCTGGCGGCGCTCCTTTTCATCCTCCTCTTCAGCGATTTGCAGAGCAAGGGCCATCTCCTCATCTGCCACCACCTGCTCGAACTCTTCGGCCTCTAGCTCCGTCCGGAGAGTGGATTGGATTTCCTCAGCTACGGCGGCATCATCCCCAACGGAGGGCTGCTCGCTTGAAGACTCCACCTCGGAGTAGCTCTCCGACTGAACCGGGGCCTCCACGGAAATGTCTTGGGAGTCACTCGCCGACGACATCCTTAGGCGTTCAGAAGATAGGAGCAGGAGAAATGAAAGAAACCGAGGGCTCCCTAGAATACTAACACTAAAACTAGGAAAGAAGGGAGCAGAGGAGGAACTGACCTCAGAAAGCTTGGGTTGATCGAGGGTGAAACTTTCTCTCTCTAGAAATTTCAGCAGAGCTTCGCTTCAATTCTAAAACGCGCAACGGAAATGAGCTCAGACTTGGGGTATATATAGGCAACCGGGCCTCGAAAAATGGGCCTCGGTTCGAAAGCCCATCATTACGGGCCGCCGGTTCAACCAATGGATGGCCCCCGCCCCCACCGACCAACGGAAGCGTGCCACGTCAACTCCTCCTCCAACGGCTATATTGCAACAACTATATTTCGGCAACACTCGGGTGCCTTCGGATGATAGCCTCCGGCTATCACCCGCCACACCCTTCGGACAATTAATATCACCCCTCGGGGGATCATCAACTCATCATGACTCCTTCAGCCCGAACTCCCCTTCGGCCTAAAGGAGTGGGGGACTAGCATACACCCCTCGGGGATCATACACAACAAAAATTTCACGGAAACAAACAATTTACAATTGACGCATGCAGCCTCCGGACAAACATCAAAGTGAAACCCCTTCAGCAGAGGCAGGATATCACAAGTTTTCTACAAGTCACTTGCGGAAATAAAGCAGCCCTCACCACAACACACGCAGGCAATACACCTATGCTTTCCCCAGAAAACCCTCGACATGTGAGGGACTGAGGAAAGCCTTCTGCAGTCATACAGGTGTTATACTTTCCCCAGAAAACCCTCGACATGTGAGGGACTGAGGAAAGCCTCCTACGATCATACAGGTGTTATACTTCCCTCAGAAAACCCTCGACATGTGAGGGACTGAGGGAAGCCTTCGGCAATCAGCAGTAGACAAAGTTCTTCAGCAAAGGCACCCAGCGAAATGATGAGGCCCCCAGAAGAATCAACGCATCTACTCCTTTTCCCTCAAGTACCTTTCAGCAAAAGGAGTGAGGGACTCCTGATGGAGTATATGGCCCAGGAACCCCCGGCCCATAGACTCCTATTTCTCCTACACTAGTCCATTGAGCTCAGGAAACAACTCAGGCCCAAAAACAACGGCCCGAGCCTCAAAGTGGCCCAGGATACACACTGGGGTGCCTTCGGCCTCCTTGGCCGAAGGCTTCAAAACTCACAGGATAGCCTTCTCTGGCATAAGAAGCTGCTGGGAGAAAAACGGGCGGAGACATAAGCCTTCGGCATTCTCATGCCCTCGGCACCAGGGGTAAGCCTTCGGCTGAACCAAGCCTTCGGCCACACAAGAAGCCCTCGGCTACACAATGAGCCCTCGGTTACATGGGGAGCCCTCGACCACACGAAGAGCCTTCGGCTGAACAAGCTCAATCATCGAAGATTCCTTTTAGAGACAGCCAACCACCGCATTTAATGCCACGTCACATCCGCCAACCGCATTCAATGCGGTTGACGTACCACTGCCGGTGCCACCAGGCTGATGTGACCCTTCGGCCGTTGGATTACTGACACGTGTCCTCTCATCGCATTTATTGCTGCTATAAATAGCAGCCCATTTCTCCTTGTAATGGACACAGTCTACATCTCAACTCCACACGCAGAGTTCATTGAATAAATCGACTCTCTCTCCTCCTATTTTGCTCTGACTTCCCTCTAGTTATTCCCGCAATAACCCCTCGGATAAGATACCCCCGGGTAGACTATCCATCAGTGACTTTTACAATATCTGAAATATGGGTATGATATTTCAATATAGTGACTCTTTGGAGGATATATTAAAAGTGTGGTTTTCCCTTAAATCAAAGATAATAGAGACCGAAGGAGTACTTGGAAAAGCAAAGCCCAACAAAATTGTTGCTTCATTAAGATAATTTTCACCCACAACACACACATGGCCAGGGATGGATTTAGGGGGGGCGCGGGGGGGGCGACCGCCCCCCTTGGACATTCAATTTTTTTTACCATATATGTAATACTTTCATAAAACTTTCATAATTTAATTAGATTCGCCCCCCTTAACTTTTAATTTTCAAAATTAATATATATAGTCTTACATAATGTAATACTTAATTGGAGATTTAAAAGAAGAAACATCTAAAATAATTTACATAACTTAAACAAATAAACAATAGAGTAACTCATTATTTAAGATTTAGGATACTTATTATATAAGAATTCCTAATTTTGTAATGTTTAATTATCTTTATTAGATAACAAGTATTGGATTTCATAAAACATATATCAAACAATATTAAATACCAGACACACTAATTACACAATTTTTAGATCACGTGAAATGAATCCAAAATATAAATATTTATAGACATTAGATTACATAATTCATTTACTTCTTGCTTTCTAAAAATAATTTATTGCATGGATAATAAACTCTAAATTATTATAGAATTAATAAAAATATTAAAATATAATATGCACCATATATGTGTGTGTGTATGTGGTGCATATTATTCTAAAAATAACAATCTCATACATACTAGTATACTACTATTGTAATATTAAGAAAACTTTTCATGAGTCATGACTCACGAACACCCTCCTTGGTGGACAAAAATTACAATTCAATAACCGATTCATGAGGTTAAACAATGTAGAAGTTATTAAAAATGTATCGGTTGATGCCTTTGTCATCGTCTAAACTTAGAATGTAATAGATTTAAATGTCGTTCGGGATGTGCATGTATTAATGTCATTTTTTGAATAAAAATAGCCGCATAGCCCTACAATAGCAAAAAAAAAAAATCGCCCCGCTATACTAGGGGAAAAAAATTCACCCTGCTACACTAACAAAAAAAATTCACCCCCTATACTAACGAAAAATTTCGCCCCCCTTGACTCAGAATCCTGGATCCGTCCCTGCACATGGCCACTCGTCTGTCAAGATATATTGGTTCACACATTCGCGGAGGACACCAACGAACTCAACAATGCACTAACATTGAAGTAGGAGTGGAGGAAGAAAATGGTTTTTATCTCAATCTTTCATTTTATTCCGTCATTGGTTAGGATGTACTCCCTCCGTCCCGTTGGAATGTTCCCGGTTTGACCTACACACATATTAAGGAAATAAACTTACCAGGGGGTAAATTTTACTATTTGGACACTGTTTGGACACTGTTTGACACTGTTTGACACTGTTTTGCACTGTTTGACACTGTTTTGATGTGGGATAACTTTCCATTTAGGGAAATGAGAACTTTCCATTGGGACATCCAAAAAAGGAAAGTGGGAACATTCCAACGGGACGGAAGTAGTACATGATATTCTATGTGAAGGATGCTATTCTAGTTGGCTTCAACAGTTAAACCATATACTCCCTCCGTAACTTAAAAATCTTCCCACTTTCCTTTTTCGTCCGTAACAAAAAAATCTTCCCATTTCTAAATCTTCCCATCATACCCTCAATAATTCTTAAAATAATACACTATTACAACTACTTTTTTTGGATTTATCCTACATTCCACCACATTATTCCACTATTTTCCCATCATACCCTCAATAATTCATATCATTTTCACTATTCTTAATCTACCTACTTTTGAAATGGGAAGATTTAAAAGTTACGGAGGGAGTACAATCTAATCCCTTGATTGCCCATGCATCATTGATGTGACTCTTTTCCTCTTATTTCATTCGTTCATTTACTTTTCCGTTATAGTAGTGTAATTGTGGTGTATTCTCAATAACATTGTTTTTCAAACTATTAAGTGTCACATGAATTGTTTTAGAATTTTTGCGTGAATTAAGATGTTTACGTATAATTTACAGATAATTTGAATGCGCTTTCACCTCTTCCTAAATTAGAGTTTGTCCCCCTCTTAAGGAATATAAAATACGTACTTCTATTTAGGGGTCGAATAGTTTTAATCATATTTAGAGCAATTTTCTCTCTTTAATTAAAATCATTTATACTTGTAAGTTACTTGTGTTACTCCTTGGGCGAGTCGTCTCTTAAGCCTTATGTTTTTACTTGGACTGTAATTTACTGTTCTGGTCTGAACTAGTCTGGTCTGGTCTGGTTTCTTTGTATTTTTATAACTATCCAAGTCTGGTCTGGTATGATCTAGTCTGGTCTGAGACAAATTAAAGTCCAAGTAAAAACATCATTAGGCTTGCACCGAGTTCCAAATTGGAATTTTAAAAGACATTATTTAAGATTTTATTTCAAAAACAAATTGGCTCTTTTTTATACTCTGTACTATGTTGTTTGTCATGATTTATTGTCTTAGATCCTCACTGTCCTACCCCTTCCATAATACGGAGTATATACTTTGTAATACATATTCCAACCGTCTCAAGCAAAAGTTCTCAGTTGCTCGTTTTGGACAACTCATTTAAATGCTCGCATTTCTATTTTAAAAATTTGTCATTACTCTGTTTTTTATTGATATTACTCTTAAATGACAATATAATCACCAAATATTAAAAAAAATACATTTATAACGTAACACAATCAATCGCCCCATTATATTATACACTCATCCGAATTACTACTCTAATATACTCAAATTACTCTAGAGCTTTATTTAATCATTGTGAGAACTTTAAGGGGCGAGATAATAAATAACCCCAAAGTGAAATTGTCATATGAAACACCACTTGAAATGGAATTTGTAGTCCAAACTTTATTTTCCTAAACATCTCAACTTTCAAGTCCTTGATATCAATAAAGAGGGGTTCAAGAAAATAATTCAAAAGAATTAAAATTCACATCTTTTTCTAAAATGGCCAAACTTCATTCTTGACAAGTTGCTCGATATTGATGGGATAAACCAGATCAGGACCTCCATTGAAAGACATCTTCCCAAGCAATACATTCACGGCAGATGTGGGGTGATAGGCATCCCAAAATATGTACTCTTCTCTGTTTGTGCAAGGCACTTCATAAGGCAGGCATGTTACTTGCCCATTTAGTTTCCCAACTCCACAACAGCCACGATCCGTAACATTGAACCCTAAAATATTATTTCATAAAACATAGTACAATTGCTCGTTGGTGAAGATATTAATTAGTAATTACAATAAATTTCATACATGAAATACACAGGGGTTACAATTGCATATCAGTAATTAACTGGTATATTTCTCCAGTCAAAATGAGAAAACCCGCATTGATCGGGTACCGATACAAGCGTGGAAGAACTGTTATACATCCAAATTTTAAGGGCAGGAGGTAGTACTATTATAGTTGATACGTACCATATGTTTTGGAGTTGGCGGTGATATTGCGGAACATATTTTGGGTGTCAAGGAAGACAAACTTAGCGTCAGGGAGAGTGGACTTGAAGTTGTTGATCATCTGCTTCATATTGGCATTAAATGGGGAAATTGCTTCATTCACACCATCTAAGCACTTCCCGTTTTCAGTCCGGGCCAACATTGTAGGGATGCACCCCAATGCTCCAACCCCAGCAAGTACAAATTTCCTACCTCCAAGATTGTACAGTCTCTGCATGCAAAAGGTCAGCCTCATAAGAGTTGTACGTTATGTTTGGTTTGGTTTATGAAAATTTGGCATTCATGCTAAAAGATTAACCTCGTAAAAGGAGTAGTTCAAATCTTAATATAACCGATAGATAGTCTATATCGGGATACCACTAGCGGTATCTAGAGAGAAGTCAGGGCAATAAGTAAGATATAGAACTCGAATGTAATAAATGAATTGGTCGTGGTTTACAACTGCCCAAGGGGCGCTATTTATAGCAGCCATAAGTGTCAGGCACATTTAATGCATATACACGTGTAAGCTAACCTATGGTGGGGAGTCATTTCAGCCGTGGTGGCGCCGGCACTGCATGTGGCACCGCATTAAATGTGGTGATTGGATGTGACACCGCATTATATGCGATGGTTGTGTGTCTACAGAGATGCCAGTGGTGTCCCCCTCGGTCGCAGGGTCGAAGGTTGTACTGCCGAAGGATGTTTGGGACCGAAATTTCCAGTAGTGTTGTTGGCCCAAAAGTAGGCGTACCCCTGAGTTTCAGGCCCTCGGTAATGGTGCTAATGGCATACTTCATGTACTATGGACTTCCTAGAGCTTGGGTCGTCACATATAGGCCGCCTGGGCTTGTTGGGCCTGTTTCGTGGTAGTAGGAGTATGTGGACCGGGGATTCCTGGGCCATATACTCCATCAATAACAGTATAACACTATGTTATTGTCATTTATTTTTTCCACCAGTTCATCGTTGTCATTCTTTTTATCATCATCATTTTTTTCCATGGGAGGCCACATCATGGCTATGGATCGATTTTGGCTCTCATATCATATCACGTTAAGATCTGGGATTTCATCGTGAAAGGTCAGCCTCATATGAAAAGTAGCCCAGATCTTATTGTACCACTTTATTACTTCACAATATTCATGTATGTGATTTCAACAAATACTAGCTATAGCTGATTAGTTAGTAGTGCTAACTTACGGTGAGTTGCTGGGTGTATTGCTGAATCAAAAGATCCGCAAATTGTTGAGCGTTGTAGGTCATACTAGTCGGGTAACCAGGCAGGAAATAGTTGTTGAGGTAGTCATTGCTGCCCATCCCCACAAACAAAACCGAATATGGAATGTCCCCTTTCACCACATCAGCACTCAGATTGCCTGATAGTATATCTATCGTTTTCGCAAAGTTTGAGATTTGTTCATTGAACGGAACACGTTCCACCTGCATAATATATGTAATTTTTAAAACAAAACGTGCCCAACTAATCATGATTGAAATATTGTCAATGTTGATCAGACTTGAATAATCTGATATGTAATTGATTTGAGTCTAATCTGAACCAGTCGGTATGATTTTATAGTTGAGACCAGAAAGTGCTCAACTATAAGTACTCCACACAAGTTTGATTATTTGAACAAAACTAGGCTTTAATTGTTTTCTCAAGAAAATTTAAGGCTTATTTGTGAAGTATTACTATGTACTTCCTCCGTTCCTTTTTAATTGCAACAGTCAACATTTCACGTTTGCCAACGCACAAGTTTGACCATTAATATCTGTAATTCCTTATTAGTAAAAAAATTAAAAAAATCATATTTTGAAAATTTAGAATAAGAAGAATTTAACAATATTTTTTAAAAATTTTATTTATTATACATCAATTAATAAAATGTAGTCAAAGTAGAACATGTGAATAGTGCAAAAAGTCCAATGTTGCAACTAAAAGAGAACGGAGGTAGTATTACATAATACTTGACATCATTGTTGTGGAAGTGAAAATAAGGTCTTCCATTAGTGATGTGTCAATATAAGAACATGAAATATGAGTTAAAACAATGTGAAATTCGAAACATAGAAGTATTATATTTTTTCCCAAGTAATTACCACATGATTGAAAAATAGTGTTTATAACATTATAAAGAACTAGTCCCTTTAGTTGTTGATGCTCTAATATCATCTATAAAAAAAAATTAACAGTCAAATTTATTGGTGGTAGCCAAGCCATAAATTTTGTTATTAGAATGTAACGCTGCGTAAATTGAGAAAAGTTGAGGGCTTACAAAGTGTTCGCCGGTTATGTCTAGAATGCCAGCAGCAGCGGAGGCGTAGTTAACTCCAAAACGCATTTGGTCGATAGTGGGAGGATCAGAGAATGCCGGGGCAAATGGTAGTCCTAGCAATTCACCTATACATTACCATGAATACATGGGTTAAATACAGTCATTTTTAAATATATCGGCACGCTAAGTACCTTGTGGTTTTTTAGGCCTATATTTACTTGTTCAAAACTTTTCTCCATCAAGAATGTTGACATTTCACAAACAGTTACAATAGGCTACAAAGCATAGTCAAAACGTAAAATAAGAAAATCACTAAAACAAAGGTAGTACATATGTCCCATTTGTACTTGTATACGTCTTATTTTGTATAACAGATTCCCGCACAAGTTCAAATTAATAATCTTTAAACTTTTGTGTTTAGAAACTATATAAAATCTCAATCAATCGCAAATCTTGTGTTCAAGTATGTCAGGAGCTTGAAACATAAAATTAGGTCATACAAAATAATTAGGTTGATAACTTGAATATTGAAATTCATTATTCACAAGTAAATCAGCATAGATTGGTAATCAATTTGACATGATTGTTGATCTTGTTTGTAGTGTAAATTTTAAAGAAATGGCGTTACACATTTAAGTTGTGTGACTGAAATGGTGAAATAAGTTGAAATGGTTAAAATTTTGATTGAATATATACATTTTAAAAAACACTATTTAATATCTCATCTAACTATAAGGGTAAAGCGGAAGTTTCAGTGTGCATTTTAAAACTTTCAAATTCTCAAAAAAAAAAAGAGGGTACATTATATCTTACAACTATCAAAATCACAAAACACAGCAACAACAATAACGACAACAACAATAACAACAAGACTCAAAACAACAACAACAACAACAAAACTCAAAAATGATCTCTATAGTGAACAAGTCCTAAATAGCAATAAACAAAATTGAAATTCTAATTAATGGGTATATATAGTCGAGAGTTGTACCAATTTCATCAACAATGGTATAACCATTAGAGAAGCGACCAGTGGGACCTTGATTGAAATCAATGCCATAAGGAGGGTAATTGGCCTTCGCAAGTGAAAACAGATTGTTGTTATTTCCATTATCAACTAGTGAGTCTCCGAATATAAACATGGCTGGCACCAACCCTCTTCCGGCACCGCCCATCGCCGGAGCCGGAGTTGTGGCCACTTCAACTACGACCTCATTTCCTTTCACAACTCTTCCTAACACTGGACTACCAGCAATACTCAACAACATTATAAACAGCGTAGAAAATTTGCACAGTGCCATTTCGTTGGGATTTTTGGGATAAGGTATGGTGATGGAAGGAAGAGAAGGTTGGACCTTAATTTATACAATATGAAAGATCAGATAGATTGAAGCATATACTATCGTACAATGTGAATATGAATGATCAAAACATTTGACTGCTTTAATTTACCTGGGTTTGTAACGGACATGCATGTCATATTCTCATAATATTACCTGTCACAAATCATTATGTTGACTTTGAGCGATGGATCATTGATGGACTAACCCATAGTGAAGTTTAACCCAAGAATCTAAACAGGATTACAAAAACTTTGACTTTTATCATAGGGTATTTATTATCGAAAATGCTATTCGTACACGGCAAGTTGTACACGACATTTTACAAGTTTTTATTAGTGCGAAAAATGATTTTCTTTACAAAACAACGGTAAAATTGTTTTTGCATAGATAATTTGACCAGCGTGTAAAATGTTGTGTACAAGTTGATGCATACTTGAATAGTGATTGGTTCATTATAGGGTATTCAAATAATACATAATAGCATACTACGTAGAGTAGTAGCATATATCTTTATAATAAAAAATAAAAATAAATATAAGAAACACATTTTTACTTTGCTTCATACAAGAGGTCTATAGCAATCATTGAATTGTGTACTACTATTGTCTTGTCTGATCTCAACTAATCTCTATGTCTATTTATAATTGTTGAAGTGTAGTAAGGTATATATATGACCAGATCTCATTTGATCTGATGTGGTCTACCAAAGTTTGATTTGATCTAGTCTAGTATAACTTAGTTTCTTTTGAGACTGTCCCATTAAAAACATCACAAATCAGCATATAAACTTAAACAAATATTTAACCAAAATATAAATAAAAAAAAGTTGACAAAATATGACTTGGTAACTTTAGTGACTATAATTGTATACAAATGTTACACCATAGTGACTATAAAACTTATGAATACTAATTTATAGTCACATTTTTGTCCATAAATTTCTTATTAGTAATATGTTAGTAAAAACGTGTAAAACTTATGAGATAATTAATGATTAAATAATTAATGTGTTTCCTAAATGTATTTGACTAACACTGGCCATATATACTACAATGGCCATATATAGTATGTATTTAATTTTATTTATTTAATTTTCTTGAAGACAAAAAGTGTCAATGTTATCATTATGAAATTCGAGGGATTTAAAATTTTTGATAAATATCAGGTGTCCTCAATTCTGAAATTTAAGAGTTTGGACATTTTTATTTTCAGCTATTTAGTCTTATCGCCAAATTAGAGTTCGCAACGTTTTCATTTTCATGTTTGCTAATGCACAACTTTGTCCATTGATATATTTCATCCTTATTAGTAATTTTTTTTAAAATCAGATTTGAAAATTTAAAATGAGACAAATTTAGCATTTTCTATTTAAGAACAGAGGTGATATAATAATTAAATGTAATGTTTTTGTAGTAAAATTGTCATAACAAATAAATTCATAATCTTTTAAATAATTAAAATAAGAGGCCAGGCTGGTATTTTTCAGGGTCTAATTAAAATTCATATATATATGGAACTCTTCCGGTAAGGTAGTATGCCTTACCGGAGCCTCCGTGTGGCCTCCACGTTTTGAGGGCCTTCCCGGTGAAATTTTTTGATGAAATGTTTTGAGCATGTTCTTCATCAAGTCTAGTACATCCATACCAAATTTCAGCAAACAATTCAATCGGGAAGACAGTCAAATGATTTTTGGAAAATAACTGCACCCTTTATATACATATAAAACGCAGTTATCTTCCAAAAATCGTTTGGCTACCTTCCCGATTGAAGTTTTTTGTTGAAATTTGGTATGGATGTACTAGACTTGATGACGAACATGATCAAAAAAATTCATCGAAAAATTCCACCAGGAAGGCCCTCAAAACGTGGAGGGCGCATGGCGGCTCCGGTAAGGTAACCTTACCGGAAAGTTTTCCTATGTGTGTGTGTGTGTGTGTGTGTGTGTGTGTGTTAAGATCAAATGCAAACTCATCTTAATATGCTAACCTACAAACCTAATCCTAGTCATCCATCTCATTTGATCTTATGCGTGTTCCTTACTATGTGCCGTTACCTAAGTTAATTAATTGAGGGGCTTTTAAGTACTTTTGATATGTTCTAATTCTGGAGAGAGAAAAGCCACGATCTCTTTCTTTTAACCTCTTTCCATATTTTCTTCACTCTTATTTCCTTTCTTCCTTCTTCACGAATGAAGCTATATTTCATTTCCATATGGAATTTTATTTCTTCTTCGTCATAAAATTTGCTGGGTATAACTTCTTTGCCGCCATTAACAGGGGATGACATGGATTCTGATACTCAACCCTACTTTCGTGATTTTTTTTAAAATTCATCTTCATCTCCATGTCTATCTCCATCCCTATGATATCTTGCATGTCGGAAAATTGCTTTTTGTTCTTTACGAGTTTAATCAGATTTTAATGTTTTGAATTGTGTCTAATCTCCATCACAATGAAATCTGGTGTGCATGCCAGAAAAACATTTTTTCCTTTATGAGATTTATTATATTTAACGTTTTAATTTTTGTATTCATTACATTCATTGAGTTCATGTTTATGCAAAAATAAAAATGTTTAAGTGCTTCATTTGCCTGAAACATTTATTATGTTCTTACATTGTCATGTATTATGCATTATGTAATTTCATGAATTTAGTATGCATGTGAGTTGAGTATATAATGCAGCTGCCATAACGATAAGATGCAGTATGAATTTCCAAAGTGCATATGGAAAGTCATAATGATAAGATGCAGAATATGATCTTTTAAAATGCATATGTTATGTTACTAAAATGCACTGTACGAACTTCTAAAATGCACACGCCATCTTACTAATATGCATTGCATTAACTTCTAAATGCACATGCATATTCATAAAATGCAACATATGAATTACTAAAATGCATATGTCATAGCGATGAGATGTACTATACCAGTATGAAGTATTAAAGCACACATTTCATCATACTAAAATATAATATATGAACTTCTAAAATGGACATGTTATAATGATAAGATGCAACATATGAAACTATTAAATGCAGATGCCTCAACGGAAAGATGCAACGTATGATATAATGATAAAATGCAAGACATGAACTACTATAATGCAACGTTGACATATTTATGACTATATAGTTCTAATATAAGTTATGAAAATATTAGAAATATATAATGCATATCTCGTAAACATAATATGCACATCCATTGATCTTATTATGCACATTATGTAACTTTAATATGCACGCACTTCTTACATGTTTTAAGTTCTTACAAATTTAATGTGTTAGAAGTTATAATATAAACTATGCACATGTTATCAATATATAATGCAATTTCCATAACATCAATATTTTAAGTTTAAAAAATAAAAGGTTAATTAAGAATTGACTTATTCCCTCATATTTAATTGTGTATTTACTTTTTGTGAAATTTTGAACAATTTTCAAAAGTGACAAGTGAATATTCCCAAAATAAAGAATAATTGGATTGTTATTGCAAGTTTCGTTGATGGCTAAAAATTCCAACGTTAATCCTTGCATCTTTCCTTTTTTTTAATTTGCTAAACATGGGTGGTTGGAATTTTAGTGGAGGGTTAGCTGAAATTTTGGGATTGCCTTCCGTATGGTGCTCATTTGTTTAATCCTGGGATTTAGTTATTAAATTATTTCCATAAATAACTAGACTTGCCGGCCACTTCTACTTTTCAATTACCATTGTGACCTTTTAAAATGCCTAAAACTAAAAAACGTAGTTATCCGAATTTATCTCATGCGTGTGTCTTCACCGTTTTAGTAATGAATCCCATATTTCATCAGCCGTCCATTATTTCAAATCCAAGGGATGGTATTGGTTTGTAGGTTAGCACCGGAAGCATGGTTTGCACCGGAACCGCCCCCCCCTATATATATATATATATATATATATATATATATATATATATCTTAAAAACTTATAAACACCAATGATGGTTAGGGTACTTTTGGTATATTAAATGTGTTGGTGTAACACAAAGCAATATATTGTTGTACAACATGCTCTAATTGTTGCACCCTATGTTTTTACCCGTGTTCCTTTATTACTTCCGTTAAAATCCCGTGATGAGTTCCGTCATTGTATTCAGCCGATGGTTCCATGATTTCACTTTATTAATTCCTTCTAAGAGTTTTTATTTTAGTTTTTCAACATTTAATTTAATATACATTTGATTCCGAATTTTAAATCCATTCTTTGTCATGTCTAGCTTAATCATTGTTTGAACTATCTTCAATCCTAAATAATACTACGTAATACAAATGGTTGTACGCTAAACTTGAGCTGCAGGAACGTTGTTAATTATAAATAGAAACCATCTCTTTATGAGTATTATTATTATTATTATTATTATTATTATTATTAGTATAGTATTATTATTACTATTATAATAATTAAAGTTGTTATCATTAGTACTATTGATTATTATTATTACTAAGGCTTTTTATGAATGGTACGTCCATTTTTTATTGTACTACGTACATGATAAGAGCTAATTCTTAAGGTGGTGGTGATGGCATTTTTATATATTCCATCTCTTTTTATATCTTTTTTATATATCATAATTTATGTTTTTATTTTTTTTATTTTTCTTTTCCTTTTAGTTCTGATATCATGTATCCAGGATCGAAGCTAGGGCACCGGTGGGTCGGTACAAAGAATATTTTTGAAAACTTGTTTACACTAAATTTTTAAAATTAAAATTATATACATTTTTAAATTTTGGGCTGGGTCTCGGCTGGGCCTCCCCTAGCTACGCCCATGCATGTATCGATTCATGTCAGCCGACCCCAAAATCTTTTGTGACTAAAGCTTAGATGTTGTTGTTGTTTTAGTATGTCATTCTTCACTTTTGTATCCAAGCAGTGGACATCACATTCATTCTCTCTCAAATACAATGAAGATCATCTATATGTTTTTTAATCCAAAATTGAAGTTACATATGGGTGGCATTCCTTTGACAAACGTGATATTTGTGTGTTTCTTTGCAAATTTATTCAAAGTTTTTATTTGTGATTTCTTGTTTTTTCCACATTCTTGTATTTCGATAGTTTGGCTATTAACCAATTTACTTACTCATGGTCAACAAATAGTTTAGGGCAATCTCATGCGCACCCGTGTGGCCGTGTGTATTTAGAATCTGAGTAACCATATCCTTGTACAAGTTCATTAGAGAATTCATGTATTTAATAGTAGCATCAGATTTAGAATTAATTCGGAAAAGAAATGACTTCAAGAAGGAGACATGCAAATAAAATAAAAAAGGGGATACAAGTATGCAAATATTAGCATAGAAGAGTGTTATGCAGCGTCTAATGAATTGAGATGCTCTGGTTAAAAATGCAAAATCAAAGGGCCACATTAATTAATATAAAAAACTAAAGATATTTCCAATTTAGATATTCATATTCAAACAAATTGAATGCTCATTAAACAATGCAATTTAAAAAAAAAATTGAAAGTTACTTAATATTTGATAAAGCAACACAACTCATTGCTCTATCAATTTGAGCAAAAGGGGACTAAAAGGAATCTGCATTATTTTTCCTTACTACTCCGTATATATTAGCGATCCGTATTAATACATGAAGTATAATACTACTATTTAATACTAATTAACTTTTAGAAAATTGGAGCCCCTTTAATTAGGGAGACATGTTCTCTACAATCGGATTAACCTGTTAAAAACTTCTCCGATATTATTTTAAGTTGAGAGGGTCTGATTTCTCTGTTTAACTAACCTCATTGAACGTTTGGAAAAGTCAATAGATATGTGTTATTTACTTAACGCACAGTGATGACATTGATAAAAGTAGCGTATATTACACGCAATGAACTTTATGCATGAACTTTATGTGTAATTATGACATGCATATGATATTGTTTTGATTCATTTTCTTAAGAGTTAATTAAGATATCAAAGTGAAATATATAATATCAATAATTAAATTATTGTTTATGCGTTTTTCTCTCAAATTTTCACATATATAAATTCGAGTTATAGGTAGGGTCTGTTTGCAACAGCTTCTGCTTTTAAAAAAATGCTTTTTTTAATGAAATGGGGAGAAGTGATTAAATAAAAGTTGATAGTGTTTGAGGAAAAAGTGATTTTGAAAAGTAAAAGTGGGTAGTGTTTGGTAAAATAAGTGCTTTTTGTGTAATGAAAAAAGTAAAAGCACTTTTGACGCGGAAGGCAAGAAAAATAAAAGTTGTAATGTTTGGGAAAATAAGTGCTTTTTTAAAGCCAAAAGCTGAGAAGTGCTTTTTTAAAAGCAGTTGCAAACAGACCCGTAGTACTTTGGACTGATGGTGCTTATCCGGTATACCAATATGATTTTTTTTTGTTTTTAACACTTTTTTCCAAAAGGTATGATATTTCTTACTACTGTGTCTTTGTGGATGATTTAAAAAAAAATAAAAATTGGGCATATACAATCGCGCAACGCGCGGTTATAAAACTAGTATATATATATATATATATATATTTATTTATTTATTTATTTATTTATTTATATTTATATTTATATTTATATTTATATATATATATATATATATATATAGAGAGAGAGAGAGAGGAAAGTTCATGTCAGGACCTCCAAAAACGGACCTCCGTACGGACCTCGGCGTTTGGGCCCATTCCCGCTGGAATTTTTTAATGAAATTTTTTGAGCATGTTCTTCATCAAGTCTAGTTTACTCATACCAAATTTCAGCTAAAACTTCCATCGGGAAGGCAGTCAAATAATTTTTGGAAGTTAACTGCATTTTATATGTATATAAAGTGTGAAAATATTGATCTTTATTCTCTCTCTCTCTCTCTCTCTCTCTCTCTCTCTATATATATATATATATATATATATATATATATAGAGAGAGAGAGAGAGAGAGAGAATAAAGATCAAATGAGAATAGTGCTTCACATTTTCACAATATTTACCAAAATGCCACCGTGTTTATTTAATATAAGCTTAACTCGAGCAAATTGAAAATGTGCAGTAAAATAGTTTCATAGTGCACCAGATTGATGTAAATGTGAGTGTTCTCACGTTCTCACGTTAAGCATCGGTCTCATTGGAACCGCACTTCGCACGGGAAGACCACTTTTTATTTGAACTCTTCCCTAATACACACACACACACACACACACACACACACACACACACACACACATATTGGTTCAAATAAGAACATGATTTTAGGAGAGAAATGAGAACGAATCTAGACCGTTAGATTTGATTTAAGTGAAATTCAATGTGCATTAGATTAAACTATAATGTGCATTAGGTGAAATTGTAATGTGAAACACAAAGGGTACTATTGTACTATATACAGTGACATTATGTGAAGCTGAATTGTGCATTAGATGAAATTGAATTGTGCACTAGGTAAAACTGAAATGTGCAAAATAAAAGGTACGACGTGATGCTATTTTTGAACCTTTTGTTCTGCACATTTCATTTCCATCTAATGCACACTTGAGTTTAAATTTTTATTTTGTACATATCAATATCATCTAATGTACATGCACGTTGCATGTACAATCCAATGGTCTAGATTAAATGAGTTGGGTCAGGAACATTTCTAATCTATTTCTAATCTGTACCGCCTAGTCCGCCTAATCGTCCGACCAATTTTCATGTCCATTACATCAAAATCGAGGCATCCGGACATCGTCTAGGGGTTACGGCCTAGGCAAGCGCCTAGGTTGATCTCTGTGCAGTATAGTTTTATATTTAAAATTTTAAAAATAATCTTCTTCATCACCGAAGCGTCGTTCATCTAATTGACCAATCCGTCATGCCATCTTCTTTATCACTATCGATTCCTCTGACATTTTCTTTCTTTTTTTCTTCAATTATCTTCTTCTCTAGCTTTTATCAAATTATTATGAATCTGACCACAATTTCGTTCTTCTTCATCTTCAAAACAATCTAGGTTTTTTCTTCTCAAGAGTTTACATTTAAAGTTACGACGAGATTACATTTGTACTAACGCAAGTCACATTTCCATGCACGGGATTTAGATCACGTAATATAGTTTTGAACAATGTCATTTTAGGTGTGATAGTATGATGCTCATCATGGACGCTCTGCTCCCACGATATAAGCAATTGAAAGGACAAAGAAAAAACAGGTGTGGTACCGATTCAGACTCTCACTTACAAATGATCCAAGCACTATCCAAGTTTAATTAATCAAGATTGTCAAAATAGACAACTGATTCCTAAAGGCCAACCAAATAATAAAAGAGAACTTAATTAGGGGGGACAAATGAAAGTCATCCAAGTCCATTTAGTGCCCATAGTAAGAAGCAAATCATAAATTAAAATCATAAATTTCGTACGAGAAAGCTTCCCACTGACTCATATTTTTCAAGGATCCTATTATATCTAAACGTCCATTTAAATGAATGGCAATTTGATCCTCCTTAATTATTGAGCGCCGAAATTGCTAGCTTCACTAAATGAGAATCTCTAGGGCCGGTGGGGAGTAAGAAAAAATTGCTCCGTATAGGATCAATTCATACCAGTTTTACAAAAAGAGGACCCAGAATTGTTTCTTCCATACGTGCCACTTATTTTGTTCTATTTTAGTAAACTTGGTTTTGAATTCCCTCTTTTACCCTTTTATATATTTATTAAATTTCCCCCAAATTAAAGATGACATGCCCGTTTACGATCGGAAGCTTCACGCTCCATCGTGCTTCCCCATCTAATCTCCTTGCTCAAGCTCAGACATGGACAGGCCACGGTTCTAATCTCCATCAGAGCTTCAGGGAAGACTTCACAGTTGTCTTCATTAGAGCCTCTCCAGCTCAGATCTGCTTTGTCGATAGGTTCCTCCTCCATCTCCGCCGTCTAGCTATTCCTCCATCTCCGCCGTCCAGCTATTCCTCCATCTCCGCCGCCCAATCCTTCCTTCACTCCGGCCACCTCTGTTCGCCGGTTCTATCTCCAGCAGCGCCTCCTTTTTTCTCCGATTAACGGTCGCCACTTCAGAGGGATATGAGGTAATTGATTCATCATCTTCTTCTTTTTCTTCTCTTCTTCATTTTTCTTCTTCTCCTCTTACGTCTCATCTCCTTGTGCTCTGTTTTCTTCCTTTTGTTTTTAGATCCTTCTCATCACTTAATTTGTTTAACTTTCCAAATTCTAAATTGAAGAATTACTTATTATCTGTTTAATGACTACTTACTGTCTATGTATTGTCTGCTATTGAGCTATTGTTAGAATTTATTGTCTGTTTAATGACTACTTATTGTTTATGTATTGTCTAGTGTTTGCAAGTTCGATTTTGGATCTGGTTTCTTCAAAAGTTCTGCAAAGTACCTGGTGGCCTTGTTAAAATATGATATAGAAGTTCGAAATTGGCAAAATCAATGTCCAAAATCAGAAAAGAAGGAGGAGGAGGAGGAGTTACCTGCTCCGGCGACCGTAGAGGCGAATCCGGCGAAGAGAGGCGGCGGCAGTGGAGGCGAACGAAACCGGCGATAGAAGCTGTGCTGGAGGTTGAACTACCCGACAAGGAACGTTGAAGATGGTGAAGCCCTTTGTAAATTGATGGGGAAGATAAAGATGGGATGTTGGAGCTTTCATCGATAGAGAAATCGAAGCGGCAATTGATTTTGGGGTCGGCGATCGATGGAGTTTGTTTGTGTGCAAATATGTAGTCTTAATTTTTAGGCTAATAAAAGGAAGGCAACTTGGTCAAAGCAGGTGTACTTAAGTTTTAGGCTAATATGTAGTCTTAATTTGAGAAAATTAGTATGATTATGTCCTACTTGTTGAAATCTCCCGGAGAGTAAACCCTCACACATCACGGCCCCGAAGATAGACCGAATTAACCCACCTAACAAAAGGGTATTAGCTTTGGCATGTATATTTCATAAAGTATGTGCAAGGAGAGCAGCGTTCTAAATCTTAGAGTCATAAATTAAATTATTCAATTCGTTTACCATAAACTGTAATCATCATTGAGTTGAAAAATGTTGGGAATTAATTTACGCAACACGAACAATAATTAAAGAACACACAAAATTTGGTAACCCGGTTCGCTACCAAGCCAGGAATATTATTGCTATTTTCGGATCCAAAGGATTACAAAGGGAGAGAGCTTGTATTTATAGAGAGTAAAACCTACCCCTAAGCCAACTACGAAGCTCGGCCAAAAATAAAGAAAAAATAATCCGTACGACCCAACTGTACAAAATCCGGACAGCCCATCTGTACGGAATTGTACGGAAAACTTGTTAGTCAACCCCCGTCTAACTCCTCGTCGAGTTGGATTGACAGATAGGGCTTGGTTATACAGTCTCTGACACCTTACAGAAAATACCGGCCCAAGCAACCTTTGCATTCTTCCCTATATAGAGAACACAACAAAGGGAAATGATAATCCGTATATATGACCCGATAAGAGATGATATTGTTATCAAGTGGGGACATACCGAGCAATCGAAATCTTATGAGGGGACAACGGAATCCAAGATACTTTATTGGTGGCCATAATCCACAAAATCGAGGATATATGTAAGCTCAAAGCCAGATATATAATCCATGTCCATAATTCATTGTTCTCACGATGCTCACTCTTGTACTCATTGCAATCTATATTTCTGGATCCATCCAGCCAAATCCATTAATAGCTAGGCCTAAGGTATGTTTATCCTCGTGATCAACAATGATGAGTTTTGAGTGTACAAGGGCTAAAAGTTAGAAAAGATACATGTATATTATGTCACAGTGACTCTTGTTAATTCTTATGGTACGTTTGGGAGTTTAGGGGATGGAAGACTTTGAGATTTAGCATTACCAAGGGCAAAGGATTACAAATTAGAAAAACAATTATGGAGGAATTATAATTAAAATCACATTATAGGTATAATAAACTCAAATAGTTGAATTTGTATTCCTTTTAAAATAGGTTGAAGTAACATTTAATTAGTTGTATCATTTTAAAAATCCCGAGCTTGAGGAATTTAAAAACCCCAAGTATCTCTCCCGAATTTTAAAGTTCTAAACAAGAAAGCGAGTGTCATTATTTAATGTTCTTATATAATCTTTTTAAATCAAACAAGGAGATAAGGACAACTACTATAAGAGTTGAATGAGATCGACTTCACACATCAGCTAGGTGGCAAATTAAAGGTAGATTTAAAAGTTGTGGCTTGGCCTGGCGTGGACTGGATACTACATGTGAAGATTAGTGTAAAGGTAATGTAATAAGCAGCCAGCTTAGAGTAGCTCAAAGGGTGGTAAGTTGCTGGATGTTAATGGGGTAAACAACATCAGTTCCGCCACTGAAAGCCCTGTTGGCAAACAAGATGTTGACTGCTGAGGTGGGGTGAAATGCATCCCAGAACACATACTGATCCCTGTGAGCACACGGCGTCTGGTACGGCAAACACGTAATCTGCCCGCTGTTCCTCCCGATCCCGCAGCACCCGCTGTTTATCACGCTGAACCCGTAGCGCTGGTAGTTCCTCAGCAGATCCTGGAACAAGTTTCGAATGTCGATGTAAATGAATCTCGAACCGGGCAGGTTCGTGTTCAGGCCATTGAGCATTGTCTTCACGTTGGAGATGAAGGGAAGAGTGAGCTGGTTCACGGGTTCCGAGCACTCTCCTGTCTCACTCTGGGCGAGGATGCTCGGGATGCATCCCATCACTCCCAGCCCCGCAATCACGAATTTTCGCGCTCCGAGATTGTATAACCTCTGCATTATAACAATAAAATTCACATCATATTTAAATTGATTCGACGAGATTTAAGTAGATATGGACATACATTGGCTATGTACCTAAAGTCCTGAAAAGGCTAGACCAGATTCAAAAACTTCAAACTACAATAAAAAGCTGAGCTATATGTAGCATGCACAGAAACTCTCGGGAAAGAGTGAGTTTCCGTTTCACAGACTCTACAGAAACTTTTTGAAAACTCCATAAACAAGCCCGTTATTTGAGCAAAAGTTTGATGTTTGCTCGTGATTTTCGCGTTTCCGTGTAACATAGATGAGGAGTGTACGTACCGTGAGCTGTTGAGAGTACTGGTGGGTCAAGAGATCGGCGTACTGCTGGGGGTTGAATTGGTTCTTGGTGGGATAGTTGGGGAGGAGATAATTGTTGAGGTAGTCGTTGCTGCCCATTCCGATGAAGAAAATGCATTGGGACAGGGCCTGTGCCATGTCTGGAGCTCCAAGGCTGCCTGTCATTACATCCAGCGTGCTCTCAAAGTTCCGTATTTGCTCGTTGAATGGAATCCGTCCCACCTGACATACATACATCCAATTTTTTGTACAATATTCACATTTATACAATAGGAATGGATACCAAGTATTATCAGTGTCACAACAATAAGGGAAATTTTCCTAAATACATGGCAAAATTAAATTGGTGTTCAAAAATATGAGCATGAATGTATAATTTCAAGTTCTTTCTATTTTTATTGAGTCATGTTAATTGTACACTTTTTTGTACAATTTTGTTATAGTCACTGCCTAGTTGTCTGTGTACACATTTTCGAGTTATGTTCCATTATTGTTCCGTGGAACATGATACTTTTATTTAGGCGAGTCATACGTAGTATTATTTTAGTATTTGAAAAAATCGTTATAATACATCGGCTACAAATACGTACGAGTATCTTGCGACAGTGCTTGTGAATTATTTATAGGTTTCAAGTGGAATATAATGAATTAAATAAAGGTTAGTAATACTTTAATTTTGAAGATAGAAAATTGAACTAGTCCTTTTTATATTTTATAAAGGCTAGAGGAACAACTTGTGCCATTTTCTAATATTTTTTCTTGATCTTTTTTTTTTGGAAGGTTACGTTTTGCACACCAAAAAATATTCCTAAAGCACTTATAGGGAAATTGAGAAGAATACTTTGAAACATATTTATTCACTACATATTTATTCAAAATATGAACTTCTATAATTAAGTTTTACTAACTGTTATTTTATCGGTAGCCAAAGTCTTGTAATAAATGTAAAAAACGGTCTTCCTACGAACAAAATATGTGTGAATTATTTAACCATTTTTTACAATAAATTGAATTTACCAAGGGGTCGCGTACTGGTACTTACAAAATTTCTACCGGTGATGTCAAGTATACCGGCGGCAGCAGAGGCATAATTTACTCCGAAGCGCATCCGATCTCTATTGCCGGAAACTTCCGAGTATGGCGGTATCAATGGCAGTCCAAGTAATTGAGCTGGCCGGATATGCACATATATGTGATTAGTTAATCAAATGTGAATAGTAATCCTTCTTCAGCATTTTAAGGTAACAAGGTTTAATAGTAATAAAATCAACATCTGACACTTGCCTCATTGTAGTATATACATTAGAAATGAAACATGCAAATCCTTCTACGGAGTATTATTTTACACTATAGATTCACCAAGTTATGTTTATCTGCATCATTATTTTCTTTTCTACCCATCAACCTGAACGAAAATTAGTCAGCTTAATTTATTTTAAACAAAATTAAAGAGCTTATTTTCTCATCCGTTTAAAGAACTATTAGTAATTACGTACTCCGTATATAAGAACGCCTCGTTTTTACGATTGGGTCCCAATTCAAGTGGAATAAAAGTTGCATTTTGCAAATAATCAACTTTGACAAATATACCACTAAAATAGTATTAATACTCCGTAAATAATAGTGCTTTCAACTTTTCAAGTTTCAATAACTGCCGGAGTAGTAAGTACGAAGTAGTAACTATTAAATTCCCAAAATGGGCTTCAACTTCACGATGTTGGTCCACGCAATTTATTTTTTGATTCGAGTCTAATTTTTTACAATTTTTGAATTTGGTTTGTGTACTTTAATAGAAGTGTTAATGAAGTTCTTAATGATATGAATACAATGTGTTACTGAGGGGTAATTATATGTTCTCAATTTGGCGCTCACATTGTACTCATAGTGTAATTCTATTTCCAGTGTCCAGTGAATATGTTGATATTTTTGCAGTGACAAAACGAGCCATACTATTGATCTTGTTAAAATGGATGAACGTAAATATATGTAAAAATCAAAGAATATACTACGTCGTAATAAATAAGAAATACAAGTAATTAGAAATCAAGAATAATGTATATAAATCGTACTCCCTTTGTCTGTTCGTCATCTTATAATTGTCTCATTTTTTCATTTTTTGATGTGCCCCCAATTATTGTCTTATACCATATTTGATAACATTTTTGTGCATAATTCATTCTTATTTTATTGTCACTTTATCAACTCATTATCAACCACTTAATTTTTTAAAAATCATATCACTCTCTTCCGTTCAATATTAGGGGGACAGAGGTACTACCAAAGATACAATGAAATTAAAAAAAGATCCTATGTGGGACCAACTATACATACAATGAAATTAAAAAAGACCCTAGCTAGAAATTTAGAATAATTAGATTCATTCACTCTTAAAATCTCAAAAGAAGAATTGTTTTGATTCTTTTATATATATACTCCGTATAAGGAATTAATAATTTCTTTTATAGGGAGAAAACAAAATTATATTCAACTCCTATATATGATGGATAATTTCTTTTAAAATCTAGAATGGAGGCAAGTATGTATGTACCGATCTCATCCACCATGGTAAAACCATTAGAGAACCGGCCGGTCGGACCAGCATCAAAATCAATCCCATATGGGAAGTAGTTAGCCTTTGCGAAAGAAGGCAGATTATTGTTGTTGCCGTTATCAATCAAAGAGTCGCCAAACATGAACATCGCTGGAACCAAAGCTCTCCTCCCGTTTCCATCTTCACCCATTGCGCCGCCATTGTTAATCACCAAAAACGTCAAAACAACCCCACAAAACACCAACCTTAGACGACCCGCTGCCATTTTCAAATTACTCAACTTTCTTTAATTTATTTTCACCTTTTTCTAGTCTAGTATATATTTTTTTCTTGTAGCTAGGGATTGAATTCCGGAGGAAAGATGGAGAGTAGAGGCCAGATTTAATACATACATAGAGAGAGGTGAAACTAGCTGAAAGGGTAGTTAGAGCGTAGTAAATGGATTCACTTGTAAGCTGCTCTACGAAGTAAATATGCATGCATGTGTATCAATTAATTGATGGAGGAATTCCTCTGCCAGTCTACAAATTACCTCACACATTTCCATGCATGCCAGATTTTCAAGAAAAAATCTTACTTACAAGAGTTGTACACAAAGTGTATACAAAACCTCATCTAGTTGTCTGTGTGCACAGACAATTCGTTTAAAAAGAAGCAAGATTTGATGTCAACCCTCTCTAATTGCCTGTGTACACAGGCAATGTACACATTTTGTGTACACCCGATTCTTATTTTCCTATACTCTTATATACTCCGTAATAGGTAGGGGAGGACGTGGCTAGGGACATGACTAAGCTAAGTAGCAACGGGACAGAAACGGGAACAGTAGTCAAGTAGGCACGGGAAATTCTAGTTAAATCATACTAATACTTTAATTTAATACTTAAAAGCGGTTATGATGAAAATCACAACTCCATCTGGTACGACAAAGTGGTGGGAAAGTTTAGACAATGACCAAGAATAATGGAAACTCATATATGTTCATATATGTTAGGATGGGCTTCTGATGCGCATGAGTATTTGGTCTACCGGACGTACTGCCATCATTGAGTCACCCTGATTTATAATCTCACGTATTTATGCTCTCTCTAGTCGGGCTTGAGTGGTGTTGTAGTTAGGGATTAACATTTTTGGACAAGAAATTAGTTTGACCCTTCAACTCTTTAAAAGCACAGGACGCGTGAGAGTATCTCAAATTCGTACCTGTTTTCCCCATCCTTTTATATACGGAGTATAATGATTTGCGATTTTGATAGGAAAATAAATGTGCTCTTGTTTTCCAAATTCTGTTTTGCCTGCAAATCGAGGTAGGTAGGTAAGAAGATGGGAATCATTTAGAGTGCTTACTCTTTGACCTATACGCCTATTCTGCCACTCAGATTTTCGCTGGTTCTTTACTTTTTTTATCATTTTTATACAATTTCTGCATCTTCCTATACGATGCAGTGGGTTTCTTTTTTAATTGTGAAATCTTATGGAGTTGTTTTGAAATCAAAGGTTAAGGAAATGTAGTGAAACAAAAGATCTCTAAACCCCCATCCCGCTCTAAATAGATACTTTTTGGAGATAATTATTAGAGGTAATTAATTTTAACATATACTTCCTGAAATTCATTTCATGGTTTGACTTTAGAGGTTTTTATGTAGGAAAAAAATGTAGAGAAAATTATCATACGTGTGACTAAAACTAGTCCTCTTTCTCAATATATGACCATACAAGTTTTTTTCCCCAAATAATACCTATTTGATAATATTTAAATAATACTTTAATAAATAAATATTTTATACAGCCTAAAATGCTCTTAACTTTTTATTAATAAACCCTAATGTTCTCCCTCATTCTATCATCGCCTCCATCTGCTTGCATAGTTTCCATCTGCGTGTATTGCCTACGGCAAGTAGCAGCAAGACACTAGACCGGCAAGAAGCCCATCACAACACTACCAAATGTTTGGGCGAACACTCTTCCTCTGCCGCTGGATTCCCTCCGACCGGCGGCTCTGCTCAGTCTCATATTTTCCTAAACGGAAGTCTCAATATGCACTCATGAGCCTTTTTCGGTTATTGCTTCTTCCTTCTCCATTAGGTTCACCGATCATCTCTTTTCTTGGTTTTAATGTGTCTTCTAATGTCAAAGGCGATGGTGAAGCCGTGAGATTAGCGAAGGAGGGGACAGGGTTGTCCCTGGGATTAATCCCTCTATATTCTGGAAGATATAAACCTCCATTTGATGGAAGTGTAACTCCTTTAAATTATGCAAATGTTGTTTAATTGGGTCGGCCATTTTCCATTTGATGGAAGTGCATGTATTTGTTTTTCCTCGTTGTTATAACTAAGGTTTTGATTATTGTTGTTATTGAGACAATAGATACACGTATTGTCGTTGTGATTGGGATTAGCGGTGAATATGGGCATTGAAAATTGGCAGTGAACAATAAGTGTTGAGTATGACAGTGAATATCGCAATAAATAATTCCACGTATTGTACATGGCAGTGAATTGAATGCATTGAGAAATTTGTTGTGCAATGACTATGATCAATAATTTCGCCATGAAACCCAATATAATGAAATTATTAAATCTAAAAAATAAAAAATAAAAACTATAAAAAAATTCATAGAGTGAATGAGAACAAAATTAATTTTGGCAGAAGTGCAGTGAATATTACCGGATGTGTAGTAATGTGGTGCAGTAACGGCAATATAAAGTGCATTAATTTTAATTAGACGAAATTAATGCAAAATGAATATATTTTAAAGAAGGGTATTTTTTTCATTCAACAATTAAATATAAACGATTTTTTTTTGGGAAAATGGAAACTAATAATCCAACCTTTCAGCGGTCTGCTTTCAATAATCCCACCTTTTGATTATTCATGAATAATCCAACCTTTGCACCTCATCTTCATTCATTGGTCCTTGGTTGTTTAATGACCTACTATTCCAAGTTATTTTCTTATCTTTGCAAAATATTATCTTTGTGAAAGATGAGATTTATGATATAATGATTTGCAAAGATAAGAAAATAGCTTGAAATAGCAGGTCATCAATCGGTCAGGGACCAATGAATGAAGATGAGGTGCAAAGGTTGGATTATTCATGAATAACCAAAAGGTTGGATTATTGTAAGAAGACCGTTAAAAGGTTGGATTATTAGTTTCCATTTTCCCTTTTTTTTTGGATTTTCGGTCATACAATAGTAAAAAAAACTAGGTTAGTCATATTTAGATAAACTCAATGAGTTTTAGTCATATTCCGGAAAATTTCCCAAAAATGTAAAGGTTGGCATTCCTAAATTACTCTTGGTATAGTAAAAGAAGGTAGTAGTCCAAATAACGTAAAGGTAAATGAATACTTACATCTTATGACTACGTATGACTGGGGAGAATTTTTAGATACCAAAGTATCCTCAATAATATAAAGGCACGTAGACTAGGGAGACAAAATAGGTTGCTTCCTTTTTTAAAAAGAGTACAGTTAAGTCATACATTGAGAAAAATATGCAAGTCATATTATGGGGAACACAAGCACTTTTAATCACACGGAGGGTAAATTTCTCAATAAATAAAGTAAAGTAAGAAGTTAATTTCGAGGAGGGACTAGAGAGAAAGTCCTATTAAATTTTATTAGTTTTTCTTTTTTAACGTCCCAGGAAAATTTATCGTTTTCCTTATAAAATAACATGTGGTGGTTATTATTTTTTTCCCTTTAAGAATGAACTTGTTATGTCGTTGGAAGTATGTATTGTATTAATGAGAAATGTGCATCGTCATTTACCCAAATATGCACTGTTTTATCATTCTTATTTTTCACATAAGAACAATTTCCACTAGAATTGTGCATGGTTCGATTCTAATGAGAATTGTTTTTCGGTGAAAATAGCAATGATCCTAACACTTGACAAGTAGTGCACATAGCAATGGTCCTAACATTTCACAAGTAGTGCACACTTCTCGTTAAACTGAGACAAAGTTCTCAATAGCGAGAAAAGTTAATGGCAATTAATTTACAAAAGTCAACTTTTTTATCAACACAATTTCATTTCACTTATTCAACATATCAAAATTTTATTATATTCTGATTGAGGTTTTGCAACTTTATAGAAATTTCATTTAATTTCCAAATATGTGAACTTTAACTATTAAAAGTCATAAATTGTAGTTTCATTTGTGACAGGAAATTCATTTATTTATTTATAATAAAAGAAAGAGTGCACATGTTAATGAAGAAAAACGCCCCTGCTGAACTGAAGAAATGCTAAACAAATACAAAACCAAACAATTGAACCGTAACTATTGTCATTTTTATTTTGATTGTCTCACATCACCACTGCATTTTCCACATTTAACAATCAGTAATGCTTCATGTACAAGGCATTTTACACATTGTCAAAATGTCTATATATAGACAATTTGACGGCATTTTGTAAACAAAATCATTCTTCACAGACAAGAAAATTATTTGTGCATTGACACTCTTTTTTGTCTATGCAATTTTGTTTTGTCTGCGAAGAAACGATTTTCTTCATAAAACGCCGGTCAAATTGTATATATACACGGACATTTTGACCGGCGGGTGAATTGCCGTATACAAATAAAGGCATAAAGCATTATTGTTTAACAATACATACACAATTATCAGATTTTAGGTTTGATTAAATTTAGTTGATCAAATGTAGGTTGTATCCTGCCAGACAGCAAGTACATTGCAGTATTGCACGACTTAGGAATTTGAATAGTAACACAATATAAATTGAACAAATTTACAGATGCACTGTCATATCCAATACCCATTACATTGATTTGACTAGAGTTCTGGTTGCATATACTCGGAGTCTGGAACAAGTACATTTGATAGTACAAAAATTAAATATGGGTTGTTGAGAAGAAAAATGGTGGAACTATCATAAATCCATTCTAGAGATCTTCATGGCAAAGAAAAGGTATGGGCCTATGGCTTCCATAATTTCATTGTGCAGTCTTCACCATATGTGGCAACAAGATTTATATGAGGATGGTGAGTAATACCAATCACATCTTTCTCATGCACCTGCCACCCAAGTAATGAAATATTTGGAACATTGGTGAACAAATTGTCAATGAGGTTGCCTTTTTAGTGGACCATAGATGAATTAATAAATGCTTTCTTTTAATCCATCATCCACTATAATTAGAATAAATGCAACTAAAATATGGGACCATAAAAGAATGCATGACTCCCCTTCAAATAAGTACTCCCTCCGTCCCACAATTTAATCAACTCCCTTTCAATTTTAATTTTTTGAATACTACATCCTTACCTTCATCAAATGTTCCAGCTTCCCAGATTGATAGCTAAAGCAGTACAGATTTCTGTCATAATGAAGTGAACAATGTCACACACTCAGACAGATGATATTTGAGAAAAGGAACTCACTACATTCATAGAAACATAAAATGATAGAAAAGGGAAGGAGTGTACGAGATTGCAAATAATTATTACACGCAGGAGGCTGTGAAGGTCCAGAGGGATGAGTTATGAAACAACTGGATAACCTGGTAACCGTAAACTGTAATGTCATGCTTAAAGTGAACAGAATATTATTTTTACCTGTCTTCACCAACACAGTATATCCATTCTCCTTTAGTTGATACACAGGCTGCCACAAAATCACCACCTTCTCTCTTACCAGAGGAAAAACTTCTGACAACCTGTATTCCAGTGCAATCATCAGAACTAACACAAATTCTTTTGTTCATGCTATTTGAAATAATTGCATGACTAGTTCAGTAGAAAATGTTTCTGAACATTGATATGGTTTTAACAGATATTGAGTGCAACCCTTCAATCAATCGGGGCTAGTTTCCATTGAAGATTTTGGAGAGGTTTGAGGGGAAGCAGGGAAGGTGCTGGAGGGCTTAGTGATTTTGTTATAAATTTGAGATTTTTATAGAAAATTAAACGGTAAAAAAGAATATAAGATAAGATCATATAGCATATCAAATGATGGAATTAGGACGTGTTAAACATGAAAATTGAGTTAAACTGTATCGAGGCAATTACTCCAAAAAGAGCTAGTAAAAACAACTGAACATTTATCTTAAACAAGTACCAGTTTAGAATATTCAAGAACTTCAGAGATATCTATGACACATTCAATACAGAATTTACAGGAAATGGGTCAAATATTTGAAGGAAAATAACAAATTACCTGCCCTTGAAGTGTCATCAAGTATATGGATGAGGTTTTGTTACACACAAATATATGATCTGTATTCTTGGGACAAAGATGAACAGAATTTACAGATGCATCGCCTCCCTGTAAGAAACAAAATATGGAAATTATGCAGGGTAAAGGGAAATTATCTACATAATCTGATGAAGGAAAGCCATAAAACTTTGAAGATGATTGAAAAGCAAACTGACATGGACTACAACTATAGATCTGGAAATCAAGAAAGAGAAATACCCTCAAAGGAGGTGGTGGTTTAAACGTCTGTAGACAGTCAGTTGTCTTCAAATCCCAAATCTGTTTTATGCTTCTGAAATGAGTCTTACATAGATTATGAACAAATCTAGCATTCATAGAACATAATTGACAAGTGAGCCTACCTTCACTGTGCAATCACTAGATGCTGTGATGACTCGAGATCCATCATGAGTAAAAATAGCATCATTTACATAAGACGTATGGCCACGAAATTCTTTTAGTAATTTCCCAGACTTCAGGCCATGGACCCTACAAAACATTTCAAGAAAACTTAAAAGAGTAGACAACTTATGTTTTACAAGTGCCCTTTGATCTATCAGGATTAACAAGCCAATCTGCTCTTAATTGTGATTTTACATTGCCCCCCTTTTGCTTAGATAAATAGAGGTACCTTCCCACACCCACCCCACAGAAAAATATGCACATAAATAATTTTCTAATATGTGTCTTGTGTCTATCAATCTAAGTCTGGATCACGAATGCATGGAAAATGATGCCATGTGTGTGCAAGTGCAGGCGCAATAATGTTACAAGAAACCTGGCAGTACTGTCAAATGACGTGCTCAAAATCTGACTTCCATCTCTAGAGAAGACAAGACTAGTAACGCCCTGAGAATGTGCTCGTTCAAGACGACGCAAGCACTGACCGGTCCTTATTCGCCATACCTAAAATCAGAATAGCAACTATATGAGTATCATAGTTGCTATGCTTTGAATTCTCTTCCCCACCCCCTTATTTTCTAAAAGTTTGTTTGGATAGCGCCGAATGGAGTGGTGCCAAGGGACACGCTGATCTGTTCCTTGTTTGGCTAGGGAGTAAAGAGTAAATAAATAGGGATGCTACAGGTGAATGCTTTCAACCTCACATTCCCCTCGAGTATTGTCCCTCCAAATTGGGGTAAATAGGACGAGATGGAAAGGTGGGAAGGGGGATTAATCAATTTAGACATAAAATCTTGTACTTTATTCCTGTTTCCTTTGTAATCGAACAAGAAAAGTCATATTTCTTTATAAACTTATCCATCCCAGCATGGGTTGATCCCTTCCCCTCTTCTCCTTTAGTCCCCTCCCCTCGTCCCTCAAATTCAATCAAGGTATAGATTCTCCCTAAGAAAGACGAAAGATTGCTATTGGTTTGCAGACTATTAACATTTAAAGAATAGATGAAAAACAATTGTATGAAAGAAAATGGGAGTCCTTTGTCAAGTTTTCCTTAAAACAATTTTGCAATAAGAACAATGAAGATATATACAGGGAACAGAAGATAATGTTACCTATGTAAACTTGAAAATAAGTATAACAATACCTTTATTTTTCCATCTTGAGATCCAGATGCAAGCATCTCGGAATCTCTGCTAAAATTAACACAAAGAACAGCATCATCATGCATCATAAATGTTTCCTACAAAGTTCAAAGTAAGTCAGCTAAGCAAGAAGTATAACAGGCACATAAATGGAGACCATTGTTATGTGCTGAAAATGTTACCGGGCTTAATTGGGGAAAGAACAAAACAGACAAGTATCAAATTGTGTTTGGGTTAGGACTTGGGATCTTGTTGAGATTTCGAATTCCTTAGGGCATAGGTTTGGTTTTTTATTGAGATCTAAAACAACCTTAGCCTTTAAGCTAAAATTTATGCTTGTTTATTAGTGCCATGAATTCTACCTTTTTATAATGACAGGGTACAAAGTCTCCTGATGCAAACTCAATAGTCAATACTAAAAAAGTAAAAGGACAAGTGTATAAGTGTATAACTATGGAAATTACTGAATGATGGAGGGTGACAAAGTGATTCACATGTTGGGTAATGACTTTCACCAGGAAATGTTTGGTATAATGCCTTGATAAAGGAAACCGTTTACTGCTAAGGGTGGCCAGATTCAGCTTCATGGAAAAGTTACACTTTCTTGCTAATTATTTTGTTAGGGATTTAATCGAACTGAAAGCAGCAAACATCCTCTGGATGCTAAAGGCTAGTAAACTACGTAAAGGGATAAGGTAATGATAAATGTGCTGCCGCTAATTATGCTTGTGTTGCTGGTAGACCTGTTGACGTATCAAACACTTCTCCAAAATAATATATTAAAGGACAATTAGATGAACTAAAACATTAGCTATATCAGTAATTAATTGGTCAGTCGTATTATAATACTACAAATGACTACAAAAAACATTACAGTTTCTTCTTGAAAGTGGCCATTATTTTAATTTAATTCTGAAAGCAAAACAATAAATGGTTCAATAAACATTCCCATACACAACATTAATATACAGTCGCATTCAGCCATTTACCAACACTTTCTAGTTTCAGATAAAAATTTTAAAAATTAGAGAAGAGAACAATGTAGAGGAACAAACCCCTAATAAGGCAAAGGAATTAAAGCAGTTAACTAGAAGAGAAAAATATCAAACTACAATATCATGATAGCAATGATAGCAGCAGTTTACAACTTTTATCTTTATCAACCAAAAAAATACACAAAAGTTTATACTTACATCAGCCTGATACTGAAGATCCTTCTTTAGTTTTCCACTTATGTGGTCCCATACCTGGAATTCAAATAGAGAAAGGGGAGAATGAAGAAAATTCATTTAGAAACTCAAGAAATCCTGACCTGTTAGAGAACCAGATTATACCTCAATAAATCCATCAACAGAGCAGGAGACAAGGAATTGCCCATCTGGGGAGAACCTAGCACATTCTGGGTGGCTTTTCTTTCCAAACTGCAGACATAAACCGCTATGAAATGAAAGAGAAAACATATAATTGGCTCCAAGTCCCTGGATAAGAATATATAAGAGCCTAGTCTGGTACTCTGGTTCATCTCCAGTTTTCTGAAATTAATCCTCCGGCAAGACACTCGATAAGTCATCTAATAATTTATTGATTTGTGTGAATGATGAAATAGTAATCATTACTCATTTTAAATTCTCAAAATCATTATCTCAGATTTAGATATTTTAAATCAATATAAACGTTTCCAACAAATAATCAAGTAATCAACCAGAAAAGGTTTTATATTCCAACTAAAAGAAAATAAGTCATAATGAAGATTGTTTTATGGGAGAAGGGCCAAAAATGACAAGAACGTTTTTAATGAAGTCCAGATTGGACACTAAAGTTTTAAGTGGATCAAATAAACACAAATTTGAACCTTTTGACTCCACTTTAGCCACTCTTTAACTACTCCGTTATTTTTTCCATTCTGAGGCCGCTAGAAATAAAAAAGATCGATTCACCTCTTCTTCTTCTCCCAAGTGCAGCAAACAACACATATCCTTTGGGGTGAACAGAAACACCTACTCGTCTCCTCCTGCTACTTCAAAATCAAAATCAGCAGCAAAAATATAGATGGAGCTCCTTCTACCGGGCACATGGGTAACGGGGGAGATTGGATGGCTACCTTGAAATCTCTGTCCGCCGCTCAAGGAAGAAAATGTAGCCAGAGAAAATTGATATAGAGTTCAGCTTCCAATGGAATCAGCAACGCCTCAGCCTTCGATACTGAGCCGGCGAACGAGCAGCTCCAGCAAATGGAGCCAACAACAAAAAGCCAGCACCAACATCTTCTCCAATGCCATTTCCGACGGGACCAATGATGTACAGCTTCGGAAGCAGCTCACCGATCAGTTTTATCTTCCGGCATTGGAGACAAAGACTTTGAATTCCAACCACCGATTTCTTTCTCTCCAACAAACAGCAACATCCAGTCCGGCAAAGAAACAGGGACATCGGCCCACTTCTCTTCAGAACGAACTTGTGTAGCCTCGGCATCTAACGACGCATCAAACGAACACCAACATCCGCGGATAACACCAACATCTCTGCCGCTCAGTACCGGAAGAAAATTGCGGCAGCCCATCATCAGAAATTGATCTCAACAACAGCTCTAAGATTCTTCATCCTCGATCTAGGCAGTATCTAGCAAACAGGAGCCTCTCTATCCACATTTAACTTAGTTTTCAGTTTTTCACATTGGGGGTTGTGTTGTTTAACGATAGGGAAGGGTTATGTAACGGAGATGTTAAAGGGTGGCTGAAATGGGTTCAAAAGGTTTAATTTTGTGTTTATTTGATCTACTTAAAACTTTAATGTCCAATCCGAACTTCACTAAAAACCTTAATGTCATTTTTGGACCTTTTCCCTTGTTTTATCTACCTTAATAGTGTGTCCAAGAGTTGTGGGGTACATATCCTCTTCATCTTGTTTCATAGCAGCTGTACCCCGGAACAGATCAAATTGTGTTCCAGGTGGGAGTAATCCTGAGAAAAAACACAAAGAGTACTTTAGTTGGAAGAATAAAAACAAAACAAAGAGAAGAAACAGGAATTATCATTTAATCTGACGGCATTATAATTTAAAAAAAAAAAACTTGTGTATATTCATGCAAATATGCAATGAAGAGCCAATAGCAACTTCATTATACAATTATCATGGTAGTCATATCAAGACCAAAGCCAATTGATGAAAAGCACTGCTACAACTTCAACATTGTACAATACAGTTCCATTCATGAGAGTATCAAGGTAACCCGAAATCTCTGTTAAAATTGTTCGCGTAGTCCATTTCTAAACCCTTTTACCAGCCCTTTGCCTCAACTACCAGATTCTTAACACATCGGCACCTCGCAGGGAACAATGATTCTGCTATAAGAAAAATTAACATATCCATAGTTGTGCATAGCATTTTCATATCGAAAAACGGCAAGCATTGCTCACAAACACCAAGTCAGCTACATTAATTTATAGATGAATTCCATAAGTCATCCAATATTATCTTCTTTTTCCAGTTTCCACTATTTTCTGTCATGCACCATGTGCCACTGAAGCCCAACTCCCCAAATGTCTTTTTTGAACACTCAATCCATTTCATTTTTGGTTTATCATTGCTTGTATTTAAGCCACTACCATTCTAATTTCCATGACTCCACTCTTTGTGCTGAGACACATCTCGAAAGTAAATCTGCTTGAAGCAGCATATTTGGCTATCCCTTATCTTATCTTGGGTATATGTCAGACCCGCGTTTATGTGAATCTACTCCCTGTGATATATAGTTTATAGTCTTATCACACTTGCATGTTACCATACACATAGAATTTTTACAAAACATAAAAAAGGAAGGTTACGTTAGGTAATATATGCATGTGCAAGATTTTCTGTCACCTTGATGCTGCTGCCACTTCAAAGCCTGACCAATCAAAGCCATCAATCGTGATGGAGGGACCACTGATACCTCTGTGGCAAGAGCTGAATGCAGCAAAAGAAGATATATAGACAAATGAGATTGAGAATTACCAAATGCACAAATGTTTTGTGCCATCTATACTCTGAGTGACTGATTAAACATCTTACAGAAATTGTATATATCCTTAATTAGAAACACATATAGCAACACTCTGTTCCACTCATTGCTCTCCTGTATACTTAGCAATTGATGTATCATAGCTTCCATCATATGCATTTTATTTTTAAAATACAAGATAACAGGATCTAAATACAAGTAACTAATATTATTGAGAAACACTATCAATTCCTTCTGAGCAACTCAATAACTGCTGATACAAGATTGCTCTTTTAAATTAGTATGTTCAAACAACAATGATATGTTATGCAAAGACTGCAGGAATGTTGAAACCTTGGGCTATTTGTGCACGCCTTTTTTCTTTTGTTGAATCTTGATAAGCCTGCACATAGCGTGTGGAAGATATTTAGTATAAATG
The DNA here is from genome assembly GCA_945859915.1 of Cuscuta epithymum. Classification (NCBI taxonomy): domain Eukaryota; kingdom Viridiplantae; phylum Streptophyta; class Magnoliopsida; order Solanales; family Convolvulaceae; genus Cuscuta; species Cuscuta epithymum. Next base: position 57,492 of record CAMAPF010000944.1, on the reverse strand, counting down.
GCACGCTAATAGTAGAATACATAGTATACATAACAAAATAAGAAATATGTTAACCTCGTGTGGGTCAAAGTAAGTCCGAACTAGTAGATGCTCAAGTCGTAGGTATCTTTCTGGTTGCTCCTGCTTCATGACACCCATCACCTGAGTCTGCCTCAAAATAGAGCGAGCAGTATCTACCTCCCTGAGTTCTATCATTTCTAAAACAATCTAATGCACATGGGAAATTGCATTAGTATAAACATCATTCATTCATTCCTAACTGCAGAAGTACTGTAAAAGGCTGAAAGTAACTAAATATGTTAACTAATTAACAGAATGAAACATTCACATGATACTGCATTGTTGTGTATTAGTTAATTATATGCCATAATAACATGAAATAAAAGCTAAAGACAACAATGTTAATGAAACCCATATATTATCAAAGGGCATGTATTCGGAGGCAGTATATGTGAACACACTACACAGGCATAAAAAATACTAGGACTTCTTATTGGCGGGACATCCACTCACGTATCACTTAAGATCCTAATCTTAGGTTGTACTCTCATGCCTTGAATGAGATGCAGCAGGGCTGAAACAAATGACTTTAAGTCATTCACAAGAGCTTGCAGCAAACATATGAATGGCTATACTCTTCTTACTAATTGTGCTTGATACTTTAGTTGACATATTGAAATTACAAAGTTAAATAATAAGATGAATTTCAAATCTCATCAAAAATGCATTGCTTAGCGCGCATGTGCTCGCACTTGACCAAGGTCTTCGAGAAGATGTGAAAGACATGCACAAGAGCTTGAAGAATGAAAAGTTGTGGTGTAGGAGAAATGACGCTCGTCTTTCCCTGGGCAGAGAAGAGCCATATTTTTTTGATTGCCGAAGAGATGAGGAGGTAATGCTCCAAACGTAGGATAATACAAGGAGTTATTCCGAATAGGATTGCAACATGCCCCACTTTCACGAATAGGACATTAGAACTAGTTGTGTTTTTTCTCAAATAGATGAAGTCTTATTAAAAGATGAACCCAAATTACTTTCCATCTATGCCCCAACAGTTTTTTAATAAATCGATCTTGATTTTAATAATCCTAACACAAACCACAGCACCAAATCCTTTTGATATACAATCTGCAATCCTCTAACGCCTTTCCTCAAGTGAAAAGGCTCCGAGGCCAGGAGTTTTTGCTGGAGATGAAGATAGTGGCAAACTTCTAAATGAGGGAGAAAGCAATGACTCCATGGCAGAGGAAGAAGGCATGACATCAACCGATAAAACGTCAGATGGTGTAGGAAATAGGACGTAGGGGCTGTTTACTTTTGACTTAATTGACTCAATGAAAATTGTGACTTAATCGGTCAGCTATATACTCTTGTTCATAGTTGTTATGGCGTCGCTGCATCGACGCCTTATCGTCGCCTTGGCGTCGTGGCGCTCTGGACAGGTCGCCATGGAAGCTCGACACGCCATAAGTCAATAGGCGTGACCCAAATCCAATAATTACGAACAGGCCCAAACCCAAACCCACTAATTTGATAAGTGATTAGCGATAACCCATCAAGGTTCGAACATCTTCTTCCCCTGTGTATTTCCGTAGGCTCGATTGCTCGAACTCTTGAACATCTTCTGCGAAAGGTATTTCCGTCGCCTGTAGGTCGTCGCGCGTTTTTGGGATAGACTATTTGTTTTATTTGCTTCGGATTTCACAAATAGGCATCCGTTCAGTTTTGCTTCAGTTACTTCAGTATTGATTTTATTAATTTATTTTGCTTCAGTGTTTGCTTCGCATTTGTTTTAGGTACTTATGTATTTATTTTGCTTCAGTTTTGGGATAGTCATTTGTTGACCGTAGGCCATATATGCGTTAGACTTGTTTTTGTGCTCCAGAATTATCCTCTACTATGTACTGTCTAATTTTTGTATTTCTTCTCTTTGTTGTTCCAGTGGCCTGTATTAATTAATTAATTAATTATATTATTTCTACTTAATATTTTAATATTTTCTATTTCTTTATTTCATTGCTCCAGTAAGCTGTATTAATTTTTTTAAAGTCATTCCATTTAATATTTTAATATTTTAGTGTTGAACTGTGCAGTGTTGTACAGAAACTTTTTGAAAAGATTGTATTGTTACTATTTTAAGAAAAGTTTCAATTGTTTTAATTTTCTAGAAAAAAATCAGTTTTCCCCTTAAAATAGTGAAAATTCAGTTGTTTTTTTATACTCCGTATGTTATATTTAATAATTTTATTGGTGTGTTGAAGTATTTTAGTGAAATATCTGACAATTTCATTGATAATGGTGGATTATAGATTATGTTATTTCTATTTTCTAGTGTTTGGATTATGGATAATGGTGTGATTGTTTTTATGAACTATAGACTTATGGTTATGGTCTTATGGATTGTGTTGTTTCTATGATTACATGTTTTACTACTTCATTAATAGTGTTGACAATAGGTGTTACATGTAGGCATTTTAGAATTTAAACCGTATTATGAATTTATTAGTGTAAGTATGTCGACTTATCGCCGCGATGCCGCCACAACGGGCGCCGTATCGCCATGGCGGTATGGCAGTCCGGAGGCGCCACGCCGCAAAACCCCGCCGTAACAACTATGCTCTTGTTTACTTAGGACTTGTTCTAAAATATGACCTATTCGCTCAGACCATTTTTGACTTATTAGTTCAGCCTATTTTTAATACTACTTACCGTTCAGAAATATATACGATAGTATTTATGTGCAGTCTCCCTTTTCACCATCCTTTCATCGCTAACCTCCAACCTGAGCAGCGTGCGGCTGTCAACTTCTTTCGTGCTACGTATTTCTCCCTTCTCCATCGCTTCTTCCTGGATGATGTTTGCTGCTGAGTTTTCGATCAAATGAATGGAGGGTCAAAAGAGCCGCATACAATTTTGCAAAAGAAGATAAATCGTTCCGTTTTCTTACATCTTCAAAATCAAACCTAAAGCTATTATTTTTAGGATAAAATCTAAAATTGAAATAGAAGATCTAAATATAAATGGGATAGTAGCCACCCAAAGCATGCTACGTAACTAGAAGAAGCCTTCATTTCCCCCTGTTTCTCTTGTTACCCTCATCTCCTACTAGTTTTTTTCCTTCTCCTTTGGCAACTGGCAGTGTAGATAATTTTGATTTTCTTCCGAAATGACACCATTAAACCTGTGAAGTTGATGGCTCCAGATTAATGGAGAAGAGCTTCAAGTGGCGGCTTTTTCAATTGGTAAATTGGTTCCATTGATTAATGAAGAAGAGGTTTCAAACACAAGGGTATATTGGTTATTTTAAATAATTCAGCCTTCTCATTCAGAACACAAAGTAAACGGTTTGTTATTCGAGTATCACTTAATCTAGACAACATCTTAATACAGACGGACTGACGGATCATCTTAATCCATACAGGACTTAATGGGAAAAAAGTAAACAGCCCCATAGACAATGATGGTGGACTATGGTTCTGTTTGCAAACCCAACTGGGAAGTGCTTTTAACTTTTTTAAATGATTTGGTAAAAAAGTGATTAATAGTAAAAGTTGGTAGTGTTTGAGAAAAAAGTGATTTTGAAAAGTAAAAGTTGGTGATGTTTGGTAAAATAAGTGTTTTTTGTGTAATAGAAAAAGTAAAAAGTAGATTCTAGCTTTTAGCTTTTAAGTAATTCATTTAAGTAGAAGTTGTCATTTAAAAACATCTTTTTTAACTTTTTTAAGTCAAAAGCTGGGAAGTGCTTTTTTAGTTGTGTTTGCAAACAGGGCCTATGTAGGACTAAGAAGATGAGGATTAATGCTTCTCTTCTCCAAATCTGGTGCATGGCAACCCATCGGTGTTCCTCTAGTGACTAGTATACACTCTTATTTGTCCAAATCAAGATATGGCGTCTTCCATTTGCAAATTCATATGGCTGTATCGTCCTCAGTTTTTCATATTTGCTGCAAAGAAAGGTATTTATATGAATTTGAAGACGCGGCTGGCATAGGACCACAGAACTCTGAAGACGAGACTGACGTGGTGATGTGGTGTATATGGTTGTCCCAGGTCAAGGTCTAAATCATAATGCCATCGAAGAAGATTAACAACTTCTACCGATACGGCCATATGGCTTTTCTGGGGGGGGGGGGGGGGGGGGGGCATTGGATGCGAAGCTTATATGTGAAGCTCATATAGGACAAGAGAGTATGGATCTCTGCCAACGACAACGAAGCCCCAAAAGGTTGTTGTGTGGCTTTTTTGGTCCATGATAAAAGTTCCGTAAACAACTGCAGTCTCTGATTTCACGCTTCTCTCTTCATAAAGCTTTGAAAGGTTGACATGGCATTTAAAAGGTCGAATAGCATAACAATAAACTCAAACTGTACTTTATTTGTACGAAAAGATGTCAACATCCTCAGTCACCATGTGAAGGCTCCACGTGAAGATGGTGTCCAAAGAGAGGGTCAAGCTTCATACAGAATTTCGCCCCATGAAGATCATCTACCAATTCAGTGATTACCTGGATCGGTTATTTATATTTCACTGTCTAGGTGTTTGAGCTTCATATAATCGTTACAAAAGTGCCATGTTTCATCAGTTTTCTTAACCAAGAGGACAAGGGAGGAAAACATGGAATGGCTCAGCTGAATGATATGTGGCTTAACATCTCCTGACACTACAGCTCAACTACATCTCTGAAAGTATGGATAGCGATATGGGTGTGCCACGACAGGACCTCGGCTGGATAGCAGGATGATGTAGTAATCACACTAGCTATATGTGATAGTAATGATGATTTGCTCGATACATCGCTGAAGTGCGTAAGGACACCATCAACAGTGTGTCCATGTCAAGATTAGTTTTTCCAAGACTTGACTATATTATGGAACTTAGTTGGTTTCTGTATTACCTAATCCTCTTCTTATGTATAGTTTATATCATTTTTAGTATTTCTGGTTTATCCAAACAATAAATGAATCCAGAATGAAACGAAACTAGTACAAAAAAAGTTGACAAATTGTAGGAAAAAAAAGTATAATAACTATTTATGTGATGACCAGCTAAAATAACGAGCATACTCCACACCATTATTATCAAATCAATACTATTGAATAATTAAATAAAATAGACAGAGGCTGTAGGAAAAGAAGTTAAAAACACGATGATATGAATTTACAGTTTTTTTCACGGCCACAGATTGCATACCAGTTCATACAAATCTTCCAGTATCTTTCTGGGAAGCTTCAGCTGTGAGACTTGAGGCAATACTGCATCCCATCTCCCACCATTAATATCAGCAATAAAAGTTTCTAGACTATCCACTGTGTTGAGAGAAACTTGGCACTCATTTTGTAAAGTTTGGAAAGTTTGATGTAAAGAGTTTTCTTTGCAGAACTGAAGAACGATCTTAATAACACTGCACAAAAAATGACATACAGGAATGTATATCTTTATTCTTCATAACAGACTATAATAGCATAATCTTATACACTTATACTGTTTTACAAGCAAAGAGTGCCACATTATAAACTTATAGTATTATACCAGCTAAACAGAAGAAAAGAACGGGATCCTTTAAAAGATACTGTAAAGAGAAAATGATTGCAGAAGTACTCTAAAGGGTGGAATGACCATAAATCTTCGTTAAAAGAGTCCGATGAGAAATCAGCTGTACATGGATTCTGAAGAATGATCAACAGAAACGGGTTTTTCCTATATCATAAGTTCTTTTTTATTCATTCACTTTGCACGTCTGTGTCTTTATTAATCGTTTGTATGAGCTTCTAAAAACTCCCTCGTTCTCTTCCCCTCTAACAGAATTTACAGATGAACTAGGAAACGTATGAAAATGAGTGGATGCTTTTATCAGAACAGATCGGCAAAACCAACTTGTCAAATATCACATTTTACTGTGCACAATATTGCCCGCTTGATGCTTACACATTTAGTTATTTGAACTTCTATGCCTTTGACAAACAGTAGTCATGTAAAAATTTCATATTCAAAATTATTATTGGCTTAATTTGCTCACAAAAGAATCAAAAAATAGAGAAAGATTTCATGTATGAGTCCTTTCAAATCCAAAATTTCAGAAGAAGTTTCAAATACTTTCAAAGTTCAAAGAAAAACCCAGTAGTTTGGTACAAAAAATGCATTTGGCTCTTTATGGTTCTTGAGGGTTAAGAAAGGCTAAATCTTTTCGGAAAGGAAAACAATGTAGCTTTGGTGCATCGTTCTAAAGCGTAAGCTCGACATGATGCATATGCATTTACATTTAGACATAATTATTAAAACATAAACAACGATGAGTAAGAGAATAGTACTCTCGAGCTTCTATTTCAAGGGCGGAAGACATCGTTGGGGTGGATAGCGTCTGAAACCTAACCCTAATTCAGCTCGTCTTCTTCAGTCTTCACTCTGGAACTAACGGTGTCTGAGTTATGTCTCCACTCCACAGTCCACAGATGGGCATATTGTTTTGGATTGAGTTTGGTCCGTTTGGAAAGGGCCGGAAGAATTGTTATCAAACGAACCCTATACAATTTTTATTTTTAGGGATTGTTTGCATTTGCTTCAACTTTAAAAAAGTGATTTTTTAAAATGATTTTGGGAAAAATGATTAATAGTAAAAGTTGGTAGTGTTTGAGAAAAAAGTGATTCTGAAAAAGTAAAAGTTGGTAGTGTTTGGTAAAATAAGTACTTTTTGTGTAATAGAAAAAGTGAGAAGCGGTTTAAAGCACCCTTCTACCTGCTTCCAGCTTTTAACTTTTAAGTGATTAATTTAAGCAGAAGCTGTCATTTGAAAACACTCTTTTCAACTTTTTTTTTAGTCAAAAGCTAAAAAGTGCTTTTTTTAAGTAAACTCAATCACTCCTTTAGTTTGATTCGATTCAGATTAGTTCAGTTTGATTCGGTTTGGATTTGCGGTTCTTTAATAATATAGGAAGTTTTTTTGAATTTCTTTAATTTGGTTCGATTTTGTTCGATTTTTATCTGTTTCAGTTCAGTTTAATATGGTTTAGAAGAAATTATACCAAATTCAAATCAAATTGCGTAAGGTCCGATTTTGATTCGATTTAGTTCGGTTCGGTTAAACCAAGCCGATGTACCCACCCCTGGTGTCACTTGATACAGATTATATATTCTATTTATACACTTGTTGTATAAGAAAGGAGATAGCTCCTTTAAAGTCATTTTTATCCTTCTTAAAGTCTACGTGTTTGCGTTTCCCGTTTTTTAGCCATTTGTTCTTTTTTTAGTAATATATAAGAAAAAAATATTATATTAATTAACATTTAAGTTTGTCTCAAAATCGAGATGCCTTTCAAAATTTGCTTAAGGAACATTTGCTTAAAGAAGTGCCTAAACTTGTTGAACTATAATTAATACTCTCTCCGTCCCATTTTACATGTCCTACTTTCCTTTTTGGGTAGTCAAAATAAGTGTCTCTTTTCCCCTTTTGGAATGAAATATGTGGTCTACACCATTTCACTTTATTATACTCAAATCTGAACCACAACTTTTACTTTTTCAACCACTTCATTAATAATCGTGCCAAGTCAAACTAAGACACATAAAATGGGACGGAGGTAGTACATAACAAGAAGAATACATTGTATGTATAAGAAGAGACTGATTTTAAAATCAAAAGTAAATCTGTTTTTCATTCCTTCAAATGCATCTTTTTTCTTCTGTTTTGGTCAACCTGTTTTATTTTTTTTCTTGCATTGTTCCAACAATTAAGTTAAAAACAAACTAACTAATATCGTGAAATAATAATAATAGGGAACATTTGCTTAAAGAAGTGCCTAAACTTGTTGAACTATATAAATTAGGTGATTGAAAAAAAAAAGCAGTTAACAAAATGAGATACAGGGAATGGGTGAGATTTTGCATAGTCCTAGGGGAGAAGAATAAGAAAGCATTGAAAAGAAGAGGGTCTAACTATAAGAGTGGGGAAGGGGCCTAAAAGATCTTATTGGGCTTCAATATATACGATAGAATAGATTCACTTTTCATGGAAATAACAGAGTATATTTTGTTTTTGTAGAAATAAACTAAGATTCCATATGCATGTTTTTTTTCAAAATAAACTAAGCTTTTAAAGTTTATTGGCTTGGCTTTAAGTTTTATGTCTATTTTTGTCTGGGTGTAGTTTTCAACCACATCAACCCAACTTTGCAAGCACAAATGACAAATCCTTGGGTGCCCAAGTAGCAGAGGTAATCTCGATTTTCTTTGAATAGAGCTTTAATCCAGCATTGATTATATTTTTTTTTTTCGATAATATGTAAGTATATTAGAAACCGAAAAAAATAGCATTTTACAATGCATCAAATCCAAATCAAAATGACTATCTAAGCTAGAAAAATCTAACCTAGATATAATGCATCAAATAGTGCATATCCCAAATACATAGGATACCACAAAATCCAAATTACCCCTCACAAGTCAAAATATTGAACACAAAGATCAATAATAGCTTAAGTAAGCTACACCACCAAAAACACTAAGATCCCCTATTTAAACCCAAAAAACAATCTGAAAGGAGTAGTGAACTTTGAGTCAAAGCAAACTTCCCCTTTTTTCCTCGTAACTCCTGGCAAACCTTCAAGACATTTGGCCGTGAATGTTAAGCCCTTTTTATCCAAATCATCCGTAAGTCGGAGAGAAGTATCCACTCTAATTACACTATCATGCACGGATCTAAACGGTTTGACACTTAGCTTAAGCGTCTTACCGTTTATCACCTCACATTTAGTGACAACATCATTTTGTCTTACTTCACTTTCATCAATCACAACCCTCACGGCATCTTCCAACACGGCTTCAGAGGTTTTACTAGCTTGTTTTGTAGGCTGTCCAGCAGGCGTAGTAGCAAGAACCGCGGCAGTGGCAGTCCCCTGGGCAGGTTGTTGAAGTGTGGCAGCAGGTCGCACAACCGCGGCAGATTTGGCAGGTAACTCAAGCGTGGCAGCAGGTCGCACAACCACAGCAGATTTGGCAGGTTGCTCAACTCCCTTGGCAGGTCTCTTAGGAGCTCCCTTGGCAGGTCCCTCAGCTCCCTTAGTTGCGGCAGATCCTTGGGCACCGGAGGCAGCTGATGCATCAGTCAGGGCATGAATTACTGCAGTTTTTTCATGAGCAGTAGCCGGCCCAGTTTGCTCATTCCCTAATTTTTCATTTTTCCCCATGCTCTGTTCTTTCTCTCTTTCTCCATCATCCCGTTTGGCAAGCTTCTTACAAATAAATGGGTGGTGCCCAAATTCCTTGCACTGAAAACAAAAGTTAGGAAAAGTTTCATAAAGCACACTTTGTTTGATTACCTTTTGGGAAGGTAGCCGTATATGAAAAGAAAGTGGCGGTGGCTTTGAAACATCAACTTCAATGAGTACTCTAGCATATTCATTATTTGACCTCTCTTGAGTAATCTTGTCCGTAGTAAATGGAACCCCAACCATAGATGCCACTTCACTCATAGCTTCGTCGTTCCATAGCTTCATAGGTAGTTTGGGGAACTTCACCCAAATTGGTACTTTAAGAAATTCCTCATCTTCAAACGAGAAGTCTTCCGAAAGTACTTTGAGCATAAGAAGTTTCCCAAAAACATTGTAAGGTCCGTCATGTAGTACCTTCAGTCTATCCTCCTCATTTCCAAATTTAAAGATTACCCATCCCTTGTTATGGGACCTCACAAGACATCTTACACCCCACGTAGCTTTAAGATCATGCACCGCTTTTAGTCCGGGAAATTTGCCGGTGAAGTGCCCAACTAGGCAATAGCCCCACATATCAACCATGGAAGGTAATACCCGATCCCCAAAGTCCAAAGTTTCTCCTTTAGGAGGAACATATCTCAATTTGATGCCATGTGCCGGATCTCGGTTATCCTTAAACAGGTTTGACCATGGAGCTTTGTTTTCTGCCAGAGTTCTAACCTGACCAGCAGCCTTGTTCTGTCCTGCATTCTTGATTGCATCAGTCCCTATATTCCCAGGAATTGGGATATCAATTGTATCACAGGTCCCAGCATTCTTTTTTCCTCCAGGAGTCTGGTCTAATGCTTCAGAGACAGCCCCCATCACATCCAAGGTCGGTTGTTTTTCACTCTCAGTCTGGCTAGTTTTGTTTGGAACAACCACTGCCTTTTTAACATTGTTTCCAGAGTTAAGAGATGGGAAGTCTTCTTCCAAATCCTGTAAAGCTGCATATTTGGACCTGGTAAATCTCGTATTGGAGGAGTCCCCAACGGCCTGCTTCGATTTTCCCATCACAAGTACTTGCAGCAGCACTTCAAATGACAAAAAACGCAGCAAACCTGGTTACTGCCAAGGCCAGTAAACTGGCGCAGTAGGTGTGTTCGTCACAGGTGTTAGGCAGCCTTCGTCCCAACTGAAATTGCGAGCTGAGCAGACTCAGTTCACAGGTCTTAGACGCCCAAACCAAACACAACAAAACCCCAAAGGACGGAGAATAATCAAAGCAAACCGACTCCAAAATCGCTAATAGTCATTTTCGGTGAGCTGGTTTGCGGGTTCTATCGCAGACCCTCAGTCGCAGGTAACAGTTCAGCTGCGGTCAGGCTCGGATGAACAGTTCTATCGGCGACACTCAGTGGAAGGTCTGAGAACAGGGGCGTCGGATTTCAGGCTCAGGTAGCCATGAACAGTAATTTCGCAACTTGGGTATTGTTTTGTCGAACGCAAATCTGTCTTCCAAACAGAAATCCAAGGACGTATTTAGGTTTAAGAAGTGTTAAACTACTTTGAATCAGAAAAAAGACATCATCTGTCGATCCTAAGTATTCATCGATGCTCTAAACGTGGAAGGAGAACTGGGTCGCAGATCGCTCCCAGGAGAGTTCAGCTCTCAACTCCGTAGCCACAACAATTCGAGATTATACATTATTGATTATATTACGCACATATGTTGTTTGGTTACATGTTTACATATGTGAGCTAAAGGAACATATAGAGTGACTTTTTCAGTTTTCACTGTATATGTTATACCATCAATGTAACTTTGTATATATATTTTCTTAGTGTGCTTGTAGACTTGAAGGAAATGATAACAAATATAGCTAAAAACATAATAATAAAACAGTTCAAAATTCAATTAATTCCATTAACATCTAACACGAAAGTCTCATTACATTTAATCAAAACTAAAAATTCAGCTGCCATAACTTTAATCTAAAACTTAAAAATCAGAACATAGTAAATGCAAGAGAAGAAAAATGCAGAACTTTCCTTTATACGGTTCTCATTACATTATTTCCATTAACATCTTCTAACACAAAATTTGGTTTCTGTTCTTAGAAAAAATGCAGAATTTTCCTTTATACATACTATTTGCCTGTACATGCAGAGAGGGTTTGATTTCTCTTATTTTAGAACTACAATTTTACATAATAACTAATAATGGGAGTGTGAGTTTTCCACTTTTGTGTTCTGTGTGTAGTCTCACATGGCTTATTTTGCATATAACTAAGATCTTTTAGTTATAAATAAGATCTTGGTTTTCTATTGTTCTGTTTTCTATGTTATAAGTTAGATTAGACATATATTTTGCATATACGATGTTAAATTGTCCTTCCAAAACAAACACAACTTTAATAAAGGAGAGGGTTTTATTAGCTATGCTAAATCCATGTTAAGAAACAATAAAATTAAGTACTCATAACTATAATGTAGTTTTTCTTCTTCAATTCTATATTCTTGTATATGATGCTCGGATAAATATTTACACAATAATTGAAACACATCATTATAGCTATAAATCTGCAATAGTTAGAGGTCTAATGCCTATCTCCATAAATTATATGTTCTTAAGTTATAAGTTATATAAGACATATGTTTGCATCTATGTTGTAAAAGTTTCCTCCCAAAAAAATAGAATTTATTATAGAAGAGGGTTTTATTAGCTAGATTAACTCCATGTTAAGAAACAACCGTAAATAATTAAAATATCAAATTTCATTACAAACTTGATAAGAAGAAAATCAAAATGGTAAGAAGATGAAATCTAATCTTAAGGTGGCTGCCATAATGCTCCTTAGCAGCTATTTTCATTCATTTCTTCTCTTTTTACTTTCAGAAACACATACTTGAGTGGTGCTATATTAGTGTTATTTTGCATAGTGAAATAGTATTATGTTATTGATCGATGTGCTACCATAGCGTAATGGACAATAAAGTACATCAAATGACTATTTAGGAGGACTACAAAAAATAGCTTCGTAAAGGCAATGCCTCTTTTCTTCTATTTGGATAGTAAACTTTCATATATTCCAATTTATTTTTACTTCTCTTCTATTTTTGGTTTGAAGTTAGCATCTAAGTGATGTACTGCAGTACTGGTGTATAATATTTTTCAGGATGAATGAGTGTATGTAGTGCTGGACTCGGGCCGGGCGGCCCGGCCCAGAACCGGCCCGGCCCGGTTACTGTTTGGCCCGGCCCGGCCTGGGGCCCGGTGGGTCCACCGGTTCGGTTCGGCCCGGCCCGGCTGCTGGGCGGTTCGGGCTCGGGCCCAGGTTTTGGTGAACCGGCCCGGTCCGGGCCGGATTTTAAATTTTTTTTTTTTTGAAATTTTTTTAAGTTTTAGGTTGGATTAGGTATTTTGGGCCATTTGAGGTGGTTTGGGATGGTTTGGGGTTGAGGGGGAGGGGTAGGGGATTAAATAGGAGAACAAAAAAAAAATTAATTGGGCCGGTTCGGCCCGGCCCGGTTTGGCCCGGAACCGGCCACCGGCGGTTCGGGCTCGGGCCTCCCCTTTCCTGGCCCGAGGCCCGGCCGGGCCCAGGCCCGAACCGGGCCCGAACCGGCCCGAGTCCAGCCCTAAGTGTATGACTTATTTGCTCCTTAGTACTTGCTACCACAAAATATTGCTCTTACTTTAAGAAATAATACCTCGATTCATGTGAAGTTTGATAGTCATGCTATTTTGTTTGTATTCTTCTAAGCAGTTGGCTAAGCTATAATGGATCTTCTTCTTTAGATTCTACTCCGTATTAGAGAAGCTTGCTCTGTTCATATTTTCTGCTCTAACTTTTTTGTTCCCAAAACCTCAAATTCTAACTTTAAGAAGTAATTAATGATTTTGTATTACTATAGGTGTTCAGGAACCACAACTCAAGTTAAAGTTTCTATAGGTATATACGGAACAATAGATCTATGCAAATCTCACCCATGTCATTCTTTAAACTTTACTTTTTCCTTTCCTATTCTTTTTCATGGTTTTCATTTACAAAAACAGAAGTGCTGATAAGGAGAAAACCAAAACTTTAAGAAGATGAAATCTAATCTACCTTAAGATTGATGATGTAAAGCTCTTTTTAATCTATTTAGGAGTCCATTGAAAATCATGTTCTTATATATGGTGTTCGACTAAATGTTTAGATAATATTAGATAACTGTTGTAGGGAAGTGAGAGAGGTGTGTTCATTCCATTAGTAAGCCCCCTTTAAATAGCAGGGATTAGGGTTTTACAAGGAGTGGGCCAATGGGCCAATTAGCTCAATACATATAATCCCTAGGTACACTTTCTATCTATAACGAATGCACATTAAAGTAATTTCCTTCAACACTCCCCCTTGTGCTGAGTTGTAGATAGCATGATGCACACCAAGCTAGTTGTCGTGTAGGAACTTCGTCAAGTAACAAAAACCCTGTGGGAAAAATAAACCTTGACGAGAAACTAGAGTTTATTGGACTTCGTTCATTGAGTCCTTTTGGATTCTTTACCTTGATCGTTACTCACAGTTACCTCGTTAAAAACCTTACCAAGTAACAAAAACCCAATGGGAGAAAATAAAGCTTGGTTTAAGGAAAAGAGTATAACGTGAGGGTGTAAGACTCCCCCTGAAGTCTACACCTCCCCTTGATATTTACATTAATCAAGGGATTTCAGAAAGCTTACACATTCCAATGTTTTTCACATGTTTTTCGAATGTGGCCTTGGGCAATGACTTGGTAAACAAGTCTGCTATGTTTTCTTCCGAACTTATTTGATTTACTTGGATCTTGAGGAAGACCTGTTGTTGCTGATTGTAGAAGAACTTAGGAGATATGTGTTTTGTATTGTCACCCTTGATGTATCCTAATTTCATTTGTTCGATACAGGTTGCATTATCCTCGTAGATGCAGGTTGGCTCTTCAGTGGTAGGCTTTAAGCCACTAGTTCCTCGAATGTGTGCAATGATAGCTCTTAACCATATACACTCACGGACCGCCTCGTGTAGAGCAATGATCTCTGAGTGGTTCGAGGAGGTAGCCACAAGGGTTTGCTTAGTTGATCTCCAGGATATCGTCGTGTTCCCGATTGTGAAAACATAGCCAGTTTGGGAACGGCCTTTGTGAGGGTCGGAGAGGTACCCAGCATCAGCAAAACCTACCAAGACATCATTTGGGGTTTTCAGGGGGGTGACCATTTTGTCCTTTGCGACCACAACTTCATTTGTGGTTTTCTTCGTCTCTCTGTAGGGAAAGAATAGTCCCAAGTCACTGGTCCCTTTAAGATATCTAAAGATATTCTTGATACCGTTCCAGTGACGCTGCGTAGGCGCAGAGCTAAATCTAGCTAACAAGTTCACTGAGAATGCTATATCGGGTCGAGTGCATTGTGCTAAGTACAATAATGCGCCTATTGCACTTAGGTATGGAATTTCAGCTCCTAATGTCTCCTCGTCATCTTCCTTTGGACGAAATGGATCATTTTTAGGATCTAGACTTCGGCCCACCATGGAAGTGCTAGCAGGGTGCGCTTTATCCATGTTAAATCGCCTGAGTACCTTTTGGATATACGCAGACTGGTGGATTAATACTCCACAAACTCGATTTTCTAATTCAAGACCTAGACAAAATCGAGTTTTCCCAAGGTCTTTCATCTCAAACTCGGATTTCAAATAGCTTGCGGTTTCTCTTATTTCGTCAAGAGTGCCAATTATGTTCATGTCGTCGACATATACTGCTATGATTGCAAATCCGGAACTCGTTTTCTTTATGAATACGCAGGGGCAAAGCTCATTGTTCTTGTATCCCTTCCTAATCAAGTAGTCACTTAGGCGGGTATACCACATCCGCCCGGATTGCTTTAATCCGTAAAGTGAGCGTTTCAATTTTATTGCAAACGCACTCTGTGGTTTAGAGTCACTTGATTTAGGTAGTGAAAGTCCGTCGGGTACTTTCATATATATCTCTGAATCAAGATCCCCATAGAGATATGCAGTAACCACATCCATCAATTGCATTTCCAATCCTTCAGAAACTGCTAAGCTGACTAGGTATCGGAACGTGATAACGTCCATTACGGGAGAGTAGGTCTCCTCGTAGTCAATCCCAGGGCGTTGTGAGAAACCTTGCGCCACTAGGCGAGCCTTGTACCTTAAGACTTCATTCTTCTCATTACGCTTTCTGACAAATACCCATTTATGTCCTACAAGCTTTACACTTGGTGGGGTTAGCACTACCGGACCAAATACCTGCCTTTTTGTCAGGGAATCTAATTCAATCTGGATTGCTTCTTTCCATTTAGGCCAATTAGCTCTTTGTTGGCATTCTGCCAAAGAGCGTGGTTTGATATCACCGTGCTCTATAATTTCTTGAGCAACTGTAAATGCAAATATATCATCGATGTGTATGGAAGATCTTTCCATTAGCACATGTGCATTTTCATAATCCATAGAGATTTCCTTGTTTTCTTGAATCATCTCGATCATCGGAGCGTCCTCCAGTAATGATTCGTGGACATTGATAGTCCCGGATAGGGTAAAAGTCTAGAGGGGGGGTGAATAGACTTTTAAATCCTTTTTAATTTTATGAAGTTTTTCCTCTAGATGAATTGATCTATAATCTTTTGAGAGATTAATAGATGCACAGCGGAAGTCTTTACCCTTTTTGTAATGAGTGTGTGACAACTTTCTAGCTTGAATGATGTTTGGACTTTAAACAGTGAGCAACTGGCTTGGCAGTTGCCTAGATGGCAGGGAACTGCTGAGGCAACTGCTAGTGGAAAATAGGAGTTTGAGAAAGATGATAATATGGCCTTGTAGAAAATGATGAGAGCTTACTGAATATGTGTTGAGCTGAAGATAGTAAAGAGTTTTGCCTGAGCAGTTGGGTAATCCCAGGAAACTGCTAAGCCGTCTGCTGCTTATAAAGAGGTATCTTTGAGGACTGACCAACCACACCTTTTAGTAGTGATATTCAAAGCTTGTGAGAAACAGATGTCTTAAGGAAAAGTGAGTTATTAAGCAGTAGGATAAGACGTAGAGTCAATTAAGACGACTGCTTAGGATGCTGCTGGCAAACTACGATCCCTTTAGTGAGAAGTGTTGGGTGTGTGCTCTGGTGAGTAAAAGGAAATCAACACATGGTATATCCTAGTTCAGAGGTGGTGTAATCCTCCTACATCCAGTCCCACCCTATTTCAGATGGATTTCCACTAAAGTATTAAGCCCAATACACTTAGTGCCAATCTAGCCTTTACAACACTTAGGCCTAGTGATAAGTCTAATTTGTTCATATATTTTCACTCACTTTTTATAGCGTTTCTTCTTAAACTCGGGGCAATTTGAAGCATCTTTCTTTATTTTTATTGCATTTTTGTTAATGTTTGAAATTAGTGTTTAAATTTACGTTTTCTAGTAATTTGTGCTTAATTGAAGTGTTTGGATTGATTTTGTTTTTTTTTCACTTATTTGTACTTTGGTTATTTTGTGATTTGTCAAATTTAGCATTCTATTATATTTCAATAAGATATCTTTTAGTACAATAAACAAATGAAATAAAGTAAAAGAAAACTAAATAAATAAAAAATTGATAAAACCCAAAAAGAAAATGCAGCAAGGCTGCGTTACAAACAAAAAAAGAAGCAAAAAGTTAAAGAAAACAAAAAGAAAAGCAGCCAGGCTGCGATACAAAGAATAAACAAATGAACAAAAAAAAAGACGAAGAAGGGAGATAAGTGGAGGATAAGGAGCCAACAAATTTCCTGGGAAAGAAAGGACATGTGCTTTGACTTTTTGAGTGCTTAACCCCAAGCCAAAAAAAGGAGACAACTTCGGAGAAGGGGGGAGGAACCAACGAGCTGCAAAAAAGGGATAGGAGCAGCTGGCCGCAATACACTTTTCCAGCACTTAACTCATGAAAAAAACACTCAGCGGCAAGAAGAAAAAAAAGTGCAGTTCCAGGGGCCGTGGAAGCAACTAGCAGCAGGAAGGAAAAGGCATCCATACTCCATGTTCATTCATCTTTCAATCTTAGTTGTTAAGGTTTAGTGTTAAATTTCCTTTTTAATTTCATGTTTGAATAAGCTCTAAATTTAGTTCTTGTAATATGTATCATTTGGAACTACTTTTAAGTTGGATTTTGAATTGCAATTATGTTGAATGAATTTGTAATTGATCGAATTATGTCCATGTATTACTTTAGTTCGTTGGTTAATTGTGTTAGTTTCTTCATAATTATGTTAGGCTAAATTTTTCATGGGGTTTGGATTTGGTTAAAGTTAAGGTTAATGGGTGTTCTTGAATATTGAATTGAATTTGGGAAAATTCTTTAAATTTTAGGAGTAGTTGTTTGAGATAACTTGTGAAATTGAATTGAATGAATAATTTGTGAAATTGATCACTTCACTTGTGAATGTTTGGAAAATTAATTCTTACTTGTCTATGAGTGTAGAATTAATTTAGCTCACATCTCACACACCCTAAACTAAGCCTAGAAATAGGACATGTTAGGGAATTAAAATTAAATTCTTGTCTATGAGAATTAATTTTACTATTCTTAGATTGGAGAAAATACCCAAATTTATTTATAATCCAAGACACCCAAGATCCTTAATTATTTTCAAATCTAAACCCCACTTTTAACTAGTTAATTTATTGTTACTAGTCACATTGAATTTACCTTTTAGCATTTTATTTTCGAAACCTTTTCATCCACATGTTTGCTAGTTAAGTAAAATTAGTTAAATTTCTCTCTCAAATTGTTTTGCATGTTCACTAGTTTTAGTTTACTCATTAAAGTCATTTAATTAAATTTGCCGTTACTACTTTTGCTATTTTTTTTTTTAATTACTTAATCATTATCACAATTAATCGTTTGAGAAAGCTTGCAACGATTCGTACTAACCGGTGACTGATATTGAAACCAACACTTCCCTCCGCCACTCCTCAGAGACACGATACTCAGGGAAAAACCGAAAGGTTAGACTCCGTTTTACTACAACGCCGCGAAAGCGGTTATCAAATGGCGCCGTTGCCGGGGAGTGGCACGGTTGTAAGTTGGTTTTTATTATTGGCATAGGCGAACCCGAGTTAGTGAGACTTTCTCCTTTCTTTTCTGTTTTTTCTGTGTTGTTTTCTTAAGTTTGCAGGATCAGTTTGTAAAATCTCCCTATTTCAAACATGGCAAGCAGTATGCTCTCTGACCTAAAAGAACATTGAGAGGACCTGAAAAAAAAAATATCACGATGAGGGAGAGGAGAACAGTGCTTGAAACATTAACCTTGGACTTTTTTGAGGAAGATAGCATCATCATTCCACCAATCGATGCCACTGATTTTGAGATTAATCCTGATATCATACAAGTGATATCAATTAATCAATTTGGCGGTTTGAAACATGAAGATCCGATGGTGCATATGTTGTGGTTTAACAGAATCTGTAACACATTCCGGATCAATGAAGTGTCAATTGACATCGTGAAGCTTATCTTATTCCCATTCTCTCTTCGGGATAAGGCTGTTCGGTGGTTAAATTCTTTTTCACCTGGTCACTTCACCACCTGGAATGCTCTTCATCTGGCGTTCATGCACGAGTATTTTCCTCCATCGGCAGTTGCACACATCAGAACCTTGATTCAAAATTTCAGACAAGCTCCAATGGAAACAATAAGTGAGGCTTGGGATCGATACAAAGGCTTACGGAGAAAGTGTCCTACACAGTTGATGGATGCTTATGACTTGATGTTCTATTTCTACTATGGACTTCAAGTTGTAAGTAAAAAAGAGTTGGACTGTTATTCAAAGGTGGGTTCTTTTCTCGACATGACACCAGAAGAGAGTGAAACACTCGTGGAGAATGTGGTATCAAATGCTAAGAACTGGTACTACGAGACAGAATCTTCTTCCGAGACTACACCTCAAGACATCGATCAAATTTCTTCCCTCATAACCATAATTGACAACTTTGTCGAAGTGACGAATCTCATATCACGACCAAGTCGGGTCAACAAGCAGAATCATATTGTGGCAGTTCAGGAAAGTTTAGTGGAGACTAGCACGGAGGCACCCATAATTGATGAAGAATCCACAGATGAGAGATGGGCCTCCACTGAAATACAAAGCTCAGTGGAACTACATAATGAGACCTTTACTGAAGATAATGAAAGTGAAATTGGAGAGATCTTTGAGCCAATTTTAAAGGTGGAAGTGGGGGACATTTTGTGCAAAAGTAAAGTTGAAAAGGGAGAAATTCTGACATCATGTCTTGCTGAATTTGATGAGGCGTCTCACAGAGAGGAGGAATCCGAAATGATCACAGTTTCATCATGTGAAGAATTGAAGAAGAAAACTCCTGAGTTAATCAATGAAATTGAGGTTCTCCTGGATCTACTTTTGGAGACTTTGGATGTGCAAGTTGACCAAGAAAATTCTGCACAAAATGAGAAAGAAGCAAGTGTGGAGGAGGTCCTTGACTTGCTCCTTGAGGTACTTGATACTAGTACATGGCTCGAAACTGTCGAGATTGACGAGGAACTGGGGAATGTGGAAGACTTTCCTTACTTTATTTTTCCACCTGGCAATGAGAAATATGCACAATCCATTGTTCTTGCTTGCGAGTTTTTTATGAAACAATGGTGGTACACAAGAAGAGTTTTGAGGGCCAAGTTGTATGATCCAAGAGTTGGAAGGTCAAGGAAAAGGTGGATAATGCGTCAAGCTAGTGACGTTAAGGAAGCGCTTTTGGGAGGCAACCCAATTGTTAAAAAGGAAAAAAAATTCAAAAAAAAAAAGATGCAAAAGAAAACTAAAAAAAAAAAATATTTCCTTTTTTCCCCTTGTTTGTGTGTTAGTTTTGATTCATATTTATTTTCTTTAGCTTTTTCAGGTTAATTACAGGAGTTCCCCGATTGGATTAAAATTTGATTTGTGCTTGCTCTTTCATCTTCTTCAATATTGAGCACAAGGGGAGTACTTCTTTTCTCTGTTAATTATTTCCCTCCCTGTTTATTTATTTGTGATTCATCTTAAGTGTGAGGAGGGTACTTTTGAAAAATTCATATTTGCCCTGTTTTATTTTGATTTTATTTTGAGACCTCGAGGACGAAGTCTATTCTCAAGTGTGAGGAGGGTTTGGAACAGGGCAATGGACTGATCTAGTGTGCATGACAAGAGGCTCAGGTGAACTAAGTTAAGATCATTAATAAGCTAAGGTGTAATCTAGTCTAATTATTTTTTTTATGAAAGTTTTGTTATAACTAATATTTTTATTCGCATCATACTTTTAAAAAAAATCTATAAATATTAGGAGATATGCTTGATTTCTACTTTAAAGTTCTGTGCACAAGTTTGGGTTTTTGGTTTGACTGGTTGTTTGGTATTACTTTCTTTTCATGGATATATACAATGCTCCTTGGTTAGCTTAAAATATTTAAATTCTTTGGATTAGGGAGAATTCTATCCTCGAATGAGGCTCTGCTTTTAGCATTTGATAGAATATCTCTCGCTATTCTGGTTGTACTTGATTATTGATTTGAGAAGTGTCTTCGTTGGGAGTCTCATCTCCGAGAAGGGGCGCTGCTCTTCTCATTATCGTATTCTGCGAGAGTTGAGTATATTTTATATATTTTATGAGATAGCCCCACAAATCAGTGATTTAGTTCAACCATGAAATTCATACCAACTTGGCCTTGTTTATAGCTCCCCTAAGATCACTCCAAAAAAAAAGCCAAAAAAAATGCTAGGGGAGCTAAATCAGTTTTAAGAACTGGAGCTTGTGTGTATTTCATGACTAGTTAAGGATGACTGAAGCTTTCTGAATGTGAATGTTGACTTGTGCTCATAACTACTTAGTAGCAATTTTGCATATATGCTAGTATTACAAGATTTTTTTTATTAGTATGTTGTGTCATAAAAGTTGAGTTATTACCATACTTTCATGTAAATATAGTTAGGTAGATTAGAATCTTATTATATTGATGATTGATTCTGCGTGATCTTGAGCCCTTAAAAGTTGAGTTGTGCACTATAAACGGTTTGCCTTAAAAATTTGTTTGCGAGTTGTTTTGTTGCTTGGGGGCAAGCAACGCTTAAGTGTGAGGAGATTGATAAGTCTAATTTGTTCATATATTTTCACTCACTTTTTATAGCGTTTCTTCTTAAACTCGGGGCAATTTGAAGCATCTTTCTTTATTTTTATTGCATTTTTGTTAATGTTTGAAATTAGTGTTTAAATTTACGTTTTCTAGTAATTTGTGCTTAATTGAAGTGTTTGGATTGATTTTGTTTTTTTTTCACTTATTTGTACTTTGGTTATTTTGTGATTTGTCAAATTTAGCATTCTATTATATTTCAATAAGATATCTTTTAGTACAATAAACAAATGAAATAAAGTAAAAGAAAACTAAATAAATAAAAAATTGATAAAACCCAAAAAGAAAATGCAGCAAGGCTGCGTTACAAACAAAAAAAGAAGCAAAAAGTTAAAGAAAACAAAAAGAAAAGCAGCCAGGCTGCGATACAAAGAATAAACAAATGAACAAAAAAAAAGACGAAGAAGGGAGATAAGTGGAGGATAAGGAGCCAACAAATTTCCTGGGAAAGAAAGGACATGTGCTTTGACTTTTTGAGTGCTTAACCCCAAGCCAAAAAAAGGAGACAACTTCGGAGAAGGGGGGAGGAACCAACGAGCTGCAAAAAAGGGATAGGAGCAGCTGGCCGCAATACACTTTTCCAGCACTTAACTCATGAAAAAAACACTCAGCGGCAAGAAGAAAAAAAAGTGCAGTTCCAGGGGCCGTGGAAGCAACTAGCAGCAGGAAGGAAAAGGCATCCATACTCCATGTTCATTCATCTTTCAATCTTAGTTGTTAAGGTTTAGTGTTAAATTTCCTTTTTAATTTCATGTTTGAATAAGCTCTAAATTTAGTTCTTGTAATATGTATCATTTGGAACTACTTTTAAGTTGGATTTTGAATTGCAATTATGTTGAATGAATTTGTAATTGATCGAATTATGTCCATGTATTACTTTAGTTCGTTGGTTAATTGTGTTAGTTTCTTCATAATTATGTTAGGCTAAATTTTTCATGGGGTTTGGATTTGGTTAAAGTTAAGGTTAATGGGTGTTCTTGAATATTGAATTGAATTTGGGAAAATTCTTTAAATTTTAGGAGTAGTTGTTTGAGATAACTTGTGAAATTGAATTGAATGAATAATTTGTGAAATTGATCACTTCACTTGTGAATGTTTGGAAAATTAATTCTTACTTGTCTATGAGTGTAGAATTAATTTAGCTCACATCTCACACACCCTAAACTAAGCCTAGAAATAGGACATGTTAGGGAATTAAAATTAAATTCTTGTCTATGAGAATTAATTTTACTATTCTTAGATTGGAGAAAATACCCAAATTTATTTATAATCCAAGACACCCAAGATCCTTAATTATTTTCAAATCTAAACCCCACTTTTAACTAGTTAATTTATTGTTACTAGTCACATTGAATTTACCTTTTAGCATTTTATTTTCGAAACCTTTTCATCCACATGTTTGCTAGTTAAGTAAAATTAGTTAAATTTCTCTCTCAAATTGTTTTGCATGTTCACTAGTTTTAGTTTACTCATTAAAGTCATTTAATTAAATTTGCCGTTACTACTTTTGCTATTTTTTTTTTTAATTACTTAATCATTATCACAATTAATCGTTTGAGAAAGCTTGCAACGATTCGTACTAACCGGTGACTGATATTGAAACCAACACTTCCCTCCGCCACTCCTCAGAGACACGATACTCAGGGAAAAACCGAAAGGTTAGACTCCGTTTTACTACAACGCCGCGAAAGCGGTTATCACCTAGATTGAAGGTTTTTCACAATGAGTATGACACCACTCAAAGTTACTCAGTCCTTAGACTTTTCTCGATTGATCCAGTGGGGATCAAAAGGTACTCTATCTATCTAACTACACTTTAGGATCCGAACAACTGTTCTCCTAAGTGTTTACAATCACTTGAATAATACAAGAAAGTTCTAACCTCCAACTATGAACTAAGCTCTAAAAATGTGAAAGTGTTGATCTAATCTAAGAGCTTAGTGAAGCATGAGGCTAAGCAGGGAGTAAAGTTGAGTTTGCACTTTCTCTTTTGCTAGATAGCTCGTATATGCTTTGATGAAAGTATTTCTCTACTTAGGTTGCTCAAGCTTGTTTAGAACTCATGCTTCTACCTATATTTATAGGTCTTCATGGTTGATTAATCTCATCCGTTGGTTGAGATGGATTAATCTTGTGCGTTGAGGGTCTGGCTAGGACGAATTGTACATTTGTCTTCTTGTGCAGGAGCTTTTAATCTTTTTGTTTTCTGTCTTGAATGATTGAGCTGCGGTATGGGTGTGTCTTCAGCCGCTGCAGCTTCACTCCAAGAAATCCTCCCATGCTGTAGGACCGCATGTATGGACAAGCAGCAAGTATGGACCTTCTTCAATTTTGAATAGTGTCTTGTCTACTTTTCCTTTAGTAAACCCATTATTCACCAAATATTCAGAGAGAGTGTCATACCATGCTCTTGGGGCTTGTTTGAGTCCATACAGAGCTTTATGCAGTTTGTAGACTAGATCCTTCTCTCTGTTGACTTCAAATCCAGGAGGTTGCTCCACATAGACCTCCTCTTCTAGTAGACCATTTAGGAATGCGCTTTTCACGTCCATTTGATAGACAGTGAATTGCTTATGGGCAGCATAAGCCAAGAAAATTCTTATAGCCTCAAGTCTGGCAACCGGAGCAAAGGTTTCATCAAAATCTATCCCTTCTTCCTGGCAGTAGCCTTTGGCTACTAGTCTTGCCTTGTTCTTGATGATTGTGCCTTCCTCATCCATCTTGTTTCTGAACACCCATTTGGTTCCTATCACATGTTGATGATAGGGTCTGGTCACAAGCTCCCACACATTGTTTCTTTCAAATTGGTTGAGTTCTTCTTGCATGGCTTGTATCCAGTCAGAGTCAAGTAGGGCTTCTTCAATTTTCTTGGGTTCAGATTGTGAGATGAAGCATGAGAACAGTGCTTCTCTTTGGATTGATGATCTGGTACGAACCCCTTCATGGATGTTTCCAATAATCTGTTGTGGTGGATGTTGATTCAGCCATCTAATATCAGATGTCTGATTATAGTTAGTTTTCATTTGTTGGTCATCCTCTTCTTCTTCACTATCTTCTGGTAGAGTAGGGTGATTAGGAATTTCATGAAGGTCTGGAAGGATGTTTGTTGGTGAGTCACCTGCTGGCAGTGGGCTGACAGTGGAGTCAACTGCTGGCCGTGGATTGACATTAGATTCAGCTATTTTTTCTTTATCATTTCCTGGAAGGCAGCTTGGAGCCTTTCCCGTGTCCTTCTTTGAGTTGGATGACCCACCTTCTTCTTTTGATTGAGCAGTGGAGTGGTTTTCAAAAACCACATGGATTGATTCTTCTACCACCAGAGTTCTTTTGTTGAGGATCCGGAATGCCTTGCTTGTTGCTGAGTATCCCAGGAAGATTCCTTCATCAGATTTGGGATCAAATGGCTTGAGATAGTCTTTTCCATTGTTTAGAATGAAGCATTTGGATCCAAACACATGGAAATGACTAACATTAGGCTTCCTTTCTTTCCATAGTTCATATGGAGTCTTTTTGTAAGTCTTATGAATTAGACTTCTATTCTGGGTGTAGCAAGCAGTGTTGATTGCTTCTGCCCAAAATCTTTTGGGTAGACCAGCTGCTTCTAAGATTGTCCTTCCGGCTTCCTTGAGTGTCCTATTCCTTCTCTCAGCAACACCATTTTGTTGAGGTGTTCTTGCGGCTGAAGTTTGCTGATGGATTCCATTTTCTTCACAGTACTGAATTACTATAGAGTTGAGGAATTCAGTACCTCTATCTGACCGGATCTTCTGGATTGAGAGACTTTTCTCATTTTGAATTAGTTTCATCAGTTCTGGAAGTTTCTTCTCTGTTTCATTCTTTTTCTTTAAGAATACGGTCCAAGTGTATCTAGAATAATCATCAACTATCACCAGGGTGTATCTTCTACCACTTAAACTTGTTGGTTCAACTGGTCCAAACAAGTCAAGGTGTAGTAGGCTTAAGGGCCTAGTTGATGATTCCAGTTCCTTTGATTTGAATGATACCTTGGTTTGTTTCCCTTTTTGGCAAGCATCACAGAGATGGTCCTTCTTGAAATTGATCTCAGGAAGTCCTTTCACCAATCCTTTTCTGGACAATTTGTTGATTGTTTTGAAGTTGAGATGGCTTAATTTGTTGTGCCATTCCCAACTCAAATTTGAATCTGCCTTTGTCACCAAGCAGATCCCTTCCTTTGCTGAGCTCCAATCAACAATGTACATGTCCTTCTTCCTTCTACCAGTGAGCACAATTTTGTCATTTTTGACATCTCTAATCAAGCAGATGTCTTTGGAGAATGTAACATTATAGCCATTGTCACAGAGCTGGCTTGTGCTTATGAGATTGAACTTTAATCCTTTAACATAAGATATGTTTTGGATTGTAAGTCCATTGATGGATAGGTCTCCAGCTCCTTTGGTTTCTCCTTGTTTTTCCACATTCCCAAAAGTCACTTTGGGTCCTTCTCTTGCCATATAGTTGGACAGGAGCCGCCTGCTGCCTGTCATGTGCCTGGAGCAGCCTGAATCTATGTACCATGTTTGTGAGTCAACTGCTCCAGCACCTTCCTGTATTCATCATTGTTGAGCAGTAGCCCACAAGTTAGTGGGCAACTTCCTTTGTACAAGTTTGGGCATCCATGCCCATCTAGAACCATTTAGTTCTAAGCAGATTGGTCTATAGCCATCTGAAGTGTTATAATCATGGGGGATGGATATGTATTTGTTAATCCTTTTCCTTTTTGAAGTGGAAAATGGATCATTGGCTTTTGGAGGAGACTGCTTAGTATTTTGACTGTGGTTGGTCTTATTGGTTGGTTGCCAACGGGTTCTTGGGTTTTGATAGCTGGGAAGTTTTTGTTTGTACAGGAGATTGGATTTTGATTTGGGAGCAGGCAGGTTCCTTCTTATGGGAACATCTTGAGAATGGGATTTTTGGTAGATTAGCTTTCTTGTATTTTGTTGGTGGCTTGTGGAGGGTGAGTTTTGGGTGAGTTTGGTGGGGGATACATATCCGAGTCCTCTTCTCTTCCTATTTAGAACAACTTCAGCAGTAGAGTCACCGGTTTTACTATTCATGCCGAAGTTAGTCATTTTGTTTTTCAGCTCTTTGTTCTCTTTCTCTAAGACCTTGTTTTTGGTTAAGGCATCTAACAACTTGGAATGAATGGCCTTAATGTCTTGTTTTAATCTATCATTTTCTGATCTTAAGAGAACATTGTGATCTTGGACTTTCTGAAAATCTTGTAGTAAAGATTCCAATGTGACATTGGTTGGTCCAGAATTACTAGAGCTATAGGAAGAGCAGGATGTTACCTCAATATTATTGTAGTGGTCTTTGGCCATTAGGCAGTTGTTGGAGCAGTTTTCATCATCTTCACTGAGCCATCTGCTCCTTTCTTCAGCCATCTGCCAGGATCCCAGGCATAGTAGTGCCTCCTCTGAGTCTCCAGATGAGGAGCTTTCATCACTTGAGCTGCTCTCATCATCACTTTGGGATTCCTCCTTCCTCTTTTCACTTACAAAGGCTTGTCTCTTGCCCTTGAAGTCCTTTTTGTATTCTCCTTTTCGAGCAGTTGCCCTTGATACTTTTGAGCCAGTGGTAAAGGACACTCATTCTTGTAATGTCCTGGCTGTCTACAGTTATAGCATAGAATAGTGTCCTCACTTGATTGAGGTCTACCTTGTCTCCTGGGTGGCTGATTGTATGACCTCCTTGGAACAGTACCCTCCTTTCTCATGAATCTTTTAAACTTCCTCACGAACATAGCAAACTGTTCGTCAGTGAGGAGATTGTTGAGGGATTTTTCAGTACTTTTTGATGTGCTTGGTTCAGACACTAGAGCTAGTGTCTTGGGTTCATCTTCCACTTCTTCTTTGATTTCCTTCATTTCAAATTCATAGGCTTTCAGATCACTGAAGAGCTTATCGGTTGATAAAGTTCTGAGATCTCTACTATCTCTCATAACAGTCACCTTCATGTCCCATTTTGAAGACAGGCCTCTTAAGACCTTGAGGGAAATCTCCTTTTGAGATGGTTCTTTTCCCAGGTCAGAGACCTCTGCCACAATCTTCAGGAATCTGGATTCCATCTCATGGATAGATTCAGTTGACAGCATTTTGAAATCCTCAAATTTCTTGAGGGCTATGGTCAATTTATTGTCCTTCTCCTGTTCATCTCCAGCTCCAATCTTTGTGAGCTCATCCCAGACATCTTTGGCAGTTTCGCATTTCCTGATTCTGGGAAATATGGATTCATCAACAGATTTGAAGAGAATGTCTTTGGCAATGTTGTCAAGATTGTTTCTCTTCCTGTCCTCAGTTGTCCATTCCATTTTTGGTTTTGGAATGTACACATCATTTGTCCCTTCTGTGGTTCTAGATGTGATGACCTTCATTATTTTGATAGGTCCATCAGTAATTACTTCAAGCATCTCATCATGTAAAGCACTGAGATGTGCTTTCATCCTTATTTTCCAGTCATCAAACTTGTTCAAGTTGAACAGAAGGTTCTTGGTTAGCTGACTGTCCATTTTTGAAGGTGTTCGGGAAGTAGAGTAGTTTGGATCTTTTGTTCAAATTAGTCAGAAACTGACTCTAGGAACACTCTGCCTGATACCACTTGATGGTCCCGGATAGGGTAAAAGTCTAGAGGGGGGGGGGTGAATAGACTTTTAAATCCTTTTTAATTTTATGAAGTTTTTCCTCTAGATGAATTGATCTATAATCTTTTGAGAGATTAATAGATGCACAGCGGAAGTCTTTACCCTTTTTGTAATGAGTGTGTGACAACTTTCTAGCTTGAATGATGTTTGGACTTTAAAAAGTGAGCAGCTGGCTTAGCAGTTGCCTAGATGGCAGGGAACTGCTGAGGCAACTGCTAGTGGAAAATAGGAGTTTGAGAAAGATGATAATATGGCCTTGTAGAAAATGATGAGAGCTTACTGAATATGTGTTGAGCTGAAGATAGTAAAGAGTTTTGCCTGAGCAGTTGGGTAATCCCAGGAAACTGCTAAGCCGTCTGCTGCTTATAAAGAGGTATCTTTGAGGACTGACCAACCACACCTTTTAGTAGTGATATTCAAAGCTTGTGAGAAACAGATGTCTTAAGGAAAAGTGAGTTATTAAGCAGTAGGATAAGACGTAGAGTCAATTAAGACGACTGCTTAGGATGCTGCTGGCAAACTACGATCCCTTTAGTGAGAAGTGTTGGGTGTGTGCTCTGGTGAGTAAAAGGAAATCAACACATGGTATATCCTAGTTCAGAGGTGGTGTAATCCTCCTACATCCAGTCCCACCCTATTTCAGATGGATTTCCACTAAAGTATTAAGCCCAATACACTTAGTGCCAATCTAGCCTTTACAACACTTAGGCCTAGATTGAAGGTTTTTCACAATGAGTATGACACCACTCAAAGTTACTCAGTCCTTAGACTTTTCTCGATTGATCCAGTGGGGATCAAAAGGTACTCTATCTATCTAACTACACTTTAGGATCCGAACAACTGTTCTCCTAAGTGTTTACAATCACTTGAATAATACAAGAAAGTTCTAACCTCCAACTATGAACTAAGCTCTAAAAATGTGAAAGTGTTGATCTAATCTAAGAGCTTAGTGAAGCATGAGGCTAAGCAGGGAGTAAAGTTGAGTTTGCACTTTCTCTTTTGCTAGATAGCTCGTATATGCTTTGATGAAAGTATTTCTCTACTTAGGTTGCTCAAGCTTGTTTAGAACTCATGCTTCTACCTATATTTATAGGTCTTCATGGTTGATTAATCTCATCCGTTGGTTGAGATGGATTAATCTTGTGCGTTGAGGGTCTGGCTAGGACGAATTGTACATTTGTCTTCTTGTGCAGGAGCTTTTAATCTTTTTGTTTTCTGTCTTGAATGATTGGGCTGCGGTATGGGTGTGTCTTCAGCCGCTGCAGCTTCACTCCAAGAAATCCTCCCATGCTGTAGGACCGTGTATTTAATGCTGGTCAACTTTTGTCTTCCAATCAATATTCAATGTATTCGAGCATCTCAAATGTGACCTATATTTAATCTTTGAGTAAAATGATATATGCCGGTAGGATTTAAATATCCTATGAAGGTAAAAAGTTACCTTATTGCATTTTTATGTATCCGGTAATATATCATTAATCTTAAAGATTGTACATTTATTTTTGTCACTTATGATTTAAATTTAAATGTTACTTCTGAAAATAAGACTCAATGTACATTTGTATAGTATAGTGGCATCATCAAAATCTATCAAAATTGGAGACTAACAGACATAACTATAATCGGAGATAATCTCATGGGATGGATGTTGTTCATCGATGATTATTGGATTAGGTTGTGCCGTACTCGACCTCTTCTTCCTTGGACGAGTATCAATCGAACCAAGTGGTCTTCCTCTCTTCCTTTGAGGAGCCACGGCCTCAACCACACCTCCACTAAGTGTGGTTGTAGTGCCTCCTACTATGGCACTGTGCCCTCCCTTGGGGACTTCTAACCTTGCAGGCACATTTGCAGCTGGTATGTGTGATCTTGTTACTTTTGCAATATCAGAAAATGCATCAGGCATTGAGTCTGCTACATTTTGCAGGTCTATTATTCTTTTCACTTCACTTTCACAGTGTGAGGTGCGGGGATCAAAATGAGACAGTGTAGGGACACACCAGGATAATTCACGTCGTTCTTCAGAACAATCCTTTTTCTTATCTCCCCCTAACGATGGGAATGTTGTCTCAGCAAAGTGACAATCCGGAAATCTTGCGGTGAAAAGATCGCCTGTCAAAGGTTCTAGATAGCGGATTATTGTTGGGGATTCGTATCCAACGTATATACCTAATCGCCTTTGAGGACCCATTTTGGTGCGCTGTGGTGACGCAATTGGCACATAGACTGCAGAACCAAATATGCGTAAGCGTGAAATGTCAGGCTCATATCCAGTTACCAACTGGTACGCAGAAAATGGTTGGTTCGCAGTGGGCCTAAAGCGAATAAGTAAGGCTGCATGTAATATTGCATATCCCCATGCAGATATAGACAAGTTGGTGCGCATAACCAATGCCCTAGCTATCGTTTGTAATCTTTTAATAGTAGCTTCTGCGAGACCATTTTGTGTGTGTACATGGGGAACGGGATGCTCTATGTCGATCCCGATAGACATGCAATAATCATCAAATGTTTTTGATGTAAACTCTCCAGCGTTATCAAGTCTGATGGACTTTATAGGGTGATCGGGGTGGTGAGCCCTTAAGCGAATTATTTGGGCTAGGAGTTTTGCAAATGCAGCATTCCTTGTGGACAATAAGGTAACATGCGACCAACGGGTCGATGCGTCCACCAGAACCATAAAGTATCTAAATGGTCCGCATTCTGGATGGATCGATCCACATATGTCTCCTTGAATTCTTTGTAAGAATGGGATGTTTTGTTTTGTGTCTTTAGCATAGGATGGTCTCGATCCTATTTTTGCTAAAGAGCAGGCTTTGCAAAATGAGTTTTGTAGTGTGGACATAGTTAGGGAAGCATGGGCTAGTTCTTCTTGTGCTTTAGAAGATAATTGTCCTGGTGGAGGAGCCACATGGTTAACAGTTTATACTGTGTTGACTTTTCGCCCTTCTTTATTCCTTTCTCCAAAGAAAGAGTGTCCATGTGAATTCTTGAGAATTCGAATCATCATGTCACGACCGGGGTGACCAAGACGATCATGCCAAAGCCTATATGAGTCTATGTCCAACATTTCATTGTTGGAGACCGCATATGATTCGAAGATTCGAATAGTAGTGACATAGAGTCCACTAGATTGACTTATTAATTTTTCTAATATGCGTTTTCTTCCGCTTTTACTAGATGTAATATATAGGTATTCTATCCCATCCTCACTATGAGTTTCAACGTGGAAACCATTATCCCGTATATCTTTAAAACTTAATAAAGTTCGAGTAGCTCTGGGTGCATATAGAGCGTCTGTGACGTGGAATGTGGTACCGTTAGGTAGCATAAATTTGGCGGTGCCTCGCCCTTGTATTACGTTCGATGATCCAATCATCGTAGTCACAGAGGATTTATAGGCTACTAATTGAATAAAAAGTTGCCTGTGTCTAAGGATAGTGTGGGTTGTCCCACTATCGACTAAACATTCGAGTTCTCCTCGAGTCATTCCTGTGTAAACATGCATTAGATAATTGTGGGTATGTATTTGGATTTCAAAAATTGAATCCAATTATTAAAATAACGATAAGCATGTAATGTCCATAAGCAGGAAATGAAAGGGAATGAAAAAAAATAGAGTTTGTTTAAATGTCTAGTGGGATGGGGGAAAAATTAATCAAAGTCCGGTGCATCGACTGAATGGGTGGTGTTATTTTTAACACCAAAATCCGCCACTGTGAGGTTAACATCAACCTCATTTCCTTCGTCTGTCACAAACTGAGATTCATGTTCCTTTGATTCTCTGTATTTCTTGTAGGCAGCAGCAACTCTATTACTGGCTTGGCAATTCTTATACCAATGACCTGAAACTCCGATCTAAAGCATGGCTCTTCCCCAACTCGGTCTCGTTTGGCTGGAGGTTTTGCCGGTGCACTATGGGCCTTGTTGGTTTGACCACTGGTCCCGACACTTGTATCTCTCTTCCACACATTGGAAGATCCTCCACGGCCTGTACCTCGGCCTCCACGCCCGCCGCGATTGTTGCACCCCCTTCCACGAGTACGACCTTCTCCTCTTCCACTAGGGTGCTTTCCAGTGTTTGCTTTGCCATAGTTGACCTCGTGAATTTTCTTTGTCCCAACTGGTCTGGCATTGTTATTCAAGAGAACTTGATTTTGTCTTTCAGCAACTTGGAGCAAATTAATTAACTGATTAAATGTGGTTATTCTTTTGTTATTATGCTCCAACCTATACTGATTCGCTAGTATAAGTGCTGAGGTAGGGAAAGTGGAGAGGGTCTTATCAATCATTTCATCTTCTGTGATTGGTTTACCACAGAAATTAAGGCGTGCTTTGAGGCGTAACATGTCCTTATTAAAATCATTGATCTTTTTGTAGTCAACTAAGCGGATTTCATTCCACTGCACTGTCAGTTCGGGGAGCAATGTGTCATGTATGTTCCCAAAACGACCTTTTAGTGCGTCCCACAGTTCTTTGGGGGTTTTCAATTGTAAGTATTCCCAGCGTAAGCTAGGATCAATATGGCGTCTAAGGAACATTAACGCAGCAGACTTTATTTTTTCAGACGGTGCATTGTCTTTTAAACTTTCAGGGTCGGCAAGTAGGGGTGGGCAAATATACCGAACCGGCATGATACCGAACCGGACCGGTATGGTACCGGACCGATAAATGGGGTTTGAAACGGATCTCAAAATTTTTGTCCCGAACCGGACCGAACCGGTTCCAAACAATGCCATGACCGGTTCTCATAAAATGAGAACCGGTACCGGACCGAACCGGACCGAAGTATGGTTTATTAAATTTGTACTACTATAGTTTATCTAAAATATATTAATTACCGCATCCGTCCCAAATTGATTTGCAAAGCCAACATTTTTTTGTCAAAGTTAATGTTAAGTTCTTGATAATTAATACAATTTTTAATAATTAAAATTTACATATTTAGAAACCACATTAAAATCTCTCTAAAGTTGCAAAATCCAAATTAAAATATACGAAGTACGGAGTAGTTTTTTTGAAAGGCCAAATTAGAATGTAATTAAAAAGTGAAATTCTAATTAAGTGAATTAAAAGAAATTGTTTGACCAAAAAAAGATTGACTTTGCAAATCAATTTGGAACGAAGGTAGTATGATACTACGTATATGAAAATTGATAAATTGTGTAGATTTTTGGAGGATGGCTAAACTTTAATTTTTTCTTAAACACCTGGAAAAAGTGGCATTGTTTGGTATTGGTATTGCATGGTACCGTCCCGTTTGAAAATGGACCGTACCGAACGGGTTTGGGTCTAAGACCGAACCGTACCGAACCGTTTCAATAGTAACGGTACGGGTACGGGTTCAGCCAAATATTGGACCGGACCGGACCGTGCCCACCCCTACTTGGAGTAGTGTATAATAGTTCCACAAATCGTTCATATCATTGAGAAAATGAAAGCAAAGGTTTTGGGGTTAAAACTCACTTAGAAGAGTAAATTCGTTCCTGCGAGGTCGTGTTCTGATCGGACGATTTGGAAGCCTTACACTACTCCGATTGATGCAAACCAGACCTGCACGTATTCCTCGTCTTGATAGATTTCTTTTGGTATCTTACACGCTTTATTTGGTTAAGTATTGCCCGAGATATGAATTGAAGCAAACAAGTAACCTTACGCACTGGAACAACTACCCTGCGGACAGCTTGCTCTCTCCTTGGCTTTCTTGGTTATGTGGCTCTCCCCTTTTCTCTTATCTTGGGGAGTTCGAATGGGGGTTGTGGAGGTGACTAATAGCTCTCAAAAAATGATAAAGTATGTGGCTTACAAGAGAGCATGGGAAGATATTTGGTTTGTGAACAAATATGGGGTGGACCTCCCCCTTTTTGTTTTCTCTTGAAGTTTTGGAGTGTGTGAGCCAAAGGTCCGCCCCATGTAGTCATATCACCTCATTTACTTTGTCTTGCAGGTACTCAAGCCATGTGGAATGGTTCCAACTTGATCCCAATCAAATTGGGGTCCAAAATATCTACCAATACTTCCAAGAAAATGGAAAGATGGGTCCTATTGTTTTATCTTTGTCATTAGATGTCTTTTTGTACTCATTATAATTTATGTAGGCCAAGTCAACTCCATACATCATATTATTGATCCCCAATATGTGTAGGATCATCCCAATAATTTACATGATGAATATTATAGAAGAAAAACCTACTCCCATTATTTAGCTCAATAATGTCAAAGAGGGGACCATAGGCATTTGTATTCTACCCTAGCCATTCTATCTCTTATTTTGACATTAGTATTTATATTCTTGGGCTACAAGCCGTGTGGGTCACCCTCGAGTGGGCCTAGGACGCCATTCTTGAATACTTACTATTTTTAGCAGGTTGGGCCCAAAATAACGTTTTGGGCTGCCCAACCTTTCTCAACATGTCTTGAAAGGTTACGTATCATTATTTAGATAATGTCGGGCTCTTATATTTATTACGAAGGCCCAAATAAGTATTTGCGAGTCCATCACTAATATACGAGTTCAACCAGTACAATAATCAATCAAGCACTACGTAAAACATTAATCGTTTTACAATTGTTTGACAATAGGAAATTCAATACATGAATTGTATTATTCGTTTTTTTTAAACGAAATTTTCAGGTACGTCCGGGTGCGGTGTCACAGTGCGTGTGTGCGGGCGGATGTGCAGGCAGGCGGGCGGGTGTGCGTGTGTGCGGGCGGCCGGGCGACCAAGCGTGGGTGTGTGTGACTGTGAGGGTGGGGGCGTGTGGGGGGCGTGCGTGTGGGCGTGCCTGCGTATGTGCGTGCGGGCGGGCGGTGCGTGTGTGTGTATGTGTGTGGGGGTGTGTGCCTGCGTCCGTGTGTGCGAGCGTGGGCGGGCGGGCGCGTGCGTGTGTGTGTGTGTGTGTGTGTGTGTGTGTGGGTGTGAGGGCGTGTGCGGCTGGGCAACCGGGCGTGGGTGTGTGCGGGTGGGGGCGTGTGTGCGCGTGCGTGCGGCCGTGCGTGCGGGTGTGCGTGCGAGCGGGCAGGCAGCCGGGCGGGCGTCGGTGTGTGGGTGGGGGTATGTGGGTGTGTGGGTGGGGGTGGGTGGGGGCGTGCGTGTGTGTGCGCGTGCAGGCGTGTGTGCGTGCGTGGGCGGGCAGGGCGAGTGGGCGCGCGTGCGGGCGTGCGTGCGTTCGTGTGTGTGCGGGAGAGTGGGCGTGTGTGCGGGCGTGTGTGCGTGCGGGCGTGTGTGCGTGCGTGGGTGCGTGGGGGGCGTGTGTGCGTGCGTGGGTGCGTGTCTGTGTGTGTGGGTGTGCGTGCGTGTGGGCGTGGGCGTGTGTGTGCACGTGTGGTGGGCGTGCGCGCGTGCGTGCGGGTGGGTGCGCGCGCGCGTGTGTGTGTGTGGGCGTGTGTGTGTGGGGGGGTGTGGGCGTGTGTGTGCGCGGCCAGGCGGGCGTGCGGGCGTGGGTGTGTGTGGGAGTGTGGATGTGGGTGGGGGCGTGCATGTGTGCGTGCGAGCATGTGCGTGTGTGCGTGTGTGCGGGCGTGGGTGCGGGCGTGGGTGCGTGCGTTTGTGCGTGCGTCTGTGGGCGTGTGTGCGTGCGTGGGAGGGCGTGTATGCGTGTGTGCATGGGCGAGCGGCCAGGCGGCCAGGCAGAGGTGTGTGTGGGTGTGTGGGTGGGGGGTGCGTGTGGGCGTGCGTGTGTGAGTGCGTGCATGTGCGTGCGTGCGTGCGTGCGTGTGTGTGTGTGTGTGTGTGTGTGTGTGTGTGTGTGTGTGTGTGTGCGGGCGTGTGTGCGTGCGTAAGCGGGCAGGCGGGCGTGGGTGTGTGTGGGTGTGTGGATGTGGGTGGGGGCGTGCATGTGTGCGTGCATGTGTGCGTGCGTGCGGCGGACATGGGTGTGTGCGTTTGTGCGTGCGTCTGTGGGTGTGTGTGTGTGTGTGCGTGGGCGAGCGGGCGGGCGTGGGTAGGCGTGCATGTGGCATGCGAGCGGGCGTGTGTGCGTGTGTGTGGGTGTGGGTGTGTGAGGGTGAGGGCGTGCGTGTAGGCGTGCATGCGTGCGTGCATGTGCGTGCGGGAGTGCGAGCGTGCGTGGGGGTGTGTGTGTGTGCGGACGTGTGGGCGTGCGTGTGCGCGTCTCAGTGTGGATGTGCAGGCGGGCGAGCGGGTGTGTGTGCGTGTGCATGCGGGCGGCCGGGCGACCGAGCGTGGGTGTGTGTGGCTGTGAGGGTGGGGCGTGTGGGGGGCGTGCGTGTGGGCGTGCCTGCGTATGTGCGTGCGTGCATGTGCGTGCGGGCGGTGCGTGTGTGTGTATGTGTGCGGGGGTGTGCGCCTGCATGCGTGTGCGCGAGCGTGGGCGGGCGGGCGCGTGCGTGTGTGTGTGTGTGGGTGTGTGGGTGTGAGGGCGTGTGCAACCGGGCGGCCGGGCGTGGGTGTGTGTGGGTGGGGGCGTGTGGGCGTGTGCGTGCATGCGTGCGTGCGGCCGTGAGTGCGGGCGTGCGTGTGCGTGCGGGCGTGCGGGCGTGCGGGTGTGTGTGTGTGTGTGTGTGTGTGTGTGTGTGTGTGCGCGCGGGCGTGTGTGGGTGTGTGTGGGTGTGCGGTTGTGGGCGTGTGCGGGCGAGTGGGGGGCGTGTGCGTGGGCGTGGGCGTGTGTGCGTGTGTGTGTGTGTGTGGCGTGGGTGTGTGTGTGTGGGGTGTGTGTGGGCGTGCGGGTGTGTGCGTGCGAGCGGGCAGGCAGCCGGGCGGGCGTGGGTGTGTGGGTGTGTGGGTGGGGGTGTGTGGGGGGCGTGTGTGCGTGGGCGGGCAGGGCGAGTGGGCGTGTGTGCGTGCATGCGTTCGTGTGTGTGCGAGGGTGTGTGCGTGCGGGTGTGCGTGGGTGCGTGGGTGTGTGGGTGTGGTGTGTGTGTATGTGTGGGTGGGTGTGGGCGTGTGTGGGCGGGCGTGAGTGTGTGTGGGCGTGGGCGTGGGCGTGTGTGTGTGTGTGTGTGGGCGTGGACATGGGTGTGTGTGTGTGTGTCGGTGTGTGTGGGCGTGCGTGCGGGCGGGCGGACGGGAGGGGGTGGGGGTGTGTGGGTGTGTGGGTGGGGGCGTGTGTGCGTGTGTGCGTGTGTGCGTGCGTGCGTGTGTGTGCGTGCGGGCGGCCGTGCGACCGAGCGTGGGTGTGTGTGGCTGTGAGGGTGGGGGCGTGCGTGTTGGCGTGCCTGCGTATGTGCGTGCGTGCATGTGTGTGCGGGCGGTGCGTGTGTGTGTATGTGTGCGGGGGTGTGTGCTTGCGTGCGTGTGTGCGAGCGTGGGCGGGCGGGGCGGGCGCGTGCGTTTGTGTGTGTGGGTGTGAGGGTGGGGGCGTGCGTGTAGGAATACATGCGTGCGTGCATGTGCGTGCGGGAGTGCGGGCGTGCGTGTGTGTGTGTGTGCGTGCGTGCGTGCGTGCGTGTGGACGTGCAATTATTTAATAGATATATAACTAGATAAATTGATAAATCATTAAATAGGTAAATAGATATATAGATATAGATAAATAAATAAATAGTTAAATAGATAAATAGACAAATAGTTAAATGGATTAATACATAAATAGTTAAATATATAAATAAATAAACAAATAAATAGATATATAGATAAATGGGTTAATAGATAAATAGTTAAATAGATAAATAGTTAAATAGATAAATAGATAAATAGTTAAATAACCAAATAGATAAATCATTAAAAAGATACATATATAAATAGATAAATAGTTAAATAACTAAATAGATAAATAGTTAAATAGTGCGTGGGTGCGGGTGTGTGTGTGTGCACGTGTGGTGGGCGTGCGTGCGTGCGTGTGTGTGTGTGTGTGGGTGTGCGTGCTTGTGTGTGTGTGTGTGTGTGTGTGTGTGTGGGCGTGGGCGTGGGCGCGCGCGCGCGCGCGCGTGTGTGTGTGTGTGTGTGGGAGGGGGGCGTGCGTGTGTGTGTGCGTGCATGCATGTGCGTGTGTGTGCGTGCGTGTGTGTGTGTGTGTGGGTGTGTGTGCGTGTGTGGGGGGGGGGGGCGTACGTGCGTGTGCGCGTGCGTGTGTGAGTGTGGACGTGCAGGCGGGCGGGCGGGTGTGCGTGTGTGCGTGGGAGCAAGAGTGCGTGCGGGCGTGCGGGCGGCCAAGCATGGGTGTGTGTGGGTTTGTGGGTGGGGGTGCGTGTGGGAGTGCGTGCATGTGCGTGCGTGCGGGCGGGCTGGCGGGCGTGCGTGGGTGTGTGGGGGTGTGTGGATGTGGGTGGGGGCATGTGTGTGCGTGTGCGTGTGTGCGGGCGTGGGTGCGTGCGTCTGTGGGCGTGCGTGCGTGCGGGCGTGGGAGGGCGTGTATGCGTGTGTGCGTGGGCGAGCGGGCGGGCGGGCGTGTGTGGCTGAATAGATAAATAAATAAATAGATAAATGGATAAATAGTTAACTAGATAAATAGTTATCTAAATAAATAGATAAATCGTTAAATAGGTAAATAGATATATAGATATATAGATAAATAGATAAATAGACAAATAGTTAAATGGATAAATACATAAATAGTTAAATAAATAAATAAATAAATAAATAGATAAATAGATAAATAGGTAAATAGATAAATAGTTAAATAGATAAATAGTTAAATAGATAATTAGTAAAATAGATAAATAGATAAATAGATAAATAGTTAAATAACTAAATAAATAAATAGTTAAATAGATACATATATAAATAGATAAATAGTTAAATAACTAAATAGATAAATAGTTAAATAGTGTGTGGGTGCAAGAGTGCATGCATGCGTGTGCGCGTGTGCGTGAGTGTGTGTGTGTGTGGGTGTGTGGGTAGGCGTGCATGTGGGCATGCGAGCGTGCATGCGTGTATGTGTGCGTGTGTGCGGGCGTACGAGCGGGAGTGTGTGTGTGTGTGTGTGGGTGGGGGCGTGCATGCATGCGTGCATGTGCGGGAGTGCGAGCGTGCGTGGGGTGTGTGTGGGTGTGTGGGTGAGGGCGTGCGTGTAGGCGTGCATGCGTGCGTGCATGTGCGTGCGGGAGGTGCGAGCGTGCGTGGGGTGTGTGTGGTGTGTGCGGACGTGTGGGCGTGCGTGTGCGCGTCTCAGTGTGGATGTGCAGGCGGGGCGAGCGGGTGTGTGTGCGTGTGCATGCGGGCGGCCGGGCGAGCCGAGCGTGGGTGTGTGTGGCTGTGAGGGTGGGGCGTGTGGGGGCGTGCGTGTGGGCGTGCCTGCGTATGTGCGTGCGTGCATGTGCGTGTGGGCGGGGTGCGTGTGTGTGTATGTGTGCGGGGGTGTGCGCCTGCATGCGTGTGTGCGAGCGTGGGCGGGCGGGCGCGTGCGTGTGTGTGTGTGTGGGTGTGTGGGTGTGAGGGCGTGTGCAACCGGGCGGCCGGGCGTGGGTGTGTGTGGGTGGGGGCGTGTGGGCATGTGCGTGCATGCGCGCGTGCGGGCGTGAGTGCGGGCGGGCGTGTGCGTGCGGGTGTGTGTGTGTGTGTGTGTGTGTGTGTGTGTGTGTGTGCGGGGCGTGTGTGGGTGTGTGTGGGTGTGCGGTTGTGGGCGTGTGCGGGCGAGTGGGGGCGTGTGCGTGTGCGTGGGCGTGTGTGCGCATGTGTGTGTGTGTGGGCGTGGGGTGTGGGTGTGTGTGGGGTGTGTGTGGGCATGCGGGCGGGCGGGTTGTGCGTGCGAGCGGGCAGGCAGCCGGGCGGGCGTGGGTGTGTGGGGTGTGTGGGTGGGGGTGTGTGGGGGCGTGTGTGCGTGGGCGGGCAGGGCGAGTGGGCGTGTGTGCGTTCGTGTGTGTGCGAGGGTGTGTGCGTGCGGGCGGGTGTGCGTGGGTGCGTGGGCGTGTGGGTGTGGTGGGTGTGTGTGTGCACGTGTGGTGCGCGTGCGTGCGTGCATGCGGGTGTGTGTGTTTGTGTGGGTGGGTGTGTGTGTGTGTGTGGGGGGGTGTGGGCGTGTGTGGCGGGGCGTGAGTGTGTGTGGGCGTGGGCGTGTGTGTGTGTGTGTGTGTGTGTGTGTGTGGGCGTGGACATGGGGTGTGTGTGTGTGTGTCGGTGTGTGTGGGCGTGCGTGCGGGCGGGCGGACGGGAGGGGGTGGGGGGTGTGTGGGTGTGTGGGTGGGGGCGTGTGTGCGTGTGTGCGTGTGTGCGTGCGTGCGTGTGTGTGTGCGTGCGGGCGGCCGTGCGACCGAGCGTGGGTGTGTGTGGCTGTGAGGGTGGGGGCGTGCGTGTTGGCGTGCCTGCGTATGTGCGTGCGTGCATGTGTGTGCGGGCGGTGCGTGTGTGTGTATGTGTGCGGGGGGTGTGTGCTTGCGTGCGTGTGTGCGAGCGTGGGCGGGCGGGCGGGCGCGTGCGTTTGTGTGTGTGGGTGTGAGGGTGGGGGCGTGCGTGTAGGAATACATGCGTGCGTGCATGTGCGTGCGGGAGTGCGGGCGTGCGTGTGTGTGTGTGTGCGTGCGTGCGTGCGTGCGTGTGGGACGTGCAATTATTTAATAGATATATAACTAGATAAATTGATAAATCATTAAATAGGTAAATAGATATATAGATATAGATAAATAGATAAATAGTTAAATAGATAAATAGACAAATAGTTAAATGGATTAATACATAAATAGTTAAATATATAAATAAATAAACAAATAAATAGATATATAGATAAATGGGTTAATAGATAAATAGTTAAATAGATAAATAGTTAATAGATAAATAGATAAATAGTTAAATAACCAAATAGATAAATCATTAAAAAGATACATATATAAATAGATAAATAGTTAAATAACTAAATAGATAAATAGTTAAATAGTGCGTGGGTGCGGGTGTGTGTGTGTGCACGTGTGGTGGGCGTGCGTGCGTGCGTGTGTGTGTGTGTGGGTGTGCGTGCTTGTGTGTGTGTGTGTGTGTGTGTGTGGGCGTGGGCGTGGGCGCGCGCGCGCGCGCGCGTGTGTGTGTGTGTGTGGGGAGGGGGCGTGCGTGTGTGTGTGCGTGCATGCATGTGCGTGTGTGTGCGTGCGTGGTGTGTGTGTGTGGGTGTGTGTGCGTGTGTGGGGGGGGGGGGGGCGTACGTGCGTGTGCGCGTGCGTGTGTGAGTGTGGACGTGCAGGCGGGCGGGCGGGGGTGTGCGTGTGTGCGTGGGAGCAAGAGTGCGTGCGGGCGTGCGGGCGGCCAAGCATGGGTGTGTGTGGGTTTGTGGGTGGGGGTGCGTGTGGGAGTGCGTGCATGTGCGTGCGTGCGGGCGGGCTGGCGGGCGTGCGTGGGTGTGTGGGGGTGTGTGGATGTGGGTGGGGGCATGTGTGTGCGTGTGCGTGTGTGCGGGCGTGGGTGCGTGCGTCTGTGGGCGTGCGTGCGTGCGGGCGTGGGAGGGCGTGTATGCGTGTGTGCGTGGGCGAGCGGGCGGGGCGGGCGTGTGTGGCTGAATAGATAAATAAATAAATAGATAAATGGATAAATAGTTAACTAGATAAATAGTTATCTAAATAAATAGATAAATCGTTAAATAGGTAAATAGATATATAGATATATAGATAAATAGATAAATAGACAAATAGTTAAATGGATAAATACATAAATAGTTAAATAAATAAATAAATAAATAAATAGATAAATAGATAAATAGGTAAATAGATAAATAGTTAAATAGATAAATAGTTAAATAGATAATTAGTAAAATAGATAAATAGATAAATAGATAAATAGTTAAATAACTAAATAAATAAATAGTTAAATAGATACATATATAAATAGATAAATAGTTAAATAACTAAATAGATAAATAGTTAAATAGTGTGTGGGTGCAAGAGTGCATGCATGCGTGTGCGCGTGTGCGTGAGTGTGTGTGTGTGTGGGTGTGTGGGTAGGCGTGCATGTGGGCATGCGAGCGTGCATGCGTGTATGTGTGGCTGTGTGCGGGCGTACGAGCGGGAGTGTGTGTGTGTGTGTGTGTGTGGGTGGGGCGTGCGTGCGGGCGTGCATGCATGCGTGCATGTGCGGGAGTGCGAGCGTGCGTGGGGTGTGTGTGGGTGTGTGGGTGAGGGCGTGCGTTGTAGGCGTGCATGCGTGCGTGCATGTGCGTGCGGGAGTGCGAGCTGTGCGTGGGGTGTGTGTGTGTGTGTGCGGACGGACGTGTGGGCGTGCGTGTGCGCGTCTCAGTGTGGATGTGCAGGCGGTGCGAGCGGGTGTGTGTGCGTGTGCATGCGGGGCGGGCCGGGCGACCGAGCGTGGGGTGTGTGTGGCTGTGAGGGTGGGGCGTGTGGGGGCGTGCGTGGTGGGCGTGCCTGCGTATGTGCGTGCGTGCATGTGCGTGTGGGCGGTGCGTGTGTGTGTATGTGTGCGGGGGTGTGCGCCTGCATGCGTGTGTGCGAGCGTGGGCGGGCGGGGCGCGTGCGTGTGTGTGTGTGTGGGTGTGTGGGTGTTGTGAGGGCGT
Source organism: Cuscuta epithymum (assembly GCA_945859915.1). Taxonomy (NCBI): domain Eukaryota; kingdom Viridiplantae; phylum Streptophyta; class Magnoliopsida; order Solanales; family Convolvulaceae; genus Cuscuta; species Cuscuta epithymum. The sequence continues at coordinate 15,081 of CAMAPF010000944.1, read as the reverse complement.
GTGCAACCGGGCGGCCGGGCGTGGGTGTGTGTGGGGGCGTGTGGGCATGTGCGTGCATGCGCGCGTGCGGGCGTGAGTGCGGGCGGGCGTGTGCGTGCGGGCGTGCGGGTGTGTGTGTGTGTGTGTGTGTGTGTGTGTGTGTGTGTGTGTGTGCGGTGCGTGTGTGGGTGTGTGTGTGTGGGTGTGCGGTTGTGGGCGTGTGCGGGCGAGTGGGGGCGTGTGCGTGGTGGCTGTGGGTGCGTTGTGTGGCATGTGTGTGTGTGTGGGCGTGGGTGTGGGTGTGTGTGGGGTGTGTGTGGGCATGCGGGGCGGGCGGAGTGTGCGTGCGAGCGGGCAGGCAGCCGGGCGGGCGTGGGTGTGTGGGGGTGTGTGGGTGGGGGTGTGTGGGGGCGTGTGTGCGTGGGCGGGCAGGGCGAGTGGGCGTGTGTGCGTTCGTGTGTGTGCGAGGGTGTGTGTGCGTGCGGGTGTGCGTGGGTGCGTGGGCGTGTGGGTGTGGTGGGTGTGTGTGTGCACGTGTGGTGCGCGTGCGTGCGTGCATGCGGGGTGTGTGTGTTTGTGTGGGTGGGTGTGGCGTGTGTGTGTGAGGGGGTGTGGGCGTGTGTGGGCGGGCGTGAGTGTGTGTGGGCGTGGGCGTGTGTGTGTGTGTGTGTGTGTGTGTGGGCGTGGACATGGGTGTGTGTGTGTGTGTGTCGGTGTGTGTGTGGGCGTGCGTGCGGGCGGGCGGACGGGAGGGGGTGGGGGTGTGTGGGTGTGTGGGTGGGGGGCGTGTGTGCGTGTGTGCGTGCGTGTGTGTGCGTGCGGGCGGCCGTGCGACCGAGCGTGGGTGTGTGTGGCTGTGAGGGTGGGGGCGTGCGTGTTGGCGTGCCTGCGTATGTGCGTGCGTGCATGTGTGTGCGGGCGGTGCGTGTGTGTGTATGTGTGCGGGGGTGTGTGCTTGCGTGCGGTGTGTGCGAGCGCGTGGGCGGGCGGGTGGGCGCGTGCGTTTGTGTGTGTGGGTGTGAGGGTGGGGGCGTGCGTGTAGGAATACATGCGTGCGTGCATGTGCGTGCGGGAGTGCGGGCGTGCGTGTGTGTGTGTGTGTGCGTGCGTGCGGGCGTGCGGGCGTGCTGCGTGTGGACGTGCAATTATTTAATAGATATATAACTAGATAAATTGATAAATCGTTAAATAGGTAAATAGATATACAGATATAGATAAATAGATAAATAGTTAAATAGATAAATAGACAAATAGTTAAATGGATAAATACATATATAGTTAAATATATAAATAAATAAACAAATAAATAGATATATAGATAAATGGGTTAATAGATAAATAGTTAAATAGATAAATAGTTAAATAGATAAATAGATAAATAGTTAAATAACCAAATAGATAAATCGTTAAAAAGATACATATATAAATAGATAAATAGTTAAATAACTAAATAGATAAATAGTTAAATAGTGCGTGGGTGCGGGTGTGTGTGTGTGCACGTGTGGTGGGGCGTGCGTGCGTGCGTGTGTGTGTGTGTGGGTGTGCGTGCTTGTGGGTGTGTGTGTGTGTGTGTGTGTGTGTGTGGGCGTGGGCGTGGGCGCGCGCGTGTGTGTGTGTGTGTGTGTGTGTGTGTGTGTGTCAGTGTGTCCGGACGTGCGTGCGTGCGAGCGGGCGGCCGGGCGGCCGGGCGGGCCGGGCGGCCGGGCGGCCGGGAGGGTGTGTGGGTGTGGGTGTGTGGGAGGGGGGCGTGCGTGTGTGTGTGCGTGCATGCATGTGCGTGTGTGTGCGTGTGTGTGTGTGTGTGTGTGGGTGTGTGTGCGTGTGGGGGGGGGGGGGGGCGTACGTGCGTGTGCGCGTGCGTGTGTGAGTGTGGACGTGCAGGCGGGCGGGCGGGTGTGCGTGTGTGCGTGGGAGCAAGAGTGCGTGCGGGCGTGCGGGCGGCCAAGCATGGGTGTGTGTGGGTTTGTGGGTGGGGGTGCGTGTGGGGCGTGCGTGCATGTGCGTGCGTGCGGGCGGGCTGGCGGGCGTGCGTGGGTGTGTGTGGGTGTGTGGATGTGGGTGGGGGGCGTGCGTGGGTGCGGGCGTGGGTGCGTGCGTCTGTGGGCGTGTGTGCGTGCGTGCGTGGGAGGGCGTGTATGCGTGTGTGCGTGGGCGAGCGAGCGGGCGGGCGGGCGTGTGTGGCTGAATAGATAAATAAATAGATAAATGGATATATAGTTAACTAGATAAATAGTTATCTAAATAAATAGATAAATCGTTTAAATAGGTAAATAGATATATAGATATATAGATAAATAGATAAATAGACAAATAGTTAAATGGATAAATACATAAATAGTTAAATAAATAAATAAATAAATAAATAAATAGATAAATAGGTAAATAGATAAATAGTTAAATAGATAAATAGTTAAATAGATACTTAGTAAAATAGATAAATAGATAAATAGATAAATAGTTAAATATCTAAATAAATAAATAGTTAAATAGATACATATATAAATAGATAAATAGTTAAATAACTAAATAGATAAATAGTTAAATAGTGTGTGGGTGCAAGAGTGCATGCATGCGTGTGCGCGTGTGCGTGAGTGTGTGTGTGTGTGGGTAGGCGTGCATGTGGGCATGCGAGCGTGCGTGCGTGTATGTGTGCGTGTGTGCGGGCGTACGAGCGGGAGTGTGGTGTGTGTGTGTGTGTGTGTGTGTGTGTGTGTGTGGGTGTGTGGGTGGGGGCGTGCGTGCAGGCGTGCATGCATGCGTGCATGTGCGGGAGTGCGAGCGTGCGTGGGGTGTGTGTGTGTGTGTGTGTGTGTGTGTGTGTGTGTGTGCGGACGTTGTGGGCGTGCGTGTGTGAGTGTGGACGTGCAGGCAGGGTGTGCGGGTGTGCGTGCGGTAGTGCGTGGCGGTGCGGGCGGCCGCGGGCGGGCGGCCGAGCGTGGGTGTGTGTGGCTGTGAGGGTGGGGGCGTGTGGGGGGCGTGCGTGTGGACGTGCCTGCGTATGTGCGTGCGTGCATATGCGTGCGGGCGCGTGCGCGGGTGTGTGAGGGCGTGTGCGGGTGTGGTGTGCCTGCATGCGTGTGTGCGAGCGTGGGCCGGGGCGGGCGCTGTGCGCGGGTGTGAGGGCTGTGTGCGGCCGGCCGGCCGGGGCGTGGGTGTGTGTGGGTGGGGGGCATATGTGTGGTGCGTGCGTGCGCGCGGGCGTGCATGGGTGTGTGTGGGCGTGTGGTGGTGTGTGTGGGCGTGTGTGTGTGTGTGCGGGCGAGTATGGGCGTGTGCGTGGGCGTGTGCGTGGGCGTGTGCGTGGGCTGTGCGTGAGCGTGGGCGTGTGTGTGAGGGCGTGGGTGTGTGTGTGTGTGTGGGGGTGTGTGGGCGTGCGGGCGGGCGGGTGTGCGTGCGTGCGTGCGAGCGGGCAGGCAGCCGGGCGGGCGTGGGTGTGTGGGGTGTGTGCTCGTGCGGGCGTGCGTGGTGTGTGTGCTCGTGCGGGCGTGCGTGTGTGTGCTCGTGCGGGCGTGTGTGTGTGCGTGGGCGGCCAGGGCGAGGGGGTGTGTGTGCGTTCGTGCGTGCGTTCGTGTGTGCGCGGGAGAGTGGGGCGTGGTGTGCGGGGGCGTGTGTGTGTGGGGGGGGCATGGGCTGTGTGTGTGCGTGTGTCGGTGTGTGTGGGCATGCGTGCGGGAGGGGGTGTGGGTGTGGGTGGGTGGGGGCGTGTGTGCGTGCGGTGCGTGTGTGCGTGCATGTGCGTGCGGGCGTGCGAGCATACGTGGGTGTGTGTGTGTGTGTGTGCGCGCGTGCGTGTGAGTGGTGGACGTGCAGAGCGGGCGGGCGGGTGTGCGTGTGTGCTGTGTGCGTGGGGAGCAAGAGTGCGTGCGTGCGGGCAGCCGGGCATGGTGTGTGTGTGGGTGGGGGTGCGTGCGGGCGTGCGTAGGCGGGCAGGCGGGCGTGCGTGGGTGTGTGTGGGTGTGTGGATGTGGGTGTGGGCGGTGTGTGCGTGTGTGCGTGGGAGGGCGTATGCGTGTGCGCGTGGGCGAGCGGGCGGGGCGTGTGTGGCTGAATAGATAAATAAATAGATAAATGGATAAATAGTTAACTAGATAAATACTTATTTAAATAAATTGATAAATCGTTAAATAGGTATATAGATATATAGATATAGATAAATAGAAAATTAGTTAAATAGATAAATAGGCAAATAGTTAAATGGATAAATACATACATAGTTAAATATATAAATAAATAAATAAAATAAATAAATAAATAGATAAATAGGTAAATAGATAAATAGTTAAATAGATAAATAGATAAATAGTTAAATAGATAAATAGTTAAATAACTAAATAGATAAATAGATAGATATATAAATAGATAAATAGTTAAATAACTAAATAGATAAATAGTTAAATAGTGCGTGGGTGCAAGAGTGCATGCGTGGGTGTGCGGTGTGGTGCGCGTGTGCGTGTGTGCGGACGAGCGAGCGTGCCTGTGGGGTCGTGTGTGTGTGTGCCAGGGCGTGTGTGCGTGCGTGGGCGGGCGGGCAAAAGGGCGTGCATGTGTGTGTGTGTGTGTGTGTGTGTGTGTGTGTGTGTGTGCGTGGCGTGCGTGCGTGCGTGCGTGCGTGTGCGTGTGCGTGGGTGCGTGTGCGTGTGCGTGTGCGGTGTGCGTGTGCGTGTGCGTGTGCGTGTGCGTGTGCGTGGCGTGTGCGTGTGCGTGTGCGTGTGTGCGTGTGCGTGTGCGTGTGCGTTGTGCGGGTGCGGGTGCGGGTGCGGGTGCGGGTGCGGTGTGCGGGTGCGGGTGCGTGTGCGTGCGTGCGTGTGTGTGTGTGTGTGTGTGTGTGTGTGTGTGTGTGTGGTGGCGTGTGTGGGTGGGGGTGGGTGGGGGGCCGTGCATGTGGGCGTGCGTGTGTGCACGTGCGGACGTGTGTGCGTGGGTGGGCAGGGGCGTGTGTGCGGGCGAGTGGGCGTGCGTGTGTGCACGTGCGACGTGTGTGCGTGGGTGGGCAGGGCGTGTGTGCGGGCGGGTGGGCGTGCGTGCGTTCGTGTGTGTGCGGGAGAGTGGGCTTGTGTGTGGGCGGGCGTGCGTGGGTGTGTGGGTCTGGGTGTGGTGGGGTGTGTGTGTGCACGTGTGTTTGGGCGTGCGTGCGTGCAGGTGTGTGTGTGTGTGGATGTGTGTGCGTGTTGGCTGTGGGCATGGGCGTGTGTATGTGGGCGTGTGTGGGCGTTGTGTGGCGGGCGGTGCGTGTGTGTGTATGTGTGCGGGGGGGGTGTGCCTGCGTGCGTGTGTGCGAGCGTAAGCGGTGCGGGGCGCGTGCGTGTGTGTGTGTGGGTGTGAGGGTGGGGGCGTGCGTGTAGGACTGCATGCTGTGCGTGCATGTGCGTGCGGGGAGTGCGAGCATGCGTGTGTGTGGGTGTGTGTGTGTGCGGACGTGTGGGCGTGCGTGTGTGCGTGCGTGTGTGTTAGTGTGGACGTGCAGGCAGGCGGGCGGGTGTGCGTGCGTGTGCGTGCGTGCGGGCGGCCGGGCGGCCGGGCGACTGAGCGTGGGTGTGTGTGGCTGTGAGGGTGGGGGCGTGCGTATGGACGTGCCTGCGTATGTGCGTGCGTGCATGTGCGTGCGGGCGGTGCGTGTGTGTGTATGTGTGCGGGGGTGTGTGCCTGCATGCGTGTGTGCGAGCGGGGGCGGGCGGTGCGCGTGGCGCGGGTGTGAGGGCGTGTGCGGCCGGCCGGCCGGCCGTGTGTGTGTGGGTGGGGGCATGTGTGTGCGTGCGTGCGTGCGGCCCGTGCGCTCGGGCGTGCGCGGGTGTGTGCGGGTGTGCGGTTGTGGGCGTGTGGTGGTGTGTGTGGGCGTGTGTGTGTGCGTGTGCGGGCGAGTGGGGGGCGTGTGCGTGGGGGTGTGCGTGGGCGCGTGTGTGTGTGTGCGTGGGAGTGTGCGTGTGTGTGTGGGCGTGGGCGTGTGTGTGTGTGGGGGTGTGCGTGCGTGCGGGCGGGCGGGTGTGTGCGTGCGTGCGGTCAGGCAGCCGGGCGGGCGGGGTGTGTGGGTGTGTGCGTGGGGGTGTGTGGGGTGTGTGGGTGGGTGTGTGGGTGTGAGCGTGCCTGTGGGGTCGTGTGTGTGTGTGCCAGGCGTGTGTGCGTGGGTGGGCGGGCGGGCGGGCAAAAGGGCGTGCATTGGTGTGTGTGTGTGTGTGCGTGCGTGCGTGCGTGCGTGTGCGTGTGCGTGTGCGTGTGTGTGTGCGTGTGCGTGTGCGTGTGCGTGTGCGTGTGCGTGTGCGTGTGCGTGTGCGGGTGCGGGTGCGGTTCGGGTACGGTGCGGGTGCGGGGTGCGGGTGCGGGGTGCGTGCGTGCGTGTGCGTGTGTGTGTGTGTGTGTGGTGGCGTGTGTGGGTGGGGGTGGGTGGGGGCGTGCATGTGGGCGTGCGTGTGTGCACGTGCGGGACGTGTGTGCGTGGGTGGGCAGGGCGTGTGTGCGGAGGAGTGGGCGTGCGTGTGTGCACGTGCGGACGTGTGTGCGTGGGTGGGCAGGGCGGTGGTGTGCGGGCGAGTGGGCGTGCGTGGGTGTGTGGGTGGGGGTGCGTGTGGGCGTGCATGCATGTGCGTGCGTGCGTGCGGGCTGGCGGGCGTGTGGGTGGGGGGCGTGTGTGTGTGGTGCGTGCGTGTGTGCGGGCGTTGGGTGCGTGCGTCTGTGGGCGTGTGTGCGTGCGTGCGTGGGAGGGCGTGTATGCGTGTGTGCGTGGGCGAGCGGGCGGGCGTGTGTGGCAGAATAGATAAATAAATAGATAAATGGATAAATAGTTAACTAGATAAATACTTATCTAAATAAATTGATAAATCGTTAAATAGTTATATAGATATAGATAAATAGAAAATTAGTTAAATAGATAAATAGGCAAATAGTTAAATGGATAAATACATACATAGTTAAATATATAAATAAATAAATAAATAAATAAATAGATAAATAGGTAAATAGATAAATAGTTAAATAGATAAATAGATAAATAGTTAAATAGATAAATAGTTAAATAACTAAATAGATAAATAGATAGATATATAAATAGATAAATAGTTAAATAACTAAATAGATAAATAGTTAAATAGTGCGTGGGTGCAAGAGTGCATGCGTGCGTGTGCGTGTTGTGCGCGTGTGCGTGCGGACGAGCGAGCGTGCCTGTGGGGTCGTGTGTGTGTGTGCCCAGGCGTGTGTGCGTGCGTGGGCGGGCGGGCCAAAAGGGCGTGCATGTGTGTGTGTGTGTGTGTGTGTGTGTGTGTGTGTGTGTGTGTGCGTGCGTGCGTTGCTGTAGTGCGTTGCGTGCGTGTGTGCGTGTGCGTGTGCGTGTGCGTGTGCGTGTGCGTGTGCGTGTGCGTGTGCGTGTGCGTGTGCGTGTGCGTGTGCGTGTGCGTGTGCGTGTGCGTGTGCGTGTGCGTGTGCGTGTGCGTGTGCGGGTGCGGGGTGCGGGTGCGGGTGCGGGGTGCGGGTGCGGGTGCGTGCGTGCGTGCGTGTGTGTGTGTGTGTGTGTGTGTGTGTGTGTGGTGGCGTGTGTGGGTGGTGGGGTGGGTGGGGGCGTGCATGTGGGCGTGCGTGTGGTGCACGTGCGGACGTGGTGTGCGTGGGTGGGCAGGGCGTGTGTGCGGGGCGAGTGGGCGTGCGTGTGTGCACGTGCGGACGTGTGTGCGTGGGTGGGCAGGGCGTGTGTGCGGGGCGGGGTGGGCTGTGCGTGCGTTCGTGTGTTGTGCGGGAGAGTGGGCTTGTGTGTGGGCGGGCGTGCGTGGGTGTGTGGGTCTGGGTGTGTGGTGGGGTGTGTGTGTGCACGTGTGTTGGGCGTGCGTGCGTGCAGGTGTGTGTGTGTGTGGATGTGTGTGCGTGTTGGCGTGGGCATGGGCGTGTGTATGTGGGCGTGTGTGGGGCGGTGTGTGGGGGCGGGGCGGTGCGTGTGTGTGTATGTGTGCGGGGGGGTGTGCCTGGCGTGCGTGTGTGCGAGCGTAAGCGGGCGGGGCGCGTGCGTGTGTGTGTGTGGGTGTGAGGGTGGGGGCGTGCGTGTAGGACTGCATGCGTGCGTGCATGTGCGTGCGGGGAGTGCGAGCATGCGTGTGTGTGGGTGTGTGTGTGTGTGCGGACGTGTGGGCGTGCGTGTGTGTGCGTGCGTGTGTTAGTGTGGACGTGCAGGCAGGCGGGCGGGGTTGTGCGTGCGTGTGCGTGCGTGCGGGCGGCCGGGCGGCCCGGGCGACTGAGCGTGGGTGTGTGTGGCTGTGAGGTGTGGGGGCGTGCGTATGGACGTGCCTGCGTATGTGCGTGCGTGCATGTGCGTGCGGGGCGGTGCGTGTGTGTGTATGTTGGCGGGGGTGTGTGCCTGCATGCGTGTGTGCGAGCGGGGGCGGGGCGTGCGCGTGCGCGGGTGTGAGGGCGTGTGCGGCCGGCCGGCCGGCCGTGTGTGTGTGGGTGGGGGCATGTGTGTGCGTGCGTGCGTGCGGCCGTGCGCTCGGGCGTGCGCGGGTGTGTGCGGGTGTGCGGTTGTGGGCGTGTGGTGGTGGTGTGTGTGGGGCGTGTGTGTGTGCGTGTGGGTGCGGGGGGGGCGGAGTGGGGGCGTGTGCGTGGGGGTGTGCGTGGGCGCGTGTGTGTGTGCGTGGGAGTGTGCGTGTGTGTGTGGGCGTGGGCGTGTGTGTGTGTGTGGGGTGTGCGTGCGTGCGGGGCGGGCGGGTGTGCGTGCGTGCGGTCAGGCAGCCGGGCGGGGCGGGTGTGTGGGTGTGTGCGTGGGGGTGTGTGGGTGTGTGGGTGGGTGTGTGGGTGTGAGCGTGCCTGTGGGGTCGTGTGTGGTGTGTGTGCCAGGCGTGGTGTGCGTGGGTGGGCGGGGCGGGCGGGCAAAAGGGCGTGCATTGGTGTGTGTGTGTGTGTGTGCGTGCGTGCGTGCGTGCGTGTGCGTGCGTGTGTGCGTGTGCGTGTGCGTGTGTGTGTGCGTGTGCGTGTGCGTGTGCGTGTGCGTGTGCGTGTGCGTGTGCGTGTGCGTGTGCGGGTGCGGGTGCGGGTACGGGTGCGGGTGCGGGGTGCGGGTGCGGGTGCGTGCGTGCGTGTGCGTGTGTGTGTGTGTGTGTGTGGTGGCGTGTGTGGGTGGGGGTGGGTGGGGGCGTGCATGTGGGCGTGCGTGTGTGCACGTGCGGACGTTGTGTGCGTGGGTGGGCAGGGCGTGTGTGCGGAGGAGTGGGCGTGCGTGTGTGCACGTGCGGACGTGTGTGCGTGGGTGGGCAGGGCGTGTGTGCGGGCGAGTGGGCGTGCGTGCGTGAGTTCGTGTGTGTGCGGGAGAGTGGGCTTGTGTGTGGGCGGGCGTGCGTGGGTGTGTGGGTCTGGGTGTGGTGGGTGTGTGTGTGCACGTGTGTTGGGCGTGCGTGCGTGCAGGTGTGTGTGTGTGTGGGTGTGTGTGCGTGTTGGCGTGGGCATGAGCGTGTGTATGTGGGCGTGTGTGGGCGTGTGTGGGCGGGCCGGTGCGATGTGGTGTGTTGTGTGCGGGGGGTGTGTGCCTGCGTGCGTGTGTGCGAGCGTAAGCGGGCGGGCGCGTGTGTGTGTGTGTGTGTGGGTGTGAGGGTGGGGGCGTGCGTGTAGTACTGCATGCGTGCGTGCGGGAGTGCGAGCATGCGTGGGTGTATGTGTGGGCGTGTGGGCGTGCGTGCGTGCGTGGTGTGTGTGGACGTGCAATTATTTAATAGATATATAACTAGATAAATTGATAAATCGTTAAATAGGTAAATAGATATATAGATATAGATAAATAGATAAATAGTTAAATAGATAAATAGACAAATAGTTAAATGGATAAATACATAAATAGTTAAATATATAAAATAAATAAACAAGTAAATAGATATATAGATAAATGGGTTAATAGATAAATAGTTAAATAGATAAATAGTTAAATAGATAAATAGATAAATAGTTAAATAACCAAATAGATAAATCGTTAAAAAGATACATATATAAATAGATAAATAGTTAAATAACTAAATAGATAAATAGTTAAATAGTGCGTGGGTGTGTGTGTGTGTGTGTGTGTGTGTGTGCACGTGTGGTGGGCGTGCGGTGCGTGCGGTGCGCGTGTGTGTGCTTGTGTGTGAGTGTGTGTGTGTGTGTGGGCGTGGGCATGGGCGTGTGTGTGTGTGTGTGTGTGTGTGTGTGTGTGTGTGTGTGTGTGTGTGTGTGTGTGTGCGTGTGTGTGTGTGGGGGGGGGGGGGGGGGGCGTACATGCGTGTGTGCGTGTGTGTGTGAGTGTGGACGTGCAGGCGGGCGGGCGGGTGTGCGTGTGTGCGTGGGGAGCAAGAGTGCGTGCGGGCGGGCGGCCGGGGCGGCCGAGCATGGGTGTGTGTTGGTGTGTGTGTGTGTGTGTGTGTGTGGGTATGTGCGTGTGTGGCGGGCATGTGCGGTGCGTACGTGGTGCGTGGCGTGTGTGCGGGCGTGGGTGCGGGCGTTTGTGCGTGCGTCTGTGGGCGTGTGTGCGTGCGTGCGTGGGAGGGCGTGTATGCGTGTTGTGCTGTGGGCGAGCGGGCGGGCGGGGTGTGGCTGAATAGATAAATAAATAAATAGATAATTGAATAAATAGTTAACTAGATAAATAGTTATCTAAATAAATAGATAAATCGTTAAATAGGTAAATAGATATATAGATAAATAGACAAATAGTTAAATGGATAAATAGATAACTAGTTAAATAAATAAATAAATAAATAAATAAATAGATAAATAGGTAAATAAATAAATAGTTAAATAGATAAATAGTTAAATAGATAATTAGTAAAATACATATATAGATAAATAGATAAATAGTTAAATAACTAAATAAATAAATAGTTAAATAGATACATATATAAATAGATAAATAGTTAAATACCTAAATAGATAAATAGTTAAATAGTGTGTGGGTGCAAGAGTGCATGCGGTGCGTGGTGCGTGAGTGTGTGTGTGTGTGTGTGCGTGAGTGCGTGAGTGTGTGTGTGGGTGTGTGGGTAGGCGTGCATGTGGGCATGCGAGCGTGCGTGCGTGTATGTGTGCGTGTGTGCGGGCGTACGAGCGTGTGTGTGTGTGTGTGTGTGGGTGTGTGGGTGGGGGGCGTGCGTGCAGGCGTGCATGCGTGCATGCGTGCATGTGCGTGGGCGGGAGTGCAAGCGTGCGTGGTGTGTGTGTGTGTGTGTGTGTGTGTGCGTGCGCGGACGTGTGTGCGTGCGTGTGTGCGTGCGTGTGTGAGTGTGGACGTGCAGGCAGACGGGCGTGCATGGGTGTGTGGTTGTGGGCGTGTGGTGGCGTGTGTGGGTGGGAGTAGGTGGGGGCGTGCATGTGGGCGTGCATGTGTGCACGTGCAGACGTGTGTGCGTGGGTGTGGGCAGGGCGTGTGTGCGGGGCGAAGTGGGCGTGCGTGCGTGCGTTCGTGTGTGTGCGGGAGAGTGGGCTTGTGTGCGGGCGGGCGTGCGTGGGTGTGTGGGTCTGGGTGTGGTGGGGTGTGTGTGTGCACGTGTGTTGGGCGTGCGTGCGTGCAGGTGTGTGTGTGTGTGTGGGTGTGTGTGCGTGTTGGCGTGGGCATGGGCGTTGTGTGTGTGGGCGTGTGTGTGGCGGGCGGTGCGTGTGTGTGTATGTGTGCGGGGGTGTGTGCCTGCGTGCGTGGTGTGTGCGAGCGTAAGCGGGCGGGCGGGCGCGTGTGTGTGTGTGTGGGTGTGAGGGTGGGGGCGTGCGTTGTAGGACTGCATGCGTGCGTGCATGTGCGTGTGCGGGAGTGCGAGCGTGCGTGGGTGTGTGTGCGGGCGTGTGGGCGTGCGTGGCGTGCGTGTGGACGTGCAATTATTTAATAGATATATAACTAGATAAATTGATAAATCGTTAAATAGGTAAATAGATATATAGATATAGATAAATAGATAAATAGTTAAATAGATAAATAGACAAATAGTTAAATGGATAAATACAAAAATAGTTAAATATATAAATAAATAAACAAATAAATAGATATATAGATAAATGGGTTAATAGATAAATAGTTAAATAGATAAATAGTTAAATAGATAAATAGATAAATAGTTAAATAACCAAATAGATAAATCGTTAAAAAGATACATATATAAATAGATAAATAGTTAAATAACTAAATAGATAAATAGTTAAATAGTGCGTGGGTGCGGTTGTGTGTGTGGTGCACGTGTGCTGGGCGTGCGTGCGTGCGTGTGTGTGTGGGTGTGTGTGTGTGCTTGTGGGTGTGTGTGTGTGTGTGGGCGTGGCATGGGCGTGTGTGTGTGTGTGTGTGTGTGTGTGTGTGTGTGTGTGTGTGTGTGTCAGTGTGTGCGGGCGTGCGGGCGTGCGTTGCGAGCGGGCGGCCGGGCGGCCGGGGGAGGGTGTGTGGGAGGGGGCGTGCGTGCGTGCATGCATGCGTGCGTGCGTGCGTGCGGTGCGTGTGTGTGTGTGTGTGTGTGTGTGTGTGCGTGTGTGTGTGGGGGGGGGGGGGTACGTGCGTGTGTGCGTGCGTGTGTGAGTGTGGACGTGCAGGGCGGGCGGGCGGGTGTGCGTGTGTGCGTGGGAGCAAGAGTGCGTGCGTGCGGGGCGGCCGAGCATGGGTGTGTTGTGGGTGGTTGTGTGGGTGGGGGTGCGTGTGGGCGTGCGTGCATGTGCGTGCGTGCGGGGGGCGGGCTGGCGGGTGTGTGTGGGTGTGTGGATGTGGGTGGGGGCGTGTGTGCGTGCGTGCGTGTGTGCGGGTGCGTGCGTTTGTGCGTGCGTCTGTGGGCGTCGTGGGGGCGTGCGTGCGTGTGTGCGTGGGCGCGCGCGCGGGCGCGCGGGCGTGTGTGGCTGAATAGATAAATAAATAAATAGATAAATGAATAGATAGTTAACTAGATAAATAGTTATCTAAATAAATAGATAAATCGTTAAATAGGTAAATAGATATATAGATATATAGATAAATACACAAATAGTTAAATGGATAAATAGATAAATAGTTAAATAAATAAATAAATAAATAAATAAATAGATAAATAGATAAATAGATAATTAGTAAAATAGATAAATAGTTAAATAACTAAATAAATAAATAGTTAAATAGATACATATATAAATAGATAAATAGTTAAATACCTAAATAGATAAATAGTTAAATAGTGTGTGGGTGCAAGAGTGCATGCGTGCGTGTGCTGTGAGTGAGTGTGTGTGTGTGGGTGTGTGGGTAGGCGTGCATGTGGGCATGCGAGCGTGGCGTGCGTGTATGTGTGCGTGTGTGTGCGGGCGTCTGAGCGGAGGGGTGTGTGTGTGTGTGTGTGTGGGTGTGTGGGGGCGTGCGTGCATGCGTGCATGCGTGCGTGCAAGTGCGTGCGGGGGGGAGTGCGACCCGTGCGTGGGGTGTGTGTGTGCGGACGTGTGGGCGTGCGTGCGTGCGTGTGTTAGTGTGGACGTGCAGGCAGGCGGGCGGGTGTGCGTGCGTGTGCAGTGCGTGCGGGCGGCCGGGCGGCCGGGCGACCGAGCGTAGGTGTGTGTGGCTGTGAGGGTGGGGGCGTGTGGGGGCGTGCGTATGGACGTGCCTGCGTATGTGCGTGCATGCATGTGCGTGGCGGGCGGTGCGTGTGTGTGTATGTGTGCGGGGGGTGTGTGCCTGCATGCGTGTGTGCGAGCGGGGGCGGGCGCGGGCGCGTGCGCGCGTGCGAGGGTGTGAGGGCGTGTGCGGCCGGCCGGCCGGCCGGGGCGTGTGTGTGTGTGGGTGGGGGCATGTGTGTGCGTGCGTGCGTGCGGCCGTGCGCTCGGGCGTGCGCGCGGGTGTGTGCGGGTGTGCGGTTATGGGCGTGTGGTGGTGTGTGTGTGGGCGCGTGTGTGTGCGTGTGGCGGGTGCGAGTGGGGGCGTGTGCGGGGGGGTGTGCGTGGGGCGCGTGTGTGTGTCCGTGGGCGTGGGGCGTGTGTGTGTGGGTGTGGGGCGTGTGTGTGTGTGTGGGGGTGTTGTGGGCGTGCGGGCGGGCGGGCGGGGTGTGCGTGCGTGCGATGCGGGCAGGCAAGCCGGGGCGGGCGGGTGTGTGGGTGTGTGCGTGGGGGTGTGTGGGTGTGTGGGGTGGGGGTGTGTGGGGGCGTGCGTGTGTGTGCGCGTGCGGGGCGTGTGTGCGGGCGTGGGCGGCCAGGGCGAAGGGGCGTGTGTGCGTGCGTGCGTTCGTGTGTGCGCGGGAGAGTGGGCGTGTGTGTGCGTGGGGCGTGTGTGTGTGTGTGGGCGTGGGCATGGGCGTGTGTGTGTGTGTGTCGGTGCGGGCGGGGCGTGCGTGCGGGCGGGCGGGGAGGGGGTGTGGGTGTGTGGGCGTGTGGGTGGGGGCGTGTATGCGTGCGGTCGTGCGAGCATACGTGTGTGTGTGTGTGTGTGCGTGCGTGCGTCTGTGGGCGTGTGTGTGGGCGTGCGTGCATGTGTGAGTGTGGACGTGCAGGCGGGCGGGCGGGGTGTGCGTGCGTGCGTGCGTGGGAGCAAAGAGTGCGTGCGTGCGGGCAGCCGGGCCATGGGTGTGTGTGTGGGTGGGGGTGCGTGCGGGCGTGCGTAGGCGGGTAGGCGGGCGTGCGTGGGTGTGTGTGGGTGTGTAGATGTGGGTGGGTCTTAGGATTTGAGAATGTGAAAATGTGGAAAATGTGAAAATTAGGATTTGCAGCTGAGTTATGAAAATGTGAAATTAGGATTTGAGAAAAGCGACATCCCCGAAGTCCAAAACGGCAAGCCAGCAAGACGTATGAGAGTGGGTCTTGCTACCAAACACTTGTTGCACCTCTTAAAAGACGACCCCGATTAGAACTTTTATATAAGCGGTGCGTGTGTGTGTATGTGTGCGGGGGTGTGTGCCTGCGTGCGTGTGTGCGAGCGTAAGCGGGCGGGCGCGTGCGTGTGTGTGTGTGGGTGTGAGGGTGGGGGGCGTGCGTGTAGGACTGCATGCGTGCGTGCATGTGCGTGCGGGAGTGCGAGCATGCGTGGGTGTGGGTGTGTGTGTGTGTGGCGGACGTGTGGGCGTGCGTGTGTTAGTGTGGACGTGCAGGCAGGCAGGCGGGGCGGGTGTGCGTGCGTGTGCGTGCGTCGCGGGGCGGCCGGGGCGGCCGGGCGACTGAGCGTGGGTGTGTGTGGCTGTGAGGGTGGGGGCGTGTGGG